>CAWUFW010003446.1:0-615000 GCA_963921515.1 Calotriton arnoldi | reverse complement strand
CAGGAGACCATTCTCCCAGTAAATCCAATGTGATCCAGACTGATCACCTGCTGCCTGGTCTGTGGCCTGTTGCCTCAGACCCACGAGAGAAGGGCATGTGTTCTGCTCCTCGCAGAACTCTTCCCTGGAGGGTCCTCCTTCGTGCTGCCAATGGGTCAGCTCAGGTAGGTCCCCCAGTTCAGCTACCTGTTCCCCTGTAGGCTCCAGGGCATCCCCCTCAGGGTCTGCCTCCTCCTGGACCGTGGGAACTTTGGGGGCCGGTTTCCCATGCCCCCTGCCTCCTCTCTCTCCGGCAGGCACCTGGGCCTCCCTCTCAGGCTCCAGGTCCTCTTGAACACCTTTAGCTGCCATTGACCGGGTGGTCACACATGCCCAATCAGGCAAGCCCAACATTTCTAAATGCGCACTCCGCTCCACCTTAGCCCAAGGTGAGCTCTCCAAATCGTTCCCTAACAAACAGTCAACAGGCATGGCTGGCCTCACAGCTACTTGAAGAGTACCCGAGACCCCCCCACTCAAAGGGAACCTGAGCCACCTTGCAGTGACTCTCTGTGTTGTCAGCGGCAACAACCGGATAGAATGCATCAGGGATAACCTGCTCTTTAGACACCAGGTGACACTTGACAGCTGTCACACTGGCTCCTGTGTCTCTCAGATCCTCCACCCTATGGCCATTGATGGTCACCCACTGCCTGTATTTCTTAGTGTTCTCAGGCAGCGGGGTCCTAGGGACCATCTCAGAGTCTCCTAATGAGACAAGGGAAACACTGTGGGATCCCCCCCACCTTGGGCACCCAACTCCTCCCCCAGGGCTACACTAGCCAACTGCCGGGGGACTGCACTGGTGGGTGCTGGTTTTCCATGCAAAGGGCAACGAGGATCGTTTGCCTTGTGGCCAGGGGCGCCACACTTGTAACATAGCAGTGGTCCCTGGTGAACAGGGGGGCCTGTCAGGGTCACTGGCTTCTTCTCAGGGGGAGGCTGGGAACCTTTCCCTTGGTTCCCTTGGGGTTTACTTTGGGGCCCTTTATGGAACTCCTTCTGTTTACCCTTGTCCCCCCACTCTTCTGCTGGGGACCCTGCCCACCCTTGGCGGAGTCTCCCACGTGACCCTTGTGGACCCGGGTACTCACCCAGCGGTCCGCCTCCTCAGCAAGCTGCCTAGGGTTAGTCAGCTTACTATCAATCAGGTGCTGGCGTAGCTCAGGAAAACAATTACCGGACAAGTGCTCCCAGGCAATCAAATCAAAGAGCGCCTGAAAATCAGTCGCTTTGCTACCCTTTACCCAACCATCCAAGGCTCTGCAAAAGAAGGTCACATATTCAACCCAGGTACTGCTTTCAATCTTACTACAGTTCCTGAACCTTTGCCTATAAAGCTCAGGGGTCAAACCATACCTAGTCATTAAGGCATCCTTCATGTGGCGGTACGATTTATAGACTTCAGAGGGCAAATCCAACAAGGTATCCCGCCCTTTACTGAGGAACCGTCCCCACAACCCCGCTCCCCAATCCTCTTCAGGGACCCGGTGGGAAGACATGGCTACCTCATAGGCTTTGAACCACTGCCCAAGGTCATCATTTTTAAAAACTCCTTCACCACATCTTTGGGAATATACACCCTAGCTTCAACAGGCACAGGCGGTCACACTGCCACCAGAGGGAGTAATCTCTAAGCTTTTGGCCTTCAATTCCAACTCCCTCAAAACTTTCTCATGTTCAAACTGCATTTTCTTTTCCTCTAGGGCTAATTTCCTAGTTTGCATTTCGAATTCTAACTGCCCATTCAGCTTGAGCTTGGTCAGCTCTATTTCGTGCATCCTACCCTCTTTCCTGTCCTCCAACTCCTCTGGAGACAGTCCTCTGGCAGAAACACTGCTACCTACTGGGGAAGGTGGTCTTCTAGCCCCTAGACCCAATAGCCCCTCCAGCTGCCCTTCTGCATTCTCAGCCCCCTCCACAGGGGCACTCCTTGATTCGACCCAGGCCCTCAGCGCCTTTTGGAGGTCCTCCTTCCTGGAGAGCCCGGTCATGGACACTTTAAACTTTTTGCAGAATTGCCTGAGCTGCTTAAGGGTGTAGCATTCTAGCCTCTCTTCTTCCCAATCACACTCAACAGAGGCTACTGATGCTGGTTTCTCCATAGTGACTGAACTTGGCATTTGCAAAAATAGGAAATCCCAGAAAAAATGCTATAAAAGTATGTGGTTGCGTTTTGGTCTGCACTCACTAAGTAGTGTTCACCAATCACTGTACATGAGTCACAAATGCAAGTCCAGAATCCTCACCGCTGACCACCAATGTTAGATTTGGGGGTCTCTAGTTGGCAGAGGTAGGTACCTTTGTCCAAATAGGGACCCTTGAGTCTAGTCAGGGAAAGTAGGTACACTCCCGAAATAACCCCTGCTCACCCTCTTGGTAGCTTGGCACGAGCCGACAGGCTTAGTTCAGAGGCAGTGTGTAAAGCATTTGTGAACACATACAGTAATCAAGTGACAACACTACAAATGGACACCACACAGGTTATATATTTATAAAAATAGGTATACTTTATATAGATTTATCACAAGACCATAAACGACAAAAATAATCCACAATACTGTCAAGAGTGCTTAGTTCTGATCAAAAAGGCTTAATTCAAGGTTCTGTGCGAGTCGGTAGCCTCCTCCGGCTACGGCGATGTCGAGAACAAACAGAGTCTAACAAATCCAGCTGACCGCGTCGAGACGGGCCAACACAGCGTAGACAGACTCGGTCACAGTACCTTTTACTTGAAGCGGCAGGCACGGGCGTGCGAGCCGGATGGCTGTTCGTCGCGGTCGCGATGCAAAAATGGAAGCGTTGCAGGACGCGTTGTCCCTCGATGCGGTGCAGGCAGCGGCTCGTTGACGTCGTCGAGACGGAGTCGGTGAGACCAGGGCCGTGCGTTGCAGGGCGAGACGGTGCTTCGTTGCGGTGCTGGCAGGTTGCGGTGCGGCGACGGAGCCGGATTCAGGAGCTGGCGTCGATCAGTCCGGACAGCGGTGCGAGTCGGGCGGTGCGTCGCAAAGCGTGCGAGCGGTGCCCAACTCCGGTGCGGTCACAGGACTCGAACTCAGCAGCAGTGACCGTGTCGGTCGGACCAGTTCGATTCGGCGTAGCGAAGCGTTGCAGGACGCGTTGTCCCTCGATGCGGTGCAGGCAGCGGCTCGTTGACGGAGTCGGTGAGACCAGGGCCGTGCGTTGCAGGGCGAGACGGTGCTTCGATGCGGTGCTTACAGGACACCGAGTCGGTCGTGAGAGTCGGTCACAGCTCCCTACCTCTGTAGCCACTGAAACAGAGTTTCCAGCAGCAATTCACAAAGGGGTGAAGTCCAATGGTCCTGGGACTTCGGTCAGGGGCAAGCTCTCTTCCAAGCCCTTGGAGATCCTTCACAAGTTGATGAAAGTCACAGCAAAGCAAAAGTTCCTTTCTCCTTTCTTTGGCAGTCAGGCAAACCACTGCAGGCCAATCCCCCAAGCAGCACTTCAGGCTTAGGGATAGTCTCTCCTCAGTTTCTTCTTGGTTCCGCTCCTCAGCAAAGGTTTCTTCTTGTTCCCAAAAGTGATCTAATTTCCTGGGGTCTGGGTGCCCCTCTTATACCCTGATTCTCTTTGTTCTCTGGAGGCAGAGAGGCCTCTGCCTAGTCCAAAACCAGTTCTGGTCAGTCCTGGAGCACTTTGTTTTTCTGACTCCTTCTTTCCTTTCAGAATGTGGGGCAGAGTGCTCAGCCGCCCGGCAGGAGGTGGAGCCAGCATTGTGGAAGGCAGGCACAGCCCTATTCAGACCCAGGTGCAACTCCTCCCTCCACTCTGGATGCAGATCTTTCTATTCAGCCCTGCGCTGACTCACCCTGTCTCCTGTAGCCACCCCCAGCCCCTGTCACTCAATCTCCAGACAAGGAATACACAACCTAGCAGAGGCAGGCTTGGATAGTTAGGCAAGAAAATACCCACTTTCTAAAAGTGGTATTTTCGAACACAGAATGTTAAAACCAACTTCACTAAAAGATGTATTTTATCATCCTGAGTTCAGGCATACTAAATTCGTTTTTCTACCATGTTCCCTGGGTCAGTTCTGACTATAAGGTGTAATAGTCAGTCTGCCCATTCTGGCCTATGGGGAGCAGGTAGCCTTGCAATAGTGAAAAACGAAAATGGCTGTAATTCACTATTAGGACATGCCACACACACCAGGGCATGTCCTACCTTATACTTACAATGCACCCTGCCCTAGGGCCTACTTTAGGGGTGACCAACATGCAGTAAAGGGAAGGTTTCGGGACTGGTAAGTGGGTGCACTCACCAAGTCGACATGGCAGCCCTAGGCTGCACACAGGCTCTGCGATGGCAGGCCTGAGACACATTTTACAAGCCGCTTCTGTGGGTGGCACAACCAGTGCTGCAAGCCCACCAGCGGCATTGGATTTACAAGCCCTGGGCACACTGAGTGCACGGTACTAGGGACTGACAAGTAAACCAATCATCCAATCATGGAGTCACTTACACATATATCAATTAACGAAATGGAGCACTTGCACTTTGGCACTGATTAGCAGCGGCAAAGTGCCCATGAGCATCTAGTCCAGCAAAAACATATCGGCAACAGTGGAGGCATTACGAAAAAATGGAAGGGAGACCCACGCCAAGGATGCCAGGTCTAACACCCATCTAGTTCCAGGGTATAGTACCAGTAAGATAACTCAGGTGGTTAAAGCACTTGCTGGAGAGATCTACTCAGTCAGTTAGACTCATCATATAAGGAACATTGCTGTTTGTTGTCACAGAGAGACTTATTGATTTGATTGAAGTCTAGACCAAAAAATAGACACCGATTCGACCCATCACAAAACGCCCAACAATACCTTGTCCTGCTGATGAACCGAACAGAAAGTAGACTTTTTGCTTTGGCAAGGAGCGGCTGCCTGCTACTAAACTCTACCAAGAATAGAGAAAACGCCTCAGATACTGACAAATGCCTTTTTGGCAAGAGACAGAGAGAGGGTATGGAACACTTTATGCTGTTCTGTAAATTTTAGAATACTGTCAGATCCAATTCAAAAGCGAAGATCCTATGCAAAGAGCACCTCGAAAATCCAGCTGAGTAAATATTTTATCTCTTAAGTGACCTCGTAGGCCACACAGCAAAAGCAACTTGTTTTGCTTTATTGTAGGAAAAGCTGGGATATCCGTTCAAAACTCAAGGATGCTTAGCAGCCTACCTGTCTATAGAATTTTTTTGGGTGTCAAATATGTCAAGTTTTAACACATCGTAATTTTATATATGTCACAAACTGTTTTAATTGTACTTTGTAAAATTTTAATCTTTATTTTTTAATAGTTGTGGTGAAAGGTAGCTATGTTTTTGCATTGTGGGCCACAAGCACTTTAATAAATCCATCAATCAATCATCACATGAGGGAATGTGCTTGCTGCAAAGCACAGCATGTGACATGTAGGTCACATATTGGTATTTTATAGAGATAGCTCAGTGGTTTACTGCATTTATTTCATATATCTTCATGCTACCTGCGGGTCCCGAATTACAGCTCTTGCAATGTAGCTTAGTGAGTCATGAACTAGCAACAGGGCACTGCACGCAAACTACAAGCCATACATTCATAACTTACTGTTTTTTTCTCAGTATTTTTTTTTATTCAAAACTACTAAACACTTATTTTAAGTGCTATATAAATGGTTCCTAGATTACTCATTTAGAGAGTAATGTCTCACCTTCTCACAGTGCATGCGTATGATTTCCATACTGAGCTTGGAAAAGTAAGAAATCTGGCTCCAAGTCATGATTTTTCTCTTAAGCACTCATGAGGTGAAAAACTATGGGTTCTATTTACTAAGATTTAACGCCATGTTTGCATCACAAAATTGACGCAAAACAACACTAAATCTTTAGTTACCTACTTACTTTCCAGCTTAAAACCTGTTTTACGCTGGAAAATCACTTGAAAGTAATGCACTGCTTTGGATTACTTAGCACCAAGGGGCGTACCATGGAGGGTACATGGGCATTCCAATGCAACCACCCAAGGTTTCTGATGCTAAACCCTATTTACTTAAAAAAAGTAGCCAGGGTTTAGCATCAGAAAATAGCACCCATTTCAGATAGGCCCTATAAAGGTGAAATGCTTTTTTTCTCCTTTATTTTCCGACTTTGCATGTGTACTCCACTGTACAGCACACAAACAAAGTGGTAAAATGTTTACAATCAGTCTAAGCATAGCATTTTGTACTGGACGGGTAACCTTCCAGTACAAAACCTATGCTAGCCTCATAGAGACATCCTTGCACTATGGTGCACATGTGTGTTCATGGCACACAGACGCACATTTCTGCGCCAGCATTAGGGAGAGGGAAGTACAGTGCCATATATCTGTAAATATGGAGCTCTCATGCTCTCTCCTTCTCATGCAGCGCAGCATTTGTGGCTGCTGCACTGCGCGAGAAACTGGTAAATCTGGCCCTAGGTGTCTTTGCTTCCTCTGTGTACAAGACACAGGGAATACTCTATAACCACCAAAGAACCAGGGCAATAGCTATATACCTGACTAAGATTTGTTCCATCTGGGGATCAATATGCTATACCTCTTGATCATTAAGGAGAACACTGCATCATAGGTCACTGTTCCCAGAAGATATTGTACTTTGTATTCTTTACCAAAGATTTGTGATCAAGTATTTGCTCCTAGATTAAATAATTCAAAGCAGCTAATGTCTAACAATTCACACAATGTATTTCATACTTTAGCACAGATTAATCTGAATGCCTCAATAAAACCACATAGTTATTTGCAATAACTCATACTTCTTGGAATTCTTTTTATATACATGTCTTTGTATTGTCTTTGAAAGCACAGCACAACACCTAGAGTCCAGCGTCATTAGTTGCTGAATGAGACTATTGTTCAACACCATATCCAATCTCTTCTCGTCTATATGTACTTGATAGAAGGTACAAGAAATATCTCTTTTCCTTCAACAAGAAGCTTTGCATAAATCTTGATGCCACGTTTCTTCTTTACTGTTGTTTGTAGACCTTCTGTTCAACATTTTATTTTCCTATAGTCTTATTGGATCCTTCTCTATGCATGTTGAATACAAGTCTTGAAGCTATGACCACGGAGCCGGGCAAAGCTCAAAACACAGTAACATCTGCTGCCAAAGTGAACAAGTATCTCTTAATGATAGAAGTTGTGTTCGGTTTTTCAAATACATTTTTGACTTGGTTCCATAACTTTTGGCTCCCTAGGTTCACAATATCACTGTTATGAAATTGTTCCATGTTTTTCATTGTGTGTGTGAGCTCCTCCGGTGCCATGATTGGAAAGTTTTGCAAAGTGGATACAGTGCAAGGAGACATAATGCAACTGCGTCACTAATTTGTACAACCAATTGAAAGAAATACCTACCAGTAGCCAGGACATCCTTCGAGATTCAGTGCCACCTCCCTTTATAGTCATCCACTGCAATGGTTCACTACAATACCAGGTCTCTATTCATTTAGAGGTCTTATTCTTGGTCCAAATACATCACCTTTAATACATTTCAATTTAAACTAAAATGTGTTTTTTTGCTTGTTTCATTGGCAGGCTTTAAACTTTCATGAATTGGTGAACCTATTTTTGCAGAAAACTCTGAGAAATGTATGTTGGTTTCTCACTTTCAGGTGCTGATACGAAGAGGTAGGCATCTTGCTAGTACTGGTTGACTGCTCTGGAATTCCCTGCTACATTACGTAGAAAAGAAGATCATTTGCTTCACACTTCACCATTTTTATCAAAAGGACTCCATCTTGTGAAGAGGAAAATGTGACTCTACACTCTGATTAGGAAGCTTTGTTCCACGTCCAAATTATGGAATTCCCTTCCTAATTCCTTGCGTCAGATTTCTTCTGAAACACAATTTAGGAAGGCAGTAAAAACATGGCTTTTTAACCTAGCTTAATCCTATGTGACTTGTTCGTTGCTTGTCTCCCGCGTGTCACTTGTCGCTCTAGCGCCGGGACACCTCTTTGGAGGTAGCTGTTCGCGCTCAATAAATGACTGTATTATTATTATTATTATTATTATCATCTCAAATGATGCTAAAAATGTCACAGCTATGTAGAGCATGCATAAACTCATGCTGTTTTGTCACAATCGCCACTAAATTAAAGAACCTCCTACGTTACATCAGTAACATTGCTGATAAAATCACTTTTAAGAAACACATTAAACTCCGACCATTCTCACAGCCATTGCTACCAGCAGCTCCAAGACCCTAATCTACATTGCCTTCACAAAGCGAATATGCCCCAGCGTGAACAACTTCACCACAGGACAAAGTAACACAACTCTTCTTCATGTCGATGCAAACGCTTGCACTCATATTCAAAGATTCAAAAATCTTCTTACATGCTGTTACTTCTCTAACAACTGTCTCTTTGTAAGATCAGGATGGCATTCACATGACTTTTATGTCACGTATTCTAATGTAATCTTGTAATTCAACTACTTGTCAATTTAGAAAGCAAGAAACTTTAGCATTATGGGATAAGCGTGGAGCCTTTAAAAAGGCAACCACTGTAGAGAATAAAAGAGGGGTGTGACACACAACAACTCTTTGTTGACTGCTTGTCCCTCTAGCCTTAATACTGATCCCGTGTGACCTCCGAACTCAGTTGCCCCACGGCACCACAGCCAAATTCTTTTGAACGGCACAGCTTCTTTAAAAAAACTTTGATATTGGTGCCAAAACTCTTTTCAGAGTGATGGTGCTGCCATTAATTTTACATTACTGAAGTTATAGGGATTGTGAAAAATCCAAGTGCCACAAAGAACAAGAGTAGAGCATTCAGCGGGAAAGTGGTGAGGCTGTAGTATGTAGCTGTTGTCATTTATAGACAGCACATTTTACATTGAAATGGGCACTAAATTTGCACAGGCTCACGCTTATGCTGATAAAACTACACAGCACACAAACGTTAATGTGTGGAAATCGGGTTTCAGCGAATATTTCACTTGTGAATCACCAAATGGATTTATTTTGATCCTATTAAAATCTTTACTTCCATCATACGTAAGTATTACAAAAAAAAGGATTTCAATTCTACTTTTTTAACTTTTATTTAATTAGATATGTGTACAGTTCATTTGCATGTATTTTAATGTTGTTATGTGTTAGGAAAAAAGTGACCTCCTATAGCCTTTCCTTTCACACTCACTGTACCCAGCAAGATTGTGGCAAAGTTCACTTTACAAAATTCTCTAACTATGCATTCAGAAAAAGAAAACTAAACCCCAACCTCCCTTCTAAAAAACATAAGCATCAATTTACCAGAAGACACAGCCTGACATTTGACCTCTGTCTTTGCACGCACATCAAATGTGGTAGGATGAAAACAAAATTAAAGGGCGTCTTTAGTGCTGTATCACTTTCTGAACTTTTGGGAGTGTTGCACTACCCCTAGCGCTGCTACGTACAGCGCCTATGTAGTATGTCACAGTTTAGAATTAGTAGAGTATAAATAATATATTGAATGCCAGTGCCACATAACTTTTGTATTGTAGTGTCACCAAACAGTATTTCCGGCTTACAGCCCCAGCACTGCTAAGAGCTGCTAACTTCATGCCGCTTAACGCTTCCCAAAAGAAAAGAATATTTCACGTATCGCATAACTTAGCATAATTAATAGCGTTTTCATGCGAGCGATTGTTTGCTGTAATTGTTGTTTCAACAGCTGTTTTCATTACATTGGAAAGCTTTTTGTGTGTAATCCTTTGAGCCTCGCAGTTGATAAAAGGCGCTCTCTGAAGCTGGCTTTAGAGGAGGCAGGCACTGCCAAAATGCGAGGCAGTCACGGAGCCGCTTGAAATATAAGGCCTGCATTGGAACCGGTTGCGTAGCGAATCTATTAGTCTTTTCAAAAGGACCTTGCTCTGCACCCTGATGGTTAAATTGACCCAACAACCAATCAATTTCTTTATTTGCTGAGTGGCTGCCCATGAAAGGTCTTATTGCTGAATCCGGGCAGTAATCAGAGCTTCCGTCAATCGAGGCCCGATGACACACTGTAAATGGCCGCCTTTTCAGCGCGACTGGCCCGGGTCCAGTCACACCATCTCCGAGACACAAAGAGGCTGTGTAGCGCCGTGGAATTCATTTTCTTGTTTACTTCCTAGAGAAACAAGAGCATAATCAGCACTCAGTGCTTGGGATCAGACCGCTGAGTTGTTGACAGAAGCTTGGAGTGGGCTGCCAGCTTTCCACATGAAACGCTGGCTTCCTGCTAATACACCCCCTACTGTCTGCGTCTCTGCCAATTGTGGCACATCAGAGCGGCCATTGAGATAATGACCGTGTAGTCTCATGATACACTTTGATGAAGTGTAACATTTTTTAAAGGATTTCTGTCTGTGCCAAACTGATAGAGACAGCTGACTAAAAATCACCCCATCTGAACGAAGGCTGGCTGATAAACAGCAGGCAGGAGGCACGCTCAGCCAGAAAGAACTGAGGCAGAGCCAAAGATTCTTTCAGGAGAGTTTTTGGCTTGGCATATTTGTTTAAGCCTTTTCCCCCATCTGCATCGCTTTGTTCCAAAGGAATACAGTGTGCCATATTCTAAATTATATCTTCATGAAACATGTTTATAGTCAATAGATTAGACTGCAGGCAGGAATGGCGCGGTGCGCTTAGTTGTATAAACAATGACACAGTGAAATATTTACCGTCAAAACTTTGCATTACATTTTCCAAACGAAATAAACAAATACCTATGTTAATAAGGAAAGTACGACATGGTGCCGAGAAAGGCGGAATAGAGAAGAAATAAATAAAGCAGTGAGGAAAGGAGACAGGAAAGGCTGGTTAAAATATACTAATTCTCTGCATCACACAAATCATTTTCCTAGCGCTTTTAATAAATGCTACTACTATTACCTATAGCAATGGTAATCATTTTATTGAACTGTAAAGGAGAAAACGTCTGAGTTTGCTGTGCTTGTATTCCAGCCTGTAACATGCAAGTTACCAAATTGGGTGTCCACATAAAGGGTTCATCTTTTCAGAAAGCAAACAAGACCACATAAAGAAGAATGAGAGGGAAATAAAGAAAGAAAGAAAAAGAAACAAAGACGCAAATGGCAACAAGAAATGAAAAGTTGGGAGAGGGAAGGTAGAACTACAACATGGAGGAAAGAAGGAAAGAAGAAAGAATGTAGTCTGGAAACAAGAGAAAATGGCAGAAAGTGAATAAGACAGAAATGAAAGTGAGAGAAAATAAATACTCATGCATACATACCATTGCTCTCCAAAAAATGTCAAAAATGACTGTCATTAAAACAGGGCCAATATTATTCCATGGTTGGGCAGGTCATACAATCAACCTCAAACATATGCGGACAAATAAATACATATGCATGTATGTGTGTGCACACGTTCTTACATAGGCACATACTCACACATATATGCAAACACACAACATAGAAACACACAAGGCTACATTCTGCCTGGCATGCCATGTATCATCAATCATGCCATGCAATGGCTGTGTTACAAGTAAAACAAGACCAAAACGATATAAATCCAACATACACAAGTCAAGTTATGAATTTTGCAAGATTAAATCAAAATGATGTGCTTAGAAGTCAATAGCTCCAACTGGGGCTGTCTGGTTGTGCTTGACTGGACCAAATCCAAAATTCAGTCCGCACAGGCCAGACACCGGAATCATGCAGACCTTGGATGCGTCGAAGCTCGGGAACGATGCGTTGAACAAAGGAGGGGATACATCGCTGTCGAAAGCAATATGTTGTTTCCGAAGTTGGACAAAGTCGTTAATTCGTCGATGTCCAGAGTGCTGTGCATCGGGCTGAGTTGTCGATGCTGACCCGCTGGACTGTAGGCAATGCGTTGGCGCGAAGCTGCGCATGGCCAGGAATTAGTGGCGGCTCGCCGAGGAGTGCTGCGGGGCGGTGAGGCGGGGAGGGGCAGGGTGGGGGTAGTAAACTCCGGCACACGGCGCAACGGAGTTAAGTAAATAAATACATAAATAAAACAATTTACATTGCGCGCGCTGCATCGCCGAGTTGGAGTTGCAGCGCGCGCAATGTAAATTGTTTTATTTATGGATTTACTTAACTCCGTTGCGCCATATGCCGGAGTTTACTACCCCCCACCCTGCCCCTCCCCTGCCCCGCCCACCGCCCCGCAGCACTCCCTCGGCGAGCCGCCACTGCCGGGAATACATTGGAGTTGGGGGACAGGGGGGTCGCAGACGTCGGTGATGTGGTGTTCAAGACTCATGCAGCAGCGGTGATTCGGAGGCACTGCGTCGGCAAAGTAGGAGCTGCATTGTAAGTCAAGGTCATTGCGTTGGGCAGTCAGCAAGCGGTGTCCACGGATTTGGTGCAGGCAGCAGAGATGCGTCGATATAACAGAGAAATGTGTTGGATCTTAAAAACGCTTTGGTGTCGATGTGTAGGTTTCTCAGGTTCTAGCACCAACCATTCACTTCCAAGGGACCAGGACTGTATTTGGCACCACTTGACAGAGCAGGACACACAGCAGAGGAGCCCAGGTGCTGGTAGTAATATGCAGATGAAGTCTTTAATATACCTGAGACTTCAGAAACAGGAGGCAAGCCCAACAAGCACTTGGAGAACCTATAGAAATGTAGGTTGTCGAGAGTCAAGTCCGGTCCTCTCACTCCCAGACAAGAAGTAGCAGGCAGCATGCTAAAATAGCAAAGCAAGCAGCAAAGTGGCAGTCCCTCCTCGTAGCACAACCGCTCTTCTTCCTGGTAGAATATCCTGAGTTCCAGAAGTGTTCTGAGTATATGGTGTCAGAGGTCCAGTCCATTTTGGCCTTTAATGTAGGGAGACTTCAAAGAAAGGTCTTTGTGGTGCACAAGACCCTGCCCTTCCTTGCCCTGGCACCAGACACACTACAGGGGGTATGCAACTCTTTGTGTGGGGACAGGCACAGTCCTATTCAGGTGCAAGTGTCAGCTCCTCCCTCTCACTCTAGCTCAGGAAGACCCATCAGCCTGGCGATGGACCATCAGGATATGCAGGGCACACCTCAGCTCCCTTTGTGTGTGACTGTCTAGAGGGAATGCACAAAGTCCTGCTGTAACCCAACCCAGACATGTATTCCAGAGAAAGTCAGAGGCACAGAACTGTTAAAGTAAGAACATGCTAACTTTCTAAAAGTGGAATTTTCAGACCTGCAATTTAAAAACCAACTTCACTAAAAGATTGTTCTTCCATTTTTTTTCATTTGGAAGTTACACTTGTGAAGTGTCACAATGCTGCTCCAATGCTAACCTATGGGAGAGATAGGCCTCGCTGTAGTGAAAAATGAATTTAGCAGTTTTTCACTACCAGGACATGCAAACTGAAAAGTATATGTCCTACCTTTTAAATACACTGCACCCTCCCCATGGAGTTACCTAGGGCTACCTTAGGGGTGACTTATATGTAATAAAAAGGAAAGTGTGAGTCAGGCAATTGGGTGAACTTGCCAGGTCGAAATGCTCGTTTTAAACTGTACACACAGGCTCTGTAGTGGCAGGCCTGATGCATGTTTGATGGGCTACTCATGTGGGTGGCACAATCAGTGCTGCAGGCCCACTAGTAGTATTTGATGTACAGGCCCTGGGTGCATATAGTGCACTGTACTAGGGACTTATCAGTAAATTAAATATGGAAATCATGGAGAAACCAATTGCCATTCCATTTTAGACACAGAGCACATGCACTTTAGCATTGGTCAGCAGTGAAAAAGCGCACAGTGTCCTAAAACCAGCAAAAATGAAGCTCAGCACACAGTCAAAACAGGAGCTAAGAAGTCAAAAATTCAGGGGAAACCACTCCAAAAGATGCCAGGCCTACCAATCACACACCACAGCGCGCTTTCTATCACATTCTTGGATATCAGTACCCACTGACACACACACATGCACACACACACGCACACAGACACCCACATATAGGCACAATCTGCCTTGCATGTCCATGCATCACCATTTAATGTCAAGAATGCCCATAATATGCCAAGTATTACTACTATTATTCAAGGGCTAGCAATATACCACATATTGGCATCATAATGCTAAGCTTGACCGCAGTATTCCAAGAATTACCATCTTACCCCCATTATGCCAGGGCCAGGATAATGCCAAAGGTTCCCATCATCATGTCATGGATGCTCACAATATTCAATAAGAAAAAATTACCACTATTATACCATGGATAGCATAAAACTATTGTTCTGCACCCTCAACGTGTAATATTGGCTTGGATAAAGATGGTTGTTTGAAGGGTGTTTTTGTAATGTTTAGGACTGATTTGATATCATGTTTTGTATATATGGGACAGGAAGATCTGTCAAAGGTGTTCTGCTGAAGCTACAAAGTTTATGCATGTTTCCAGGTGGCAGAAGCACTCAAGGGTTTTCTTGCTTATGCATTATATACTTGCATTATGTTTATTTGTATAATGTTATTATGCAGTATTTGGGTAAAATATCAAATTTATTTTAAATATCGTGTTACAGAAATATCAGGGGGAAAAAATTGTGATTCAAAGATATTGTGATGGAGAAATATCATTTCAGGTAAGTAATATCGTTGTCAAGAATATTGTTGTTAACATAGTATTCAATATTATAGTTGGAAAAAATATCGTTTTTTAATTATCGTATGTGTTTTAGTTCATATGTTAATTTAATGTGCTATTACTGTTTGCATTCTTGCTAATAATATTTTTAAATATAGTTAGAAATTTTAAGTGATTTATATAATTTTTTATTGAATTGCTAATAGTAATTTATAGTGTCATAGCAGGTTTGTAGGACTGTAGGGTGGGAAGTTAATTAACTATATGGCAGAATACATTGTATTTAACTGTCAATCAGGATTAACATACCAATCATGGGTTCTGCTAGCTCTGCCTTATATCATCTTTATTACATTCTACGTTCCTGTGGATGACAAGTTTAAAGACTGTCGGTAACGGTGTGGCATGTAATATTACCTTGCTGTCCATTATAACGCCGATGTTTCTGCGGTTGACGAGCTGGACATCTGTCAGTTACGGGGTGGCATGTATTATTACTTTTCTGTCTATCAAAATTTTAGAAGATTTTCGTAATTGCTACCTTGTAGGCTATCAACAATGTAGAGTATGGTGTTCGTGCATTTAGCTATGAGTTTGCTACCATTATATCTGGTAACCTTGAGATATCTCCTTTTATGGTCTACCATTAAGATTGATATATTTTAAAAAAGAAATCCATTTATGACTTTAAGACGCTTCACATTATTCACAGAGATTTTAATTCTAAGTGCATATTTTTATATGCTTCGGTGCCGTTACAAGATGGCCGACACAATAGCTCGCTATACCAATAATGTTCAATATGGTGCTCACGTACATAGCTATGATTTTGTTATCATTACATCTGGTAACCTAGAAATTGCTCTATATATACGGTCCACCATTAGGACTGGTATATATTTTTTACAAAACAAACCCAATTGTGACTGTAGACATATAATATTGCTCATGGCGATCTGATTGTTATTGGTATATTCCTTTATCTATTCCGGTGGCACTACAAGATGTCCGACAAAATAGTTTGTTATGTTTAGGTGGTTTTTGCTTCGCGACACACAGGTGTTACCTATCACTCCGCCACCCACCGGTATTTGAGCGTTGCAGTGATTCCAACTGGGTTTCTTTATGCGGTAAACACCAGGACAGTCGAGGTTCGATGGAACAAGGCAAAACTGGAGGTGAGGAGAATAAATCAGTAAATAAATGGATATTTGGCATAAGAAATGCTGCCAAATTATGAGAGTGACTGTGGTGCTTTAATGATAGAACTCATCACGGTGTCTTAACGCTTGTGTTGTTAGACCGATAAGTGCTGTCATATTGTTGCAATAATGGTATCCCGTTGCAAGCCTAGGTTCCTTTGTGTCAGGTTGAATTAGGGAACTTGTCTTGGGTATCAACATTAGAATGTTGTAGAGTAATTTGAAGAAATGGTTTAAGGGTTAATATAAGGCATTGAATAGTTTGAGTTTGTATTGATATTTGGTCATGATTCCTTGGCCCCTCCATGACAGGCCTAATTGTAGGATCTGGTCTGGACATCTACAAACTGTATGTTGAATAAATGTCCTTGCTAATGGCCTAATGGGTCTTTAAAATAGTTTACCCTTGTTCCGAGACTTGTGATCAATTAATTTGCTAGACTTAGTGCCTACGGGTGATTTTATGCATATATTTATGCTACAACTTGTTCTCAATTAGCTGCTTTTGTTGGCTTTTCCTGTACAGATTACCTTATTAAAAGCATGAAGCCCTACAGATTCTGCAGATCTTCCACAAACCCCTGAAGAATACAGGGTTAGAATGGGCATTAGATGTTTTCAGTTTGGACCGCCTATTTATAAATGTAATTTCGGTAAGCAAAATATTATACTGTATATAACTGAAAATGTGGATGCAATTTCCAACATCTCTCCTCTAGGGGGATAGTCAGTAGACCTTTTGTCCTTTTTTACAGATAGACTCACAATTTTGAAAAACAAGGAGTCTTTTGGGTTGTTTGATTGAGTTTGTATTGATATCCGGTCATGATTCCTTGTCCCTCTATCACAGGCCGAATTGTAGGATCTGGTTTGGACATCTACAATCTGTAT
Source organism: Calotriton arnoldi (assembly GCA_963921515.1). Classification (NCBI taxonomy): domain Eukaryota; kingdom Metazoa; phylum Chordata; class Amphibia; order Caudata; family Salamandridae; genus Calotriton; species Calotriton arnoldi. The sequence continues at coordinate 598,274 of CAWUFW010003446.1, read as the reverse complement.
GTAGAACAAATGTCCTTGAAAACGGCCCGATGGGTCTTCAGAATGATTTACCCTTGTTCCGAGATTTGTGATCAACTAATTTGCTGGACCTAGTGTCTATGGGTGCTTTTATGCATATATTTATGTTACAACTTGTTCTCAATTAGCTGCTTTTTACGAGTTTTCCTGTACAGATTACCATATTTAAAGTGTGAAGCCCAACAGATTCTGCAAATCTTCCACAAACCCCTGATGAATACAGGGTTTGAATGTGCATTAGATGTTTTTAGTTTGGACTGCCGATTTATAAAAATGTAATTTCAGTAAGCAAAATATTATACTGTATATAACTGAACATGTGGAGGCATATTTTAATATCTCTCCTTCTAAGGGGATATTCAGTAGGCTTTTTGTCTTTTTTTACATTTAGACTCACAAGTTTGAAAAACGAGTCTCTTCCTTAGCCTAGAGATTAGTGTTCGGTGAGACTAAAGTTTTTGGTAAGTGGTAATGATATGGTACTGTGGGTAGTCTACTATTGGGTACGTTTGCATGTTATTCTTGAAGATGATAGTTATACTTAGGCATACTCTGTAATGTTATTCAAATAGGGATATTAAGGGTAAATTGTTAGGATAACAATGAAGTCCTAAATCTGATTACATCAATTTTGAGCATCAAGTCATGGTTCTATTATCAATACGGTTTTGGATAATTATAAAGTAAGTGGATGGAATTTAACATTTTGACTTGGCTATAAGGGTCCCGTGCTATAAAGTTTTAAACTAAATGTGCAATGTTTGTTTGTCTTCTTTCTTTGTGCTGTTATAGAGCAAATGGTTTTTGCAATGAATTTATAAATACATAATGTTGTATGTTGTTTTTAACAGTGTGTTAATTGTTGCCGAGAATATGTATTGTTATGATGTCATATATGATATTGGGTCTTGAAGTAACATTTTTGTGTTACTGCAATTATACAGTATATATGCTGCTTAAGTCTTTGTGTTATGTGTCTTTTAACAGCCCTGAAGAAGTCCCTATGTGGTAGGATGAAACGCCTTGGCTGTGTCCTTATTTGTCATACATGCGTAACAAGCAATAATTGAAAGAATACTAAGAATATACATGACATCTTGATGCTTTCTTTGGGACAATCTCTGTTGTTGAATTACTTTTGACCAATTGATTGGTACTAAGAATAATGTGAACCAAATGAATAGTTTTCTATGACAAACTAGCTAAATAGACAGTGCTCCTTCTCTTACAACTTTCGTGATAATTAAAGAGGGTGGTGGCCAGGCAAGATGGCCGCATGGTCGCAACTCCCTTAAGCTCCTGGCACAGAGCCAATTAGTCCTACCTAATACTTCCTCACCCGCTCACTTAGACCACCAGATGAGGTGAACTGAGTCCCAGGGGATCATTGGAAGCCCAGAGGAAACCCCCTCCATGGCTACCTAATGGTGCCCAGTCTCCTGACACCAAGAGCCAGCTGGGCTGACCCTCCAAGGCTACGTTGAGAGGGCGGACTGATCAGGCCAGCATGCCACCCACTCTGTGACCTGCCTTCAGGCACCTCTTCTCCCCGGTGCGCTGACTCGCATCACTGCCTGAAGTACGCTGCCCCCTGCAGAGAGTGCCCGGTGATCCCGGCGGCCAGGCCCAGGCTGGAGCTGCAAGGCAGGCCGACACCGCAGTAGCCGTGGCTGTGTTGCAGACTGCCTGAAAACCAGCAACTGCCTCCCCTGCTCTACATCTCAGTGAGTAGACTCAGGGGGCTGTGCGCTAAGGTCCCATGAAACTGGGAATCTCCTCTCTCTTGCTTGGGGATCCCGGAATTTATGAGCTTGGTGGCCGAGGCCCTGGGAGATGGCCTAGCGCAGGCGTGGCACTCGAGCATAATGCAGCAACAGCCCAGTGGCTACTACACTCTGACAGGACTTCAGAACACGAGGTGAGACCCCCTCTCCCGAGCACTGTCCATGGCCCACGCTGCCCTGCCTTTGTTAAAGGGACTGACAAGCAGCCTGAATATCCCCGCTGATAGAGGCGTACAGTGCCCACCGTTCTGACTGCACAGGCCCCCTGGGAGATACCAGAGTAGCGCATCATTTTGCCAATCTCCAGTGCTAGCACTGGAGAAAGGGGATGAAGCCAAGCATGCTGAGGGGATAGCTCTGATTCCTGAGAGGGAATCCAGTAGAGAAGTCCAGACACACTTCCTAGCTGTGGACCACGGGCCTATGTGCCCAAAATACATAAAAATGATGCTTGGGTGCTGCAGCGTACTCCTGAACGGCCATGGCTACTGGTGGAGGGACCTGTTATCAGAGACACTGTACAGAGGGGCTTGGATGTGGGTCGCCTGACTCCTGGTCATCCTGGGCTTCAATGAGGGTCCCAGTGTCCATGCCTGTCCCCCCGTGTAGACGCCTTGGTCGAGGGGTTGAAATGCAGCGCTACACATGTCGAAGAGTGAATGGAGAACACTGAGGTGCAGTCCCGGCGCAATAACATAAGGATGGTGGGCTTTCAGGAAGGCGCGGAAGGGCCCTCCACAGAACTCTTCCTCGAAGACTTGATCACAAAAGTACTCAAGCCCCCAAGAATGCAATTTTTTCTCAATTGAGCAAGCGCACAGGGTGTTGGCTGCGATGCCGCACTCAGGGGCCCCCTCTCGGGCTATGACAACCTGCTTGTTCAACCACAGGAGTGGGATGCTATCCTTCAGCTTGTTCACCCCTGCTGCCTCCTATATATGAGGAAAAATAGATATTTATCTACCCAAATTACACTCGCAAAGTCCAAAACCTGCATAATAACTTCCTGTCAGGGAAAAGGTAACTACAAGAATCCAATATGAGGCACAGCTTGCTGTTTCCTGACAAACTGCATGTACAGTACGAGGGCCAGGCCCACTTTTATGATATCCCACAGGCGGTGTAGGACTGGCTAGACACTCTAGCTTGAGGAAGCACGCCTGGGTATGCCCAGACGTGGGTCCCTTGCTCACTTTGCCACAGGATTCAAGCTAGCCTGGCTGATGAGAGGTGTGACCCCGAAACAGGTCCCTGGATGCTTGTTTCCGGTCCAGGGAAGACCTGGCTTGGCAGTTCGGGCTGGACTGTTCCCATAAGGAACAGGGTCCAGACTGATTTGCATATGGCTAGGTCTGAACTGGGGTGGCAAAGTGAGCTAAAGAACGATGATGGATTCAACCCAGATCTGTGACTGGGGGTGAGTGTCTGAAAAGTTTCAGCGCTCCGTCCATCATCTCCTTGTGTTTGCTTGGCACCTCTGGGGGGCAGGGATCCCCCCGGGACCGGTGCAATGTCCTGGACGAAACAAAAAAACACCCATGGGAAACTTTGACCATCTGGGACCCTCTGCCAGAAATGGCATTCTTGTTTGCCCTAATGGCACAATGCGATCAGAGATCCCGGGCTTGACAGAGGAGCAGCCTTCATTCAAATACAGCTGGTGCTAGACACTCTGAGTAACAGTACAGATGCGGAACAATGATGCTTGGGCCATGGGGGACCCCTCTTGCACCTGGTCAAGCTGGAATGTACTTGTTTTTCCTCCGTAATGTGGTGGCCTGGACTATGGTGGTTCTGTGCTGGTGCATGGGGGCTGCAGCGACTGCGATTGCTAGCCATCAGAGTCAGCTCCATGGGTGACAGACAGGGCATACCTAGCTAGGTGCATCTCATACCACTCGCCAGTCCTACTGACTTACTCTCTGATTAGACAACTACCCCAAGTCCCATTGTGGTGCTTGAAAGCTGAGGCCCTCAAGGACCCCATATATAGAGAAACTATTGCGGAATCACTGACCAACTACTGTACCCGTAACTGGGACAGCACACAACACAGGGCAATGGAGTGGGATTCAATGTAGGTTGTGCTTATGGGTGTGGGGATGTCTACTACCATCGGCATCCACCACACGCTGGAGTGGGATATGACATTGTAAGAACAAAAGTTGGCCAGCCTTGGGGGAGAGCTATAATGGGGGAAGGCAAAGAAACACCTTCATTTTATTTTTAAATAATTGATATTGGGTTTTTAGGTTTAACTTTGTTTTTATTGACATTCTGCAGCCATAAAATAACATACATCTCAAGGGTGGAACATCACCTCATCACCACTGCCCTGTTTGGGCCATACATATAGAAATCTGTGGATGATTTATGGATGTCATACTGTCCTTGTCCGTCAACAGCTATGAGGTAGTCCATAGAGTCTCTGTATGTTCCAGTATCATAAAAATATTAAGTATACAGCAATGCCAAAGGAAGAGAAAACAGAAACAGAAAAAAACAGGAACATAATCCCCCCCTCCCCTTCCCACCCACGAACTAGTGTGCTTGAGGCCTATTTGAATCAGAGCAGAATATCTGGCGAGAGCGAGGATGCTGATCATGAGGTCGGAGGCGGTGTATCCGGAGATGTGAGGCGGAGGAGCCGGAGGTACCTTGGGCATGTGATTTCATTCATTTCAGTGGCTAGCAAAGTGATTATTGGCTGCCTAATTTCAGTAAAGGTTGCTGTGGAGTTAGTGAAAGAAGCCTGTATCCTTTCTATCCCTAAAATGTGCCACAACCTGTGCAGCCACCCTAAGTATGTCGGCCTTATCTGTGTTCCCCAGTGCGATAAGATGTTTTGAAGTGCTGCTCCCAGTACCAGTCCCATCTGCCTCCCCCTCCTAGATCGTAGAGGATATGTCAGGGGGTTAGGTAGTCCTAGTATTACATAGACTGGGAATCTCAGGATTTGCATCTCAAACTGTCTATCTACATCATCTAGGATCGCCAGCCAGTACCCTGCTAGTTCCTTACACTCCCAAAGCAGATGTACGAGCGTGCCCCCTTCCCCACAGCCCCTCCAGCAGGTCGGACTACGATCCGGGTTCCCCTTGTTAAGGTGAACCAGTGTCAGGTACCAGTATGTGGCTATTTTAATTGCAGTCTCCCTGCTGGCGGTGTTACGCACCGTATGATTGGCTCGGTAGTAGATATCCTTCCATTCTTTTCCGGTGAGTTCCCTTCCTAAGTCTTTCGCACATCTTCTCTGACTAGCCGTGGGCACCTCAGGCGTCTGTGGGTGTATCATATCATACAGTTCAGAGATCATTTTCCTATCTGTAGTCTTTGTTAATAGCCAACGTTCGTATTTTGTCAATTTCCTACTCACCTTTGGCCGCACCTCCGTTTGGAGAAGCCAGTGCCGGAGTTGCAGGTAGTGGAATCGCTCCGTTTCGGGAAGGCCATAATCTACTCTGACGTCAGGGAATGAAATGATCCTGTCGAGGTCAAAGAAGTGTCCTGCCGCTTTACATTCAGTTCCCTGCCACCCCAGGAACGCTCTTTCGTCCAGCCCCGGTGTAAAGTCTTTATTATCCAATAGAGGAGTCATGGGCGAGGGGAAAGAAGTCAGTCCCTTCTTAGTGGCTGCCCCGTCCCAAACCCTGAGTTGCGTGTGTATTATGGGTGATCCCCGTAAATTTAAGGGCCTATCTGCGCTCTTGAGGAAAGGGACCTTCCAGAGGGAAAGTTTTGCTAACGTTCTGTCCTGGAACAGCCATCTCTTTTCAGATTCTGACCTATTCCATTCCACGAAGTACCTGAGTTGCGCTGCTCTAAAGTATTCCCGTATGCACGGGATCCCCAAGCCTTCCTCATCGGGTCGTAGGTAGCCAGATCCCTTCGCATCCGGGGACGTGCCCCAGCCCAGACAAACTGTAGTATCCCCTGCTGTAGTTTGTGGAGAGTACCCGGCGGGGGCCATAGCGATATTGTCTGGAAGAGATATAGTGCTTTGGGAAGGATGGACATCTTAATCGCTGCTACCCTTCCCAGGAGTGATAGTGGATAGTGCTTCCAATGCTGCAGCTCGTTAGTGAGCTGAGTGGTTAACTTGGAATAGTTTAATTTAACCGTTTGTGAAACGGATGGGGCCAGTTCAATTCCGAGGTATGGGATAGATGTCATGACTGGTATCCCCGCATAGGTGTCCCTTCCCGGCGTATTTGTTGTCCCCTGTTGGTGCAACCAAAGAATCATTGATTTCCAAACGTTGACTCGGAATCCCGAGACCTGGCTAAAGGATTCCAACTCCTGTAAAAATGCCGGGACCGAGCGCTCTGGTGATTCGAGGGATGCGATGATGTCATCTGCATAAAGGCTGATCGCGTACCTCTCCCCGCCAAACGGAATACCCAAAATGTTGGGATTATCCCTGATCCTCTGGGCCAGCGGTTCGATGTACAACGCGAAGAGGAGGGGCGACAGCGGGCATCCCTGCCGGGTCCCTCTCTGGATCTCGAAGGGGCTGGATGAGACCCCATTGACTCTAATAGTCGCCGTGGGCGCGTTGTAACAGCTCGACACGCAGGCCCTGAACCTTTCCCCCAGGCCAAAGTGCACCAGAGTCTGATCTAAAAAGTCCCAGTCCACCCAATCAATTGCCTTCTCGGCATCTACCGACAGGAGGAGTATGGTAGTAGCTGGAATCTTATGATGTAACTGAGATGCGATGGAACTGCATCACAGCTAAGATTCCAAGAATGACCAGTATTGATTGTCTTCAAATAAACTACTTTAAAAACCCTTAATTGGAGCTGTCTGGATTACTACAAATTTTGGCGACGAGTTGGTCCTGCGCAGAGGGCGGGAGAAGCTCAACCTTCACCTCTGGAAGGCCGCTAATTTTTAATTAGCGCTATTGAAGAAGTTTTCCTTCATTTCCTTCGTTTCCTCACAAGAAATCTCTTCAAACCGTGAGTGATTCTTCATGCCAAATGTCGCTGCTGTGAATCATTTAAGTAATGTTTTGTTAACATTACTGGGAAAAATTTGGTATTTGTCCCGTTGCGCGTTTAAATCCTGCACGCGAGTGTCACGAAGCTTTCCTTGTTGCCTGGCAACCTTAGCTCGTGACTAAATTTGCTCGTGTTTGCGCCTGCATTCGCGAGAGCATGCATGTGTCATGAAGGCTTTGCTTGTTGCCTTGCAACCTTGCTCATGACTGAGGCCTCGTGCTGTACTCGCGCTGTGATCACAATCACGGACAGTGTTTCCTAAGCGCGCTATTTCGTACGCTCTGGTTGTTTTCCCTCCGACTGCAGAATTTTGTTGGCTGAAGCGCTGCCCTATCGCGCTGAATACCTGATTGGGGACTGATGTTCTTTCCTTGGTTCCTTGGCTCCTTCTGCGGTCCTCTTGCCATTTAGTCTCTGATCTGACTGAAAAGAAAAAGAAAGAAAAGACTCATCCTGTTTATCATTGAAACAAACAACAGACTTAATGAAGAGTTGCTTATAACTACAACAGCTGGAAAAGTTTAATTTTTATTATTTTGATTAATTATTTTAATTGATTATTTTAGTCAATTGTTTTAGTTAATTACTTTAATTAATTATTTTAGATAGTTATTTCAGCTTATTGTATTAAATTGTTATATCAATTTGTTGTTTTAGTTTATTATTTACATTTCATTGCAGGTATGTCTGATCAAAGTATGTCAGCACCTCCTAGCTTTTTACCAGTCCCAGGAGAACCATCTATTCCATGGAAACGTTGGAAAAACATTTTCTTTACTTATTTATTAGCTGTTGGAGGGGACAAATATGGTCCTTTGAGGAGACAAGCTATACTTTTACATCATCTTGGCGTAGAAGGAAGGAAAATATATGATGATTTGCCTGAAATATCATTAGGAATGGGTAATGGTCAACGATGAATATTTATGATATGTCATTACAGATGTTAGAAAAACACTTCACTTCAAAAGTCAATGTTGTTTTTGAAAGGCATAAGTTTTTTTGCAGAGTACAAAACCAAGATGAGGACATTATGACATATGTGGCATCTTTACGTGGCTTAGCAGTTACTTGTGAATTTCAAGGTTTGTTTGATTCTTTGATAAGGGATCAGATTGTAAGGTGCACAAATAACAAAAAGGTGAAGGAAAAGTTACTTTCGAAAGATCCTACTTTAGAAGAAGCTATTCAAATTGCTCGAAGTATGGAAAACACTGCTGTATGGATGAAAAAAATTGACAAAAGGAAAAGCGCAAATGAGAATCCAGTGGTAGCTATAGGAAAAGAAATACGTGCGGAAGTGAAGGAAGTTAAAAGAGAAATCACCAAGAAGCCAATCAATAAAAATAGTGCATATATGCCTGTAAAAGTTGGTGAGAGGCGACCCATAATCTGTTATAGGTGTGGGTGTCCAGGGCATGTAAGTGCTAGTTTTGCATGTGGAGCAAGGAATGCTACATGTAGGGTTTGTGGCAAAAGAGGACATTTAGCAAAAGCATGCAGGTCAAAAGAAGTGCACAAATTACAAGCGTCAAGGAAGTTGAAGATAAAAACGAAGATTGTGAGGAGATATTCTTGGCTATAGATGGTGCAGAATTAGATTCTTCTCAAGTGGTAGAAACTGTTGAAAAGTTTAATCTTGATTTGGTAATGAACATAGGTGACAATAATTTGAATCTAAAAAAAGAAAGTACAGAAAAACTGGAAAAACCTCATTGTGAAATTACTTTAGATAAAGGAACAGTGAAATTATTGGCTGATTCTGGTAGTCTATTTACCTTAATTTCAAAGGAAACTTTCCAAAAGAACTTGGGTGGACAAATAAAGGATCTTCTACAAGCAGATGTGAGAGCAGTTAGATATGGCGGAACGAAATTTAACATTTTGGGAATGCAGTGGATGAACATTATCTTTAAAAAAAATGGTGTTCATGGAAGAGTTTATATCACGCATGAGGGATCCAATCTTTTGGGATGGCGACATCAGAAGGATTTGAACATTATACTTAATCCCAATGCTGCAGAACCGTTGATGGTTGTTGAGCCAATAGTTGAGCACATATCCTCTAATGTTGTTGTGGACAATGAGTGGGCAAAAGTGTTAATGGAAAAGTATTCTCATGTTTTTTCTGATGACTTAGGTGTGTTAAAGGGATTTTCTCATCGAATAATTCTGAAAAAAAATATCAAACCTATTGTACATAAAGTTAGGACAATACCATATATGATGAGAGAACCACTTCAAGGTGAATTAGACAAATTGCTGAAGGCTAATGTTATTGAACCTATAGAGTCGTCTGAATGATTATCTCCAATTGTCGTTGCTCCCAAGGAGGGTAACAAAATTTGTTTGTGTATAGATTTGAGAGATCTAAATAAGAACATATGGGTTGATAGGCAACTTTACCAAATATCGGAGAAATGTTAAGCATGATGGGTGGTGGCAGTGTCTTCAGTGTTCTAAACATGTCTTCAGCTTACCATCAGGTAAATCTACATCCCGAGTCACGTCCCTTGACTTCTTTTGTAACACCTTTAGGGGCTTTTCGGTATTGTAGAATGCCTTTTGGATTGGCGTCAGCCTCTGCTGTATTTCAGCGAATTATGCAAAATATTTTTAAAGGAATGAAAAGAGTGTTATGCTTTCAGGATGATATCATGGTTGTGGGGAGGACGTTTGAAGAACATGATGGATTGATGGAAGAAGTTTTGCAAAGAATTTCTAACTATGGATTGACTATCAAAAAGGAAAAGTGCCAGATAAGATTGAAAGAAGTCAATTATTTGGGTCATCAAATATCTGTTAATGGCATTAGGCCAAAAGCTAGCATTGTAAAGGCTGTCAAGGATGCTCCCTCTCCTATTAACAAAGAACAGTTGAAATCGTTCTTAGGACTTGCTGAATATTGCTCTAAATTTGTACCAAATTTTGTTGATCTGGTAGAACCAATGAGACTTCTTCTTAAAAAAGGAAGTGTATTTGAATGGAATTCCAAATGTGAAGATGCATTCGCTAGTGTAAAGAGATTTCTTTCCTGTGCTCCATCTTTGGGACATTTTGAGCCCAATAGGAAATCCATATTGAATACTGATGCAAGTAACATTGGGCTTGGGGCAGTTTTAATGCAGGTGTCTGAAAAAGGTGAGAGAGTCATTGGTTTTGCTTCACGCAGGTTACAAGGAGCAGAGAGATCTTATTCAACCATAGGAAAAGAGGCTCTGGCTTGTTGCTGGGGAATGGCACATTTTAGATATTACTTGTGGGATTTGCCTTTTGTTGTGAAGACTGATCACAAACCACTTATTCATATTTTTAAAGGTGGTCGCGGTTTAGATGGAAGTGTAACTCCTCGAATTTCAAGGTGGCTATTATCTGTGCTAGATTACAATTTTGTAGTGGAGTATGTTCGTGGTAATAAGAATGTTATTGCGGATTGTCTCTCTAGGATGCCTGTGGACGATGATTCTTGTATGCAAATTATGGAGGATCAGGTGGTTAGTGTGGATAGTGAATTTGCTGTTGGACAAGAAGAATGGAAGGAGGCAGTGGAGAATGATAAAGAGTATAAGGTGTTGAGGGAGCTCATTGTGAATTGTTGGAAAGATTCTAATAGTGGAGTGGAAGTGGCTAAGCAATATTTGACAGTGAGAGATGAGCTTAGTGTGCAAGGAGATAAGATTTTGAGAAGGAATCGGATAATTCCCCTAGTTTGTTGAGATCGAGATTGTTAAGAATTGTACATGAGGGACATTTAGGAAGAAGTTTAACTAAGAGAAGATTGAGGGAGTCTTTTTGGTGGCCTGAAATGGACAGGAATGTAGAGGATTTAGTACGAGATTGTCATGCGTGTAGTAATAGTGATAAGGTGAAAGTGGTTAGAGAGCCTCCTTTGAGATGTGTGGAATTACCTATGAGACCATGGGAGAAATTGGCTTTGGATGTATTGGGTCCGATTGACAAATTGAGAATTAGTAATCGATTTTTGGTTGTGTTGGTGGATTACCACAGTAAATGGTTTACATGCAAATCTGTGGGTCAAGTTACTACTGCTAATGTGATAAAATTTCTTGAGGAAGTTTTTCTCGAAGAGGGTGACCTAGGGTGCTGGTGACTGATAATGGTGTTCAGTTGGTTTCTTCTGGTATGGGAAATTTTCTTACTAGACTTGGAATCAGACATGATAAGGTGGCTTTGTTTCGTCCACAGGCCAATGAACTTGTTGAAAGGGTAAATCGTATTCTAATGGAATGTATTCAGCTTTCCTTAGCAAATGGATTATCATGGAAAGAGGAGTTACGGAGGATGATGTGGGCTCACAGGATTACACCTCATTCTGTGACAGGTGTTTCTCCTGTTATAGCTTTGAAGGGAAGAGAGCCTGGTACTAAGGAGTCTCCGATGTGGCTGCATGAGAAGAATCAAGTGTGGGTTGATAGAGAAGAGATGAGGTCGAGGGTTTCAGATTGTCAGTGGCGTAATAAGGTTAACTTTGATAGTCGGAAACATGTAAAGGAGTTGGATATTGATAAGGGTGATTGGGTAGTTGTGAAAAGATCTGGTTTTGTGAAGAAGGGTGAGAGCAAGTTGTCACAGCCACATAAAGTCATTTCAGTCATGGGATCAGTAGCTCAATTGGATGATGGCAAGAAATGGAGTTTTGGGGATTTGTGTAAAATATCCCATTCTAGTAGTATCTGGGGTTGTAGATAAATAACCAATTAAGATCAAGGATTGTGATGCTTTTAATTTCTGTTAGTCAGAAAATATACGGGATATCGGTTGTTATATATATATATCGCTAGGGAGATAATATATTGTGTTTCACCACTTCAATATGCTGTGAAGATTTACAGGACATACGAGTTATTAGATTTGTATATTGATACTGCGAGGGCGGTAATTAGCTGCTTTTACTACTTTAATGTGTCTTGAACAAGAGATGTACTGAATAGCTTTAGAGGTGAAATTATATCTAAACTGTAGTAAATAACTACAGTTTAAAGATGTCGCGGTTGACTGTCAACGAAATAGGGCGTTTCACTTTACAATTTTTCACCATTCCAAGATGGCATGGATTTTGGAGGGTAATTAGTCACCTCTTCACTTTCCGGTGACGGCTATATGCACGAGGAGCATGAAAATCAAGTTGCTTTACCTGTATCCGGGTGACGGCTGTGGTCAGAGGTACGTTTTACGCCTATAGGTTATTGTGATATGGTTGTATCAAGGCAGCAGTCATTAATGAATGATATACCCTTTGTTACAGGTGCCCCGTACTACAGGGACCTGTTGTAGCTCTCGGAGGGATTGTCTCCGTGTTATCGGGAATACGTCGTTATATCATTTACTTACAACAAGCTCTTGTTGAGGTAAGACATCGAGTTAATGCTCGTTTACAATGGATTAACCTTAGTGAGAATGGCTTACCGTGATTAATGTTGGTCATATATTTGTTATAGGTACCCCATACACGAGGGACCTACATTACTAATTTTGGATTGATTGTTTCCACATTAATAAAAGGCAACGTTGAGAATATTGGGTATCGCGATTACATCTATCTGGAGGTAAGAGACAGCGAGTGGTGAAGTTAGTTATAGAAAATAAGGATAAAGTCAGTGTCAATTCTGACGGAATTACGTCTGTTTTTAGGATCGTGGGACAACTTTGGTTCTGGATATTAGAAACCATAGATTGAGATTTATTGGATGGAGGATATGACCTCTTGAAGGTAAGAGTTTTGAATGAAAACTGTAGTTAGATGGTGAAGGATAGATTTATTGAGAGACCTGTGCCTCATGCGTTTCAAACCTTAATAGTGACAATATTTTATATTTCAACCCTTACAGAGAATAAATGGGAAGAAGTTGTAAGGTACATGTTTCCCGTTTTTTTAAAATATCGGGGAGCATGCAATTCACTGAGGTTGGCAAAGAATTAAAACACAATGGCTTTTATAATTGGTCCTAGTAACACCACAAACACATTAATATGGAGAACTGGATGTAGTTTGATGATAAAACTTAAGGAATATGGCATTAGGTTGGACATAAATTGGTCTAGATGTGTACGTAAATAATTTTAGTGAACTGAAGAAACTGTATTAATTTATTTAATGATTGCTCGAATGTTATGATTATGTGCACCTATATTTTGTTTGTATACACATTTATATTGCTTTGAATAGTCCCCCTGCACAAGGTTCAAGTGTTTGGGCTTGCACTAGGGAATAACAATGTTTGTTATTTGTGATGTATACTACAACCTTGATATTTGTATTACTTCCAGCCCTGAGGAAGTCGTTGGGTTATTTCCAAAAAAACGACGAAACGCGTTGGCGCAAGGGAGTGGAAGACCCAATTACAATAAAAGAAGAAACAAAAGCCCAATTTATTATTGCTCTACTTTCTGATACATTACTGAATTTTACCTTATTACAAAATACGTGTGCTTCAATAATTGTTAATAGTATCTGGTGATTGTAGTGTATCTTATTCATAGGTACATGTTATTATTGTGACATGTAAGTGTTTTTATTTTGTTTTACTTATGTTATTGTTCATATTGTATCTTCATCTATTACCTATGTTTTATGGTTTCGCACGTGTTAACAATTTTTCTCCTTTTAGGTTATATTGGGGGGGGGAGATGTGTGGTAGTAGCTGGAATCTTATGATGTAACTGTGATGCGATGGAACTGCATCACAGCTAAGATTCCAAGAATGACCAGTATTGAATTTGTATTGCTGAAGGTTGCTGGTGCTTATTTGTCTTCAAATAAACTACTTTAAGAACCCTTAATTGGAGCTGTCTGGATTACTACAAATCCATTCATTTTTGTATGGTGGGCTTTGTCGACTAGATGTAATATGCGTTTGGTATTGTCGCTGCTTTGTCTGTTAGGGATGAAGCCGGACTGGTCCGGTTCGATGATGCCCGGCATGAGAGGGCCCAGACGGGCCGCTAGCACTCCGGTGAAGAACTTCAAGTCCACATTCAGAAGCGACACTGGGCGGTACGAGCCACAGAGTGTTTTATCTTTCCCTGGTTTCGGCAGTACCACGATAGAGGCCGCCAGCATCTCCGGGGGAATCGCCCCAAGCCCCGTAAAGGAATTAAAAAGTCGTGTCAAGAGTGGAGCTAAAACCTGGCAAAAAGATTTATAGAACCCGGCCGAGAAGCCCTCGGGTCCCGGTGATATCATTAGCTTGAGGCGCGATATCGCCCCTATCACTTCCTCCACCCTTATTGGTGCCTCCAGAGATTCTGCGTGCCCTGGGTTTAGTGCCGTCGTGTGGGCGTCCTGTAGGTAGGTGGTAATGCGGGAGCGGGGCGGGGTGTCTTTACGGTAAAGCTCGGCATAAAATGCCTGAAAGGCCTTTGCGATCGCCTCATCGCCTTCCTCTAGTTTCCCCGAGTTCGACTGGATGGATTGCACTTTCGTTTGCTGGGTGCGGGCTCGTAACTTGCTAGCCAGCATACGCCCAGTTTTGTCCCCCCAATGTAGTAGGAGTGTTTGAGCCTGAGTGCGGCATATTCAGCCCTGTCCAAGTCAAGGCCTGCCAATTGGGCCTGTGCCGCCTTTAGCTGGTGCCAAACCCTAGGCGCCCCCATCCTACTGTGTACCCTCTCGAGCTCAAGAACCTGCGCCGTTAGTTGTTCTCTTTTAGCTTTGCGTTCTTAGTTCTCGGCCACTGATATCGCTATTAATTCCTCGCGCACTACTGCTTTAAGGGCCCCCATAAAGTGCACAGGGAAATATCGGGGGAGTCATTTAGTGCGAGATAGTCTGTGATGCATTTGAGGATCTGATCTTTCACCTCCGGCCTATGTATCATGCTCTCCCGCAGTCTCCATCCCCCGGATCTGTTACGTGGTTGAGGCACCCAAAGGGTCGCTGTCACCGCATCATGGTCTGAAAGTGCTGCCGGTGTCATATCTATGTCCTTGACTAGTTGCTGGAGTTCTGTTGTGCCTAGCATGTGATCCAGCCTAGCGTATGTACCGTGGGCGTGTGAATAAAAAGAGAATTGTGAAGTGTGTGGGTGAGCCTCCCGCCACAGGTCAGTCAGCCCCCGGGTCTGTAGCCAGGTTTTCCCCTCAAGTGATAGCTCCCCAGTTTGAGTGTAATGGTGACTTGATCTGTCCACTGCCGTGTCCATCACTAAATTGAGGTCCCCTCCAATAAGTAACCACTTCTCTTGCGCACTCAGGGTTTCAGAGAGGGCCGCTT
The DNA here is from genome assembly GCA_963921515.1 of Calotriton arnoldi. Taxonomy (NCBI): domain Eukaryota; kingdom Metazoa; phylum Chordata; class Amphibia; order Caudata; family Salamandridae; genus Calotriton; species Calotriton arnoldi. Next base: position 583,236 of record CAWUFW010003446.1, on the reverse strand, counting down.
TCAGAAACTTCTCTTGTCCCAAGTTGGGTGCGTAGATGCACCCCAGCACCAAGGTCGAGCCCCCCACCCAGAACTTGTAAGCTAATAGGCGCCCTTTTACTTCCGCCACTTTATCTCCCACCTTCCCGGCAAAGCGATTAGCCACCAGGATGGCTACCCCCGCTTTCTTATCTTGTGTGGATGAGAAGAACTGTTGAGGGAAGGCCCTAGATCGCATACGGTGCCAATCTTTGGGGAGGAGATGGGTCTCTTGCAGAAGGCATACATCAGCCCCTAAATTCTCTAAGTAGGATAAAATGGCTTTCCGCTTTTTAGGTTTATTCAGGCCCCTCACGTTTAGGGTAACAATTTGTAAAGTAGAATGTGTCATGAGATCTGGTCACAGATCGCTCGCTGCTCCGCCGAGGTCCCTCGCCCCGCGTCCAAGCCCACCTCCTCCCCCCTGCCCCTTTGCTGTTCTGCCCCTCGCCCCGACTGCCGTCCCCTACCTTGCAGCACACCAGTTCCCCCCCTCCCCCTCCATAACCTGAACACCCAACCCCCCCCCCATAATGTCCAGTGCCCGCAAGGCGTGATCGCGCGCATCTGGAAAAGGAAGAAAGCAGGGACATACCGTGGCCCAAGAATCCCCGCCTCCCCGCTCCCAGCAGACCCCTCCCCAGCCCTGCTTATCTCACTTTATTGCTGCAACCCCTCCAGGGATCATGAGTCGTCCTGGGATGCAGTGTCCTTTAGTACTGTTTCTAAGGCCGCTTGCCGCTCCTGTGCCATAGTTGTAGGATCAGGCCCCAGCGAGGTCCCAGGGAGGCGTTTCTTTCCAATTCTCTGCCAGCGATCTCGTGCATGTTGGCGCTCCGGGCTGGTCGACTCCGCTGGGCCAGGATTTGGTAGACCTACTATCTTACAGGCCTCTTGAAGTGATCTGACCTGGTGGAGTTTGCTGTCCCACTTGAAGATTAAACGGAACGGGTGGCCCCAGGAGTAAGCTACTCTTTTGTCTCGGAGATGGGTGGTTACTTCTCTGAACTCTCGTCTCTTTTGTAGTGTACTGGCGGCCAAGTCTTGGTAGAGAGCTATGGAGTGACCCATATACTTGATCGGTTGCTTCGCCCTGGCCTCCCGAAGGATGCGTTCTTTAAGGGGATAGTCTGGCAAAAACGTCAGGATGTCTGGTGGGGGCGCCGGGGCCCGTCTTCTCAACCCCACTCTATGTGCCCGGTCAATACGGATCTCCATGTCTGGCGGGGCTCCTAAAATGTCTCGGAATAGCTCCTGCAAGTAGTGGGCCATGTCCGCACCCTCTGCATCTGAAGGTACTCCCTTCACCCGAATGTTGTTCTGCCGAGAGTGGTTTTCGAGATCCTCCATGTGGGCCTGTAGGTCTATCTGTTGTTCCCTTAGGCGGATCACTTCTTGCTGGAGAAGTGTTACCTCCTCGTCCCTGTCATGTTCCTGATCCTCTATGGCGGCCACTCTTTCTCCGATCGCGTCGACGTCCCTTCAGATCTCTTTCACCTCTCCTGCCACCCCGCTTTTGAGTGAGTGGAAGTCCTCCCGTAGGGTGTTGAATAATGTCTCCAAGAAGGAGCGGGTGATCGGGCCTCCGTGCTCTCCGAGTCGAGCTGAAGTTGTTTCGTGGGGGAGGATCTGTCTTCTTCGCTGCCCGCCGCTGGGGATTTAGTTAGCATGTCTTTCAATGTTCTATCTTTTTTCCCCCTTATGGAAGACATATTAACAGTGGAGGTTCTAGGGTCTGGAGTGTATCTTTGCCCCTCTGCGCTTCCCGACTATGTGTGGCCGCTGTGTGCTTCCGAGAGCTCCACCGTCTCAGGTCATTCACTCCAGGCACTTGCTTTGGCCAGTACGTTGCAGGGCAGAGTGAGCTCTCCGTGCAGTGCCTCCCTTCTCTGCTACTCTATTCCACCATCCGTCGCTGCTCTGGTAGCTGACCGTCTCACCGCCCCTGTGTGTGGGTCACGTCGCGCACTCCTCCTTATGTAAAGCCCCTTCTCCACCAACCTCTGCCTGAAGCTGCCCAGATGGAGTTGTGGGTAGTACTGCTCTGTAGCTCGGCAGGTTCCTCCGGCCTCCATGTCCCTGCTCTCTGCCAGATGCGGCCGCCTACCAGTAGACCCCGTGTGTGGCTCCACTCTGCTCCGTGGGGTGTATTGCGACTGTGCGCTATGCTCTACTTGGGTCTCGTGTAATACCCCTCCGGCCCCCGCCCCTATTAGGGCCTTGCTTCTCGCTGTACCAAAGCCCACCGAATCGGGCAGCAGACGCCTTGCCCTCAGCAGCTCCGACGCTAGGGTTGGCCACTCTCGTTATGCGTCCCTCGCGGTGCCCCCTCTTCTCTCGCTATGTCTGGGTCTCCGTCCCTCGCCGAGGCTGGGCTCACTTGGATCGGCAGCTGAAAATTAAGGCTTCCTAGGCCTCAACTGCGTGGCCAGCCGCTCGTGCCGCCCTTCGTCCGCAGCCAAATGGGACTCCTTAGGTGAACCCCGCTGATGGAGCCCCTGTGATGCCGTACGCTCTCAGGCTCGGAGCCACCTCTTTTGGCCCATACGTATCGCTGAGTGCTATGGGGCTCACAAGCTACTTCGGTACTCTCCGAACACCCTCCAGGAGAACCACCGCTCAATGTAAGGCCCGGGTCGGCCGCGCGAACCACCGGCTCCGCTACCTCGTGTGGGGTCTCGGGCCACGGGGCGCCGCCCGTTTAGACCTCCGGCTTGTCGCCAGTGCTAGCCCATGAGGGTAGTTGCCTGATCGGGACACTGCCCAGTTCGCCCTCCTGTTCACAGACCCGCGAGCGCCAGCCGGTGCGTCTGGCCGATGCACTGCCGGGCCGGTCGGCACCTCCGGAGCTCTTGACACCACCTCAGCCGCTGCTGCTTCCTTGAGCCCCCTGGAGCCCGCCAGGCCGCTTACCAGCCGGGGCTCAGTTACTATCTCCTGCGGTGCACTAGCTATGGGTACCGTGGTTCCGCTCTGCGTGGGACCTTCGGCGCCAGTCGACTTACTGGCCGATGCCCCTGAGGCGCGGATCGGCACGCCTCCACTCTGCTCAGCTTCGCCTCAGCCACGCCACGCCAGGGTTCTGCGCAGCCTGCTAGGCCTCGCCCCGCCTCGCACACCCAGGCATCCACTCTTCTCTCCTCGGCGCTTGGCTCTGCACGGGGCCCCCCGCTTAGCCCCTCACCTCAGTCAGCTGCTCTCGATGGGTTCTTGTCCGCCCCCTGGGGCTTGCCGCCAAGCACCTCGCACGGCCTTGTCGCAACTAGTTGGGGCCGGCTGGCATTTTCCTCGCTCTGTGCCGTGGTCGCTAAGTTATCCGCAAATCAACCTCCAGCCCTATTTTCACCTTATCTGGGAGTGCTGTCGGGCTGTAGGTGCGTCTCCACTTATTCCCCGGCCTTCGGGGGCTGCACGTCGCCGGAGTGGGCTGACTTGGGCTGTTGGGAGCGGGGAGACGATGTGAAACACGTCTTACCCGCTCGCCATCTTGACCACGCCCCCGATATTGGGTTTTTAAACACATAGAGTCATAACCATAACATCAATAGAAGCAGAAAGAATAAGAGAATCTGGTATTTTCAGTACACTTACGACACAAAGAAACACCTTAATGACTCATGCGAACGTCTGGAGAAACATGCCTGTCTTACCTATAGACGCAGACTCCACATGGAGGGAGACAGGGTGAGTCCATTAATGGCTAGAATGATTAATCAGGAACACTACACTGATCTTATATTGGCGATACAGGATCAGCCATAAATGAAACAGTGACTGCACACCTACAACATGTATACACATCCCCGGGAACAACTCTGGAGCACCAGGTGGTCACCTCCCTCGCATCACTGCCACTCCTGAGATTAGAGGACTCTGAACGGGAAGAACTGGAAAGTCCTCTGATCAAATGAGACATACTGTTGGACATAGATTCCCTTTAGAGGTCAAAGGCACTGGGACGGGGACGGACTTCTGGCCGAGCTCTACAGAACATTTCCGGAGACCATGGCTGATAAATTACTACATGTACACCAGGAGGTCTTGTTATAGGGCGCATTCCCTGACTCTATGAGAGAGGCCCTTGCAGTGTTGATACCTAAGCAGGGGAAGCATCCAGTAGAGGCTCCCTCCTATCACCTGCTCTTCCTACTGAATATAGACCAAAGAATACTTGGCCAACTGCTCGAAAAATGTCTGTACTGCTACCTTACACAACTGATCTACACTGATCAGTCAGGTTTCATCCCCAGAGGATACCCACTGCAATATCTGCCATTTATCTCATGTCCCCCACTCACCCCACTTGACTTAAGATCAATATGCCTTAGCCTTCCTAGACATAGAAAAGGCCTGTGATTCGGTTGGTGGGGATTATTTGCGGCTGGTACTTGAGAAACTAGGCTTGGGCTCCAAATACAGTGCATGGATAAAACTGTTATATGGGCACCACCAGCAAGAGTAGGCACGGGTCACCTTGTATCAGAGGTGATTCAATTACAGCGGGCACCCGGCAGTGTTGCCCCTTGTCTCCCTTGCTCTTTGCCCTAGCGATGGGGCCGGTGGCATGCAGACTCCGGCAGGTGCTGCAGGGATGGGGAATATAGGTGGGACAGATGACCCACGTAGTGTCACTCTATGCAGATGGTGCTATGGTATACTTACGCAGACCTGATATCTGGGCTCCAATTCTCTTAAACGTGATGAGAGAATTTGCAGAGCTCTCGGGTTGTATGTCAATCAATCCAAATCTGTGCTGTTCCCACTGGGACAGTTAAAAGATGTAGATCCTGCACAACTTCCCACTACGGATCTGACATGGGCAACAAGCAATTTTTGATATCTAGGCATGTTCATAGCACATGATGCACAACAATGCCACACCCTTAAATTGGGTTGCTTACTCATTAACCTCCACTCGTCCATACAGTTTTGGAACACCCTGAAATCCTCTCTGATGGGGAAAATTGCCCTTAACGAAAATGGTGGTACTCCCTCACTGCCTATATATACCACAAGGCACTATGCACGAAATCACCTGCAGCATCTTTCGAGACATAGACAGACTTCTGATAGACTTCTTATGGTCTGGGAAGAGACACAGGGTGGGCTTGGCCATGCTAAAGCTGGAATGATAATAAAGGAAGAATGGAGGTTCCTGCTTTCGAGCTTTTATATCTGGTGTCACACCTGCAGCATGCTGTCCATTGGTTCAATGAGGAGCCAAATCGGGAGAGGTCCCTTTTGTCAGGCACATATGGTGATACTGACTTGCGGTCCCTACTATTACAGGGCAACAGAATAGCTGCGAATTTGCCACATGTGATACGACTGGTATGCAAACTCAGGGAGCGGGCGATGAGGAGGCTACTCCATGGAGCGCATTACTCACAGACATTAGAGTTTTGGAAAATTAAGCCATTTGCACAGATAGCACACTCAATGGCTGTTGACTGTTGACGGTGGGGGGCTGCACTATTTTAGATGACCTATACCCGGCAGGCCGATTCATCACTTTGCACGGCGCAATTGAGATGTTCCTACTTGGGCGAGGGCAATTTCTTCAATATGCTAAAATAGCAGCGTCCACCCATGAGATATGGCCAGGATTCCCTGTAGCCCCAGAGCCTACACTGACACTCATCACACTGGTGTCGATAGTGGGTGGTCAGAGATTTATTATGCACTTATTCCATGCTCTCCTCACAGACAGACCGCGACCTCTCCTAAAGGTTGAGGACACATGACACCAGTTGTGCAAGTTCCCTCTCACACCTGACGAAGGGGTTCAGATCCAAAGGAAGGTACAAGAAGTTTCAGTTAACTCGAGATTTAAATTACTCTTGCATGCCATTTACCTGACTAGGGACTCCAGGTGTACGCATTGCGGATATACCTCAGAAGATTTTGTCCATGTCGCATGGACCTGCCCTCAAATAATTCCCTACTGGGATGAAATATTGCTCCGTTTGCACAGAGCTACAGGCTGGACCATCCCCAGAGAACTCAAGCGATGCCTGTTGGGTCTAGCTCCTATCAAAAAGAAGAAAAAAGTGAGTAGACGGTTCGTGATACTCTGACGTTAGCTAAATGATGCATTGCCGTCCGATGGCTGAGCCCCAAACCTCCCCTGATGACTGAATGGCTGAGGGACATAACAGACTAGGCCGGGGCAGAAGAAGCCCATATGAAACGGGTTTGACAAGATGACTGACTGCTGGATGACTTACACGCCTTGGGGGACCATGATTAGGGACTTGGCTGCTGATGCTACTGATACCCCCTCTGGTTAGGAAAATACATCGGACACTGACTCACACAAAATTGAAGACATGCGCTCATTGGGGAAACTGACCCCTGGGAGGGAAGAGGACGAACCCTGGAAAGGCAATAATGGGATGCCACTATACGACCTTAAGGCCCCTGATCAGGGACAATGTGGTGGTATTGAGAGATATCAAACTGAGCATGGTTGAGAGGGGAAGGGGTTGTCTTTTTTTACATTAAATAAATGAATATTGTTGGTTTGATGATTAAGATGATATGTTTTTATTGATATCTGACATAACTCTTGACACTATGGCTGTGTTGATTATCCATTCAAATATTCTGTAAACTGGTCTTGGACGTCTTCAAATCTGGATTGATGATAATCAGATCCTGTCCCAATACCAGGCTGATTTTCGTTCCAAGACCAGCACTGTCAACCAGGTCTTCAGATTCCAACTTATCAGGTGGAAGGAGGCTGACATAAATAAGGGAAGCTTATATATTATTTTTGTCGACCTTAAAACTGCTTTTCATATGGTTCTGAGAAAGAAACTTTAGTGCATTTTGAGAGATCTAGGACTTTCCGGTCCCCTTTATGAGGTCATTATGTGCCTCCATAACAATAACTTTGCACAAATATGCTGGGTAGCCGGTGGGGGAACCACAGATTGCTTTAGGGTCGATAAGGGAGTTAATGCAAGGCTGTGTTCTTGCCCCTACGTTGTTTCTCCTTTTTATCAATAGCTGTGTCGATTACCTTATGAACTGCGACAATGATTCTCTGATACACAAAAGTTCCGGCTCTCTTGTTTGCGGATGACACGCTGCTGATTTAAAAAGCTCTGAAAGGTATTGAGACTCTCCTTTTAAGGTTTAAATAATTTTGTTCTAGCTCTGGCCTGACCATTAACACTCATAAAATGAAATATATTGCTAGACATCCAGATAAGGATTTTAGGGGGACATAAAGCCTCTTGATGGACTGTAGCTGGAAAGGGTGCTCGATTTTGACTACCTTGGTATTCAGCTATCCAGCTCCAACTCATGGGATAGCCAAATTACAAAATAAATTGCTTACGTTGAACCATAGGGCATCCACTATTTTAAGATTTTCCAGTAAGACCTCCTTTAATCCTGATTCGCCCATCTTGGAAGTATGGAGAAGTAAAGCAGTATAAGCCACTGCGTATGACACAGAAATCTGGGGTCATGCCAACTCTGACACACAGGGAGTAGCTGCAAATAAGTTTCTGAGGGCGGTCCTTAAATTACCCCAAAGCACCCCTTTGTTTTTTCAAACAAGATCCAGGCATTCAGTCTATCTCTTCCACAGTGTGCATTAAACCTATACTTTACTGGATGCGAGTTTGGTTTACTCCTGAGTTGTCACACTATAGGGTGGGCCTACAAAATGTACTGAGAAGGCAAAAAAGAGGGGCCACCCTTTTATGGTTAGAACATGTAAACAGACTCTTTACTCTTTGGCCTTTCCCGAGTTTTGGTTAGACACAACCACTATCACACCTTCCTCTGTTAAAAAGTTGAAGTCCCTTAATAGGGATCAAGAGCAGATGAAATTGATTAACCACCAACACTTGGGCCATCTCACTGAATGTTTTTTAGAGTTTAAGCCTTTGCCAGCTTTTGAGGCATATGGATGAGGTTGATCCTCCCTTTACTAAAGCCCCTACATAAGGTTTAGGCTAGGTACTCTTCCTTTAGCCACTTTTATAGCTCAATTTAAGGACGGTTTGGGGAGCAGTAAACTTTGCCCAGCATGCAAGGGGAGTGCTAAAACGGATGCCCAGCTCTTGTTCTTTTGTCCGAACTACATCAGGCAGCATCAGTGCTGGATTGACCCTTTATGTTGTCTCCTAGGAGTTCAGCAGTTTAGGGTTTCTTGAAGAATCTGTAGGGCTGATATCACTCCTAGTATTGTTTTTTTTTCCATTGCTAAATTCCTAGAGAGTATTTGGCCGATTCAACACAAAATCCATTCGTCATGTGCTTCTATAGCTGCAGCCAAAAAATGCAGAGAATGATGGGTTTTTGTTAAACTAATCTAAGAATAGGTTGAGTGACACCAATAACCTTACTAGAAATATTTTTGTGCCCTTGTATGCTAGGCAAGCTCTGTATTACATATTTAGATATCTATTATTTCTTGTTTATAACAAATGTGATCTGTACTAATTCATGTGTATTTCTTCTTGAGTGATGTAGAAGCTACAAATATTATAAATTTGCACATGATTATTTTCAATAGATTTTTTGATGGATTTTTATGATATTTGTCATATTTTTGACTCTGACTTTGTATATTTATAATGATATTTTAATGATTATTTTTATCTAAATGTATTATTCATTGGTCTTAAGTATTGCATGCTTGAACTGTGACTTTTATGGTCTACGACCGATATGAAATATAAAAACGGAAATGGATTACCCATTTTGAGGTATGTTTATTGATGAATCGTAATGGACCATGGTAAAGCCTTTGCTCCATATCTTATAGTAATGTACTCTATGTTAACGTATTATGCTTTCAAAATGTCAATAAAGAAATATAATAAAAAAGTATAAATAATGAACAATTAATTAATTTACAATTAATTATGTAATTGATTATTAATTATGTAAATTGTGTAATCATTTTATTTTTTAGTTATATATTATGTGTGGGCTGTTGGGTTTGTAGGGGACTTGGGTGGGAAGTTAATTAAGTAATAACTAATTAACAATTAATTATCAATTATTATTAATTCTTTAATTAATTACTATTTAAGTTAATTGTGTTATACTTATTTATTTTAGTTATATTTTTTAGTATGGGCTGCTAGGTTTGTGGCGGATAGTGTGAGAAGTTAATTAAGAAATACATATATAATTGTTTTAATTGATAAAGAATTATTACATTCTTCAATAATCATGTAAATTGTTTACTTGTTTTTGATATATATATATATATATATATATATATATATATATATATATATATATATATATATATATATATATATATATATATATATATATAATTTATTTTGGTTAATTAATAATGTTTATATTAAGAGTTTTATATTTGTTGTAAATTAATAGGGTTATGTTACAAATATGTTATGTATTTGAAGTAAAGTACTTTCCCAACTTTTGCACAGACTGGAGTGGGAATAGTAACTGTAACCCCTCCAAAGTCCAATGTCTTCTTAACTGCTGCACAGACTGGAGAGGGAATAGTAAATATTACCGCTCTGAAGTCCAGCACTTTCCCGACTGTTGCACAGACTGGAGTGGGAATAGTAAACATAATCCCTCTGAAGTCCTATGCTTTCCCTATTGTTGCACAGACTGGAGTGGAAATGGTAAATTAAATCCCTCCGAATTCCAATGTTTTCCCTACTGTTGCATAGACTGGAATGGAAATAGTAAATTTTACCTCTCCGAAGTCCAACACTTTACCTACTGTTGCACAGACTGGAGTGGGAATAGCAAATTTAACCCCTCCAAAGTCCAATGATTTAACTATTGTTGCACAGACTGGAGTGGGAATAGTAAATGTAATCCCTCTGAAGTCCAACGCTTTCTTTACTGGTGCACAGACAGGAGTGGGAATAGTAAATATTACCCCTCCGAAGTCCAACACTTTCTCTACTGTTGCACAGTCTGGAGTGGGAATAGTAAATGTAATCCCTCCGAAGTCCTATTGCACATCCTGGAGTGGGAATAGTAAATTTTACCCCTTGAAAGTACAACGCTTTCCTTACTGTTGCACATTCTGGAGTGGGAATAGTAAATTTAACATCTCCGAAGGCCAATGCTTTCCCTACTATTGCATAGACTGGAGTTGGAATAATAAATTGAATCCCTCCGAATTCCAATGCTTTTCCTACTGTTGCACAGACTGGAGTGGGAGTGGTAAATGTAATCCCTCTGAAGTCCAATGCTTTCCCTACAGTTGCACAGACTGGAGTGGGAATAGTATATTTTACCCCTCCGTATTCCGCAACTTACCTACCGTTGCATAGACAGGAATGGGAATTTTACATTTTACACCTCCAAAGATCAACGCTTACACTAATGTTGCACAAACTGGAGTGGTAATAGTAAATGTAACCCCTTTCGAAGTCCAATGCTTTCAGGTTTTGTTGCACAGACTGGAGTAAGAATAGTCAATTTAATCCCTCTGAAGTCCAACGCTTTCTTTACTGTTGCACAGTCCATATTTACCACATATACTTTACCACAGTATGCTCTATGAGAAATACTTATACCGAAATGAATGAATGCAGTGCATTTTACACGGTTTTAATTGTTAACACGCAAGAGGCACAAGTTATCAGATACCCTTAACAATTAGTCCTACACGGGTGCCATGCAGGAATACAATTACTTTCTGCATTAATATTTTATGGTGTAGGTGAAACGAAGTGGGTGTACTACACCACACACTGCATTCGATTACTTTTATGCTATGGTACCTACCAATTATTGTACCATTTTCTCTTACAGATACAGAGTACCGGGTGAAAACGGTAAGTGACTGGCTCACCCTTGAAATCGAGGGTACACCTTAGTGTGTGTACTTTCACTGCACTGAGGCCGTATTTATATGTCTTTTTCACTTCTGGTCCTGAAGAAAGCCTTGGATTATGTATGATTTTGCCTGAAACATGTAGCCCAACCAAAGGATGTATATGATCAATTGTATCTCCTAAACATCCGCATTGAGTTTTTAATCTTGCCCCAGGACCCTGCTATTAAAATTCGTCCTGGTTAGGAGGGAGATCCTGGAGACACTTTTAAAATTCACCTTTTTCACTGGCTTTCACAACAAGAAAGCCTGCTCCACTGTAATCAGGCGTCGAAGCACACCTAGGATGCATTTGGCACCCTAGTTGGGAACCCACTGATGAAGCATGGCACCAACTAGGTTGGTGGGTGAGGGTTCTTCTCAAAAACCTAATGGTTTTTTTTAGTATGATTGCTTTTGGATGCAGTTGATTTTGAAAGGGCCCGTCTCTATTGTTGAAACTGATTACTTTGGGAAAAAGAACGTGGTCCGTTTAATCCTCGCTCTTTACACGTTGATACCAAGCAAATTATATACTCATCAGTCCTTAGACTCCTTTTTGTCTGTTTCAACTTGTTGTTAATATTGATTTCCTGCCTCAATGGCTCTGATTAACACCCCAAAAAGGATATCTTCACCAATGCAGCTATTGTCACTAAACTTTGTATTTCCTATAATGCCTTTCTGGGATCTCACTATCATTTATTTTTTAACTTATTTTGCTTAATTTCTTTTCTTAGCAGGCTTTGTCATCGCAAGTGTCATTAGAGTGTGCCTGGATTGACCCATGGCATCTTCTTCTGTGAGTACTGGCGTCTCCTCATCAGACTGCTGGTCAGCTGGACAGAAGCTGGTCAGTTTGAATATCTTCCGTCCTTCAGTGTAAAGGTTATGGTGTCTTTGGCATTCCAGCAAAACTGCATGCCCTCTGGGTCGAGCCATCTAATCTTACTCTGTTTAGCTATCAGTTTTCTGGTGATGTGTTGAAAGGATTTCCTCCTTGCAGGGGTGGCCATGGCTGAGTCCTGAGAAAGGGAAATTTCACTGTCTTTGAATGTTATTAATTTACGTTTCCTCACCACATCCATAATCCTTTCTTTTATTGGAAAGTTCATAAGATTTACCACGGCGTCTCAAGGTATAGTAGATATACAAATCCTCTGCACATGTTCAAAAGTAAATACATCAAGTTACATAAAATATCACAATGATGCTTGTCTTTATATTTTCAGATGTCTTTAATTCAAGATCTTTAAGCCTTCTTAGCCAACACGTGTTTTGTCGCTGTAACGGGGGATTAACCCGCGACTTCTTCAGGGCTAAGGGAATATATAAACAGGTACTTGTTTGTGTATGCAATGGTAGTAAGAACACTTTACTTTTCAAATTATTGACAAAGTGACTTCAGTGACTTGTGTGAATTTCAGAAAAGTAATAGAACTGTGTGGAAATCCATGTGAAACTGGTGTTGTACATTCTTCTAGTACAACTTCTTTGTGCATCCATATATCAATGGGGGAAAGAAAGAACAAGCAAAGCCCCCAATCATTTATGTTATCGCTATAAAACATACTGGTACAGTTGGTGTTTGAGACTCCCTTATAGGAGTAATCCTGTGGTTGGCAAGGCGCGGGCATGCAATCAACCTATTTAGTTTTATAATCTATTTTGTTATATTCGTGGTGAAGTAGTGCTCCCTCATGCTGTCACTAAATAGTAAATACATGCTGACTATATTGTGTAATCAAACATGTATAAAGGAACGTATTTTGTTATAATACAATACCTGAGGTCAGTTTCAAGTAGTCTCTAAGTAAAAGAAAAGGGCACATCAGCTAAAGAGTGGCAGTCAGTACATTCTAATAAGGTGTACTAGGTACCATGAAGGATCTCCCTACCTTAGTTCCGGTGATAATTCCAACCCGGAAGGGGTTCCTATAAGTTCTGCTCCTGGAGAGGTAGACTAATTAGTCTCGTGTCCGGAAAACTAAATATGCTTCCAAATGTAAGGGAGTTTCTTTTAGAAGAGCTGCCCCATCCTAAGGTAAAATTAACATTGTATTAACATGTTTATCCCTTACTCCTCTGTCCCGTATTAAGACTCTAGTAAGTCTGTTTTATCATTCCTTACTGGCAGTATTAGGTAGAACCCTTCGGATCTCCAAGCCGTGGCGTGTTCGCCGTGCAAATCAGCAGTCTGCAGCCGGCCACCCCGGTGTTGTCTTAAATAATGAAGCATGAAGGCGGACCAAACCGGTACTGAACCCATTTTGGGCGCCATCTTGGAGTGGTGTATCGGTACCCCTGGGGCACTGGAATCCCTGAACCCATTTTGGGCGCCATCTTGGAGTAGTGTATCGGGACCCCTGGGGCACTGGAATCAATATCATTGTGAGCTAGCGGAATGTCGGTGGCAACAGGCTGGTGGAAAGCCCATAAGATTAAACGCTATCTTCTAGTAATCTGTATCTGCAGGGGCACATGACAGCATTGCAGTGCACTACCATACAAGTGTGACATTTGTGGCAATGTGCATGCAATGTTTATACATAAGTACATTCTTGTGAGAAATTTCTCTTGATATCCAAGAGCTTTGTCGTTCTGACCCGAACTAATCAACATGATAGTGTGTTTTGTGACATGTGACGTGTGACAATGTAATAGTGAATTTCGTGACATAACTGGGTGAACCTCATGTATAACTATAAATTCTTAGACTTGTTACGGACAGTGGCAGTCGGTCTCAATTCTCGCTAGTATCTGATCCAAAGCATTTTAGGAAGCGTAATGCAATGTGATAGTGAATTCTGTGACACAGCTAGGTGGAGACAGTAGCGTTTAGTCTCAGGTCCTTATTGTACATAGTCTACAACATGTTAAGTCTCGAGGTCTCAATTCCTCACTGTACATAGTCTACAACATGTTAAGTATCGAGTGCGAGTAAATCCCTTCATTAATACGGAAACAGTCATATATTCCAGCAGTATGTAGTCTACCAAAACAAGTAGGGATGAGGATGGGAGTACTCTATAAACTGTGATGGTGTACATAGTCTACAACATGTTAAGTCTCGAGGTCTCAATTCCTCACAGTATATAGTCCATAGCAAGTTAAGTATCCAGTGCGAGTAAATCACTTCATTAATACAGAAACAGTCATGTATTGCAACAGTACGTAGTCTACCAAGAAAAGTAGGGATGATAATGGGAGTACTCTATAAACTGTGATGATGGCATGGCGTAAGCCAGCCAGTGTTTCAGTTCATTTGGACGTGGGTACGGGCTAATCCCCAAGGAAGTATTGAAGCTCATGGTCCGTGTTCAAGCCCTGTTCGACACTTTTAAGTCTGATAATCCATAGCGCCTCTTTCCTCCTGAGTGTTAATTCCCTATTACCTCCCCTTGGGTGTGACATCAAAACCATAAAAGGAGAACGTTCTAGGTGTGCTCTGAGAGTTACATTCAGCTATGTGTGTGGCTATCGGATATCTGCTGTCCCCTTGCTTTACAGCCCTCATGTGTTCCCCAATGCGCTCTTTGAGGCTCCTGATGGTACTTCCAATGTATCTTAGACCACACTTACACTCTATAGCATACACTACATATTTTGTGTAACAGGTGATGTTGTCAATTTTGTACACCCTATTGTTAGGTCCCCTAAATTCTTTCTTTCTGTCAGTGGCCCATTTGCACATGGAGCAGTGGCTGCATTTGAAAAAGCCCAAAGTGTGTCGGGTAAGCCAGTTTGGTGTTTGTTCCACTTTTGGGTAGCTAGGGCTGAGAATATTTCTTAGGCATACACCCCTGCGAAAGGTAATCTCAGGCCTTGATGTTGTAAATCTCTGCAGTGTCTTGTCTGCCGTGAGGAAGTGCCAATGTCTACGCATACTGCGTGTTAGTGTGTTTGCGTGCTTGTTAAAATCCGTAATTAAACATACTGTTTTGTTCTCTCTCTTTTCTGGTTTGTTTTTAAGGGTGTCTTGTCGACTGACCTTAGAGATTCTCTCTTTGGCCATATGTATAATTCTCTTAGCATACTCTCTGCATGAGAATCTAGTGGCCATGCTCTCTATACAATCCTTAAAGTCCAATTCTGTACTACAATTGTGCCTGGCACGTGTGAATTCGCCAAATGGGATAGCATTAATCTGGTGACCTGGATGTGCACTTGAGGCATGAATGGTTGCATTACAAGCTGTTGGTTTCCTAAATAGTCTGCTTTGGATCTTATTATCTAGAATGAAGAGTTCAACATCTAAGAATGTGATGTTCCTCTGACTGTACTGGAACTAAATCTGATGTTTTTGTCATTGCTGTTAAGGTGTGTGAAGAATTCAAGAAGATTTTCGGTGGAGCCTGTCCAAACCATAAGACAGTCGTCTATGAATCTGCCCCAGAATAAGATTGTGTCATTCCAGTTACTACTCCATTCACTCCAAATCCAATGTTCTTCCAGTCTGCCCATAAATAGATTAGCATACGAGGGAGAAAACTTTGAGCCCATAGCCACCCCTTGTTTTTGTTTATACCACCCTTCCTTGAAAAGGAAGACATTGTTGTCCAGGATGAGTTCTGTCATCTCGAAAAGCATTTCAGTGTGCTCCCAAAGGCTGGCTGATCTATGGCCTAGAATGTGGCGTAAGGCCTGTAGTCCAAGGTCATGTCTGATACTTGTATAAAGTGCTATGACGTCTAGTGTTACGAGTGTCATACCATCCTCCCATGTAATGTCTGTGAGCGTGCTCAGAATATGCTTGGTGTCCCTGATGTGTGATGGAAGGTTGCGGACAAAGGGCTGTAGGAACGTATCCACATACCCAGAAATCCTTTCAGTTTGCCCCCTATACCAGATATTATTGGCCTGCCAGGGGGGAAAAGGGAGATTTTTGTGGATCTTGGGAAGAGTATATATGCAGGGGTATCTGGGACGGTCTGGCATAAGGTAGGTGTATTCATTTCTGTCCAGGAGGCATTGGTCATGCCATCCCTTACGTTTGGTGTTGATGAGTTGTACAAGGGACCAGATAGGATTACAAGGTAGAGCTTCATAGCATGTTGTATCATTGAGCTGGGATAATATGTCCTGCTCATAGTCTGCACTATTCATTAGGACCACGTTGCCCCCCTTATCCGCTTCTAGTATTATGATCCCCCTATCTGACTGTAGTGCAAAAAGTGCCTCCCTCTCTCCCTTGGTGAGATTATCCCTTCTGTTGGTGTAAAGTGCTTGCGTGTAGGAGTGTTTGTCTAGGTCTAGTAATACCAACTTATGAAAAATTTCCAAATTGCTGCCTGCCGGTAGCTGCGGAGTCCATTTTGATTTTTCTTTTAATCCACTACTTATGCTGGTGTCCATATGTACATTCAAATCACTTAGTACCCTACTCATAGTGTAAGGGTCACCTTCTTGCTCAGATATGGATAATAATATTCTCGTATCATATACATCTTGTATAGTTAAATGATTACAAACTAAGTCAGAGTAATTTGTCTCAGGTGCTTTATTCGTTACAGGATTGAGTGTGAAGAATTTTTTCAATTTCAATCTCTTCATGTATTTGAATAAGTCTACCTTAGTTTTGCATAAGTCTCCTACATTTGTAGGACAGAGTCCCATCCCTTTCTGTAAAAGTGTGCTAATTTCTACACTGATCGGTTTCCCCGTCAGGTTAATTACAGTTACATCATTTAATTCCTCTTGGTCCAACTCCTCGTTTTCATGTAGCCTCTCTCTTCCTTCGCCTCTCCCTCTCTTGCCCCGCCTCGTCCTCCTGGTGTAAATGGACGTTTGTTTATTTCCCGATTCCCTCTCTTCATCCTCATAACTTCCCTTAAAAAAGGATTTTCTGTGCGTGTCTCGTTATTATCGCCACCTCTTTCTTGTTCACTCTCGCTAGTGTGTGCCGTGTCTAGTGATGTGGAGCTAGAGCTAGCTGAGATCACCCCACTTGTTTTTCAGTTGTCTTGCTAGGGATAAGATGATCATATTTCCTTGCAAACGTGAACACCCTGCCAGTGTTGTAGTCTACTTCATTCCTTCGAAGTTTCTTCGCTTTTCTAAATTTGATCTCATCCTGATGTTTCTTGATTATCTCATTGAGGATAGTATAGTTCTTCTCTGTTGCTTCAGGGATATTAAGCTCCCTGATCTCTGCCTCTAGGCAAGTGATTTCCCTCTGCAAGTTTCTGACCTTCCTGTCTGAGTTCTCGATAAGGATATCCATTAGTTTATTTGAGTTGTCAGAGAGCTCTTTTTCCCATGCAGCTAATAAGTCCTCATCCAGATCGTCAAAGGTGGGGAAGATCTGTGATCTAAGGCCTCTGGGTACTCTCTTTAGTTTGATGTATTGCTTCAATGTGGCCCCATCCCACCACTTGGATGTCTTGTTCTTTCTTAATTTTACCAATCTTAAAAAATTATTTTTTAGGCCCTCATTACGTGGTGGATTCCCACTAATCATGGAAGTGTTTGCTCCTGATCCCTTACTCAGATTGTTAAAAAGATCCTTGGCTTCTCTGTCCCTATCCATTCTTCTAGTCTATATCTGTGGAAATCTAGCTGCAATGGTTGTTAGCATCAGCTGAAGCCATTTTGTTTGTGGCAGCCATTTTAGTTAGCCATGTGCTCGCCATGTGCTTTCTCCCTCTTCACTGTTGCCTGCTCTTGTATGTCACTTGAGTCAGGAACTATAATTAACTCCTTCAGTACTGAGCCAGAGCACTGTACATGCTCAGAAAGGTCTAGCTGCTAGAATGCACCTGCTCTTAGAGTAACTGTCAGGCTATTTTAACTAATATCAGCAATATTGTAAATCCTCCCACTCTGTTGACTAAGCAATTCTTATGTATCCTTATATGTAACTAGCTATTCATGTGTCATGTATTGACACAGTCTCCCTCATGTGAGGTTAATAAAGTTGTTATTTTGATATTCCAGCTTCCGTGCCAATCTCGTCTTTGTTGGTTTAAGGACCAGGTGCATCAGTGAACCCCTAGAAAGGTTTTTTCTTCTACAAATTGGCGCCCGACGTGGACCTCATCGGAGAAGCGCCTATCCAACGGAGTGGTCTTGACGGAAGCCAGGAATCTACTGAGGAGGTACCCTGCATGAGGAGACCCTTTGTCTTTGCAGACCAATGTATTTTCCGGTTTTCCCGATCTGACCCTCCAGGTGTTGGCCGCTCCCGACTGAGATCTTCTTTGGTGTGAGTATTTTAAAACGACCGTTAGGTCACTCAGAACTTGGCAGGTGGAGGTTGGAGACTTTGGTTTGGTAAGGTTGCTGTAGCAACACTTTTGTTTGGATTAGCTTGGCCAAGATTTTGGTTTGTTTGTTTGTTTGCTGCAGCAAATGAAGGCAGGTAATGAGGAGATTTTTCTCTAACTTTGAAAACTTGAACGGCACAAATTGTGTTAAGTGTCACTTGGAGTATAATATTATATATGCTATAATATTTTTGGCATGCCTGCTCCTAGCACACTTTGTAGAAAGTGTTGCTGTCTTGGAGGTACCAATATGGATTTAGGAAGTACTCAGCTGACTCCCCTAAGAGGGGTACCTAAATGGGTTTAGGTATATTAAAAAATGGTATTTCTTCCATGATGACTAGTACACCATGGAACAAAAATATATATATAAAGAAGGATCCTGATCTGCGCACAGCTGGTAATTTGGTGTATTATTGGAAAAGGCCTGAGGCGTGAGCCTGTCTTTTTGAACATGGCAGTCTTTTGGCTGTCTATTTGTCTTGGTGTAATCTCTGTACCTTTTTTTTGAGAGTCCTTTCGTTTGTAAATATGACTTACAATTGGTATTTACAAATGGTTTGGTTTGAGTAGTCTGTGGGCTGTCTCTTGCTTTTGTCTTAAGTGTTGATTTGTGGGTTAATTGTTTTTTTTGAGTGTCCATGTGGTTGTGGATTGACACCGGTGGTGATGTTTGAAAGTACTTGTTTCAGTAAGAAGTGACTATGTTTTTTGTGTGAGAATGGCTTGCTTTAATAAGCAGTGTTGTGTGTTCTGAGTGTATGACCCCCTTCTTAAAAATGTCTGGAGTGAGCTCAATTTGGTTTTTTTTGTCGTCATTCTGTTATGCAAATGTCATTGAAAGAACTACATTTTAAAAATTCAAGGAATGAATCATGTAACATATGCTAAATAGCTGCACGCTACCATTAGAAGTAAAACAGTAACAAAGTATAGATGTGTGAATATTGCCATAAGAGAAATTCGAATTAACACTCAATAGGAAAAAAATAGGCCTCATAGAAAGGAAAAAAAACGAATTTGTGTGCTTTACATAACTAGGACTGAATACCAAATGTTACAGCATTATCCTTAAGGTATTAATATTAAAAGGCATTCACATCATCTGAGTAAATTGGTTGCTGCTGAAATAAACGCGCCTTTTTTCACATTACAAGACGATAGATTTGTGCAGGCTTGGAATGCCTGTTTTTAAATAGACTGCACCGTGCTCAAATTTCTAGCACCAGAAAAAGAGCTTTAAAACAGCTGTTCAAAGCTGTCTGTACCGAAGGAAGCTGTCTGTCAAAACAGACGGAGATCAAACTTTTTCAGGGTATTACAATACAGCAAAGGGGTTTTCTCCAGAAAAAGGCGTGGAAATTGAGGCTTGCTGGTCGTAAAAACACAGCTGAGTAAACAACACATGGCTATGCTCGGCCACAAGCTACAAATCCAGCACGTGCGTTAAAGACTACTGATTTTAAAAGTTACAAATACAGCTTCATTATTTTGGATAAAATAGAAAGGATTAAAAGCAGGGATTTTCTTTCTTGTTGCTTTTCTCAATAAGCATATCTATGGTTCTGATGGTAAATAATTACTGCCCTTTAAAAAGTGCAACTTTGGGGTCGATTCCGATTCGGGCCGGAAAAAGCACCGATTGACTCGGATCCGGAAATAATACCGACCGACACGTACCCGTGGCGCACGACACGCCAAGTACGATGCAAGGCGCGAAAAATCCGACCGACACGTACCTAAACCAAGTCGACCGACCGAGCCGCACGGAAAACAGCAATCCGGCCGGAAAAACACGCGAATCCAACCGACCGACACGCACCCGGAACAAATCCGACCGAAACGTACACGCGAACTCCAAACCGCAAAGTACGATGCAAGGCGCGAAAACCACGAGCGAGTCGGACGGAGGACAAGCCGTTCGACCGACACGCATACAAAACCGAGCCGAAGCAACACAAAACACCGCGACCGACGCGTACGCAGCATAGAAAACTGCACAAACACAGCGTGAACGAAGCGGAGAACACCGTACGAGACTAATGCAGGGTCCGACTCGGTCACAAGAACGTTTCCAACATACACAAACAGCACAAAGGAAAAATCACCCAAAAAAGGCCAAACAAGCAATTACCAAGCCAATAAATACTGGGGGGTGGGGACAGAGAACAAAGACACACCCACAACTCCACCTATATAAAGGACACAAATCACAACCATGAGCCTTTGCAAATGCCATTCCACTGCCAGCACCCAAGAGAAAGCAACCACACACCCACAGCTCATCCCTCACACAAGCCACACACCATCAGCACACCAACAAATACCTACCTCACATACACACAGCAAAACACACACTCACACACCCTCACCTGCACACCAACACACACATCACTCACCATCACCACCCATCACCATGCCCCCCAAGAAGAATCCCAAGTTCCTAGATAGTGAATTGGAAGTCATGGTAGACGAGATCCTCAGGGCGGAGCCACAGCTGTTTGGCACACTGGTCCAACAGACCCCCATGTCGCAGAAAACCAAGATGTGGGAGAGGATCATCAACAGGGTGAACGCACAATCACCATGTCGGCGCACAAAGACCGACATCCAGAACAGGTGGTATGACGTGCGCAGGAGGGTACGGGACATGCTGAAGAAAGACTACATCAACAGCCAATACACCGGCAGTGGCCCTCCTGCCAAGCCAATATACCTCAGGCCCTGGGAGGAGAAGGTGCGGGACATCCTTCCGCCAGTGAGCGTATATGGACTAGAGGACATCCCAGAGCCTGGTGAGTACACAACAAATGTACACAATATACTGCCACAAAACACACACATCACTGTCAAGGGGAGAGTCAAACCATGCACTCATAGCAATTACACAGCAACCAGAACAGAATCATCCCAAAATGTGTATGTCAGTCAGATAAACACAACACATGCCATCAAAAAAGTCACATCCAACTGTGCCAACACATGTACAAACACAACTACAACTACAGCTAGGCAGAGGCACAAATAGAACTAACAATCACATCCAGACATGTAGCCACCACAACAACACCAACACACAGTGAAGACCACTCAAAGGAAGGAATTCTGTGTATGCTGGCCAAGTCAGTGTAGCCAATAGCATCATGGGAGTCGCAGTCACACATATTGCCCCCCCAACTGTCCCATCAACACCACCATGAACCATGCTCACATCACAGGAAGTGGAGAAGGACTCACAAGATGGCTGACACTGGCTACTGCTGTGGGGAGCACAAGGCCCTGCTGGCAACTGTGCACCAACAAACAGCAGGACACCACTGACTGACATCCTGAGAGACAACTTACACTCCCTGCAATGCAAGCACGTTCCATGGTGGGATATCTGGCTAGCTGGGTGGGAAGGGGGACTTGCAGCACTGACCATAGTCACAAGCACCTCCCCTCACACACCCCCAACACAAACTCCACAGAACCCACCTGGTAGAATGCAATGCCCCCCATCCTAACACAAGATCCCACAAAGAACCACCACCCTGGGTTATGTTGTGTGAAGCACAGGGACACTCTTGGGACTTTTAGCCAAACAACTGCCAGGACAACACTCCCAGCCATCCTGTCAGCACAGCCAGCCCACCCCACAGGGAAGCAGAGTCAAAAGGAAGGAAGCATGGGCATGCTGGGAAGGGGGTGGAGGCAATAGCATGATGGGAGTCGTAGTCACTGATATTGGTCACCCCCACAACTGTCCCATCAACACCACCCTGAACCATGCTCACATCACAGGAAGTGGAGAAGGACTCACAAGATGGCTGACACTGGCTACTGCTGTGGGGAGCACAAGGCCCTGCTGGCAACTATGCACCAACAAACAGCAGGACACCACTGAGTGACATCCTGAGAGACAACTTACACTCCCTGCAATGCAAGCACGTTCCATGGTGGGATAACTGACTGGCTGGGTGGGTGGGAAGGAGGGCCGGCTGTCAACCAAACACAACCAATGCAGACCATGTTCACACCCCAGAAAATACATAGAAATGCCCAAATAATGCAGGACAATGTGCCACACCAATATCAACCCCTGACTGTGACGACTTAGGACAATGCAATGTACAGGCCCGCACCCAGAGGCACAGTCACAACTGTCATGTGTGTCAACCATTGATGCCTGCAGAAACATAACATACATTGTTTGTGTCTCCCAAAAACAGGTGATGATGGGGACACAGCAGCAGACGCTGAGGAGTCCCAGTCCCAGGCTCAAGAGGATGCCGAGCTCACTGGCGTCGTACAGCCTCTGTCCTCCTCGGACGATGAAGAACAACCTGGCACATCCGGTGCAAGTCAACATGCAGCACCAGCAGGACCACCAGCTGCAGCACCAGCAGGACCACCAGCTGCACCCCTGCACCCACCCCCTCCAACGACTGTCACCACGAATACCATCCCTGCCGACATGGACAGAACAAGGAGCAACACCAGCACAGGGACCCTGTCCAACCTGGGGCCATGGACACCACCACCACCACCAACTCCCAAGGTGGACCAGGGTTATCTGTGCGTGCCACTGCACACACTGCACATGTCAGCAGGGGTGGTGGGAGGGGTGGGAGACAGAGGTCGCTGCTTGCAGACGTTGCTGGTGTGCATGATGACCCACAACTGGTACGCATAGCTGATGCGTACCAGTCCAGCACCGGAGACCTCAGCCAGGTAGTGGGGCTCCTCAGAGACATGAAACAGCAGCAGGCTGCCCATCATGCCCGCTTGGACTCCCACATGTCCCACGTGGAGTCACACATGTCCCGTGTGGACTCACACATGTCCCGCGTGGAGTCCAAGTGGGATGCACTGCATGAGATGACGGCGGTGCACAGGGACATTTTACAATGCCTCCGCCAGATGAACAGCAACCAGTCCACACCTCCCTGTGTGCCAACAACATCTGGTGCCGAACAAACTGCAACTGCCACAGGGAGGGAGGAGGACTCTGGCAGAGAGTCCCCTGCACCGCAGCAGCCTGTACTTGAGGGCCCCCCCCCCAAGAAGAGGGGTTGTCCGAGGAGGGAAAAGTGAGAGGCCGATGGCCAAGCGCAACTCCCAGGAAGCCTGTACCTGTTCTGGATGTTCGCCTTTGTGCACAGACTGTTCACCCTGTTGACGGCAACACTACTCCCACACATTGCATGGGGAGTACAAGTTGGACCAATGTGTCAGACAACTGTGGCCCGATACTGGGGATCCTGTCTACCAGGACTTTCAATTCACCTAGGAACTTCGGATTGCAAGATTTATGTACAGCACTACCCATCCTATGCACTATTAACACAAATGTATCACAATAAACACACTAATACACCATACTTGCCTCTGTCGTGATTCCAACGTGGGTGCTGTTATGGGGATGATGAACTGCAAAATTACACTGTGTATGCGAACTGCAACAGCAAGGACAACACAGGCATGTGAGTACAAGCAACGTGACACACATGAGGGAGACACACCACCAGGGCTACACAACACATACACACCTAGGCCATCTGACTCATTGCCTACACTGATGTTGCCAGGGAAGACGGTGCAATGCACAGACACCACACCCATTCCCAGTTGTAGTCAAGTAGCCCACAGGTGCAGTAAGCAAATGGCAGTCAAATGTGTGACCACAGACAACGCACATCACAAAGTGAAGCACAGGTTTATTACACAGTTGCAACATGCCGTAACCACTACAGATGCAAGGTAATCCCACCTGGCAGCGGGCACACAGTCAACAACTGTAGACGGAAGGAAGTCCATGGGTGTGGCGCACATCACCTATAGGGACACAACAGCTACCAGCCTGGATGTGCAATCACGTCGTCGGTGGACACAGTTGACCAAACGAATCTGAAAGTACCCTGTGAAGGACAGAAATGACACACAGTCAAAAGCAATGGAGTACAGGACAGAACAGCAAAACTCATGCACAATACATGTTACAAGATACCCACCCAGAACCAAGTTAGCATGTCAACACTGTTGGGGAGTACAGCCCACCTGTCACCACACATCGCAACACACATCCAGTCAAGTAGCCCATGGACACACTCCAACAGCACCAGAGCACCACCCACACATCATGCCAACTCACATCATTGACATGACACCTCAGGATACTCACATTCAGCTAAAGAAGTTGGTGATGAGCTGTGTGTGGACATCACCATCATCATCATCATCATCATCATCGTCACTGGCATCGTGGTCCAGGCCAGGATCCTCCACAGGTGGCGGATGTTGGTCATTGTCATCCTGGATGAGAGGCAACTCCTTCCGCACTGCCAGGTTGTGGAGCATGCAGCAGACGATGATAATCTTGCACACTTTCGCAGGGGCATATGGGAGGGACCCTCCGGTCTTGTCCAGGCAGCGGAAGCGGCTCTTCAGGAGACCAAATGTCCACTCAATCACTCTCCTGGTCCGACCATGTGCCTCATTGTAGCGCATCTGGGCTGGTGTCACAGGGTTCCTGAGGGGTGTCAGCAACCACGGCATGTTGGGGTATCCCGAGTCACCTACGGACAGACAAGTGCACATTAGCTGACTTGGAAAAGTGGGCGGAATACTACAGATCAGATCACACACAATGGCACAAAGTCAGTACACACCGACAAGCCAGGCACGCTGGTTCTGCATCTGTGCCATCATCCTGGGGATGCGACTACTCCTCATCACAAAGGCATCGTGTGCTGAACCAGGGAAACGGGCACACACGTGTGTGATGGTCATGTCTGCAAGACACACCACCAGTGCATTGACCGAGTGGTAGTGCTTGCGTTTCCTGTAGGCCTGCTCCTGGGCCTGTGGTGGTACCAAAGCCACATGTGTCCCATCAATGGAGCCAATGACATGCGGCATCCTCCCCAGGGCATAAAAGTCACTCTTCACGTCAGTGAGTCGTCGCAGTCTAGGGAAATAGATGTACCGGTTCAGGAAGAGCAACATTGCCGCCAAAACATCGCGGAGCACACGGCTCAACATGGTCTGTGACATCCCACCAGCAGTCGCCACAGTATGTTGGAAGGTACCAGTGGCAAAGAAGTGTAGGGCTGCCATCACCTTCACCTTGGGGGTCAGCGCTGTAGGATACGGCCGGCCAGGCTGCAAATGTGGGGACAACTGCACTGCCAAATCCTCAATCAGCTGCCTGGTGAAGCGGTACCGTCGGATGCTGTCCCGTTCCACCATCGTTGCCAGGTCTGGGAATGGTCGATGGACAGCAGGAGCCCTGCAGTGCAGAGGATAAGTAAGCAAGATTGTCAGTCACCCCACATATGCGGCATTGAACACACTCAAGATCCCAACATACATCATTATGAGGCACAACTACATGAAGTGTGCAGTACCGGAAGGACATGTATGGTACATACATGGCCAACATCTGTCATCACGGTCCAACAGGTGGCATCAATTAGTCCCAGGTTGGCCCATTGGATATCATGAGGCCGTGTCACAGTTCCCATCTCCTGCTGCCGTGTCACAATAACCCCCCACAGTGACATGTGAGGACAGATGTGCCCCAGGCACCACAGCTCAACGACAGGTACATTCCCAGGGACCCTGTAATGCCACATGGACACTGGCATTACATGGAGTATCATGTATACACCACAGCAAAACAACCATGCCCCCACAGGTAGTGGCCCCACTTGCCGTGGCAGGACAGACATGGACGTCTGTGACACACACACGCACAACATCAGAGTCCATGCACACACAACGTGGATGTGGAGACTGTCTCCCATTGTGCACATGAAATCAGAGACATTGTAAACACTACATGCACAAAGACTGTGGAGGACCATCACTATTGTGCCACTGGGACACCCTGGCTCAAACATACCGTCCCACATGGGACTCACGGGGTATGTGACATGACATACACATACACCACCGTGAAATGTGACCATGGCACATGCACAGATATGAACAGTTGCACATCACAGTGGTCATGTACACGTAACACCCAGGATCCTGTCCCCATGAACACGTGCACAGCCTGGGGGTGGCTGCCCACAGGTGACACCCACAGGACAACATGTACACCAACATACACACAATAGGAAATGCAGCCTTACATGCCTTATGATTAAGTTTGGACAGGCTGTCGTGATATAGGTGTGCCCCTCACTCCCTGGGAGCTATCTGTGGCTGGCATATGTCCATCTGAGACAGGCATGCTGACATATGCCAGTCACATGTACAGTGATGCGTTGTACTGCAATGGACCGATCGGTGCCTCCGGCCGGCCCATTGCATTCAATGTGTGCGGGTACGCGTTGTACCCCTGTGCGCATTGTACTGCAATGGACCGATCGGTGCCTCCGGCCGGCCCATTGCATTCAATGTGTGCGGGTACGCGTTGTACCCCTGTGCGCGTTGAACTGCAATGGACCGATCGGTGCCTCCGGCCGGCCCATTGCATTCAATGTGTGCGGGTACGCGTTGTACCCCTGTGCGCGTTGAACTGCAATGGACCGATCGGTGCCTCCGGCCGGCCCATTGCATTCAATGTGTGCGGGTACGCGTTGTACCCCTGTGCGCGTTGTACTGCAATGGACCGATCGGTGCCTCCGGCCGGCCCATTGCATTCAATGTGTGCGGGTACGCGTTGTACCCCTGTGCGCGTTGAACTGCAATGGACCGATCGGTGCCTCCGGCCGGCCCATTGCATTCAATGTGTGCGGGTACGCGTTGTACCCCTGTGCGCGTTGAACTGCAATGGACCGATCGGTGCCTCCGGCCGGCCCATTGCATTCAATGTGTGCGGGTGCGCGTTGTACCCCTGTGCGCGTTGTACCGCAATGGACCGATCGGTGCGCACCCATTGACAATGGGCTTGCCTGGCAACGGACGCGTTTTCGAATTTCGAACGAGTCGGTTGCTGTAAATTCAGTTGGTCACCCACAACAATGTTGCAAAATCATGTATGTCATGAAGTTGAAGATTTGAAGGATGCTGTGGGCGTGTTTTGGTGCTGCTATTCCATGGATTGGCCATATTCAGAAGATGCAAACGACTTGGACCTATCACTTTGGACACAAGGGACAGTATCTGCCTCTCCAGCACATATATATTGCTGGCTGTTCCCCTGAGAGCTCACTTGCCTGCACTACATGCTCCAGGACGACATCTGCCACTGCACTGCTGCTGTCTCTGCCCCTCTGGACCCTGCAATGGCACGTACTGTGGAGAGAGCCCCAGCCTTCAGCCTTGAAGAGAACCAGGCCCTGCTGGACAGCCTACTTCCACAGTACAGCAAGCTGTATGGGACACCAGGGGAGCAGGTGAGTGTTCTGTGCACTGCCATTCTGAATGTGCATTTTGTGTGACTAGCAAGGCTGAGAGTCTGCACGCCACTGGCTAGCAGGCTCACTGAGTAGTTGTCACCCCCCATAGTGTGTAGTGACTTGCACTGGACAGGTATGGTGCAGTGACAGTGCATTTGAACATGGTTTTACTTCCCATGCAATGATACCATGTAGTGACGTCTGGCAAACTGTCCATGGTCAGCTTTGCACTGCCTGTGTACATCATGTGCCCCTGTGATTGAGACATGTATATACAACTGTGTCATGCACGGATATGTTGCATGTGTGGTAATGGCCTTTTCACTTTGTCATCCTGACAGGTTAATGCCCATCGGAAGCAGGAAATCTGGAAGGACATCGTCCGGGCTGTCCGGTCCGTGGGGGTCTACAAGCGCCGGATCCGCAACTGCCAGAAGAGGTGGCAGGACCTTCGGGGCTGGACCCGGAGGATTGCACGGGTCCAGCTGAAGCTGTCGCCTCCTCGCAGGAGGGCGGAACACGGACCCTGACCCCCACATGCTCCAGATCCTGGCGGTGGTGTTTCCAGACCTGGATGGGCAGCTGAAGGCCAGACAGCAGCAAGGAGGGGTGAGTCAAAGACTGCACTGTGAACTCTGTATTACATGCTTTGTGCCCTCCTCTGGCCTGGTTCAACTGCCACAGTGCAGCAGTCATGTTGTCCAGGAGCCATGTCCCTCTATTGTGCACTGCCCACTGCTCATCTGATACCCAGGTGTGGCCCTTACATTCAGGGAATTGTGTCACTTGGGACTGTGTCCTTGCAGTTTGCTTCACTAAAGGTGGGGGACAGCATCTGTTTCCCTAACTCTGTTGTGGGCATCATGGGTGGGTCCATTGTTCACACAATGCCTGGGTTTGGACATGTGATCTGCGTGTTGCTTTGATATGCGGTCCACTTGCTGAGCTGAGCCACCACATGTGCCTGGGGTATGTGGCTGCACGCCTATGCAGCGGGTGGGAACAATGTTTGGGCCCCAGGAGTGTGCAGATTACGTGTGTCACACATACATAGCCAGCTATCCACTGTCCAGGGCACATCCCTCATTCATGTGGAGCAGGACAGTCATGCCTACTCCAGGCCATGCAATGCACTCTGTACTCCCACTCCCGTGTATCAGCTGACACATTGTGCACAGTGATTTGACCCCTCAGGTGTCTGCCTCTGTGTCAGTGTGCTGTGGATTAGTTGCCAGGACTGCTGGGGTGTTTCTTGGTAGGGGCTCAGCATGCCCCTGGAGATGTGACCATAGGAGACGATACTTGTGTGTCACATAGGTGTTTGATCAGCTGCCCGTGCAGACTGGGGTATGCAAATGTGAAGTTCAGGCAGCTGTTCCCCATTCACAGCAAATTGTGAGGGGCTCAGGTTCAGAGGGTAGTGTCACAGGTCTCCCATATGTCCAATAGGTGTGACCTGGACAGATGAGGGTTAAGATGATGTGTTGTGTGGGGGATGTACATGTGCACTTGTGCAGCTCCAGGACTTGCATTCCCCATGACCTACTATTGTGACACAGTGCATAGTGTTGTTGTCTGGCTGCCAAGTCATACATCACTGAGACAGTGATGTATGACTTAGCAGTCATGCCTCTGCCATGGCATGTGTCAACTTATTGGTGGTCCTGCAGGGGAGTGACATGTGCTACATGCACACCATAGTGGCGCTGGCTATCAGGACATGGGTGCATCATGGTGTCTGTCGCTGGTATGCATCACATGCATTTCCTATTTGACTCTGGGCATCCCTTTCATCCGGAAACCTGTACTGACTCAGTGGCAAGAGCTGTGCATGTCCACATGCCACACCGTGTCCTCTGCACTGTCCAACTACTGTGTACTTGGTGCATGTGTCCACACTGGGGTGTTGCAATCCAACAGACACCAGACAGATGGGTGCAAGGCCATGTGGGATGTGAGTGCCATGCTTGGCATCAGACTGACAATTGGCTTCTCCTGTTCAGTTAGGGCACTTTTAGCAATGTACAACTAATGATGCCAGGGCTTGCTCTGTAATGTGCTGTGCTCACAGTGGTGTGTGCGTTTGGTGCAGGTGACTGATGTCTGTCTGTTTCCCCATTGTTTGCAGATACATCCACGGCCACGGAAGGGGACAGCTCCACGGACCAGGAGGAGCCAGAGAGCCAGACTGGGTCAGCAGCCGAGGAGTGGTCGGAGGGACCCAGTGGCACGGAGGGCGAGGGAGCCACACCGAGGAGTCCTCAGCACCATCCACCTCAGCTGAGGACCAGAGCAACTCGGAGGATGACTCCCTTGTGGAGGCGGGTGTCAGCAGCCACCACACCCCAGCTAGTGTTGCTGTCCCCGCCACCACCAGCACCACCACCGCCCTCCCATCGGCTCCCATTCCCCAGGTCCGTGGAGGCTCCCATGTTCGGGAGCGTGTCTCCTTTGGCCCAGGCACCGCACCCCCTGCCCCTGTGTCCCCTGCTGCCCTGAGTGAGGAGTCTGTGTACCTCCTTCGCCAGCTCCATGTAGGGCAGACAGCCATGCTGAGTGTCCTCCATGCGCACACCGCACTGTTGACTCAGTTGGTGTCGGTTCATGGAGGGCATCTCATCGGGCATGTCTGACCTACAGAGGGGCAACAGGTCCATGGACTCCTCCCTGACGGCAGCAGTGTCCCTCCTCAGACAGTCCCTCACCCCTCCTGCCTCTGCTCCATCCACACTCCCCAGCACCTTACCCGTCCCAAGCACACACACACCGGCACAGGCACACACCAGCACACACACGTCCAGCACACAGACACACACGCCACAAACTAAACGCACACGCACGCACAGTCAGGGGACTGAAACCAGACTCACAGGGGATGGGGCCCTGGTACACACACACGCATCTACGGGCACTGCGCAGTCCTCAGTTGCCTCTCCCTCCAAAGCACCCTCCCTTGCCTCACCTGCAACCCCAAATACCCAGCGCCTCTTCCTCAGTGACCTCGGCCTCTTCCCCTCCGATCCAGCTGCCCCAGCATCCAGGGGGAAGAGGAAGCCCCCACACGGAGCAGAGTGCCCCTCGCCCCCGGACACCCTCCCCAGGCGCAGACAGACTGAGGCCCCCACCCGCAAGTCCCCCGGAGTGCTAAGAGCAAGACCCCGCCGCCGCCCTGCAGCTCAAGCACCAGGTCTCCTTCCTCCATCCCTCAGGCCCCCACTAGACAGGTGCCCCCACCACACCCTGCCCCAGGTTCCCCCACCCACAGATATACCATCCCCAAGAGGCTCCGGCCTTCTCCCCCTGCCACTTGCTCTCCCGGAACAACACCCCCCGCTGCACTTGTCTGTGCCACTGATGTGGTGAGGGTGTCCTCCCCCTCTGTCCAGCCCACCTTGCCTGTTCCCCATTCTCCTCCTCTGGTGGTAGGCACTGCAGTGGAGTCCACTACCACCCTGTCTGACTTGGGCACTGCAGTGGCGGACCTGTCCACTCCATCTGCAGGGTCCACTGCAGTCGTGCCGGCACCCACAACATCTGAGCCATGCCCCCCAGTTGTGCCGGCACACACCATGTCAGACACCTCCACTGCAGTTGTCAGTGGCTCTCCAGCACCCACCACCCCTTCCCTGCTTCCTCCTGGTGAGCCCTGATCCTGTCCCTGCGGTGCCTGGCCTACCCCCGGTTGCCCCTCCTAGAGGATTGTCCCTGGTTTTGTGCAGGCATGTGTAGGGTGGCATCTGCCACTGTCACCCACTTGTGACTTTGTTGATGGACTGGCCATTGGCCTTTGTTTATGTTCTACCGGACTTCTACTTTTAATGCCACATATGCTGAATAAAGCAACTTTCTGTTCTCTAGTGCTTTTGCTTCTGATGTACATGATGTTGATGATGCTAACCATGCCCTTGCTGCAGTGATGGTGATATTTGGTCTCATGATAATGAAGTGTTACTGTGCAGGAACCCATGTGGTCCAGGGGGAATGTGTCCTATCCTGTGGTGTATCCATGTCATCCATAGCAGCATCTGAGGGTGTCATGTGTTCAGTATTTGGCAATGGGATTTCCTACTTAGATTGGCAATTTCACATCTGTGGCTTCCACCCCTGCACATCTGTTGTGCCTGCCATTGTTCTATTCGTCTACTTCCCTGACCGTGTGGCCATCTCCACTGGACATGCAGGTTTGGGCATCAATGGGGAAGGACTCATCTGTGTTGTCAGTGCAACATTGCTATACAAGTGTGTTGGATCTGTGCTGATGATTCCGTTGGCACTTCCATGACCAGGCTGATGTGACGGGAGCCCTCATTTGGTGCTAATTGTTGATTGTGTGACCAAGTGCTCAGCTGACATGGTGGGGCCCTACTGAGGCAACATATGGCACAGCTTTCCTCACACAGGAGTGGAGTCCCCTCATGGCAGTGTGTACTCCTGTGACATTGCCTGCGCCCAAGGTGTGTGTTGTATGTGCATGTCTGTGTGTTCACTTCCGTTTAGCTGTGCATGCTGTGATCCCTAGTGTTGTACCTGTTTGTGATGCTAGCTGAGTTGAGCTATGTTCCCCCAAAGTCTTCTCCCTGGGTTCTCTGTGATGTGGGTGCATGGCACATTACTGGTCATCAGGGTGTCACCCATAGGTGTGCTTGCTGTCAGGGCTGAGTTTGTGTGCAGACGCAGCTGGGTCACAGTCAGGTTTCCCCTTGGCACTTGTTGTTTGCCCCTGTCATGTGATTTCCAGTTTGTGTTATCTTTCAGTGATTGTGACACGTTGTGTGTGTGACTGCTGGCACTCCTCAGGTTCCGGGCTGCAATGTTGGTTGTTGTCTATGTGTGTTCTTTGTGGGTGACCTTGGCTTCTTCATTGGTGTGTGACTGTGGCTGTGATCCCATTGGTTGGTGTGGTATTGCCGTCATGTCCATGTACGGCGTAGTGTGCAGTGTGTCAGACATTCAGGAGTCTTGTTGAGTGTCCATGTGTGATGTGTTTCTGCACCTTGGTTCCCACCCACCACCCTGGAATAGTCATGGGTGCATGTGCAATGTCACCAGTGCATGTGTGCTTCACTGCTGCACATTGTTGGAGGTCGAGGGTGTGGTGTTGAGTGTGTGCAGATGAGAGTTGTTGCCCGGCTAGGCCCCTGCCTCCATGTTGGCCTTGGCTCACTGGCCATGCTGTTTGATTTGTGCTTGTGTAGGTGTGATGGTAGTTAGTTGCTCAGTACACATGACTGTGGTTCACAGTGTGAACCACATTTAGCTTTGTCATCACAGTGGGATTGTAATGCAGCCCAGGGTCACCACATTGTGGGGGCCCTGGGGGTGGTGCTGTGGTGTGTCTGTGTCTTGCTGTGTCAGTTGCTGTCCCTACGTGCCTGTGTGACATGTGTGATTTGTGCTCCCTCTCATCTGACAATGCCTGCTTGCCCACATAGGGAATTTGGATCCATGAGTTACCTTTGTGTGGCACTGTATGCACATCTGTATGATTGGTATTCATGTCTCCTCATGTGTTGTGTGGTTGCCTGGGGACACTGGCACCCCCACCCTCACCTGTTGTGTATGATGTGCAGGGTGGGTCTGCCTGTTTCTGTTTGTGCATCTGCACCACTGCATTGGCATATCTTGGGTGTGCCATTGGCTGTATGTAGCTTGGTGGGTTTCCCCTGCTATCCCTGGGACTCCTAGGTCATCGGTCAGCACAATGATCATGGTTTGTGTGTTCCATTGCTGCCATGGTATGGTATCTGTTCACCTCACATCTGCAGTCTCCACAGGGTATCTGCATGTGTGTGCCCATTGGTGCAAATATGTGGGTCTGCATTCGGATGGTCACTTCTGTCATTGTGTCATTGATGATTGTTGACGGTGTCAGCCCCCATGGGTGTTGTTTGTCTGCACATGGCCAAAGTTATGTCTTATTTGCACTGCAGGATTTGGCTCCCCCAATTTATGTTGCAATGGGACACATACACTACTTTGCCACTGATGTGTTTGTTGTTCTGTGACCAGGAATCATCCATGCAGTTTGGCAGTTGCACCTCTCACTTTGTTAACACTTACCTTTTGGTCACTGTGATGATGGGGGTTTGGACCCCATTGCCACAATGTTCAAAATGTGCTGCAGCTATGGACCCCACACTTACCTTTTGGTCACTGTGATGATGGGGGTTTGGACCCCATTGCCACAATGTTCAAAATGTGCTGCAGCTATGGACCCCACACTTACCTTTTGGTCACTGTGATGATGGGGGTTTGGACCCCATTGCCACAATGTTCAAAATGTGCTGCAGCTATGGACCCCACACTTACATTTTGGTCACTGTGATGATGGGGGTTTGGACCCCATTGCCACAATGGTCATGGCCTGCTTGCATTGTGGGTGCCACACACATATTTGTGTGGCACATGTGCTAGGGGTCACATTGTATGTTCAAAGTCATGTTCGGTGTTGTAGGCATTTGACACAGTCTACACACGCTTGTCATGGTGGTGGTGGGATGTCTTCTTCTTGCATTCCCTAGGTTGTGGTGTGCTGGTTGTGTCATGCATTGTCTATCCTATGAGTGGGGGTGGTAGTGGTGGTAGGCATCCTGCCCCCCCTGGCTAAGGGTGGTAGTAGTGGTAGGCATCCAGCCCACCCTGGGTGAGGGTGGTAGTAGTGGTAGGCATCCTGCCCCCCCTGGCTAAGGGTGGTAGTAGTGGTAGGCATCCTGCCCCCCCGGGTGAGGGTGGTAGTGGTGGTAGGCATCCTGCCCCCCTGGCTAAGGGTGGTAGTAGTGGTAGGCATCCTGCCCCCTGGGTGAGGGTGGTAGTAGTGGTAGGCATCCAGCCCACCCTGGGTGAGGGTGGTAGTAGTGGTAGGCATCAGCCCCCCTGGGTGAGGGTGGTAGTGGTGGTAGGCATCCTGCCCCCTGGCTAAGGGTGGTAGTGGTGGTAGGCATCCTGCCCCCTGGCTAAGGGTGGTGGTAGGCATCCAGCCCCCTGGGTGAGGGTGGTAGTAGTGGTAGGCATCCTGCCCCCCTGGGTGAGGGTGGTAGTGGTGGTAGGCATCCTGCCCCCCTGGCTAAGGGTGGTAGTAGTGGTAGGCATCCTGCCCCCCTGGGTGAGGGTGGTAGTAGTGGTAGGCATCCTGCCCCCTGGGTGAGGGTGGTAGTAGTGGTAGGCATCCTGCCCCCTGGGTGAGGGTGGTAGTAGTGGTAGGCATCCAGCCCACCCTGGGTGAGGGTGGTAGTAGTGGTAGGCATCCAGCCCCCTGGGTGAGGGTGGTAGTAGTGGTAGGCATCCTGCCCCCCTGGGTGAGGGTGGTAGTAGTGGTAGGCATCCTGCCCCCCTGGGTGAGGGTGGTGGTGCGCATTCAGGCCCCTGTGTGCATATGTGGCATTGGTGATGGGCATCCCGCCCCTATGGTGCTGCTGTTGCTGGTGTAAGTATATTCTGCATCCCTCTGTGTGTGTGTGATGTGTCGTGTACGTGTTGTATGTGTTTCGTGGTTGGTGTCTGGCTTACCTTCTGCGCCGTACGCGTCCGTGCCTGTTCCGGTAGTAAATGTAGAATATTGGTATGATCGGGACGAAGGGATTCATGGTTGGTTCGTGTCGTTCGTCTTTCTCATTGCTTCGCGTCGTCCTCGTCGCTTCGCCTCGTCCTCGTCGCTCGCCCTCGTCCTCGTCGCGTCGTCCTCGTCGCTGCCGTGTTCGTCTCGGAGCCGTGGATCGTGTTGTGGCGCGAATCGGAGCTTATGTGCGCCTCTCCGGATGCTTTGACGTGCCGTGCGTAGCGACGGGTTCGGCGCGTACGGAAGCGCATCGTACTTGTCCGGCCGGACGGGGCTGCATTTTTCCTTCCGTGCGACTCGATTCGGCGTTTCCGGATTCGCCTCGGTCGGGGAACAGGACCTGGTTTGGGTGAGTACGGCTCGGCCGGATTCTTTGCTGTTGTGCGCATCGTACTTACTCGTTCGGTGTGCTGTACGGATCGGTCGGGAAACAGGCTTTCGCATGGCTTTATTCCCGACCGAATGGTGTTGGGTACGCCTCCGACCGAGATCGGAATCGGCCCCAAAGTATTTTATGTTTCAGTACAGCTCCTGTGCTTAGTGTTATAAATACATGCATTTAAAGGCAAAAGGAAAGGAATGAGGCTTGCTTTTCATATGTGGAAACATCAAAAGGGTTAGTGATCATTATTCCAAAAAGAAATTGACTATGATTTTTTTTTTTTTTTTTATTAAAAATAATTGCACTAAAATCGTTTTTGCATTTTTCAATGTCTAATAATCCTACTATGACAAATATATATAAGCTCCTAGCATCAAAGTTGAATTTGAGCAGCACTTTACCACTAATGTGGGAGTGAAATTTGAAATTTCACTTTACCCAGGCATATAAAAACTTATTTTATAAGGGTGTACCTTATACATTTCTGACCTCCCACCTCTGGGATATCTAGGGGAGACCCTGGGGGTCCCTAATATGCTAAAACATTGTAGGTTATTCATTTTTAAGTGCCCCTACCACCAAAGTCGAGTTTGGCCACAATTTACTTTTTTAAAAGCAGTCCTGGCACCCAGGGCTGTTTTCCAACTTGATCTTAGGTTTCAGCAGTGCACACATGCAATTGCAGAACAAGTAGCTGGCCTCTAAACTGCTAGAAAGCACATCACACACTTCACACGAATAAAAATTAGTATAAAATAAGACAGCAAACAGTGCATCTTACCTTTAAAATTATTAGCTCACAGGCACGGAACAGGACTGCTTTTCAGCTGTGCTTCTCCAGAGTTACTTTGAATTGGAAAGACCGCATGGAGTAGCCTTACTGACAGGGGACAACAGGTTTAAGGGGCAGAGGTCGAGTTCTGTATTTAGCAGACCAGCAAAATACCCACAAGGGAGGGGTTTTTCTAATAGGCTTGCTTTGGCACTTCGACCTTGGAAAAGATTCTGAAGGAAGGGATGACAGTGCAAAGAGAAAGAGAAGCTTTGTTTATTATTTTTGGCAAAAGATCAGGCAGGTTTTGCGCAGTCATAAGAAGCAAAGGAAAGGCAGTACCATATGTGGGCCCTGTGTAGAGCATAGCTCTGCCATGTATATAGAAATAATGCTTTTAGTTTAAATATTACTGTGCAAGGGCTACAATAAGGAGGCAATGAAATTCAGTTTTGCATTCATGCGCCCTCATGTTACACTAGTACAATTGCTAAAGGAATTGGTAGTTGGTTATTAATGTTTTCTAGCTAGCTCAAATGTGCTATTTACCTCCTACAAGTTTGTTTGTGCCCAGCTGCCAAAAATAGGGGTAGATAGTGTCGACAGAAGGTCACCTGTTTCAGGTTACCTGCTGTCGAATGAGGGAAGAGATTAGGGAGATTAGCTCCTGGCCAAATTAGAGGGTAAGCAAAATTAAGTAATACATTGTCATTTTTCTTGATTTATATGCTCTCTCTCTCTCTTTTTCTCACTCTCTCTTGAGCCTGTCTAAGTTGTCTAGGAATGGCCATGAGACGTTTAATTGACTATTTAGTAATACTGTTTTAAAATTGTTAAGATTAATAAAATGAATAAAAAAATACGCCATGTTACTGCTCATCCTGTCTGATGAAATTATGAACGGATGAGTAGTCTAGATTGATGTTCCCTTATTTGATCTTTAAGGGAACTATATGTGGGTAGTTTTTGTTCTAAAATTCTCAGGTGATAACACCATTATTGTTTGTTATTTTTATGCTACATACAGTTTTGCAAAGGCATTATTAGTCTCTTATTAGTCTGTGTAATTGAGCTGACAGGATCCCTGTTAAATTAGCCGTTTTAGATTTTCCTGCCCGCGCCTATAACATGAGAGCATGGTCCTAAGCGTAAAATGTAGGAGTTTTACGTAAGAAAAATCATTTTAGAAGTGTCTGCAGTCCTGTACAAGTAGTGAAAGGTTATAACTTATGAAACAGAAGCTTGTTAAGACAAGAAGCACAAAAGAATGCTTGTTCTAAAAATTCCCTTTCTTGAGGTTCTTCAGATGAATAAAATAGGAATACACAAATGTAAGGATTGTAGAGTATGTCCGTATTGTTTTCTTTTCCCCTCAGAATTTAGTAAATAAACATAGACTTCCTTGGCTGCTTCAAATAGTGTAACGTTTTACTCTTGTCAGTTCACCAAAAAGTTCCTTTTGTACTCGCTAATGGGTCCAGGGTTGTTTTTACTCTCAGATAGATGAAGTGGTTCTTGGGTGCCTTGCTAATGTATGGGCGCCCCAAGCTAAAAGAAGAAGGTATTTGGAAATGGACTATCCTCTCTGTTGATAGATTATTTGTATGCCTTGTCTAAAGATTTTTGTTCTGTCCATCAATAGATATCTGCTGCCCTACAACCATTGCCAGAGAGGCCGGACATCAGATTCAGCCTGGGAGTTAGCGCCAGTCCAGCTTGGAGTCGAGGTAGAGGGAACCAGCACAGAGCATTGCTGGCAACTGGGACCTCAGTGAAGGTAGAAGGCTGGAAGCACTGGGCCCATGAGCGGCGTGAAGTGTGTGCCCCTGCTACTGTCTTGGACGAAAGACGGGGTCACAAATCAGGATGGAGAATTCTTTGTGTGGATCCAGTTTTTGATGCCCAGCTGAGAGAGTCACAGACCGACAAGGGCGGCAAGGAGGCTTTGCTTGAGGTGACCCCCTTTGAAACATGGGTTGCTTCACATATCCCAGCATCAGGCCTTTGAGTCCTGGTCCCCAAGTGAATGCAAGTCTGCACCTTTGTTTGTTGATCAAGGGATGCCTGAGCATACTGGGTACAATCTGTGGCCCCGACAAAGAGCAGTGCGCCAGCGGAGCAACACAGGAGTTAGGGAAGGACTTGGAGTTCAGGGTACAGAGTGCTGTGCCTTTGGTGCCTGTTAGATTAAAGTGAAGAAAACTGGTGCACTGCCTGAGACACTGGACAGGATCGTTGAGGGCATTTGCCCGGAAGGTGATTGCCCTATCCTGAAAGAAGAAACTTTTTCCCTTAAAAACTGGGCCGTGATTGTTTTCTTGAGTTGCAAGTTGTGCAGCTCCATCGTTGGAAAAGAACTCGATAGGAGCCTGCCTGTGAGGCTCAGACGGACACAGGGAGAAGACTCCCCTCTGGCTGGTTGTGCAGCGGCTTCTATTCTTTTAAGTACTTTTTAGCAATGTATCCCTTTGGTGCGTCCCATTTTTGAGGAGGAGCAGCCCTTTGTGGCTCCTCGTCCTAATTCCCATGGCCCCGTTTGGTCTTCCTGGTCCCCTGAAGCGAAAATTGTTTTGTAATGATCCTTGTATTTGCTTTAATATTTGCATTCGGAATGTTTATTCTGCAAGAGAAACGTTTTTGAACAGTTGATAGATACTACTCTGCCCTCCTCCAGAGCATATCAATGTGGTACTCTAGCCCTCATAAAAAGAACACTGGAAAGGTCTATTAATTTTTTTTTTTATTAAGATATTATATTAGATATGTGCTGTTGGCTATTCTGAAGCTGAAATAGATGGTCACTGAAATAGATAGGAGCCCTGAAACATAGAATTGGACTGGATGGGTTTGGGATTTACTTTTTGCTTAGGGTGGAAAAATTGATAGTTCTGTTTGTAATAATAGCCATTATTTTCTCCTGCTATCTGTGTGTTCATTATGACTTAATACTCTGTTCCCCATGTATTTCTACTTGTATCTCACCAGTTAAACAATGTTAAAGAATGTAAAATGCCCACCTAGCAATAGATCAGGATATTGATGGATTTATGAGGATAAATGTGCAGGATAAGCTTCCATGCTTCTAGATCATATCGGATGTCTTCAGCTAATGCTAAAACTGGCCATCTGTGTGGAAAACTAGCTGCAATGGTTGTTAGCATCAGCTGAAAGCCATTTTGTTTGTGGCAGCTCATTTTTAGTTAGCCATGTGCTCGCCATGTGCTTTCTCCCTCTTCACTGTTGCCTGCTCTTGTATTTCACTTGAGTCAGGAACTATAATTAACTCCTTCAGTACTGAGCCAGAGCACTGCACATGCTCAGAAAGGTCTAGCTAGCTAGAATGCACCTGCTCTTAGAGGTAACTGGCAGGCTATTTTAACTAATATCAGCAATATTGTAAACCCTCCACTCTGTTGACTAAGCAATTCTTATGTATCCTTATATGTAACTAGCTATTCATGTGTACACTTGTGCCGCCTCTTTTTGAGTCTACATACTAACTCAGCGGTAAACTGGGCATAAAGGCCCAGGATCTTTGTACTCCTTAGACTGTCTCCTACAGTGGCCTGGGGTACTGTATTGACATCAGTCTCCCTCATGTGAGGTTAATAAAGTTGTTATTTTGATATTCCAGCTTCCGTGCCAATCTCTTCTTTGTTGGTTTAAGGACCAGGTGCATCAGTGAACCCCTAGAAAGGTTTTTTCTTCTACAAATCTATCGCTATTTTAAAAGTGACCTTGGCAGCCCCCTATTTAGTAAACATCAGTTATACAGTCGGTGGTCAGCAATAGGCAAAATGGCGCTCTAAGGTCTACCACAAGTACAAATCAGTTATGGCAGGTAATCTGGCATGGTGCATAAGGTAGGGAAAAACCACCAGATCCCCACCTGTGTGGCCAGCATAGTACCCTTCCGTCCCACTCTATTAGCTCTTTCAATAGAGACAGTGTTGCCATCCCCCATTTGTAGCATGCCTGAGAACAGTTCCTGAACACATAACACAATATCAGGACCCGCTAATTTCCCTTCCAGTTTCTGATATGTACATTATTTCTGTGGGACATGTTCTCTAAGTCTTCACACTTTGAGGTCAAACATTTGAGCTGATGCTCCAAATGGCATATACCGGTTGTTGTGAATTGGTCTGTCTGAAAGTGTTAGGATCTGTGCTTCTGTGGAATCCAAGCACTGATCAGATGCTTTAATATTTGCCTTAACCTCCATGATCTCCTTACACAGTTCAATGTGCAGATGCTATATGTATGTATATGTTGTATTTCAATGATTTGTCTATATCCACTTTCAGTTATGCCAGACATGCCTTAGGTTTTCTTAGATTGAAGTGGTTGAGGATTTTGCTGCCATTGTGCCAGATAGGAGGGTGGCAGAAGCTTGTAGTTACAGGAACAAAGTCAATGATATTGTGCTGTGTGTGTTTGGGAAGTGTGGACAACATACGTGACGGGCAGTGGCCCCCTCTAACCATTCCTAGGGGAGATATGACCTCATCTAAACATTGGTGTTATCCAGAAATTGTGCTCCTTTGCCATGGGGCGTCTGCTACAACCACAGTGCCTTGAGCAAGTTCAAACCGTTCTGTGGTAATATTAGGCTTACTCAATCACAGGGCCCCTTGCCATTTATGCTTTATGGGCACTCCCTGGTAAACGTCACTGCCCTGTATTGAGCTTATAAGATGCACCTTCAGGGTTCGTTTCTGCAGGCCACAATATAATTGTCTAGTTACTCAGACAGCTGTCTGGATGACATTAGTCTCCTGACAACACCAAAGGTATTCTGCAGGTTATTATGCTAGGTTTCTGCATCCAGACTGTCACCAGGCACCTCATGAGTCCCACTCTTGAGGCGCAGTGTAATCACAGGCACTCGCAATTCACTTCGCCCAGTGATCTAAGTTATGACCCCTTCAGCAGAGTCCCAAAACCAGACCAGCTATGGCAGCCCCCACAGTTATCCATAGTACTGAGGCCCACAGCCTGTCTAGGCCGTGGGCCCGTTTGCCATCTTAGCGTGCCACAACAATAGTTGCGCCCAACTGCTGGTAGCTCCGAAGCCCAGCACCAGTCCTGCGGTGCTACAGGGCTTCTTAAATCATGCCACAATGGTCTCCGTATGCCGAGCAAGCCCCAAGAGACACTGCACTGGCCAAAATTAGCTGCAATTAGCACTAAGGCTTGGGGAGAACCAGGGGGGACACGCAATCAGTCCACTACGGTTGCCATCTTTACATGTGGTATTTTGAGTAATGATTAGCCAGATGTTACTGGTATGTTTTCTGATCCCAAGCCTGTGAGACAAGTACATGGCCCACTTGAGAGGCATCAAAAGAAAAGAAAGTTCTTTAGTGCTATCAAAGAAAGGTAAAATGAAGTTTTCTGGTGGGTCCAGGTGACCAATGAAGAGAGGAAGGGATGCTGTGCCATATGGCCAAAACTAATGCATAGTTAATTGTGAATTACTCAGGTATATGGGAGAGGACGAGCTATATGCGAGAGGTTGGGCATAGAACATGGCAAAAAAGGTCTAACTATGGGAAAGCTTGGGGGAATGAAGGACCTGCGCTGCATGGTAGTACCCTGCACACAGGTACTATTGATGAGGCATGGTAAGGGTGAGCTAAAATATATCACGGGGACCCATGGGGGGCTGCAAGATGGTGTTTAAAGACAAGAAATGTATGGGTGGCAGACTGATGAATAGGAATTGCAGGTATCCCAAATGCCATGTGGGGTGAAGAAGGAAAATCATCACCAATTGGGATCAATACATAAGAAAGATTCAGCTGAGGCTGTGGTTGGGTGGGGGCTGAGCAATGCCCGCCTTCTTGCATACAAGGAGTGCAGCAATAAATGATACACCATAGTATACCAGCGGGGCCATCACAGCCCTCCAGATTGTGCCATTGAGCAGGTGAAGACCTGGATGGATGAATGGAGGAAATGCAGGGGCTTCCACTGGAACAAAAGCTAGGTTCTTGCATATTGTTGAGACATGGACTTGGCATAAGCTATGTAGGGGATAAATATCAGTAGTACTAGAGCACAAAAGCAATTGCAGGACCCGTTTTAATCAATTTAAATGTTTGTGCTTGAAGAAGACATACAATCTAGAAAGACACTAACACTACCCCAAGTTTATCCCGGTCTGAGAACATCTCAAATCCCCGAAAGTGAGAGTGAGAAAGAAGGCACCAGCGTGAGAAAACAGCTCTTGTATTGCCAGGAACTGCCGTCAAGGCGGTTCTTGTAAATGCATTAAAACGTTTCACAGACAGCTCCATCAACATATCGGACCCCTACAGAAAACTTACACCTTTTTTTTATTTTCAAAAACAACATCCCTAAGCGGGACAGACAGTGAAAACTTGCCACTTGTCTGCCCACTCGAAATGGGTCAGGCAAACAAATGGCAAATTCTCCAATGGCCATTAATCTGTTGGGCCGTCTGAGGTGTATGTCGTTGATGGAGACAGAGTAGTCTCCGCCGTTGTCATTCTGAAGGTCTGAGGCAGGCGGATCTTCAGATTTGTGGAGATGGTACTGTGTTGCCATTGCGACAGGGTACCCTCTCCGCCAAACCCTAAATCAGGTCTAGAGTCTGTACTTAAGGTGTATGTCTACGAGACACCAAAAGTAGTCATTTTAACCAAAAGAAAAGAATGTCATAAGTCAAAGGCAATTCACTCAATAGTTATCAGAATTACAATGTCAAATTTATCATACACCACTTTTCATTGGTTTATGATAGCATGCTATGTTCATTGCAACTCGTTTGTAACCTTTTTTCTAAACTAAAGCTAATTTTGAACACAGACATTCCACTGGTAAAATCTTAGGGGCATATTATCAAGAACGGCGTTAAAAATTATCGCCGGTTTAGCGGCAGAAAACTGCCGCTAAAGCGGCGATAATGAGGCTTGATAATATGCCCTTGAGAATTCCAATAGAAATCCATGTTCTGGTGTGAACATGGGCTTCTATTGGAATTCTCAGGCATATATCAAGCCCATTATCGCCGCTTTAGCGTCAGTTTTCTGCCGCTAAACAGCACAATTATAACTCCGTTCTTGATAATATGCCCGTAGTTTGTGTCAGAGGGCAAAATTCCTTTCTGTCGCTGCTAAAAAATAAAATATAGGGGCATATTAGCAAGACCCACGTTAAAATTATCTCCATTTTAGCGGCAGGAAACTGCCGCTAAAACGGCGATAATGGGCTTGCTAATATGCGTTATGAATTCCAATAGAAGCCCAGGTTAGATGTGCAGGACATCTAGCCTGGGCTCATTGGAATTCTATAACGCATATTAGCAAGCCCATTTTCGCCGTTTCAGCGGCTGTTTCCTGCCACTATAACTGGCGATAATTTGAACGTGGGTCTTGCTAATATGCCCTCTAATCTTTGACTCCTCACCACAGAGTAGAGCTAACAGAAAACGATGACATGAGGTCTAGTGATAACACCATGCTATAAGTTCCACTACTGTTTAAAGTTTACTGAAGAATTTTTCTTAGGGGTTTCCAAAGGGACAAAATATTTATCACACAGAGAAAAGAGGGAAAAATGCACTCTAAGAAATCTTTAATGCTTGCTTTATCTGAACAGGGCCTCTATCTTGGCACCCTCGATATTCCCAGCATAATTTTTCA
This sequence comes from Calotriton arnoldi, assembly GCA_963921515.1. Taxonomy (NCBI): domain Eukaryota; kingdom Metazoa; phylum Chordata; class Amphibia; order Caudata; family Salamandridae; genus Calotriton; species Calotriton arnoldi. The sequence continues at coordinate 539,402 of CAWUFW010003446.1, read as the reverse complement.
CACAGAAGGTCATGTCGGCTCCAAATTACAAACCAGTTTGTCCTTATTATTTATAGCCTCTTCCACAAGATTTCTAATTAATCTGAAGCAAATGTTACACTTATGGGTCGTGATCAATGGACTGCAGAAGTTGAGCTAGTAATTCTTATGGAATTAACACAGCAGAGAAAATGCAGGCAGCGGCATGCGATAAATCCACCCGTGCACAAGCTCTGTTGCAGACTTAGTGCATTTTATTGCACAGAAGCAAAATAAGTACCTACATTTAGAAGTATATCAAAACAAGGCAGAGAGATACTCTCATTTACCACACAGTAATATTCCCTTCGATAATTTAAATCCATGTGAAGATATTGCAGCTGGATTTGCATGGCTTCGCAGTTTGAGGGCTAGCCATCCTCGCCTGTGCACTAAACATATCCATTGGCATTCTATTAGTAAACAGGAGCGGGAGTTTCGCTTTCTTAGAGCGACCTCAATTCTTTTCAATAAAATATGTAGCTTGGAATGCCAGCATAACTGAATACCACGATGGTGGCTTTTCGGGGCCTTCGCACACATTATTCTAATTGGACAACCATTGGCACCCATTTTAACATACCTTCAACAGTGCATTCTAGTAGTGCATATGTCATAAAATGTCGGACTGGGCAAAGGAATTCATAATCACTGCTTTTCTTTCAAGGTTTGCCAAGTCACAGGCAAGGCAGGGTCCTGCAGACCTTAGGGCGTGTTGGGGGGGACCCTTTAAGGGGCCCCCTAAATTTCAAGGGTCTTATCTTGTCCCATGCCAATGAATATATGTGGGATTTGGGAGATTTATCGACCCCTCATCACATTCTGCTGGAAGGGGGGGGGACGTTATTTTGCGTTAGGCCCCTTGGGCACGGACATTATAATGAATTGGGTGTGCACTAGTGCATTCTTATTTCACTGAATAGAGATCATAGCATTGAATTTGCTTTAATCTTCACCTGCAGCAGAACACTTTAAGACATCGAGGGGCATATTACCAAGAAATGGCGATAACTATCGCTAACCTAGGTTAGCGCTAGTTTCCCTATCGCCGTCGATCCCTGCAAGTAATCGCCTGTTAGCGACGAGTGTAACGTTTTGCTAACAGAGCGATAGCTTCAGGGATCAGCGGCAACCGCCGCTAACCTTAGCGCAATGGCGTTAATGAAACCGGCGATAGCGGGTGGAATCCAGCGATAAGCCCTTAGCGATAGAAAAAGGCACGCTAACCGCAAGTTTGGACTTAGCCCATCTGTCCACCCCCAATATAAAAGATGCACAAAAAAAGGGAAAATGCAGATTTGAGCAGCCAGGGCATAGTGCAGCACACATCAACAACCCCCTCAAGCCACCCAACATCCTGGTTGACCAGGATGAGATCCTGGTTCCCACGCAGGACCTGCGTCTGGCTCCTGGATCCCTCGCTGGACCTGCGTCTGGTTCCTGGATCCCTCGCTGGACCTGGGTCTGGTTTCTGGATCCCTCGCTGGAGCTGCGTCTGGTTCCTGGATCCCTCGCTGGAGCTGCGTCTGGTTCCTGGATCCCTTGCTGGAGCTGCGTCTGGTTCCTGGATCCCTCGCTGGACCTGCGTCTGTTGCCTGGAGTGGGATGTGGAGTAGCTGTGGAGTCGATGAGCCGTGGCGGGAGACATTGATGTGCGACGATCGCCCGTACCTGGTGGTGAAGTCTGGCAGGTCGCATGGAGACACGTTGCTGACCTGTGTGAGAAGCCCGCCTTGCGCACCATGGTGCAGTCAATGGTAGAGGTGATCCTGCGCACCAACGTAGTGAAGTCCGCTTCGCATACTATGATCCACCACTACACCGGGGTGCATGGGGGGGATTACCAACGGTGGGTGCCGTCTCCCTGCATCACAGGATGGATGATGTTGGGCTTGCCGGATGCTCTGGAGGGTGGAGGCCCTGTGCTACGCTGAACTTGTGTGGACTGAGCGATGCAACTACACGCCTAGGGAGCCCTGCTGCATCAACTGCATTGGGTGGTCCACCAGGCGGACTCGCGGTGACTGCTGTACCCAGTCCAGTGAAAGCCACACCTGGCTCCAGGCTCCTGCTGGCTGAGTCTGAGATTTGGAGAGAGTGCAGTGGATTGTGCCACGGGGTCAATGTCCAGGTAAGGAGAAGGTGGGACGCGTAGCGCAGGAGGGCCGGGGGGGGCGAGTCGCTCATGCCTATCACACGTAGATGACACCCCCCCAGTGGCTGCTCTACCGCTATGTTGGAAGAGCGTTGCCCCTCCACCTCAAGCAGTGCAGAAGAGGAACAATCATCACATGATGATAACTCAATCAATCAATCACTCAGGGGAATTGTAAGCGTGCCACTCACCCGTGAGGGTCGCAAAGCACTGAGGGGTGGGGAGCCGCAGATCTGTTAGCCGAAGAGCCAGGTCTTGAGGGTCTTCCTGAAGGGGTCCAGGGAGGGGGCACCTCTGATGTCTGTCCGTAGCCCAATCCAGGTATTGCATGCAATGTGGGAGAAGGATCTTCCGCCTGCTCTGTGGATGCGCTGGGTTTCGGACAGTGCGAAGTTGGAAGATCGGATGACTCATTTGTGTACGTGGCAGTTGATCCTGTCATTGAGGTATTTGGTTACGTTGTTGTGTAGGCATTTGTAGGTGTGAGTGATGATTTTGAAGGTGACTCTTTTCACCACGGGGAGACAGTGGAGTCTACGTAGGTGTTGGCTGATGTGTCAGTGCTGGGGGATGCCGAGGACGAGTCTGGCGGCGGTGTACTGTAATGTCGGTAGTTTGCGGAGTAGGGACTTGTAAATGGCGGCGTAGAGTGCGTTTCCATAGTCCGGTCTGCTGGTGATGAGTGCATGGGTGACTGTCTTCCTTGACTCTGGGGGTATCCATTTGAAGGTCTTGTGGAGGATGCGGAGGGAGTTGAAGCAGCTGGAGGTGACGGCGTAGACCTGTCTGTTCATGGTGAGGGATGGGTCGAGTACGATGCCGAGGCTTCTGGCGTGGTCTGAGGGGGTAGGTGGGCTTCCGAGGGTGAAGGCCAACAGGTGTTGTCCCACGCTGAAGGTGTGGTTCCAAGGACAAGGACTACTGTCGTCTCGGCGTTGAGCTTCAGGCAGCTGTTGGTCATCCAGACTGCGACGTCCTGCATTCCTTTCTGGAAGTTGAGTCTGGCGGTGGTGGGGTCTTTGGTGAGGGAGAGGATGAGCTGGGTGTCATCAGCGTAGGATACGATGTTGAGGCCGTGTTGTCGGACGGTGGCGTCGAGGGTGCCATGTAGATGTTGAAGATGGTTGGGCTCAGAGATGAACCCTCTGGGACTCCGCAGGTGATTTACGTGGGATCGGAGAGGAAGGTTGGCAGTCTGATCCTTTGGCTTCTTCCGGGGAGGAATGATTGGATCCAGTCGAGGCCTGTTCCTTGTATGCCCGGCGTCGTGTAGTCTGGGCGACTAGTGTGTGTGGTGGGAGACGGTGTCGAAGACCGCTGAAAGGGCAGAGTATGATGAGGGCTGAGGAGTGGCCTTGGTCCAGGAGTGTGTGGATGTCGTCTGTGGCGGCGGTAGTAGGACGACCTCATTGCTGTGGTTGGTTCGCTAATTCATATTGGGACGGGTCGAGGATGGCGTTGTCATCAGTGTAATCGTGTCAGTTCCTGTTGACTGTTTACTCTGCATCTTTGGCCGCGAAGGGAGGAGCGAGATGGGCCAGTAGTTCTTGAGGTCGGTGGGGTCAGCTGTGGTCTTTTGAGAAGAGGCCAGACTTCTGCACGCTTACAGTCATCTGTGTAGGTGCCTGTTTTGAAGGTGGTGTTGATGGTGCGTTGCAGTACGTGTATGATGGCGGCCGCGGCTCTGTGGTAGATGTGGGAGGGCATGGGTTGGTGGGGGCCCACGAGTGGATGCCTTTCATGGTTGAGCGGGACGGGACAGATTATTATTCCCAGAGTCAGGAGGGTAAGGATGGGTGGGCGCTCCTTTAGTTTCAGGGCAGCTCAGCAATGGAACAAACTCCCGTGGGAGGCTTCGGATGGAGGCCTCGGAGTTGATTTTTCGTAAAGCTGAAACGTTTCTATTCCCACTGAGTAGCTTTCGGGTTGCTGTGCCGTATATGGGGGGTGGTCTGGGAATGATGTCTCTCTCGACTGTACTGTAGCGCAGGGACACACTAGCCTACTGTAACCAAGCGCTCTACAAATGTCATTATTATTATTATTAGGCTGTGTCTTCGTCTGTGACTGGTGTCCAGGTGGAGATGGTGGGCTGGCTGGTGTGTCCGGGGCCCGGGTTGACTGTAGACGAGGGTTCCTCGGAGTGTGGAGTTGTGGCTGGTCTGGATCTGGAAGTGCAGGTGTTCGGCGGAGGGGAAGGTTTCGCTGGAGGTGGTGAGGCAGAGGGTGCTCTTGTGGGCATGGCGAGGCACCCTCTGGGTGGTTGGTGCGGTCCTTCCTCAGGATCTTGTATCCGTCTGGGATGGCGGTGTTGATGTCGGGGGCGGAGGAGGCGTTGGCCCAGGTCTCCATGAAGAAGGCGATGTCGGGTGAGAGAGAGTCGAGTAGGTTCCAGATTTCCACGGCGTGTTTGTGCACGGTTCGCCCGTTGAGGAGGATGCATCCTAGGGTGTCGCCAGTGCTGGCGTCGGCTGTGTTGGAGTCCGGGGTGGTGGTTAAGCTCTGGCGGCAGTGGAGGCAGGAGAACTGGCGGTGGGTCGTGTTTGCCGAGGCCTGTTGTCAGTCTCTGACTTTCCCGGGGTTGAGTGCGTGGAGGTTGGCTGTGCTGTAGCAGTGGGTGGCCCATGATCCAGGCTTCCTGGCGCTGGTCGTGGTTGGGTTGCAGACGTGCGCAGACGGGCTTGTCTTAGGCGCGCCTTCTGCGCACCAGCGGTGCGTGTCCGATGCGCAATCGTGCAGCGTCCGCCATCAAGTAGGGGAGGGTGGAGGAACGATCAGCTGGGAGGCGGGAATGTGCGAGGACAGGGGTGCGGGGCCACAGGGGCAGCAGCGGCGGGAAGCGGGTAGTGCGGGCTCAGAGAAGCCAATAAAACAGTTATAAAAGGGAAAAACAAGGGATAAATAACTCATGTGATCATGCTATGTATCCTCAGGGGGTGGGCGGGTGGGTAGGACTGCTCCAAACACGGAGCAGGGAATGTGCGGATTGGCATGCACACTCAAGTGCGCAATGACTGTTTGGTCGGCCCACTCAGGCCGCCCAATGCAGACATGCGCACTTCTCTGTTCGCAATGTAGGCTGCATTACAGCCTGCATGGAGAACATGCCCACCCCTCCGGCCCCTGCCTGCATGACTTGTCCCGTTGCCAATTAACAATCCCACTGCCGCATCGCAGCGTTGTGATTGACTCAGGGGAGGGAGCCTGGCTGCCTACTTCCTTTTCCTGGAAGCAGACGCAGGAGAGCAGGAGCTACGAAGACACAGGACACGGCTTAGAGGTAAGACTTCCCTCAATAAATTTTTAACAACACACGCTCACACACACATCCCCGCGTCCACGCACCATCCAGTGTTCTTTATGGGGTTTACCACCTCACAGCTCTCCAGACACCCCGCACTTCTCAATGGTGGCCGCTGTGCGCCCATGCACAGCGGGCGTACCACTCGTGTGCCAAAGGCACATACGTAGTTGCGATGCATGCCATAACATTGCATTCCATTCCAATACATATTAATACTAGGCACATTGCAACAGTAGAGTAGGTGTTGCATGGCGGAGACATGAAGGTCACTGTTCCCACTACAGTGAGTGTGACCCAAAAATAACCTTTGTACAACAAACCCAACCGTGAACCCTGGAATTCCTTTCTGAACCCCCAAAAGACACCCAAAAGATCACATTTAAGACAAATGCACCCACCAAATTTCTCTTCATTTTGGCACAAAACACACCCAAGATTTAGAAATTTGACCCCAAAAAAATACCCCAAAATTCCAAAATTTAGCCCTAAAAACACCACATTTTTCATATTTTACCCCAAGAAACACCCCATTTTTCATATTTTACCCCAAGACAGTCCAATTTTAATTTTTTACATCCAAAACCCATGCACACCTGAAAAAGTTTGGATTACCCCATTACTGACCTCACAATGCGTTGTAATCAAATGCGATGTTAAGGGACCCGCGTTGTTGGAGTTGCGTTGTTAACGATGTATTGCCTGCATTGTAAGGGTCGTCTCCCGTGACGAAGGCAATACATAAGCTACGTCGGTTGCGTCCGTCTGCCCCTGGACCGTGCTCAGCACCAAGGTGCATTCCTCTTGGACACTCCACCGCTATGACAGCAGCACCCTCCTCGCCATCAACCCTGGACGCCACCTCGCCTGCCAGGACAAACCTCTGCTCCGTAACAGACATCGCCTTCGCCATCACTGACGGATGCAGTATCACCCGCAAGGAGCACCCCGACCATCAAGGAGGAGGCATTGCCGTCACCTACAGAGGCACACTCCGACTGACCACGCACTCTAATGTGCCAAGGGTGACCATGGACCACGTCAACTCCCAGATCCGGACCAAGCCCAAGAACATCCTCTGTGGCACCCTCATGTGCAGGCCCCCTGGGCCATGGCCCCCCATCCTACAATCCCATTGTAGACATCATTGCACACCAGGGTCTCCCATCCCCCAACGACATCCAACTCGGTGAACTCAAGTTCCACCTGGGCAACCCCAGTGAACAGAGCACCACCCCCTCCTGTCACCGACATTAGACGCAAGCAGCAAGTCACCTCAACAGGCCACATAGCAGGACACACGGTCGAGAACATCACCTCTGCCAGCGGGTACTTAAACTTTTTGTTGTTGTGGCTGAATGAGAGCTTTTATGCATTTTTAATGTGAAATAAAGTTGATATTGATTGATTGAATGAGTGTTTCGGTGCAGAGATAAGTTGTTAGAGGTTCAGAGATCATAGGGTCAAAAGGAGGCATCTGTTTTGTGGCCTGTCTGTTTGTCGAAATAGGTTTTGTGGTGCCTAATATGCTTAGGTTTGAATGATCAAATGATTTGTTGTTTTTCAGGGACTGTAGATCCCTTGTGATGCGGATGGGAACATAAGAGAAGGTAAACAGCAGATGAATAAGGATTCACATTCTGTGACTAAAAAATATTGGAATCAGGTAGTAGCCAAGATGTTCTTGAAAGCAACTAATGTTTCTCTGTTGTTCTTGGTAAGTTGATTTCTGAAAAGAATTTGGTTGCCTGGTGGGATAGCCTCATCACTTCACAAGGTTTAAGCGATTAAGTGAAGGTGTAGCTGGAGTTGAAGAATGGGTCCAATGGTAGGCAAGTGAGAGGGAGCTGTTGGACTCAGGATGCTGATGTATGATTTGACATGTTGAGGAGAAAGACAAGGGAGGTTAAAAAAACAGCCATATGTAATTTAGAGGGGAGAAGCTATAGACACAGGTTAAGAAAAGGTTGAGAGAAAGGAAATCTAGTGGGAAGGAGGACAGGATGTGGTGACGGGGAAGATGGGTAAAGGGGCTCTTAGGTGTCGATGGAAGGTGGGAAAAAAGAGACAGTGGTGCTCTATTGTGTTGTGGGTTACGGAATGTAGCATGGATATGAGGGAGGGGGAGGTGCCACGGGGCACTGGACTGAATAGATTTAAAGGTAGGATTAGAACATTTCAGGATGGGAGTTAAGGAAGTTATTTGAGTGGCGGAATGGAGAACGCAAGCCAGAGGAGGGGTATGGGCTGAGGGGTGTCTGGAGCAACAGTAAGAAAGAATGATGAATGCATGAAGAAGACCATGGGATGAGGTTAAAATACGAAGGGAAAGAGATAGAGAGATGAGAGGGGTGTTAGTGTGGTATAGTGGGGCCCAGATCTGTAACTAAGGACAGGCGGAAGAGGGAAGAAAAATCCACTGGTGAGGGGGTAGTTAAGGGAGTGAGGAGGTGGCTTGGGAAGCTGGAGTATGATTAGTGTTTAATTTTCTCTCCAGGAATGCATTTAAAAATGATGGGTAATATAGAGGTGGTGCCATCTTCACAGGGGCATCACCAGGCCGGACTAGTCTGTGAAAAGAAAGTTGAGGGGATACAAGGCAGAATGCTAAATTTACTGAGCACTAAGATGTTATACGGACACCCAGGAATACTGAGGTGCACCCTAAGTGATTCCAAACAACAGATATTCGTGTAATTTATAGTTAGAGGAGGAGACCATGGGCTTACCTTGCATTTTCTTTTATTATTTTTGGATTTCTCATACAACAACATGGTAAGATTCCAGCATCCCCTTACAAGAAGCAATGAATGAGGAACAAAACTATATACAGAAATTCAAATCATCATACAAAATTCTGTTATGAAAAAGTAAAATAATAGGAAAGAAAGGAAGTATACTTAGCTCCAATGAAAAGTTCCTAGAAAAGGAAGTAAAAGTTGGTAGAGAACTGCAAGAGGAAAGTATATATGTTTGGTGGGAAAAGCACGTTGGAAAACCAATATGATGAAAGGTCAGTGGAATGAAGGTAGAGTGTAAAAGAGATGCTAAAAAATTGGCAGCAAACGAGAGATCGAAGAAAGGTTTAACTAGAGGATGGAGTGGGCAAAGGGGGAGCAAGTTCGACAAAGGTATATTTTAAACAAATGGGTTTCCATCTTTTTTTCACCCTAGTCTTAGGGTCTCACAATGTCTTAGGTTGACTGCAAGGAAGTTCCTCATTGAAGGTGGTAGCTCCAGAGAAGCATTGAGTTGTAGTTTTGGGAGTTTTTATTTTTTTTAGTTTCCAGTCTGAAGTTATATAGGCCTCTTAGGTGTAACACTGAGAATATGCAGCTTCCCAAAACCTGGTAGGGTATGAAAATCTATTGGATCCCCTCAGGGTTTCATTCCCTGTGGAAAGAGGGCAAGACTTTCAAAAAAGAAGTGATGCCCAAACATGTGAGTACTGTGGAAGGCACACCAGACCGTTATGGGAAGGAGAGTGAGGGGGTGACGAAACCTAGAGGCAGGAGCAGCCAGAATTTAGAAACTCTTAAAAAAGAGAAACCCCTTAGAAGAGAAGGAAACAAAAACCAATGCACAAGAAAAGGTGATAGCAATCTACCCCTAAATAGTATTTTATGAGAATACTGACTGCAAGATACTGAGGCCTAAATATCGAGCACCAAAATATTGTGAAGTTAAGAATATATAGGTAAGTTTAGGTTTTCACATACATTTACCTTGATGATATACATATATATTCAAGATACGTAGATCTAGAATTAGAAATAGTAAATTTATACTTGTCTACAAGCATCTACCATCACAATATTTTGGCCTCTATTTTAAGGCCTCAATTAATTTGGCCCCATAATATTTTTAAACTTGATATTCTGACATACAACCCCTTATGCAAGTTACAGTAGATAAACTCATAGCGAAATTCCAGAAATGCCCATGAAAGAGGTTGCAATCTACAGTTTACAAAGTTTAAAATCGAAATGCAGTTGTAGCTTAGAAACTTTGGGGCATATTATCTAGGAAGTGGCGGTGAGAGGCGTTAGCCTCCTTGGCTTAACGCCTCTCATCGCCACTTCGGAAACGCAAGGCTGCACCATATTACCAAGGATATGGTGCAGCCTGGCGTTTCCCCCTGCGATGGTGCTAAGTCTCACGACTCAACGCCAACGCAGGCACCCTTGCACCAGAGTGCAAGGGTGTCTGCGAGCAGGGAGGTTTGTTTATGTACAGGAAGGTGTCCCTTCCTGTACATAAACAAACCTAAAATGCCATTTTGTAACTTACATGTGGGCTGCTTCATGCAGCACACATGTAAGTTACAAAATGGCATTATAAAAAAAGGTTTGTTTATGTACAGGAAGGGACACCTTCCTGTACATAAACATACCTTGGCATTTTGCTTTTTCTATGTGTGCTGCATAAGGCAGCACACATAGAAAAAGCAAAAACGAGGAGAAATGTATCGCCACCTTAAGACCAGGATTTTCCTGGTCTTAAGTTCGGCGCTGCCACCTATTATCGCCTCTCTTGATAATAGATGGCAGCGTCGAAGTGAATGGGTGTTGCGGTGGAACGCCCACTGCAACACCCACTGCACGCCCCTTTCAAGCTAAGTTTAGCGTGAAAGGGGCACTATTACCAAGGCAGCGTTAAGTCACTTAACGTGGCTTTTAGCTGCCTTGGTAATAGGGCGCTGACCCTATCGCCACCACAACGTCACAACAAGTGACGTTGTGGTGGCGATAGGGTCTTGGTAATATGCCCCTTTGAATTTGACAAGACAGATCGATTGCAAAATTACCTGAAAATGTTCAGATTTCATTTTTTGCTATGTCTGCAACACACACCAGAGGCCTGACATAAGGAAGAAAAGGCAGACTAGTTAATTAATGAGGTGTAGCAAAGGAGGCGCGGAAAGTGGCATGGCCTACAGAAAGTTCCAGCCCAAATTTAGTAAGACTCAAAAACGTGCACATGGGCGGAGAAAGGAAACGAGCAGCAATGCACAACAACGTGGTTGCAATCTGCTCTTTACACAAGTTAAACCCCAAGATCACCTGTGAGTTATATTTCAGCAATACCCATGAAAGTGGATGCAACCCACTCAATTGTCGGCCAGACAATAGATAGGTCTTTGAGAGCGGGTAGCGGGGGCAGGGAGGAAAGAAGTGTATACCTATCTCTAATGGTAGTAGCTTTACATGTGTTTCAAGTGTGGGAAAGTACCTAAATAATGTTTCTAAAAAGCCATGAACATCCACAATTTTGAGTGCTCACTGCACTTGTCAGGGTCACCCACTCTCATGCCCTAAAGAAAACCCCAGAAATATGCTCATGCCAGTGGAAAATCCACAACAGAACCTACTTTTCTACTATTGTGCACTTTGCATTTTAACAAATATACTAATTCTGATTCTTCGAATTTGGATGTGGAATTTCAAAGCACATATTGATTTTTCTTTATTTTTCTGTTCACCTAAGTACGATTTGTTGTGCAAAATCTTTTGTGAATGTGGCCCTTAATATCAAGTGGTACATTTGGTTTTGAGAGACAAATTCCTAAAATATTTATATCAATGTAAATACCGAATAAAACAATTGTATCCCATTTTGTCATGCATGTTTGCACTCAGGTAAACAATTCTACGATAGTGATGGAAATGCAAGTTTGATGTGCTTTTGATCTCAACATTAGTGTGCCTGGTTATCTACTGGCCTATTAAAAAGCATTTGGTTGAAGACTGCTAGTCTGATGAAAGAACTGCGGCATGTTTCTGCCTTCCCATACTTGTATTCTCTCCACAGTCTTGTGCTGTGTTTACCTTTTGACATAGGAACATTCCCCTATTCGAATCGGTGTAAAGATTACATTTTGGAACTTGTCAAGGGGAATATAATTTTTCTAAACTTTTTGCAGCAGTTTGCACTTTAGGAGCACTGCAATAAAATGTCCGTAGCCTTACAAGAAGATCATCATCCATCTGAAGTAATTAGCAGAGAATGACCAAAATATATGGACGACTAGTTCCATTCTGTCATGGCATGCGGTGAATAACCGCATTCATTTCAAGAATGCCCACACTATGCCATGGATGGACACCATTAGACAAAGGCTTCTGTTATGCCTGAGAAGACTGAATTAAGTCACCAGGAGCCACAGTACCAAATTTTAGTGGCCACCAATATGAACATTTTTGCCAAGAAGAATACAGAATATACCAAGGCCACCATTATGATAATTTCCAGAGAACATTCCCTCATCCAAGAGGCACACTTAAAGGTCAAACATATTTATTCGGTAAACACGGATAGACCCACACAGATGCAAGCACACCCACATTTAAACATGTATGATGGTCCCTCTCTTTCAGAACAATATTAAAGTAGGTGGCAAATTGTCCAAACAGTGGCAGCTTTGACACCCTCTTAGATATTAAAATTGGAAAAGCAGTGGCAGAGATATTTTTAAAGTGATGTTGCCGAGCACTGTGTCATTGTTTTTGCATTTTGATACCGAACAAATGCCCTCATTACGATCGCGGTGGTACCGCTACCGTCTGGACGTGGGTGGCGGTCCCACCGCAGACAGCCCTTCGATCCGACCGCCACATCACAATGCTGGCGGTCAGGCCCTGTTCTGTCAGCGGACAGACCGCTGCCTCCAACAGGATCTCAGATCCTGAAGGTGCAGCGGTCAGAATCGTAGTCCTGAATGGAGGCGATGCCGAGCCAGGCAACGCCATCGGGATTGCGATATCCCTTTCAGACAGCCTGTTCATGGCGGGAACAGGAAGTGCTCCTGTTCATGGCAGCTTGTGCTGCAGACCTTTTCCTGGGCCACAGCACAAGTCTCTATGAAAATTAGCACTTTGCGAATGCCAGCCCGGCGGTCACATCGCAATTGGGCGGTGGGACTGCCGCCTGCTTGTCGGGTGGTCTCCTGACTGCTGACATAGCAGGCGGCGGTCCAACCACCCGCTATCATAATAAGGCCCTTAGTGACAGATATCCCGTTCTCCTTAGTATAAGTGCAACAGGATTTAATGAACTTGTTATAAGGTGGTAATGAATGGTGAGAGAGTAACCTGTCGGCCAAACACAAAATTGGACCCCTAATTTAAAATGTTTGCACACTGGTGGCACAAATGTTCAATAACAGAAAGGAAAGCGTCCTAAAGAGTCTAAACTTCATTGAACATCCTGCTCAACAAGGTATAGCTCTATTTATAATTTTCTCCCAGTTTTCTTTTAATAAGATAGGAAACTTGAAGCACAGTGTTGTTCGCTGGATCATTGCCCTGCACGGCTGAGTTGCTTATGTTCTGGAAAAGCATGTCTGCTTGCCTGTGGCCATGTTATTGTTTCATATCCTTTTAAATGCCCTGTGCTTACTTTATAAAGGAATGAGTGCCAGTGCCGAAAGCTGTACTCATAAGCCCGCGGTTGTTGCTATTACATGTTGGCACACCAAATGGCAAGTCTGGTAATCTGGAATTAGCCCCAGGACTCTTTATTCCGCTACTAGACACTCCCTGCCTGTTTATCTCACTTCTGCAGGTTCCTGCTTGTCACCATTTTTTGTCTTTCTCTTTCTTCTTTTTTCCTGTTGGCTTGTTTTTCCCTCTCTTGCTCTTAGTAAATGCCTGAAGAGGAAAAATAAGTGCTGGTCCCCAAAAATGAGCGGCAGTTGGCCCTAGCGCCAACCCCCGGCTCAAATTAAGCACTGCACACACTATTGCAAGTCTTTTTCATCTGCTGTCTCGTTCACATCATTTCAGGATAGATGTATATTTTCCCCAGTGTCCCTCCCCTTTCAGACCTTAACAATGCAGTTATTAATAACAATCCACGTCACTTTAAGAACACCATTCTATTTAACTACATACCACAAAGCCCAGGGCTTGTGAGATGTGTGTTTGTGTTTCTAAATGTGGGCAGAAAGCCCTTATTAACTATAACCACCATCAGAGAGCCTTCCAAGTTTTTGAGTTTTGTGGGATTAGCCCGTGGTGACGTGATTTCATGGTAAATGTGTCAATAAACTCATTTGTAATCATATGTAATGAGCCTAATTTCTTTATGCTCTTCACTTTTACAGTTAATTTGATTGTATATCCTTGTACATCTATAACTCTTGCCTTTGTCAGTAGACAGAAAGTCACATTACAGCAGGTTAGAGGATAAGGACTATTTAGAATATGTTTTTTGTTGTGATCATTTCTTCTGTTTCAAAATGTGCACTTCTTCCTGATTTTGAAATCATCCGATGCTGATATTTTTCCTGTAGTGGCATTCAGGTATGCTTTCTATAACAATCAGAGTCAACCTTATTTTCTATATTCATTCAGCATATTATATTACATTTCTGCCAGTCACCCCTTCAAAATAGTAGATCAAAGTAATCTTTTGGAAAGAGAATTTCTCCATCCAGTGTTACTATTTTCAGCCATGTTTTTCTTGGCTAATTTTGCACACTCTGCTTATAAGCCTTTGTCACAGTTCTCTTTTTCTTCCCCTTATTTCCATCTTTCCATATCTTGTGTCCATTTGTTACTTTCTTTTATGCAGGCTATGTTTCACTTCTTTGGTCTAGTGAACTTTCATGGATACATCACCTCAGTTTATCCCTCCATGCCCCCTGACTCTCATTTGTGTTGTACTGACCACACTGGTTTGTGAAGAGTGAGAAATGTATTGTCACCTCCAATAGCAGGAACAGATAATGGCCCAGCCACGTCTTCCCTACGACTGTACAACTCTCTAGGCCTTAACATTTCAAAACTCCAGAGGTGTAAGTGAGCATAGAGCAGAACCCCGCAGTGGTAGGTGGGAAATCATGGGGGAAATCATGTTGAGAATAAGAGAAAAACAGATAGGAAAGTTAACATAAGAAGATTACAACACATCTCCCTTCGAAGGGACAAACCATCAAACTATAACATGACAAAATTCAATAGCCAAATTGGTGGAAGGGATACAAAGGACAAAAAAGGGGCAATACATCACAGAGTAAAAACTCTAGGTACCCCTTTGAAGGAACCAGAGACTGTGTATGAGCATGGTGTACAAAATCTTAAAACTGCTTGGGTGCTAGTCTTTTGCTTTCAGACTTGCGGACAATAAGGATCCACACTGATTAAGAGCCTTTGCCTCTTTTTCATTCTGTCTACGAGGGGGTGTCTTAGTTTGGGCAGGGAGAGGCCTGGTCCATGTTCCAGGTCAGGTAATTTTTAAGTTGTTTTTTGTGTGTTTCATTTTCAAGATGCACCACATTCCGTTCCACCCACACTATTTTAATTGCTGGGGTGATGCTATAGACCTTCTTCACTGAGGTTTTTCCTTGCACCACATCACCAATATTAGATCGATTCCAGATCCCAGAATCCTAACGCAGAAGCATGGACGCCGGTTCCACGTGTAATACTAGGAGTACTCTCCCTTAGCGATTCTACTTTGCTGCTGCGTTAGGATTCTTGAATCGATCTACTTTTAATTGGCTATATGCTTAACTTTTTGATTCTGGTTTGCCCACGCTGCCTAGCTATTTATTTGATATTCACTCTAACTTGTAGCGATTTGCTATTCATTTCAGCCAAGGTATTACTTACCAATTCAAGGTATTACTTACCTATTGACGAAACATGTGTTGGCTGATTTTTCTATGACGGACGCACAACTCCATTAATGTTGGAAACTTTTCGCGGGTTGTATGGAAATTAACATTTCTGATGTGAAGATCTGTTGGGATTATCTATCCATTGATCCGTACATGGATTAAAGTGGATTTACATCCATCTACATTGTTTGGACATTGACAAATTCTTTATACCAATTGAGTGCTCTGATTAATCTGTGAACAATAATTTCCCCTCTGTAGAGGAGCTACGTTGGGTTGTATGGGAACCAATTCTGGTCCTTGAGCACCGTGTATAAATACGTATTCAGTGTTACTTTCCCCATACTCATTGCAGAGCGCCTATTGTTGCAGACCTGGTTTCCATATCCTTTTATGGGGAATGACTGTTCAGTTGAAATAAATTGATAAAGCACAATGATTCTAACTGAATGCAACCCTGATATATAAGGCAATCACCTTTCCTACACTCTCTGTAAAAGTTGACAACAATTGTGCTGACATCCTTCATTAATAGGTATTCCATCACTGAGACTATAATCAGGTTCCTGCTCACAATAAATTCTTGAATAGATAGTTAAGATCTCATTAATAAATATTTTCCTTGTGAAGACCTAACTGCATTTGTGAGGAAATTAGATATTGTGATCTGAACAATACAGTAATACATTACTTCAAAATCTGTTTTCTGTAGGTGGAAAATACTTTACTTATAGTAGATTCACTTCTTGATCCCCCCATAAAAAATGGACATTTTTTGCAACTTTTCAGCCAATTCTCGCATTTACGCCAAGTTTTCTTCATGAAATGTGTGCAACACCAACAATGTCATAACTTTGTGGCGGTCCAACAGACTTTCCAATAGATCGTGTATTTACAACAGCACATGTTATTTTTGTGCACTTATGTTGCTGTTAGGTGCAGTATATTAGATATGGCAGACAATAAAAGGTCATTGATGGGATGGATACATGAAGGAAATTAAAGGAGCATTTTTCTGAGAATTTATTTTGAGTTAATAAATAACTATAATATCAAAGCATTTTTTCAAATTCGGTACAATCTGGACACAAACAGAATTTATTAAATTAACACATTTCCTTATCATTAAGGACCGTAGAGCCAAATTTCCTAAACAATGACTTAGAAATGTACATGCCTGATGGAACAGATTACTTGTAGGAAATATTGAATGGCACAATAAACCATTCACAACATATTGCTCTGAGTGTTTACATTTTCAGTAAACGTTTTAAAGTGCAAATAACTGAATAGATTAGTTGGCAAATATTGTGATGATGAATTGGTCTGCTGATACTCACTAATTCTGGTCCTTGAGCACCGTGTATAAATACGTATTCAGTGTTACTTTCCCCATACTCATTGCAGAGCGCCTATTGTTGCAGACCTGGTTTCCATATCCTTTTATGGGGAATGACTGTTCAGTTGAAATAAATTGATAAAGCACAATGATTCTAACTGAATGCAACCCTGATATATAAGGCAATCACCTTTCCTACACTCTCTGTAAAAGTTGACAACAATTATGCTGACATCCTTCATTAATAGGTATTCCATCACTGAGAATATAATCAGGTTCCTGCTCACAATAAATTCTTGAATAGATAGTTAAGATCTCATTAATAAATATTTTCCTTGTGAAGACCTAACTGCATTTGTGAGGAAATTAGATAGTGTGATCTGAACAATACAGTAATACATTCATACCTGCTAGCACAGTTTTGTTCAAAATCTGTTTTCTGTAGGTGGAAAATACTTTACTTGTAGTAGATTCACTTCTTGATCCCCCCATAAAATATGGACATTTTTTGCAACTTTTCAGCCAATTCTCACATTTACGCCAAGTTTTCTTCATGGAATGTGTGCAACACCAACAATGTCATAACTTTGTGGCGGTCCAACAGACTTTCCAATAGATCGTGTATTTACAACAGCACATGTTATTTTTGTGCACTTATGTTGCTGTTAGGTGCAGTATATTAAATATGGCAGACAATAAAAGGTCATTGATGGGATGGATACATGAAGGAAATTAAAGGAGCATTTTTCTGAGAATTTATTTTGAGTTAATAAATAACTATAATATCAAAGCATTTTTGCAAATTCGGTACAATCTGGACACAAACAGAATTTATTAAATTAACACATTTCCTTATCATTAAGGACCGTAGAGCCAAATTTCCTAAACAATGACTTAGAAATGTACATGCCTGATGGAACAGATTACTTGTAGGAAATATTGAATGGCACAATAAACCATTCACAACGTATTGCTCTGAGTGTTTAAATTTTCAGTAAACGTTTTAAAGTGCAAATAACTGAATAGATTAGTTGGCAAATATTGTGATGATGAATTGGTCTGCTGATACTCACTAATGATACAATTGTTTTTTATTTACCTTTCCATGAGCGCAGACACCAAGGGGCTGATTATAAGTCTGGCGGTCCTCGGACTGCCAGACTCATGGTGAGGCGGCGGTGGCGGTCTTGCGACCGCCACATTACCACCTTTGTGGTTGTGCCGCCCTGGGACCGCCAACACTGCCAGGGGACCGCCATTCCCTGGTGGTGGCGCAGGGGTCCAGAGGCATCCATATGCTTGGCGGGACCTCTGTGGTCCCGCCAAGCATCTTAGGAGTTTCCTCTCTGTCAGGGTTTTCATGGCGGTTCCTCCGCCATGAAAAACCTGGCACCCTGGTGCCTCACATGCTGTGGATGCACCCAGGGGGGGCACAACCTGTGTGCATGCACAGAAGTTCCGGCATGGCATGGACTTTTCAGTGAAGTGTTTTTGACGTTCCCATTGCAGTGCCTATTTTATAGGCACCACCGTGGGAATGCCAAAGGAATCGCCCACCAGTGACTAAAAAGTCATAATGCGGCGGGCGGTTCTCACGCAGGTTTGGCGGTGCGGTTTGGCAGTCCCGCCGCTGCGCCATCAAACTTGTAATCGGCCCCCAAGTGGTAAGTAAATTAAAAAATGTGTAAACATGACCAAAGGCATACTTATAAATGAGCAACCAGCAGCAAATGGCGTCTGCCGAGTCCACCAAAAAGAAAAAAGAAACATTCTTAGAGAAATCAACAGGAGGGGCAGGGAGAAAAGGAGAAGAGCTTAGATAAAAAAAAATCAATGTAGCAGGGGAAAAGTGGGGATCAATGGAGTAGGTGGATCGCTGGGGGAGAAAAAATGAATTAAAAAGCACTAAACACCAGGGAGGGATGGGGAAGCAATGGATAAACTTGGGGGAGGAAGATGGAGCACACACGCATGTGTCGTGGAAGCAGCACATGAGGGAAAGAACAAGAAAACACATAATCCCATGGAGTTTTGGAAGAAAAAGAAAAAAGTAGTTCTATGGATGTAAACAGTGGAAGGATACAAGTCATCCAATCAAAGGGATGGTAAAGAAGCTATTCTCCTGGGGAGGGACAAACAGAAGACTAAAAAGAGAAGTCATTGAGCAAGCAAATGATATTGGCAAGAAAGCCAAAGAATGATTAGTAACAGGCTAGTTCAAAGCTCACTGTAAGTTTTTGGTATGGTCGACATATAGCCTTTCGACACCAGACAGACAAAAGCTGTCAGTAATGACACCTAACCATTAGTGCTAGGAAAGAGTTGATCACAGACTAGAATAAGTCTAACATGTAACTGACTCTTTCCAGAGCAAACCAGTCTGTCAGCGGCAGCTCCCTATCATGAAATCTCCAAATTACAACAGAGGGAAAGTATCTATTTAGGCTCTCGTCTCACAGACACATAACAATCTATCATCAGTGGACAGTAAAAATGGATGGATATTTACCTACCAAACCTTTCATAGGTTTATTGGATATGCCAGGTCAGGAAAACTGATGTAATCCTTGTTTATCAGTCCCCTTGAGATTATGTGGAAAAAGATACATATTCCGATCGAATTTCCCTCTCGTAAATAAATTCACAGAGAAAGTTCTTAAATTACACTGACATTTGTATTAAACTGCACAAATGAATAAGTATGACATCATTTAAAACCACTTCAGAGCACCTAAAATAATATGGCACCATGGAATGAGAAACAGTGAGCATGGACACTGAGTTTAGGAATAGAAGTGACAGGAAACAATGGAAGCAAAACGTACACTTAAATGACACGTAGTTAGATAATAAGGGGCCTATTAGCATGGCGGGCGGATCGCCACCGCCCGACCGGCGGTGGCGATCCGCCCGCCAAAACACCCCGCTGGACGGCCTTTTACCCCCCGCCACATTAGCATGGCAGGGGGTACCGCGGCGGATGGAAAGACCGTCCGCCGCTTTTCCGCCGGTAGGCAATCGTCCCAATTGCCTACCGGGCGGAAAAGGCCCATAATATGGTGGCGGTGCCTTGCAGGCACCGCCATCCATGATCAGCATGTGGCATTTTCAATGCCTTTCCATGGCGGAGACTCTGCCATGGAAAGGCATGCAGAGTTCACTTTGGGGACCCGTTGTGGGCCCCTGGGGGGGTGGGGGGATGGGGGGCTGCACTTGGGGGTACCCATGGTACCCCCCTACATTGGCATGGACAAGGTGGCAGGCACCCCGCGGTGCCTGTCACGTTATGCATGCCAATGCACAACATGCATTTTCAACATTGTGGCGGGTGCTGCTTACAGCACCGCCCGCCACAATGTTGAATATGCGGAATGCGACTGCCAGGGTGGCGGTCACATCTTAATGGGCCCAGCGGGACCACCGCACCTCTGGCGGTCGGTCCCGTTTACCGGTACGGTGGCGGGCGGACTTTGTCCGCCCGCCATCGTAATGATGCCCTAAGTCTGGAAGAGTGTGTTTAAGATGTGTTTTGAATGTAGCCAAGATTTGTAGGGTCTTCAGAGATACAGTTAGGCCTTCCCAGAGATTAACCACTTTTCATCCAAGCATTTTCAAGGAGAATTTCTATATTCTAGTTTTCTATCTGATGAACAGCAATGATTGAGACAAGCACAGGTTGTTGATTGGAATGTAGAATAGTTCACTTTTCTAGGGAAAAGTTATAATCAGGCACCAGAGTTCTTTTAACACAGTTCTTTGATTGATGGGGAGCCAGTGAAGCTCGTAAGACTGTGGAATGAATTGCATTTTTCCTCTGAAAGTCTTGCTCCTAGACTTGCAGTCAATGGTCTAGAATCAGAATTTGTACTGATTCGGTAATAAGGCTGTACCAGGAATGTGCAAAAGCCTGAGTAACGTCACTCATTTGGTTTGACCTATTCCTACCGAAACAGGGAAAAGCTATTATTTTAAAGGAAAAACCTGTAAGGAGGAGGGGTCAAGAGTGAAGGAGTGGATTGGAGGCCACACTGCTATCAAGTCATTTCGCCCACTCATGAACCCTCGTAACAGAGTCTTAACTTCTGCCTCATCCAACAACCCATTTTTAGGTCTCGCCTACGCAGCGCGCATGCGCTGCCTAGGCAAAAGACCTTTGGAATCGCTTCGGCTTTTCAGCCAAACGTGCACGCGTTCCATTGCCTTCAATGGCAACGCGTGCACGTTTGGCGATTCACTTGCGGGAGCGAGCGGCACCATATGGTAGCAATTATCGCTCCTGGCGCCGCTCGCTCCCGCAAGGGAATCGCGCCAGGCCCCCTCCTCTCCCCCTCCCCATGCTGCCATGCGAGGCGCGCGCGCTTGTTTAGATTGCATCTTTCCGACTTCTTTCAGGTGAACCAGCAGCATTGGTTAAAAGCATTCCATTTAACTTTCCAAGGGGGCCTCCGGTTCCCACCTCTTTGGTTCACGATACAGTGATTCATCTTCACTGAACAGTTACCAAGCAGCAAATACAAGGTAATGCTTCCTGTCCCTCCCTGCTTTACCTCTTGCTCCCTATGTCTCCTTTAAATACATCTCTTTGCCCTAAACATTACCAGTGCTTCTCTCCACAATCCCCCAATGTCTTCCTTCTTTCAGAGAGCCACAGCCCTTCATGCTCTCTGTGTTCCTCCTGTCCTTGTCTGCCCCATGTTACCTCTCTCCTTGCTCTCTCCTTGCTCTGTGTCTGCTCACTGCCTGTTCCCATCTTACCCTTGTTTACTAGGTATGTGCATATAGGTCCGCTGGTAGTTTCTTCTTTGCACAATTGCTTCGGGATATGCAGTTCCTTGCTTTGCGTGCATTTGGTGTTTGTGATCGCACGTGTAATTTGAGTGGATCTGGGGTGCTTGTGTTTGTATGTGCACGTGTGTGATTTGAGACTGCGTATATCTGTGGTCCTTATGTTTGTATGTGCACGCATGTGATTTGAGAATATGTATATCTACGGTGCTTGTGATTGTGTGTGCATGCGTGTGATTTAAGAGTGTATATATCTGCGGTGCTTGTGTTTGTATGTGCACAAGTGTGATTTGTGAGTGTGTATATCTGTGGGGCTTGTCTTCTTCTCCCCATGTCTGGTCATCTCGGACAGGGCCCCTTCTCCATAAACCCTCTCTACCCCCCACATCCTGACCTCTCCCTTTCTGTGGCTGCTTCTGCTCAAGCACTTACAAGCCCACACCCCCACCTTAACTCAAAGACGTACAGGGCATTTGTTGTGCGCTCGCAGAAAATATCTCCTTTTAGCAGTAAGCCCCCCCCGTGCAAGTACCTGGCAGCCTTGAGGGGTCAGGCCTGGTGCTCAGAAGGAGACGGTTCCCTCTGTTCTTTGACCCCATATGCCTCGACTTCTCCTCCGAGTGAATAAAAGTGGTCTGCAGCACCTGCAACCAGCTCGGTAGGAGCAGAGGCGCTTGGCAGATACTTGCACTACCTCAGGAGGAGTTACACAGCGTTTCACTTGAAGCACACAGACTTCAGGCATGGAGCCGAAAGCTGGGCTCGTCCTGCTTCTGGCAGTGCTGCTGAGCTTTGCTGGTGAGTCCGCCGTTCACTAGCCTTCTTGTGTGGTGCTACCTGCTGCCTGTATAGCACACGTCTGCCATATGATGGCAGCCTATTGTAGCACTTAGAATGCTCATAGTCCTATTCGAGGTGCTGAGGGCGTAGAGAAGGGATGAAACTACACTGCTTGTTATATTATTTGGTCTTTGCATAGTGGACTTCTGCCACTGGGGTGGCCTCACATTTTATCCTGACTTTATGTCATTGTCATGTTGTTTGTGTAGCACTTAGAATGCTAATGGCACCAAGGGAGTAGAGGCAGGGTGAAAGTGCACTGCTTGCTATGTTACTCAGTTTTTATAAAACGCACTTCTGTGACTGGTATGGCCTCGTAGCGCTAGTAACTACTGCCTCTTGTTTTATACTGATATTGTTTTCGCATATTGGTAGGATAGTGCTTAGATAACCCATGACCCTTTTAAAAGCACCAGGTAGGAGACAAGGGACATTAAGTGTTATGTTATTTATCTGTTCCATACATGAGCCATTGCTATAGCTCCATAGTACCCTAAAAATCTGGCTTCTCTTAATTCTCCCCTATATCCATCTGCTACTTGCATTATAATTCACGTACTATTCCCCAACCTCTACCCTCCTGTTGTTTATATCTCCCCTTCGCCCAAAACAAAAACAAAAAAAACCCATAACAAACTACCATTAGAACAGGCAGGAAAAAGTTGCCAACATTTCCCAACAAATCACGCAACAGCTTTCATATTCTTTTTTTAATAAGGTCGTTCACTTATACGTAATATCATCTTAATTATAGATAAGGTAACAAAAATACTTATAACATTTTTTATGATAACTTTGGAACATGCTGTACACAAGCCACACTACTGTACAACATAACTTAAGCACATTAGCAAAGTCAATACCCCTGGCTAAACATTTATAAGGTCCCAAAGGCGAGACCTGTTGGCTATGCCAATGCTTGTTCTCTACAGTTACTTCCCACCACAACCTTTGCTACCACATGCAACATGCAGAACGTGTCCAGTGTCCCGAACTCCACTGATCCACAGCATTACTTGAACATTGAGTTAAGTTCTGTCACACAATAGGGACATGTTCAATCTGTCACTGAATCCATCAATGAGCGTGCTTCACAGCTCACCTTCACCCGAAGCATAAAAAACGAAACCAAAGTCATTGTATGTTATAATGATGGAACTACTATGTCATCCAATCAGATTTCAGTCAGTTTTACAATCAATTCTAAGAAGATTGAACAAAATGTACATTTTAGAACGTGTTACAAAACTGCTCTAATAACTTACATAAAGCTGAACATCTGGAAGCGTGGAGGTAAACCATGAAATCAAGTATAATTAATGTCCGTGTGTTTAGACAGCATTGCTACATGGCCAGATAGATGCGCTTGGCAGCACTGAGCACTTCATAAATATGATTTAAGCATTTTACACTCCAAATTTCACTGTTATACAGTGCAGAATTAAGTGAGGTATGTTTAATAAATATGTTTAAGTGCTCTGAAACCAGTAGTACATTTTTTAAGCTCAGTCTAATTGAATTCTTTTGAAAAACAGCTAGAGTTGCAGAAAGTCCAGCATAAAGATATCACAGCAACTGAAACTAAATAAATTAACAAAAGGCATCAAATGTTTATTACAAATCCTTTGTCCTCGGAACATTTAAAGCCACAAACATAAAAAATGGTTTGTAATAAAATGCATAAATAACCATGCATCAATAATGTTTCGCTGGTCATCTCAGTGTTTCATACAAAGAGGAACACAAACCAAATGCATGACTGCACTACCATTTTATTATTTCCTGATGGCACAATCCACAGATTTCCCAGTGAAGTGAAGGTCACTATGGGATAATAGGGAAAGCCTTTTTCAGGATGGATGAGTCAAACATATATATTCAGTATATGGAACTACAGACAAATTTATTTTGAAACAGATCTATATTGCATTTATATTCATATTTAATAACAGAATGTTTATACTAATGTGTATAAACGCACAATAACATACTTAAAATAACAGATACATTAATAAACATTAGTAAGTATGTCACTGCAAAGGCAATATATTTAAAGTCTGTGGCAAACATGGACGAATGGCATTAATGATAGATACATCCAAGATATAGTGAACAGGCCATTCAGTGGTGTAACCAGAAAATACCTTCTCATGAAAGTAGCCTCAATGTTGCTGCCAGAAAAAAGTTGTGAATGTATAAAGGAATAAACCATGGTTAGGCCAAGCTAATGTAAATAGATCAAGACAATTTTTAAAGAAAAAACTCCCCTCACGTGAAACATTTAAGTTTAAAATAAACATCCAATAAGGATCAGGACGAATGCAAATGTCACCTTGTTTCAAATTTTTGATGTCTAATAAAAAAATGTTAAAGGAGAATTAATTGAAAATGAGCTTTCATACTCAAATTACTCCTGCACTGAAATGACACACTCATATCCACTGGGACAAAGCAACACATGAAATTGGCTATGACTGTGAAAAGTGAAGTGTGGCCCAAGTACAGACAATTCTTTGTTCCAATTAGTTTCATTCACAAGCCTAAATAAAATCTTGTTTAAATTATTATAAGTCACAAGCCTAAACAATGATATGACATAAATCTTAATGCTAAATAATGACAAATCACCTCTTCCAAATACCTTGTGGCCGCCTTCACTTGACCAACATCCCTACCCCCTGTATACGTGGTGCAAGTGGTGCCCTTCCTTGGAGTCCTCCCCGATTCACAACTATCTTTCAATGATCAAAATCAAGCGACCATCAAATCAACAAATGATCACTTTTATGACATATCTAAAATCAGCCCTCTCCTATCCATCCAACACAGATTACTATTGATCCCAACAGCTGATCTATCAAGTCTATACCACTGCTTTGCAATATACCTAAATCTCCCAAAGATATTATAACCACACAACATGTCTAAAACCAAGCCACATTGATTTTTGTCACTCTGCAGAAAAAAAAAACATGTCTTCATCTTCAGATCATAGTTATCTTGGCTAACCATTTAACACAGAAAAACACTCCGGGATATCTGACTTATGTGGAAAGCTGCTGATCCTAAACCTCACAGATACCTTTCAGATCTCTTCAAGTTCCAGCAAATATCAACTCTGATACGCTTGACACCCAAACTGTTTATCCCAAAATGTAGATTAGCAAAATTGGAGGCATATCCCTGAAAGTGGCCAGAAAGAAACTGTGGAACAACCTTCCTATAGAAAAAAGGTAATTGAGCGACTTCACTACCTTAAAAAAATACCTAAAACATCTGCCACTCTAAAGGCAATAATTGCCCAACAATGCTTGTTCAGAAAACCTATTAACTCTCACTAGACTTCCTGCTCTTTTCCTACACTCTCACACCCATAAGATCTCTACTGCATGACTCTATGGTCACTTCACTTTTCCACAAGAATAATAACATCCATCTACCAATCAAGGATACCTTGTAATCAACAAGGCAATTCCCAATTCTTCATGTATTATATATGTAGATATGGATTTTAAGACGGAGAACAAAGGCCACATGAAGTGATTCTTTTGAGTTTGTAAGATAGCTGTGTTACCGAAACGCCACAGACCACCCCCATATACAACTGCTGATATGCATTTGCTTCTATAAATAGTAAGCATTTCCACAATTGGTTTATTGCCATGTTTCGATGCAAACCTAAACACACCCTCAATTTGCACACCATATTCTCTTATGTTTGTTCCAAGAATTGGAGGAAGTAAACTGTAACCCCAAATAAGAGTACAATGCCACTCTCTCTCGGGAGGTACGTATTATGTGATGTAATGTAATGTAAACGTGTCTTGGGTACTCCTTTACCACAAATCATTGTGAAGGTCTTTTTTAGGTTAGTCTTCATGTCTTTGTCCTCGATATATGATGTAAATCAATTGATGAGTTGTTGTAGCCCATTTGCAGTCCTGGAAAGCAGAACCTTGTTGTCTGCAAACAATAAAACTGGAACATACTGAGTAACTATTGCGGGGAGTCTGTATATAGTGCCTGGAGCTCTTTATCCACTTCAATAACATAAAGGGAAAAAGAAACGGGGCAAGTACACAACCCTGCCTTAACCCCCTCTTGTTACTTTAAATTGGCAAATACAATCTTCATTCGCCCATGTCATACCTTGGCTGTGAGATTACTGTAAATATGGGCTAAAAATAAAACTATGTCCTCAGATGCGCCCATTGAAAGCATGGTTTTTCATTGCTTCCTGTGACTGACCAGGGCAAAACCACTGGTCAAATCCATAAAACAAAGGTGTAGGTGACCCACATTCGCTCTAGTGTATTTACCTATAACAAAGTTTAAATTCAGGCACTGTTCCACAGTACAGATACCTCTCCTGAACCCATAATGCGATTCGGTAAGTACGGAATTCTCTTCAGCCTAAAATTCCAATTTGTCCAGGATAACGTTCCCCATAATTTTAGCATGAGCAACTCAAACTAAATTCTCATAAACTTGACATGAGAGAAGAGAGGCAGATGGAAATGTACAACAAAGTGGCTACTTATTGTGGGTCAAACACATTGGCAAACATATTTGAAACACAAACATTGGCATGAACCTGCTATATACAACAGCCCCAAAAGAAATAATCAGATAAAAGTCAGGAAACAATAGAACATACACCTATTGAAGCAAACGATTTGAAATGACACAAATGACCGTAATCACACAAGAGTCAAAAAAGGTGTGCATCACCATTTCAGCTGGAATTTAAATAGAGAAAGAAATTGTGAACATAAGTTCATAGCTCTGTCATAACACCGGAAGGTCTAACATCAAAAC
The DNA here is from genome assembly GCA_963921515.1 of Calotriton arnoldi. NCBI lineage: Eukaryota > Metazoa > Chordata > Amphibia > Caudata > Salamandridae > Calotriton > Calotriton arnoldi. The sequence goes on along the minus strand of CAWUFW010003446.1, from coordinate 512,524 downwards.
CCTCCATAATGGGAGTCAGTATATTCTATTGACAAACTGAAATGTAGTACAGTCCAGCAAAAGTACAGAAGTACAAATACAATATTGGAAAGGTACATAAATGTACGCAACATAGATGCACCACCGGACAATCACCCCTTATCAGATGGTTAATAACAAAAAAAAACAGATTGAAAAACTGAATTAGGACATTGGAATGTTGAGAGCTTTACCGAAGACAATAGAGTAGCTCTGGGCTCATAATGGCTGGTAAAAGCCCGGAGCTCCAACATTCCAACGTTTCTCTTGATGTTTCTCCCTTTTTAATTTAGAACATTCTACCCTTAGTGAGTGCAATGTTCTAATAGCTCTATAGCCCTTCTGCCTCAGGCTGTAGCGTTCTAGCCTGATGCCGTGGGCTATACCGGTTGTTAAAGGTCCTCTCCTCGTTATAGGCCCTTGCCTGCAGCTCAGGCCTACAACACAGGTTCACGGCCTTTAACAACCGGTATAGCCCATGGCAGCGGGCTATAACGCTATAATAGTAACCATTTCATCAGGTAACATTGAAAAGATAAACGTGTCTCACACTATGGGCACATTAAGAGGCAATATCTGCATTAGTCGCAGGATAGCAAAAAATTGAAAAAATACCACATAATGAGCAATCATATGAAGGTATAGTTTTCATGAATAAATGCATTGGATGAAGAACTGGACACATAATCACAGCTAAACTGTCGATCAAGAATATCTGTGCACAGCAGGGAAAAATAAAAAATTGTGGTCCAAACAATGTTTCACTGAGGTCCATGTTGAGCATGGAATTTTAATATGTTTCTATTTCATTGAGGAGATTGCCCATCATGCAGAAAACACAAAACCTAACAGAGAATATCCATTTTAAAAAGGCACAGAAAAAATCAGACTGACCACCTAGAGAAAAACATGTTGGGCGATGCGAGTTATGTATGGCGTGCATTGTGTGCTTTGCCAATCATAACAGGTGAATTTGAGAGGTTTTCCATGTTTAAGCTATACCCATAACTCTGCTTCTAATGGTGTTTTTCAGTGAATTTATGTATATGTAGGTATATACAATCTAGGAACCTTTTCACCTCAAATGCCTATTTTTCTAGCACAATATTTAAGCATAGGATAAGTCCAATGCCATTCATGCTGAGCTAAAAAGATGACAAAGCCATTTTGAACATATGATTATCAAATGTTATACATGCCAAGCTAAAAAACGACTAAGGACCTGATTACGAGTTTGGCGGTCCATCGGACCGCCAAACCTGTGACAGAGGTGCTATGGTGGTCGGGACCGCCGCACCAGTGGTCCGACCGCCATATTACAAATGCGGCAGTTGGACCGTTTCAGGACCGCAGCAACCGCCAGGTAACCGCGTTCCCTGACGGTGTCGCAGTGGTCTGGGGCAGCAATATGCTTGGCGGTGCCGCTGCGGCACCGCCAATCATATTCTGAGTTTCCCCACCACCAGCCTTTTCATGGCAGTGAGCCCACCTTGAAAAGGATGGTGGTGGGGAACAAAGGGAGCCCTACAGGACCCCCTGTTGCCCCTGTACACAGGGATGCATGCAGGGGGGCACATGATGTGCACCCCTGTGTCCATGCATGCCCAGTTCCTGCACATAACACATAACAGTCCATGTCGTGCAGGAACTTGCTTTGGCGTTCCCATTGTGGTGCTTTTTTTTTAACAGCACCACCGTGGGAATGCCAAAGGAAGGCCCGCGAGACCAGGAGAAAGCTCCTAATCTGGCAGGTGGCCGGTGGTTGACTTTAGCGGTGCAAGAGCGGGGTGGTGGCATGGCGCCCCGCCAAAGTCGTAATCAGCCACTAAGGCATAATATCATTCAAGCCTAGGTGGAATAAGTGAAGGCAGATCCTGACATATGTGTTTCACACTTGTTATAGCTCTTCAGAGGAGCATAGCTATGTCCGGAGAATAGGGAGCACTGAGTATAGGTCCAAACCATGCCTTTCAAAACAAAGAGTTCTGCATAATTTATGAAAAATATCGAAAAGGAACCATGGGTAGTTCCTGTTCTTTAGGTGGAGAGCTGCTTCTTTGTCACCAATACTTTAATTCTGCTCACCTGAAATTGTCGTGTAGTTCCTATAAAACCTATACAGGATCTGCGCATTTAGACAACATACACTGCAGGCTTGGTGTCCAGACTGATTCCAGACACCCCCACCGAGTATGTTGACCTGTATACCAGCTAGCTCACAGTGCCACTAGAAACTCCTCTTACCAGGGAGAGAAAAGTTCTTGGCAACTATCGAACACGACAACCCTGATCCCTCAGAATCGTGGAAACAGTGAAATACGTATCGCTCAGTTACTTGTGCTCACTTGGTCACAGAGAGATACACAGAATAAACGATATGGAAGTTTTTCAATAAGCATTTATTGAACACTCGTCATTCTAGTGTAAAATAGGTGTGCTGAAACAACCACTAGACAGAAACAGATATAAATGATTAGAAGCACTAAGAAGGTGAAAGGATGGTAGATCTCTACCATTCTGCTATAATCATGAACATAGGCAAGTATATAAAATACATGACAATAAAATGCGTACTCCTACGATGCTACCCTAACTAGATGTACCTAAGTGTACCTAGCATGTGTGTAGGTGTCCGTCTGAACTTCCTGTATGGTAGCGAGAGGAGGGCGTCGGCTACCCAGGAGCCCACAAGGCCTACTATTCAGTATCGGCCACATAGTGTGGTTTTATCAGATCAATGGAGACAAATCTTTTCTCCTTTTTTCTGGCAAGGGGTGGCAGAAGTACAGTTCTTGTTCCTTCAACTGCCAGGGCAGGTGCAGGCTTTCTGTATGATGGTCCAAATTCTCTTTTGTCCATAATCTTTTCTCTGACCAGATCCCTGACTTTTGGAATCCAGACAGGCCTTGCTGTGACTGACTTGACTTCCCCAGTGGTGAACCTTTTCACTTGGACATTGCTCGGTAGAGCCTGTGATTCATTCAGTTCCTGTAAAACAGCCAAACATTTATTGATAGAGAATTTGGATGTGGTAGTAGTGGTCCCTACTGGGAAAATTACCGCACCTCAAAAGACTCCTTCGTGTTCCATCCAATTATGTGTGACAAAGATTTTTTTAAGGCCAATTGCTAAAGTATGGAGGTGCTATTGCGATTCTGTCACCCTACTACCATGGATGACAATTAGTACAGTAGAAATCTAATGTACAGCCAAATATGTATATAATAGAACCTTGTTCAGCACCCTCCTCAATTAGAAAACATACTCATTCAGTCATGAATATATTGGAATCATAAATACAGTTAATCCAAGATTATTTCAGCACAAAATGTCTACTGTCCTTGAGTATCTTTACTAGGAAGTGAAGATATTACAAAAGTCCATTTGTTTTTTCAAATTAGTTCCACTGTTGGTTTATTCATTGATATTTCCAGATTTACAGATCAGCCAACACGTGTTTCGTCTATTATAGACTTTTTCAAGGCAGGTCTAAGTTCTATTGACCAGTCGTTGACCTCCATAAGTATCCATAGCCATGACGTCAAAAATTTCACGCCCAGATAATTTAAGCATAAATCAAAGTTTGGAAAATCAGTCCAATCTCCGAGTGAATTGTCCTCGTTCGAATAAAGTGCAAAGTTGCCGTAGGGTCAAAGTAAATTCCTAAAGCATACGGAGGTCAACGACTAGTCAATAGAACTTAGAGCTGCCTTGAAAAAGTCTATAATAGACGAAACACGTGTTGGCTGATCTGTGGCTGATCTGTGCTGGAAATATCGATGAATAAACCAACAGTGGAACTAATTTGAAAAAACAAATGGACTCTTGTAATATCTTCACTTCCTAGTAAAGATACTCAAGGACTGTAGACATTTTGTGCTGAAATGATCTTGGATTAACTGTATTTATGATTCCAATATATTCATGGCTGAATGAGTATGTTTACTAATTAAGGAGGGTGCAGAACAAGGTTCTATTATAAACAAACGTTTATTGATGTCAAAAGGTTTTTCATCCGCCACGGTGCCTTCACAATCTAGGTCACGTACCCACGTTCTCGTCACAAATAGGACCTCATAAGGAGTGAGCCCCCCTAGATTGCTTCTTGGCATGTTGTTTAAGGCCCTCTGGACCCCATATAAGTGATTGATCCAACTACCACCCGCGCCTAATACTCTAGCTGTTAATGATTGCTTCAAGTCCCAGTTTTTCCTCTCCACGGGATGGTACAGAGAGGAGTACCGCAATGCTACACCCAAACTTCCCATGGCCTCCAGGTAAGCCCTCGAGCTAAACGCGGGGCCACAGTCAGAATGTAATGTGCCAACTGCGTATATCCCTATAAAGACTCACAAATCTTTGATAACAGTTCGAGCGTCAGCCGAGCGCTGAGGCCATACCCATCGGAATCTCCAGCAGGAATCCACTGCAACCATTATGTACTTGTAAGCCCCATCTGATTGTAAGGGGCAGCAGTGGTCCAAATAGACACACGCGAGGGGTCTGTGATATCAATAATGTTGTCTGCGCTGGACGTGTTATGGTGGAGCCCTTCATCTGTTGACAGATGTCGCACTTTAAGACATAGGGGTCGATTCCGATCCCGGCCGGAAGCGCACCTAACAGTATTCGTCCGGAAAAAAAACCAGCCGATTGCGTGTTTCCCGACCGATTCGAACATTCGTCCGGACGAACAAGTACGATGCGTATAACAACCCAGTTTCCGAGCGAGCCGTACTTACCCAATTCAGCTCCTGTTCCCCGCCCGAGCCGGATCCGTAAACGCCGAATCGAGTCGTACGGAAGCAAATACACAGCACCTTCCGGCCGGACGAGTACGATGCGCACTCCGTACGCGCCGAACCCGTTGCTACGTCCGGGACGTTTGAGCATCCGGGCGAGCCGTACATAAGCTCCGTTTGGCGCCACAAGATGATCCACGGCTACGAGACGAACAAGCCTGCTACGAGTACGAGTCGAAGACACGAGAAACCTGAACGAGACGATCCAAGCATGAATCCCATTGCGCAGGTCCTACCTATACTCTACATCTATTACCGTGACCGGCACGGACGGGTACGGCGCAGACGCTAAGTCAAACACCAACAATACAAACAAACGACACGTACCCGAAATATGTCACACACACATAGGGATGCACAAATGACGTACACTAGCAACAGCAGAACCATAGGGGTGGGATGGCCATCACCAAAGCCATACACACCCATAGGGGGCTGGATGCCTGCCACTACCACCACCCCACTCAGGGGGGGCTGGATGCCTGTCACTACTACCATCCCCACCCTTAGGGGGATGGATGCCTACCACTACCAACACCCCTACTCAGGGGGGCCTGGATGCCTACTACTACCACCACCCCTACTCAGGGGGGGCTGGATGCCTACCACTACCACCACCCCTACTCAGGGGGGGCTGGATGCCTGCCACTACCACCACCACACTCAGGGGGCTCGATGCCTGTCACTACTACCATCCCCACCCTTAGGGGGATGGATGCCTACCACTACCACCACCCCTACTCAGGGGGCCTGGATGCCTACTACTACCACCACCCCTACTCAGGGGGCTGGATGCCTGCCACCACCACCACCCCTACTCAGGGGGCCTGGATGCCTACCACTACCACCACCCCTACTCAGGGGGGCTGGATGCCTGCCACTACCACCACCCCTACTCAGGGGTGCCTGGATGCCTGTCACTACTACCATCCCCACCCTCAGGGGGCTGGATGCCTACCACTACCACCACCCCTACTCAGGGGGCCTGGATGCCTGTCACTACTACCATCCCCACCCTCAGGGGGCTGGATGCCTACCACTACCACCACCCCTACTCAGGGGGCTGGATGCCTGCCACTACCACCACCCCACTCAGGGGGCTGGATGCCTGTCACTACTACCATCCCCACCCTTAGGGGATGGATGCCTACCACTACCACCACCCCTACTCAGGGGGCCTGGATGCCTACCACTACCACCACCCCTACTCAGGGGGGCTGGATGCCTGCCACTACCACCACCACACTCAGGGGGGGCTCGATGCCTGTCACTACAACCATCCCCACCCTTAGGGGGATGGATGCCTACCACTACCACCACCGCTACTCAGGGGGCCTGGATGCCTACTACTACCACCACCCCTACTCAGGGGGCTGGATGCCTGCCACCACCACCACCCGTACTCAGGGGGCCTGGATGCCTACCACTACCACCACCCCTACTCAGGGGGGGCTGGATGCCTGCCACTACCACCACCCCTACTCAGGGGTGCCTGGATGCCTGTCACTACTACCATCCCCACCCTCAGGGGGCTGGATGCCTACCACTACCACCACCCCTACTCAGGGGGCCTGGATGCCTGTCACTACTACCATCCCCACCCTCAGGGGGCTGGATGCCTACCACTACCACCACCACTACTCAGGGGGGGCTGGATGCCTGCCACTACCACCACCCCACTCAGGGGGTGCTTGATGCCTGTCACTACTACCATCCCCACCCTTAGGGGGATGGATGCCTACCACTACCACCACCCCTACTCAGGGGGGTCTGGATGCCTACCACTACCACCACCCCTACTCAGGGGGGGCTGGATGCCTGCCACTACCACCACCCCACTCAGGGGGGGCTCAATGCCTGTCACTACTACCATCCCCACCCGTAGGGGATGGATGCCTACCACTACCACCACCCCTACTCAGGGGGGCCTGGATGCCTACTACTACCACCACCCCTACTCAGGGGGCTGGATGCCTGCCACCACCACCACCCCTACTCAGGGGCCTGGATGCCTACCACTACCACCACCCCTACTCAGGGGGCTGGATGCCTGCCACTACCACCACCCCTACTCAGGGGGCTGGATGCCCATCACTACTACCATCCCCACACTTAGGGGCTGGATGCCTGCCACTACCACCACCCCACTCAGGGGTGGCTGGATGCCTGTCACTACTACCATCCCCACCCTTAGGGGATGGATGGCCACCACTACCACCACCCCTACTCAGGGGGGGCTGGATGCCTGTCACTACTACCATCCCCACCCTCAGGGGGCTGGATGCCTGTCACCACTACCATCCCCACCCTCAGGGGCTGGATGCCTACCACTACCACCACCCCTACTCAGGGGGGCTGGATGCCTGCCACTACCTCCACCCCTACTCATAGGACGGGTAATGCATGACACAACCAGCATACTCCCACATAAGGAATGTCTGAAAATTACATCCCCCTACACCATGACAAGCGTGTGTAGTCTGTGACAAATGCCTACAACACTGAACATGACATTGAACATACAATGTGACCCCTAGCACATGTGTCACACATAAATGTGTGTGGCCTCCACAATGCAAGCCGACCATGGCCACTGTGGCAATGGGGTTGAACACCCCATCACCACAGCGACCAAAAGGTAGGTGTGGGGTCCATAGCTGATGTACCTTTTGAACAGTGTGGCAATGGGGCCCAAAGCCCCATCACCACAGTGACCAAAAGGGAAGTGTGGGGTCCATAGCTGATGCACCTTTTGAACAGTGTGGCAATGGGGCCCAAAGCCCCATCACCACAGTGACCAAAAGGGAAGTGTGGGGTCCATAGCTGATGCACCTTTTGAACAGTGTGGCAATGGGGCCCAAAGCCCCATCACCACAGTGATCAAAAGGGAAGTGTAGTCTGGGTAAAAGCTGCCAAACTGCATGGATGATTCCTGGTCACACAACAACAAACACATCAGTGGCATAGTAGTGCTTGTGTCCCATAGCAACATAGATTGGGTGAGGCAAACAGTGCAGTGCAAATAAAACATACCTTTGGCCATGTGCATACAAACATCACCCATGGGGGCTCACATTGTCAACATTCACAAATAACACAATGACAGAAGTGACCATCATAATGCAGACCCACATATCTGCACCGATGGACACACAAATGTAGATATCCTAGGGAGACTGTAGATGTCAGGTGAACAAATACCATACCATGGCAGCAATGGGACATACAAACCATGATTATTGTGCTGACTGATGACCTAGGAGTCCCAGGGACAGCAGGGAAAGCCACCAAACAACATACAGCCAATGGCACACTCAAGATATGCCAATGCAGTGGTGCAAATGCACAAACAGGCAGACCCACACTGCATATCAAACACAACAGGTGATGGGGGTGTGAGCCAGTGTCCCCAGGCAACCACACAACACATGAGGAGGACTGAATTCCAATTACACAGATGTGTATACAGTGCCATACAAAAGTAACTCATGTATCGGATTCCCCTATGTGGGCAAAGAGGTATTGTTAGATGAGAGGGAGCCCAAATTACACATGTCACACAAGCTAGTAGGAACAGCAACTAACACAGCAAGAGACAGACTCACCACAGCACAACCCCCAGGGACCCCACATTGTGGTGACACTACCCTGCATGATAATCCCACTGTGATGACAAAGGTAGATATCATTCACACTGTAAACCACAGCCATGTGTCCTGAGCAACAAATTACCATCACACCTACACAAGCACAAATCAAACAGCACGGCCTGCCAGCCATGGCCAATATGGAGGTAGGGGTCTAGCCGTGCAACAACTCACATTTGCACACACTCAACACCACACACCTTGATCTCCACCAATGTGCAGCAGTGAAGCTCACGTGGACTGGTGACATTGCACATGCACCCATGACAATCCCAGGGGTGGTGGGGGGAACTAAGGTGCAGAAACCCATCACACATGGCCAGTCAACAAGACTCGTGAATGTCTGACACACTGCACACTACGCGGTACATGGGCATGACGTGAAATCCACCACAATCAATGGGATCCTGGCCATAGTCACACACCAATGAAGAAGACAAGGTGACACACAAAGAACACACGTACACAACTTCCAACATTGCAGCTCTGACCCTGAGGAGTGGCAGCAGTCACACACACAACGTGTCACAATCACTGAAAGCTACCATAGACTGTAAATTACATGACATGTGTAACCAACAAGTGCCAAGGGGAATCCTGAATGTGTCCCATCTGCGTTTGCCCACATCCCCAGCCCTGACAACAAAGACAACCTGGGATGACAACCTGATGAACCTTAGTTAGCCATGCACCCACATCCCGGAGTAACCAGGTCCAAGATGCTTGATGAACACAGAACAACTCAGCAAGCATCAGAAACAGGAACATCCGTAGGGACACAGCCTGTGTAGGAAAAGGGAAGGGTACACGCACAGACATGCTTACACAACACAAAACACGGGCCCAGGCAATGTCACAGGATTACACACTGCCATGAGGGCACTCGACTGCTGTGGAAGGTCCGCTGTGCCAAGCCTTGTCTGTGCACGACTCAAACATGTCGACAGAACACTCGGTCAGTGAGTCAACATCTACAACACACTGAAGGCTCTGCTCACATCAGCCTGGGTACGGGAGTGTCACGTCAGTCATCTGCATACACCCAAAACACATGTCAAGCAAGGTGCACTGTGTACACTGATGAGTCCTTCAACATTGTTGTGCTAAACTGCATGTCCAGTGGAGATGGGCACACAGTCAGGGAAATAGGAACATTGAACAGTGGTAAGCCCACCAGATGTGCATCACTGTAAGACAAAGATGTTAATTTACAAATGCAAAACGTACATCCCTGTGTCATATGCTGAACATCACACCCTCAGACTGCAGCAGAGGATGCCATAGATCCAGACTACAACAGGACACACATCCCATGGACTACATGGAGTCCATCACTGGAACACTTCATTTCTCTGATCTGAACACTATTACAACTGCAAATGCATAATGATAACCATGTACATCAAAAGAAAAACCACAAGTAAACAAAAATAGGCTTTATTCAGCAAATGTCAACAAAAAATCAGAAGTCCAAATTAAACTAAGGCCAATGGCCAGTCCAAATACACAGTCCCAACAGGGTGATATGTGACAACTTGTCACCCATTGCTTGCCTGCACTGGTAGGGACAGGGGACATCCCCCTTGGAGGGGCATACAAGGGGCAGGCCAGGCACCGCAGGGATAGGATCAGGGGATGCCAGAGTGAGGCAGTGAAGGGGTGGTGGGTGCAGGAGTGTCACCAGCAACTGCAGTGGAGGTGTCTGACTCAGGGGGGGCCGGCACCACTGCAGTGCCCGAGTCAGACGGGGTGGTTGTAGACTCCACTGCAGTGCATGCCTCCAAGGGAGTGGAAGGGGGGGCAGATGAGGTGGGCAGGACAGAGGGGGGCCCGGTCTCCACACCAGTGGCACAAACAGGCTGAGCGTCTGGGTTGGGGGTGGAAGAGCAAGTGGCGGGGGGAGGGCCTAAGCAGTTTGGGGATGCGGTATCGGTGTGTGGGGGAACCTGGGGCAGGGTGTGGCGGTGGAACCTGTGGAGTGGTGGCCTGGGGGATGGAGGAGAGAGACTGGGTGGTGGAGCTGCGTGGTGGTGGTGGTGGGGTCTTGCCCTTCCTGGTCCGGGGGACTTCTGAATGGGGTCCTCAGTCTGTCTGCGCCTGGGGGAGGGTGTCCGGGGGCGAGGGGCACTCCCTCTGTGTGGGTGGACTTCCTCTTCCCCCGGTATGCCGGATCTGCAGGATCGGAGGGGAAGAGGCCGAGGTCACACAGGAAGACCTGCTGTGTAGGTGGGGTTGCAGGTGAGGCAAGGGAAGGGGTCTTGGAGGGAGAGGATTTGGAGTACTGCGGAGTGACTGTGGATGCCTGTGTGTGTGTCTGTTCCCCATCCCCTGTGTGTGTGGTATCTGTCCCCTGAGGATGCTTGTGTGCACGTCTTGCCTTTCTTTTGGGTGTGTCTGTGCTGCTCGTGTCTGTGTGCTTGGGTGAATGTGCAGGTGTGCTTGTGCTTTGGACAGGTAGGGTGCCAGGAAGTGTGGATGGGGCAGAGGTAGGAGGTGGGAGGGACTGCTGGAGGAGGGACACTGCTGCCGTTAGGGAGGAGTCCATGGACTTATTGCTCCTCTGTAGGGCAGACATACCCGTCGAGATGCCCTCCATGAACGACACCAGCTGTGTCAACAGAGTGGTGTGTGCATGGAGGACACTCAGCATTGCTGTCTGCCCTACATGGAGCTGCCGAAGTAGGTACACAGACTCCTCACTCAGGGCAGCAGGGGACACAGGGGCAGGGGTGCAGTGCCTGGCACGAAGGAGACACGCTCCCGAACACGGGAGCCTCCACGGACGTCTGGAATTGGAGCCAATGGGAGGGTGGTGCTGGTGGTGGTGGTGGCGGGGCCAGACAGACTAGCGAGGGTGTTGTGGCTGCTGACACCCGCCTCCACAAGGGAGTCATCTTCCGAGCTGCTGTGGTCCTCAGCTGAGGTGGATGGTGCTGAGGACTCCTCGGTGTGGCTCCCCTCGCCCTCCGTGCCACTGGGTCCCTCTGACCACTCGTCAGATGCTGACCCAGTCTGGCTCCGCTGCTCCTCCTGGTCCGTGGAGCTTCCCCCTCCTGTGGCCGTGGATGTATCTGCAAACAATTAGGGAAACAGACAAACATCAGTCACATGCACTGACCGCACACACCACAGTAAGTACAGCACTTACAGAGCAAGCCCTGGCATCCTTAGTAGAACATTGCCAAAACTCCTCACACAGATTTGGAGAAGCCAATTGTCAGTCTGATGGTCAACCATGGGACTTACACCCCACCTGCCCTTGCACCCATCTGTCTGGTGCCTGTCTGATGGTAAGACCCCAGTGTGGACACATGCACCACCTACACAGTTGTTGGACATTGCAGGGAACACAGTGAAGTATGTGAACATGCACACATCACATCTCTTGCCACTGAGTCAGTGCAGGTGTCCGGAGAAAGGGATGGCCAGAGTCTAAATAGAAATGCATGTGATGCATACCAGCACCAGACACCATGATGCACCCATGTCCGGATAGTCCATGCCACAATGGGGTGCATGTTGCACATGTCACTCCCCTGCAGGATCACTCTTAGGAAGTTTAATGCCATGACACAGGCATGCCTGCAAAGTCATACATCACTGTCTCCAGTCACATGGCCATGGCAGCCTGCCAACAACAGTCTGCATTGTGTCGCAATCCTAGGACATGGGGAATGCAAGTTATGTAACTGACAAGTGCACATGTCCATCCCCCACACACCACATCATCTGAACTAGTATTTGTCCACGTCATGCCAATTGGACATATGGGGGACATGAAACACAACTCCCAGAACCTGAGCACCTCACTGTGTGCTGTGAATGAATAACAGCTGCCTGAAAGTCACAGTCGCATACACCTGTGTGCACAGTCAAGTGATCAAACATCTATAAGTCACAGAAGTATCGTCTCACATGGTCACATCTCAGATGGCATGCTGAACCCTAACCGACAAACATACCAGTAGTCCTGACAACGAAGCCACAGCACACTGACACAGAGGCAGACACCTGAGAGAACATGTCACTGATCACAACATGTCAGATGATCCACGGGAGTGGGAGTACAGAGTCTATTGTATGCCCTGGAGTAGGCATGACTGTCCAGCTCCACCTGTAAGAGGGATGAGTCCTGGACAGTAGACAGGTGTCTAAGCATGTGTGACACACTTGATATACATACTCCTGAGGCCCAAACATTGTTCCCACCCACAGCATGGGGGGGTGCCAAATACCCCAGGGACATGTGGTGAATCAGATCAGCAAGTGGACCACATATCAAAGTTATACCCAGATTACATGTCAGGACTTGGGCATTGTGTGAGCAATTGACCCACCCATGAATCCCACAACATAGTCACCGGAACAAATGCTGTCCCCCACCTTGAGCAAAGCAAAATGCAATGACACAGTCCCCAAGTGACACAATTTCCTGACTGTAAGGGCCACACATATGCGTATCAGATGAGGAGTGGGCATGTCACAATAGAGGGACATGGGTCCTGGACCACAAGACTGATGTACTGTGGAAGTTTAACCAGGCCAGAGGAGGGCACATAGCATGTCAGACAAAGTGCACAGTGCTGTCATGGACTCACCCCCTCCTTGCTGCTGTCTGGCCTTCAGCTGCCCATCCAGGTCAGGGAAGACCACCGCCAGGATCCTGAGCATGTGGGGGGTCAGGGTCCGGTGTCCGCCCCTCCTGCGAGGAGGCGACAGCTTCAGCTGGACCCTTGCGATCCTCCGGGTCCAGCCTCGAAGGTCCTGCCACCTCTTCTGGCAGTTGCGGATCCGGCGCTTGTAGTCCCCCAAGGATCTTACTGCCCGGGCGATGGTCAGCCAGATTTTCTGCTTCTGGTGGGCATCAACCTGTGAGGATGACAAAGTGAAAATGCCATTACTACACATGCAACATATCCGTGCATCACACAGTTGGATATATATGTCTCAATCACTGGGGCACATGATGTGCACAGGCAGTGCAACGATGGCTATGAACAGTTTGCCAGCAGTTACTACATGGTATCATTGCATGGAAAGTAAACCTTGTTGGAATGCACTGTTACTGCACTGTACCTGTTCAGTGCATGTAACTACACACTTTGGGGGCTCAGAACTACTCAGTGAGCATGCTAGCCAGTGGTGTGCACATTGTAAGTCCTGCTAGTCAGACAACATGCAAAATTAGAAAGGCAGTGGACAGCACACTCACCTGCTCCCCTGGTGTCCCATACAGCTTGCTGTACTGTGGAAGGAGGCTGTCCAGCAGGGCCTGGTTCTCCTCAAGGCTGAAGGCTGGGGCTCTCTCCACAGTACGTGCCATTGCAGTAGCCAGAGGATGCAGAGACAGCAGCAGTGTTGGTGGCAGATGTCGTCCTGGAGCATGTAGTGCAGGCAAGTGAGCTCTCAGGGGAACAGCCAGCATTATATGTGTGCTGCAGAGGCAGATACTGTCCCATGTGTCCAAAGTGATAGGTCCAAGTCGTTTGCATCTTCTGAATCTGACCAATACATGGAATAGCAGCACTAATACACGCCCACAGCATCCTTCATAAATCCAAGTTCATGACACCCATGATTTTGCAACATTGTTGTGGCTGGCCAACTGAATTCACTGCATCAGACTCGTTGAAGCTTCGAATACGCGTCCGTTGCCATGCCAGGCCCCAGCCAACGCGTGCGCACCGTTCGATCCATTGCTGTACAACGCGTATTTCGTGATACAACGCGTACCCACTCACAACAGATGCAATGGGCCGGCCGGGAACACCGATCGGTCCATTGCTGTACAACGCGTACCCGCTCACAACAGATGGAATGGGCTGGCCGGGCACACCGATCGGTCCATTGCTGTACAACGCATACCCACTCACAACAGATGCAATGGGCCGGCCGGGCCCACCGATCGGTCCATTGCTGTACAACGCGTATTACAGGATACAACGCGTACCCGCTCACAACAGATGCAATGGGCCAGCCGGCCACACCGATCGGTCCATTGCTGTACAACGCGTATTACGGGATACAACGCGTACCCGCTCACAACAGATGCAATGGGCCGGCCGGGCACACCGATCGGTCCATTGCTGTACAACGCGATACCTGTACAGGTCAGTCGCATATGTCACCATGCTTGTCACTGGTGAACGTATGCCAGCCACATATACCTGCCAGAGACCCAGGGGCACACCTACAACACCACACCCAGTCCACACTGTTTCCTAAGGCATGTAAGGCTGCATTACCTTTTCTGTGTATGGGGGTTAACATGTGGTTTCTGTGGTGGCACTTGTGGGCAGCCACACCCAGGCTGTGCATGTGTTAATGGGGACAGGGTCCTTTGTGTGTTGTGCACATGACCACTGTGATGTGCAACAGTTCATTTCGGAGCATGTGGCATGGTCACATTTCCAGGTTGTGTATGTGTGTGACATGTCAAATACCCCCTGGGTCCCATGGGGGAAGGCATGTACGTCACAGGGTGACCCATTGCCACAATAGTGATGTCCCTCCACAGTCTGTGTGCATGTTGTGTTTCCGATGTCTCTGATTCCATGTGCACGATGGGAGACAGTCTCCACATCAACGTTGTTTGTGCATGGACTTTGATGTTGTGCGTCACTGGCGTCCATGTCTGTCCTGCGTAGGCGACAGGGGCCACTACCTGTGGGAGTCATGTTTGTTTTTCTGACATGTACATGATACGCCATGTAATGCCAGTGTCCATGTGGCAAGACAGGGTCACTGGGAATCTACCTGTCAATGAGCTGTGATGCCTGTGGCGCATCTGTCCAGACATGTCACTGTGGTGTGTGTGTGGAACGTGACAGCAGTAAATGGGTACTGTGACACAGCCTAATGGTTTCCCATAGCACAACCTGGAACCTGTTGTCCACACATGTTGTACTGAGAAGTTAGATGATGGCCATGTAGGTGCGAGTTATGTGCGAACAGAACGGCACACACATCAAGTACTTGTGTCTCGTAATGATGTATCATGTGAAATTGAGTATGGTGAATGGCACATATGTGGGGTGACTGACAATCTTTCTTTCCTCAACCTATGCACTGCAGGGCTCCAGCTGTCCATAGACCATTCCCTGACCTGGCAACAATGGTGGAACGTGACAGCATCCGGCGGTACCGCTTCACCGGCAGCTGATTGAGGATTTGGCAGTGCGCTTGGCACCACATTTGCAACCTGGCCGGCTGTACCCTACGGCGCTGACCCCCAAGGTGAAGGTAATGGCAGCCCTACACTTCTTTGCCACCGGTACCTTTCAACACACTGTGGCGACTGCCGGTGGGATGTCACTGACTATGTTCAGCCATGTGCTACGCGATGTTTTGGAGGCAATGTTGAGATGCCTGAACCAGTACATCTATTTCCCTACACGTCAACAACTCACTGACGTCAAGAGTGACTTCTATGCCCTGGGGAGGATGCCACATGTCATTGGCTCCATTGATGGGACACATGTGGCTTTGGTACCAACACAGGCACATGAGCAGGCATACCGGAACCGGAAACATTACCATTCGATCAATGCTCTGGTGGTATGTCTTGCAGATATGACCATCACACATGTGTGTGCCCGTTTCCCTGGTTCAGCACACGATGCCTACGTGATGAGGAGTAGTCGCATCCCGAGGATGATAGCACAGATGCAGAACCAGCGTGCCTGGCTTGTCGGTGTGTACTGACTTTGTACCATTGTGTGTGTTCTGCTCTGTAGTATACCGCCCACTTTTCCAACTCAGCTAATGTGCACTTGTCTGTCCGTAGGTGACTCCGGATACCCCAACATGCCGTGGTTGCTGACACCCCTCAGGAACCCTGTGACACCAGCCCAGATGCGCTACAATGAGGCACATGGTCGGACCAGGAGAGTGATTGAGCGGACCTTTGGTCTCCTGAAGAGCCGCTTCCGCTGCCTGGACAAGACAGGAGGAGCCCTCCCATATGCCCCAGCAAAGGTGTGCAAGATTGTCATCGTCTGCTGCATGCTACACAACCTGGCAGTGCGGAAGGAGTTGCCTCTCATCCTGGATGACGATGACCAACGTCCGCCACCTGTGGAGGATCCTGGCCTGGACCACGATGCCAGTGATGATGATGATGATGATGATGGTGATGTCCGCACACAGCTCATCACCAACTTCTTCAGCTGAATGTGAGTATCCAGGGAGATGTAATGTGAATGATGTGAGTTTGCATGATATGTGTGGGTGATGCTCTGGTGCTGTTTGAGTGTGGCCATGTGCTACTTGACTGGATGCGTGCAGCAATGTGTCCTTACAGGTAGTATGTACTCCCCAACAGTTTTGACATGCTAACTTGGTTTTGTGTACTTGTCTTGTGACATGTATTGGGCATGAGTATTGCAGTTCTGTCCTGTTCTTCAGTGGTTTTAACTGTGTGTCATGTCTGTCCTTCACAGGGTGCTTACTGAGTACTTTGGTCAACTTGGATCCCCCGACACCATGATTCAGCTTTCAGGGTGGCAGCAGTAGTTTCCCTACAGGTGATGTGCCACACACCCCTGGACTTCATATCTTCTGCACTTGTTGACTGTGTGGCCACTGCCACGTGGGATTACCTTGCATTTGTAGTGGAAACAACATGTTGCAAATGTGTAATAAACCTGTGCTTCACTTTGGGATGTGCGTTGTCTGTGGTCACACATCTGACTGACATTTGCTTACTGCACCTGTGGGCTAGTTGACACAGACTCTGAATAGGTGTGGTGTCTTTGCATTCCACAGTATTTCCTGGCAACATCACTGTAGGCGATGAGTCCGATGGCCCTGGTGTCTCTGTGTTGTGTAGCCCTAGTGGTGTGTCTCCCTCATATGTGTCACGTCACCATGACTCACATGACGGTGTTGTACTTGCTGTAGCAGTTAGCATACACAGTGTAATTTAGCAGATCATCATCACCATAACAGTATCCACATTTGAATAACAACAGAGGCAAGTATGGTGTACTAGTGATTTTATTTACAGAAATGTGTGTGTGTATAGTGCACAGGATGGTGGGTGCTGTACATTGGGATTGTGATCCAAAGTTCCCAGATGAGTTGGAAGTCTTGGTAGCAGAAATGTCCTGAGTGTAGTCCACAGTCATATGATACATTAGTCCAACTTGAACTCCCCATGTCATGTGGAAGAGTTGTGTTGCATTAGACAGGGTGAAAAGTTTGCACACAAAGGAGATTTTCCGGAACAGGTGTTGGCTTCCTGGGGGATGTACGTGGCCATCAACCTCTCAGTTTTCCTTCCTCGGACGACCCCTCTTCTTTGGGGGGGGACCCTCACCTGCAGGCTGCTGCGGTGCAGGGGAGTCTCCGCCAGAGTCCTCCTCCCTCCCTGTGGCGGTGTCAGTTGTTGCAGCACCAGATGTTGTGGGCACACAGGGAGGTGTGGCCATGTTGGTGCTAATCTGGCGGAGATATGTCAATATGTCCCTATGCACCGCTGTGAGTTCTTGCAATGTGTCCCACTTGGACTCCATGCGAGACATGTGTGTCTCCACACGGGACATGTGGGAGTCCAAGCGGGCATGATGGGCAGCCTGCTGCTGTTGTATGTCCTTGAGGATCCCCACTACCTGTCTGACCTCTCCGGTGCTATCCTGGTACGCATCAGCGATGCGTGCCAGTTGTGGGTCATCATGCAGTCCAGACCCCTCTGCAAGCAGCGACCTATGTCTACCACCCCTCCCACCACCCCATGCGACACGTGCAGGACCTGCGGTGGCACGCACAGGTGACCCAAAGCCCCCTTGGGAGTTGTTAGTGGTGTTGTTGTCCGTTGCTCCACGGTGGGCATGGGGCCCTGTGCTGTTATCATCGGTGGTCCTTGGTCTGTCCGTGTCGGCGGGGCTGGTCTGTGTGTTGGCAGTTGTTGGAGGGGTGGGTGCAGATGTTGGTCCTGCTGGTGCTGCATGATGACTCACACCGGAGGTGCCAGGTAGGTCTTCGCCATCCGAGGAGGGCAGAGGCTGTTCCACATCAGTGAGCTCAGTGTCCCCCGGAGCCTGGGACAGGGACTCCTCCTCGCCTGCTGCTGTGTCCCCATCATCATCACCTGTATTTGGATGAGATACACATTGTATGTTATGTTTCTACAGGCATCAATGGTTCACACACCTGACAGTTGTGACTGTACCTCTGGATGCGGGCATGTACATTGCATTGTCCTAAGTTGTCACAGTAAGAGGTTGATATTGGTGTAGCACATTGTCCTGCATACCTGGGGCATTTCAATGTGAATGTTGAGGTGTGTGCATGGCCAGCATTGGTTGTATTTGGTGGACATCCGGCCATCCTTCTCCACCTAGCCCAGTTATCCCACCATGAAGCATGCCACCCTTGCAGTGGGTTCAGGTTGACTCTCAGGATGTCATTCAGTGGTGTTCTGCTGTATGTTGGTGCACAGTTCCCAGCAGGGCCTTGTGCTCCCCACAGCAGTACCCAGTGTCAGCCATCTTGTCAGTCCTTATCCACTCCCTGTGATGTGAGCATGGTTCAGAGTGGTGTTGATGGGCCAATTGTGAGGGTGAGCAATATCTGTGACAACAACTCCCATCATGCTATTGCCTACACCCCCTTCCCAGCATGCCCGTACTTCCTTCCTTTTGACTCTGCTTCCCTGTGGGGTAGTGTGCCTGTGCTGACAGGAAGGCTGACAGTGTTGTCCTTGCGTTTGTTTGGCTACAAGTCCCAAGAGTGTCCCTGTGCTTCACACAGCATTACCCAGGGTGGTGGTTCTTTGTGGGATCTTCATTTGGTGTGTGAGGCATTGCATTCTCCCAGGTAGATTATGTGGAGTTTGTGTTGAGGGGGTGTGTGAGGAGAGCTGCTTGTAACTATGGTCAGTGCTGTCAGTCCTCCTTCCCACCCAGCCAGATATCCCACCATGCAACGTGCTTGCATTGCAGGGAGTGCAAGTTGGCTTTCAGGATGTCAGGCAGTGGTGTTCTGCTGTTTGTTGGTGCACAGTTCCCAGCAGGGCCTTGTGCTCCCCACAGCAGTACCCAGTGTCAGCCATCTTGTCAGTCCTTATCCACTCCCTGTGATGTGAGCATGGTTCAGAGTGGTGTTGATGGGCCAATTGTGTGGGTGAGCAATATCTGTGACTACAACTCCCATCATGCTATTGCCTACACCCCCTTCCCAGCATGCCCGTACTTCCTTCCTTTTGACTCTGCTTCCCTGTGGGGTAGTGTGCCTGTGCTGACAGGAAGGCTGACAGTGTTGTCCTTGCGTTTGTTTGGCTACAAGTCCCAAGAGTGTCCCTGTGCTTCACACAGCATTACCCAGGGTGGTGGTTCTTTGTGGGATCTTCATTTGGTGTGTGAGGCATTGCATTCTCCCAGGTGGGTTATGTGGAGTTTGTGTTGAGGGGTGTGTGAGGAGAGCTGCTTGTAACTATGGTCAGTGCTGTCAGTCCTCCTTCCCACCCAGCCAGATATCCCACCATGCAACGTGCTTGCATTGCAGGGAGTGCAAGTTGGCTTTCAGGATGTCAGGCAGTGGTGTTCTGCTGTTTGTTGGTGCACAGTTCCCAGCAGGGCCTTGTGCTCCCCACAGCAGTACCCAGTGTCAGCCATCTTGTCAGTCCTTATCCACTCCCTGTGATGTGAGCATGGTTCAGAGTGGTGTTGATGGGCCAATTGTGTGGGTGAGCAATATCTGTGACTACAACTCCCATCATGCTATTGCCTACACCCCCCTTACCAGCATGTCCATACTTCCTTCCTTTTGAGTGGACTTCACTGTGTGTGAGTATGACAGCAATGGCAAGATGGCTGACAGTGTGGTCCTGTTGTTTGTTGGTGCACAGTTCCCAGCAGGGCCTTGTGCTCCCCACAGCAGTACCCAGTGTCAGCCATATTGTCAGTCCTTATCCACTCCCTGTGTTGTGAGCATGGTTCAGAGTGGTGTTGATGGTCCAAATGTGAGGCTGCCCATTATCTGTTACTACGAGTCCCATCATGCTCTTGGCTACACTGACTTCACCAGCATACACAGGATTCCTTCCTTTCTGTGAGCTTCCCTGTGAGGTGGTGTTCTAGTGGTGGCTAAATATCTGACAGTGTTTGTTAGTTAGATTTGTGCCACTGCCTAGCTCTATTTGGTATTGGGTTTGTACATGTCATGACACAGTTACATATCACTATGACATGGCATGTATTGTGTTTATCTGACTGACATACACTTCTTGGGATGATTATCTTTTGGTTGCTGTTGATTTGCTAGGGGTGCATGGTTTGACTATCCCCTTGACAGTGATGTGTGTGTATTGGCACACAATATTGTGTATATTAGTTGTGTACTCATCAGGCTCTGGGATGTTTGTTAGTCCATATACGCTCACTGGTGGTAGGATGGCCCGCACGTTCTCCTCCCAGGGCCTGAGGTATACTGGTTTGGAAGGAGGGCCACTGCCGGTGTGCTGGCTCAGGAGGTAATCCTTCTTCAGTAGGTCCCTGACCCTCCTGCGCACATCATACCACCTGTTCTGGATGTCTTCCTTTGTGCGCAAACATGGTGATTGTGCGTTCACCCTGTCGACGATCCTCGCCCACATCTTGGTTTTCTGTGCCATGGGGGTCTGTTGGACCAATGTGCCAAACAACTGTGGCTCTACCCTCAGGATCTCGTCTACCATGACTTCTAATTCACTATCTAGGAACTTTGGATTCTTCTTTAGGGGCACGGTGATGGGTGGTGGTGGTGATTGATGTGTGTGTGTGTGCAGGTGAGGGTGTGTGTGTGTAGGTTTTGCTGTGTGTGTGTGAGGGTGCTATTTGTTGAGGTGCTAATGGTGTGTGGCTTTTGTGTTGGATGAGCTGTGTGTGTGTCTGCTGTCTGCTGGTGTTCTGTGCTGGCAGGTCAGTGGAATTTGCAAAGGATCATGGTAGGGATTTGTGGCCTTTATGTAGGTGGAGTTGGGGGTGTGTTCTTGTTCCATTTCCCCCCCCCTGTATTTATTGGCTTTGTCATTGCTTGTTTGGCCCTCTTTTTTTGTATTTTTTCATTTGTGATTATTGTGCATGTAGGAGTCGTTCTTCTGACCGAGTAGGACGTTGCAGTTATCTTGTGCGCGCCTCTCCGAGTTGTTCCCGCTGTGTTTCAGCTCAGTTTCATATGCGGCGTACGCGTCGGTCGCGGAGTATTGTGTTTGTTCGGCTGGGTTTTGAATGCGAGTCGGTCGTACGGCTTGGGGTCCGTGCGAATCGGTCTGCTTTTGCACCCATTGCATCGTACTGCGCGGGTCGGAGTTCACGGGTACGTTTCGTTCGGGTTGATTCCTGGTGCGTGTCGGTCGGTTCGATTCGCGTGGTTTCCCGGCCGGATAGCTTGTTTCCGTCCGGGTCGGTCGTTCGCCTTGAGTTCCGTACGAGTCGGTCGTGATTCACATGCATTTCATCGTACTTCCCAGGTCGGGCAACGCCGGTACGTATCGGTCGGACTATGATCCTGTACCGAGTCGGTCAGTATTTTTTCCGTCCCGAATCGGATTCGGCCCCATAGTCTTTGATCTGTTTTGTTAACCCTGGCCACCAATAGCGTTGTTTCAGTAAAGAAACCGTTGCCGTAACTCCTGCGTGCGCAGATCCTAGACCCTCATGTGCAGCTAAAATTAAGTCTAATCTGCGATCCATGTTTGGTATTACTCTATCCCCGACTCCTGGAATCTGAGCAAATGGAACGTTGTTCTTTAGGGGCACGGTGATGGGTGGTGGTGGTGATTGATGTGTGTGTGTGTGCAGGTGAGGGTGTGTGTGTGTAGGTTTTGCTGTGTGTGTGTGAGGGTGCTATTTGTTGAGGTGCTAATGGTGTGTGGCTTTTGTGTTGGATGAGCTGTGTGTGTGTCTGCTGTCTGCTGGTGTTCTGTGCTGGCAGGTCAGTGGAATTTGCAAAGGATCATGGTAGGGATTTGTGGCCTTTATGTAGGTGGAGTTGGGGGTGTGTTCTTGTTCCATTTCCCCCCTGTATTTATTGGCTTTGTCATTGCTTGTTTGGCCCTCTTTTTTGTATTTTTTCATTTGTGATTATTATGCATGTAGGAGTCGTTCTTCTGACCGAGTAGGACGTTGCAGTTATCTCGTGCGCGCCTCTCCGAGTCGTTCCCGCTGTGTTTCAGCTCAGTTTCATATGCGGCGTACGTGTCGGTCGCGGAGTATTGTGTTTGTTCGGCTGGGTTTTGAATGCGTGTCGGTCGTACGGCTTGGGCTCCGTGCGAATCGGTCTGCTTTTGCACCCATTGCATCGTACTGCGCAGGTCGGAGTTCGCGGGTACGTTTCGTTCGGGTTGATTCCTGGTGCGTGTCGGTCGGTTCGATTCGCGTGATTTCCCGGACGGATAGCTTTTTTCCGTCCGGGTCGGTCGTTCGCCTTGAGTTCCGTACGAGTCGGTCGTGATTCACATGCATTTCATCGTACTTCCCAGGTCGGGCAACGCCGGTACGTGTCGGTCGGACTATGATCCCGTACCGAGTCGGTCGGTATTTTTTCCGTCCCGAATCGGATTCGGCCCCATAGTCTTTGATCTGTTTTGTT
This sequence comes from Calotriton arnoldi, assembly GCA_963921515.1. Lineage (NCBI taxonomy): Eukaryota > Metazoa > Chordata > Amphibia > Caudata > Salamandridae > Calotriton > Calotriton arnoldi. Next base: position 489,486 of record CAWUFW010003446.1, on the reverse strand, counting down.
AACCCTGGCCACCAATAGCGTTGTTTCAGTAAAGAAACTGTTGCCGTAACTCCTGCGTGCGCAGACCCTAGACCCTCATGTGCAGCTAAAATTAAGTCTAATCTGCGATCCATGTTTGGTATTACTCTATCCCCGACTCCTGGAATCTGAGCAAATGGAACGTTGTTTGCATCTAACTTGTAGGAGTACTTGAGTGGAAAACCTTTCGGAAGTGCTTTGTTGTCTTTGCATGAAGCAATGACAGCTACCTTTATCTGTCGATTTTAATTGCGTCTTGAACCCGCGACTAGATAGGTCCGGCGGGCCAGAGCGCAGAGTCACTGCGTCTTCCCGTGCTATTACAGATGCATTGACGCAGCTAGAACTCACCGATGTTTGGCGGCAGCGAAACCCGAAAGGAGGCGGGTATACACACTACTCCGCGTTCCATGATTTGCACACCAGGATTGACTATTGGTTGGCCTCTCGGAATATTTACCCCCTGGTGCGGGATTGCAGGGTACTTCCATGCACCTACTCGGATCACTCCCCTATACTACTGGTGGTAGACACTCCACAGAAGCGCATCCCACCATATACATGGCGCTTCCCTCCATACTCATTATTTGGTACGGTTTTTAAATCAGAACTAGCTGAGGACATAGATACCTTCTTCACTTGTAATGTTGGATCGGTAGATGCTTTTGCGACTGTAAAAAAAAAAAAGTATCTGTTCTCAGGCGCTATATTTTGGCAGAAAAAACCATTTGAGATATCTAGTGTTGTTTTGTATTTTTTTCGCACAATGTTATTCATTAATGCGGCACTATGTGCATTTTGTACTGCAAATGTTTTCGTGCATGAGTTCAGATGTCTGTAATCTAAAACTAGACAATATGAATTGTCGGGTTTCATTACGGGAAACAAAGGATTATTCATTGAAGAGGTGCAAGTTTCAATCACACCTTGGTATTCAAGTTGATCTAAGATCTCCCTGATCTGTTTTTTTGCTTCCTGTTTTATTGGATACTGTCTCTGTGGAGTTGGAGTAGATTTTAGTGGTATCACGTGGTGAGTTGATTCTTCATCCCACCCAACATAGTTGCGATATAATGCAGGAGCAAGGGCTACTGCCCACTCCCGCGCGTATGTGTGTTTTAAGTATTGGGAAACGAGGTCGGAAAAGGCTGCATAATTACCGTTTCTCCCTTTGGGCAATCCATAACAATAATAGGCGGCCAATCTCTTTCAGCTAAAAGAATGTCGTAGCCAAAAGTCAGGTTCTCCCAAAAGAGACCTTTAATTTTTATGGGCTTGTCCCCTTCCATTTTGAGTATTATCTTGTGTAACTTATGTGGGACACTTACCCTAGTATCAGGTGTTTCCACCGTGCTATACTCACTCAACTCTGCTGTCACCAGAAATTCCATCAGGTTCTGGCGAGCTATTGTTACTTCTGCTGTGCTGTCTAGCATCGTCAGAGCCCATCCCCCATTCAGTAGTTGAGTCCTCAGGATTCTGGGCATGTCTAACTTTGAGACGTGCTACTTTCTTCTTTTTGAATTGAGGTTTTGCTTTAGGCTTTTCTTCTTTTTTGGAAGCATAGTCTGAAGTGCGTTGCGAGTCTCTGGACTGTGTATGCTCTTCTTGTCTGTGTTCTGACCGTCCTTCCCTCTCTGAGTTTTTTGATGAACCCTGAAAGGAAAGAGAGGAACGTGTATCAGTGTCCTGATACCTGTCAGTTTTTTTTTATGTTACCTCTATTCCTAAGGTTATACCTCCTTTCAGGGGTCTCCTGTTGAGGAGACCTGCCCCTGGATTGAGATCTATTCTTTTGTTGTTTGTTATTATCCCATTTCTTTTTTAAAGAAACTGGTGTTTGCTTTGCCTGTTCTTTATCTGGACCTCCCATTAGTTGAGGTTTTACTGGTCTAGCTCCCAAACTATCCCTACCTAATTCTGTATTAGCAGTTTCAATTTTTTTAGGGAATTCTGTCTCCTGTTGTAAAGGAGTGAAATCTCCCAGGCGTTGGCGTATTGCCACTGATGCTGCTTCCCCTTTAATGTTTGCTAATATTATAGCTGATACCTGGGGAAAGTTATTTATTAACTTCATCCCTAAGTTCAGAGCAGGTTCTGCTCCATACTCGTTCTCTATTTGTCTCAATACGTATGGTATTACTGCTAATGAAGGGATACCATGAGTTCTGGTATAGATTGCAGCGAAAACTGTACCCCAAGAGGTACAATCCTCTATCGGGGGAGCTATCCCCATTGGCAAACAAATTGTTTGCATTCTATGCTTTTCGTGTGGATCAGTGTGTGGAAATACTGCCTCTAGCTGTGTTATTTTTTGAGCTATCCAGAAAGGCATTTGTTCACGTTTAGTGGGCATTTTACTCATCACTGCGTGTAATGTTTGTGGTGTAATTTTAGTTGTAGAAGTTTGGACTGGTCCTGTTTGTGCAGCCGGTGTTGGCTGAAGTGTGAGTGTTCGCATCACAAACTGTGTCATTTTTCTGTAAAGTTTTATTAGTTCTTTATGATGTGTAAGTAAGTCTCCTCCTGGCATTGTGTCAATGTCAGGATGTGTAGGCCGCTAGTACCGGCCATGTTGCTCCGTCTCTTCTGAGTGGACCGAGTCTTACTTTATTTCTTGTATGGAGAGGGCGCCTTTAAGCCAATATAAATGCTCCTGGTAAGTGAGCGGAATTTAAATGTCCTCATACGGACAATATTCATTCGGTATATACATCTTCTGTGTAGTAATGAAATGTCTTTGTTAGTGCATTTGCCTGTGGGAATGTAACCCATGAATAGAATACCTCTGTTCTAAATGATTTGTGTGCCTCAATCACGAATGTTACTGACCCACCCCTAGCTGTAACACTGTATGCTACTAGTTCTAGGGTGATGGCATTTCTAACATTTTCCGCAATGTGTATTGCGTCTGCATCTTTTTCCTCTCCTGAGAGGTTTAATGCAACCACAGGATCTTTCTGTACAGTCATTGTTTTAGTAAGAAGAGCTTTTCAAGGGAACTGAGATAAGGTTTTATGCACAATAGGAACTATGTATCCTTCAAGCTTGATTAAACCAACAGCCAATACATAGGATTCTTCCTACTCAGCTGTGGCGGATTTTGTTCCCTCCCACTCCAGATGTCTCTGGGGAAAATGTGAGTAGGGGTCTTTGAGAATAGCACAACTGAACTACTCAGATTTGACCATTAAATAAGTACCCAACCAACGTTGGCGGCGCCATGTCGTGTAGTTCCTTTAAAACCTATACAGGATCTGCACATTTAGACAACATACACTGCGGGCTTGGTGTCCAGACTGATTCCAGACACCCCCACCGAGTATGTTGGCCTGTATTCCAGCTAGCTCACAGTGCCACTAGAAACTCCTCTTACCAGGGAGAGAATAGTTCTTGGCAACTATGAACATGACAACCCTGATCCCTCAGAATCGTGGAAACAGTGCAATACGTTTCGCTCAGTCACTTGTGCTCACTTGGTCTCAGAGAGATACACAGAATAAACAATATGGACGCTTTTCAATAAACATTTATTGAACACTCGTCATTCTAGTGTGAAATAGGTGTGCTGAAACAACCACTAGACAGAAACAGATATAAATGATTAGAAGCGCTAAGAAGGTGAAGGGATGGTAGATCTGCTATAATCATGAACATAGGCAAGTATATAACATACATGACAATAAAATGCATACTCCTACGACGCTACCCTAACTAGATGTACCTAAGTTTACTTAGCATGTGTGTAGGTGTTAAGCCAAGAATCCCTCTAGGATAGAGTCAACCCCATTACCTGAAGTGAGAGACTGTGGGACCCCGTCTTGGTCTTGAGTTGGACACCCCGCAAGGGATGTTCAGACCACTGCGAGCAGGAGTATCTGCATGCAGGAACCTCAGCGTCTGACGTCAGTGTGTCAGCATGGAAGTCGTGATCTCCTCTACCTATCTCAGCAAGATGTGATGTTTATATACCCGTAGGTATCCCCAGCGGTTCTACCTTGCTGTGCCACTGTCGGACTTAGGATGACGTCGGTAATGAACCGTGTACATAGTAATTATGCAGGAGATGGTAGTCCTGCTGAGTTTCCAAGAATCCAAGGATCCTCATGCATAATGTATGAGGCTATTGTTCAGGGAAAACCCCACGTTCTGTAAGCAGTACTGTAACTAGGTAAAGGGTCAGTCCTAACAGCCTGTTATGTATGTAATGTAGGGATAAATATAGGTGAAAGTTTGGGATGTTACCCGAGTCTATATTTGGGATATCTATATGGAATATAACAAAATGTCTATTTTAATAGCATATTTGTTATGTGTTGGATACACCCAATGGCACCCATGCAGAGCTAGAATAATGACAAAGACTTTTGCCATTTGTTTCACAATCTTTGAGCATAGAAGTAGTAAGTACTCCCCATGTCTAGATAAAAAAAAACATTTTATCATCCCAGTCATAGTATTACAGCTTTCCCCTGGTAAAAGTCTATTCAAGTCAAAATGGAATAAGTAAAAGCAGGCCCAGACGTGTGTTTTTTCTTTCTGAAGTTATAGCTAGAAATGTAACAAGTGAGTTATATTTGATAGAAATGTGTGTATTTCAGAGCTTGCACAAATCCATTAGCCCAGGACATAATTGTTGACGAGAACATTCAAAATTCAATTTTAAGCATTTTTAAAATGTCAACTAATTAATAAATACATATTTTAACATTTCATTATAAATAAAACATATTTAACAAAAAATGAAAAATATTTTAAAGTTTTAAATTAAATTTTGATTTCCTTTTCCGTTATTGTATTGTATGTATTTGAATATATAATTAAAATGTTCAATTTAAAATGTGATTATTTTTTAATATACTTAATAATTTTACAAAAATCCATAGCATGTAATATTTAAAAATAATTAATAGTTTTTTAAGGTTTCAATATTTAATGTAGTTTACATGTATATAATATTGAAGAATAAATTAATTTAATGTCTAAGTTGAAATATTTTAAGTTAAATAAGGTAGTGAAATATTAAAGTAATATGTTTTATTTTATTTATATTTTGGACTGTGTACAGAAAATGTAATCACTTTAATGCCAATCAACTTTCCCAATTTAGTTTAGATTGGAGTGAAAATAATAAATCTAATCCCTTTAATGTCCAACACATTTCCCAATGTATTTAGATTGGAGTGGGAATTGTAAATATAACCCCTTTAATGTTCAACACCTTTCCCAATGTAGCTTACGTCAAAATGGGCATGTCAAATCTAACCCCTTTGATGTCCAACACCTTCCCCAATGTAGCTTAGATTGAAGTATGAATAGTCAATCTAACCCCTTTAATATACAACACCTTCCTCAGTGTAGCTTAAGTTGAGGTGGGAATAATCAATCTAACCCCTTTAATGTAAAATCCCTGTCTCAATGTAGCTGAGATTGAAGTGGGACGTCATTCTAACCCCTTTAATGTCTAACACCTTCTTCACTGTTGCTTAGATTGAAGTGGGAACACTCATTCTAACCTGTATAATGTCCTTTGCCTTCCCCCATGTAGTTGTGATTTGGTTGGGAATAGTCAATCTTAGCCCTTTAATGACCAACATTTTCCTCAACGTAGCTCACATTAGAGTGGGGATCGTAAATTTAAACCCTTTGTGTGGCCAACACTTTCCCAATTATAGCTTACATTGTAGTTGGAATAGGAAATATAAGCCTTTTAGTGTCTAATACGTTCCTCCATGTAGTTTAGATTGAAGTAGGAATAGTAAATGTAACCCCTTTAATATCCAACACCTTCCTCAATGTAGCTTAGATTGGAATCAGAGTAGTAAATCTAATCCCTTTAACGTCTAAGACTTTCCCCAATGTAGTTTAGATTGGAGTAGTAAATTGAACCACTTTATTGTGCAGTGCCTTTCCCAATATAGCTTAGATTATGAGTGGCAATAGTAAATCTAACTCCTTTAATGTCCAACACTTTTCTCAATGTAGTGTAGATTGGAGTATGATTAGTAACTTTAACCACCCTTTTAGTGAGAAACACTTTCCTCAAGTGGAAATAGTAAATTTAGCCCATTTAATGTCTAACAACTTCCCCAATGTTCCTTAGATTAGAATGTGAATAGTAAATGTAACGTCTTTAATGTCCAGCACTTTCCCCAAAGTAGTTATGGTTGACTAGTTTTGCTTTGGGTTGCAGTTTTATCTTTGTAGTGTAGCATGGTAGGGCTCCATGAAATACACGTAGCATGGTTTCGTTTTTTAATTAATTGTATTTCTTTTTAATAAATGTCTGTTTTTTTATGGATTTGTTATTTGTTATATGTGGGTGGGTATATAGGTTTCTCGTCAAGTGGAAGTCATTTGTTATTATTGGATGCTTCTAAAGAGCTGGTTTATATTTTAAGATTAATTTATAATTTACTTATATTAATTGGTTTTCAAGGAGCTTAGAAGGACTATAGATTATCTCTATTAATATGTTTTTTTCTGTTTCATATTTACATGGATTTGGATTTTTTTATAATTTTTATGCATTAGTCTTTTTTAGAGATAAGAAAGAGCATGTACATCAGCTACAAAATTGCAAATTGGATTTTTTATATTTTAAATGGGCAGGACATGATTGCTTGTTTTATAGTTATTTATGTTATTGTGATGTTAAATTAATTGGCTTCTATTTTATTTATTTATTAGTAAAGGGGGCTTGGAGTTTACTTATTATATAGGTGGTGTATATTGAATTTTAATATGTATTTATTTATTAATTTTATAGTAATTTGTTTTTATTTCTTGTTTTTACTAGGATTTTTTAAATAATAAATATAATACAGACTGATGAGTAAAAAATTATTAGAGGTTATTTTAAAAAAAATATCTCTGGTTTGTTTGTTGTTTAAGAATGATGTTCTTGCTATGAATTCTTTGTAGGGTATGCCTTTGTTATTGATAAATAGTTGTATTTTCTGCTGTAGCATTTCATACATTTCTTTAATTTCTTTGGATATTGAAGCCTTAATATGTGTAATAGATTGTTCTCTTTGGAGTAGTTGGTAGCGTAGGTCTTTTTTAGGATTTCTAGGAATTGATCAAGGAAAGGGTCAGGGCCAGACAGGGAACCCAAAGCAGCCATGTCAAATTTTGTCAGATCGGCTCCTCTATGGTGCATACGGAGCGAGCGCAGTGAGTGAGCCTGACCACTGCAGGGGGAGCTTGGGGAATTTTCCCCCTGAAAAATTTGTGAAAAAATTGCAAAAATAGTGCATTCTAAAACACATTTTCCGTTATAAATTCAATTGTATTAGTTTTTGAAGCATATTAATTGATGACCTTACAGTGCATCAGGATACTACAATCTGTGTTGGGGCTCTTCAATGATTCCCTCACAATCACCCTCCAAAAGTGCCTCTCATATCTCCATAGCTCCTCTCTCACATGGATTTAATTTGTTTTATAGTGCCTCACACACATACAGAGACAATGAATCATACATATATGTGTGAATCAGTGTAGAGAAAATGTTACATATGACAAAGAGGGCTTGGTCTGGATTCAGAACGTAAGACAGTGGTTAGGGTTGGCTTTACTAATTAGAATTTATTTCTACCCAAACAAGCCCTTTTTTTTAGCAACATTAGGATAATGAAAGACTGGGAAAAACATAACTTTCTAACCCATATCATGTAGTTTGCATGCAGTTTTTTGATGGCAGTTCATAGCTCACTGTGCTAGATTAAAATTGTAATTCATGAACTGCACAGTAACAAAAGGATCTCTGTGACAAACCCACTGAGGTATGCAAATAAAATACAGGTCTGTGCTCTGCATGGTACTCGTTCCTTGCAGCAGGCATATTAACCACCTGTGCTACCTTAGATTGGTCAAAACAGGCACTAGACAAAACTCGTTTCATTCTCCAGCAGGTACATTTATCACCAGAATTATCTTGACACTTTTATTGTTGCCTGAAAACTACCGGATATACTCTGCAGCAGGTGCCTTTGAAACTGCTGCACTGCTACAAAACCGGCAAGAGTAACAAAACCAGCCCCACACCCTTCCAGCCTCCAGAGGAAATGTCCGGTATGGTCCGTGAAGGAATGGTGCCATCCTTCTACTGTGTTGTTTGTTGTGGTTTGTTGAGCCATGGTGCTATCATACAGGTCCCACCAAGGTATTTGATACCTGCTTTGGTGCCTGTAGCCAGAACGGTGCATGCTGTTAACCAAAATATCTTAAAAATAGCCCAATATTGGATGTAGTGCCTGATTATGAGTTTGGCAGTTCATTACAATCTGTGTGTAAACCTCTGTTTACGTCCGGGTTCGAATTACGAGTTGTTAGGTACTTAACACATCCGATAGTTATCAGATGCATTAAATGACTCAGCCTTCTTTAAATTTCGGCAGGTCAAATCTGGGAAAACCATGCGGTATTTACATATTACCCCCTTTGCTGCCAGGCCTTTTACCCACCCTGTGCTAAGCCTTTTATTAGCTATTTGGGGTAGTTCGCACTTAGGCTCCCTTAACTTTTTGTTCACATAAGGTATCCATGCTGAATTTGAGTCTTTTCTTTCCAACATCCTGGGGATCCTAAAGGTACCCAGGGATTGCAGATTCCCCTGAAGGGGACCGAGAAAATAGCCAAAATACAGGTAAATTTGGGTTATTTTCGGACACAAGTGCTGTAGAAGAAAGTGTCTGTTTTTTTCCCTGTAAATGGCATCAACAAACGCTTTCAGGAACAGGCAGACTCAAATTAGAAAACCAAATTGTTCAATACAGTTTTGTTTTTTTGCTGGGAGATAGCCCATTTTTCCAAATGTTTTGTTTGTTCAATCTCCTTCCAGTTAGTGGTAGAATTTGGGTGAGAAACCCATGGTGGATCCTCGAGAGCTATACATTCATTTGGTAGAATATAAAGAGTGAAAAATAGGTATCAAGGAAACCTATGTATTTCCAAAATGGGCACAAAATATGGAGTTTATTCAAGTTACTCAACCTGCAGGTCTAGTAAAATTTTTATGATTTTTCGAGGCCTGTGATGGATGGAGCCCAGGCTGGGCGTGCCCTCTCCAGGGCCCCGCCAGAGCTTCTGAACCCGGCCACTCAAAGGAGGCCTCCCCGGGACGCCATCCCGGGCGCTTGGACATGCAGCAAGCCACAGGACGGGGGCTCCCACCCCAGGACCCACTGGATCCCGGGCCCCATTCTGTGCTTCTGAACCCAGCTCAGCAGGGAAAGTCTCCTCAGGCCTGCAGAACTCATGTCCCTTGTGCTTTTGTGATGCAGACTGTTGCACCCACCACATGGCCCAGCTGGGGCCGGGGCACGCAGGGGCAGCATCCCTTTTACAACACTGTGGGCTGGGGAAGGGAACCCAGGGCCCTGGTAAGCTCGCAGACCCAGGCCTTCCAGCCCCCTGACCCTGCGGAGCACCGTCCTGTCCGCCCTGTGGCTTGGAAGCCCTGACTGGGGCCATAGTCATGTGTTTCCAACCAAGCAGCCCACAGTCGGCAATAAACCCAACTATGTCCAATGAACCAGAGTCCGGTCAGGACCTTCCCCAGGCAAGCCCCCTGTCTATGACTGCAGAGCCCATTTCCACTCGCTGCATGCTTGGCGGCACAGAGGACTGGTGCATGGAGCCTGGGCCCCGCTTGAGTTCTGACCGAGAGCACGATCACAGCCTCCCTTCCTGCCAGAGAAGGGGCAGAGGGCTTCCCGGGCCTGCCACTTCCCCTTTGCCAGACCCCACTCGTTCTTAGGAGAATGCTAAGCCTTGCGCCGGGCCTGCCAATGGTACCTCCTGGGTAGCCTGGGACATCGACAGTTGCTGCCATTTGAGACCAGGCCCAGGCGTCTTCTGAGGGCTTCTCAGAAATCCTGGGCTCATGTTCCAGCTCGGCACCCCAGGGGCTGGGCCTTCATGCAGGGCTTGTCACTGCCATACCGTGGGCTCAAGATGCACTCAAGATGGGTGGGTACCTTCTACCTTCCGGGAGCCATGGAGGGTTAAGCCCAGGGCGCAACTTCTCCCAACTGGCCTGTCTGGGAAGCTCATTTTCCTTGACTATTTAGCCCCCACAAATAGGGGCATACAGAAACCTGGGGTGGCAAAATTTGGAGTTAGCCCCGCCGACTGGCCTGTTGGCCATCTGGTTGCCCAGCCTGCAGGACCATCTAGTCGTGCAGCATGGTGACCAGATGGCCCAAGATGACCCAGCGACCAGATGGCCCAGGATGACCAGAACCAGTCACATGGCAGTCCGACGATAGCAAGAGTGGCTATCCACTTTGAGACCGGTGCTCAGGAGGCTCCTTCCCGGGACTGCTTGCCTCCCAGCGACTTGTGCAGGAGTAGGAGGATCCCGGTCCGGCCATCTGGTTTCTGTCCTTCCTGAGCTCACCTTAGGACACCTGCATTATCGTTTGACAGGTGTACCGCCCCAGTCACCAAAGCAGCTAGGCGATGCACACATCCCAGGAGGTCAGTGTATTAGCTCTAGAATTGCCACAGTTATACAACTAACAGATGGAGCAATCAGAGGAACCATAACTGATTTAATGAGCCATTTCCAGATTCACTTTACAGGCCTTGTGTACTTACAGGTGCATGACTTAATCTTTGAGGCAAGCATATGCTACTGGCGGAATCAACCAGGTAGCCACATCTGCTGGACGGGTTGTTGGCAGCCTAGTGCCCGCCCCCCGACCGACCTTCGCACCCCTCAGGAGCCTGTTGAGGGAGCCCACCCGCCGTGGAGGTGGGGGGGGCTTGTTGGGAGGACAGGTTTAATCTCACAGGCACCGGCGGACCTGGTCATCTCTGTAGAAGGGAGAGGCAGGCCGAGGTGCAGCCTGAGCGAGACTTAGGGGGTGCAAGACACCCCATGGAACAATCGTTCCGAGCGGCTGCACAAATGCCCTAGGTAGAGGAGATTGACATCGTGGCACACAGGGGCCTGGACTGCCAGGTAGCATCCGGGACCTGGCGCCGGCCGTTCCACTTCCACTCTGGTCAGACCACTCGGGGAGGTACAAGCTGCCAAGGCTGTTCAGCCTTCACTCTGCTGGGTAGGGTCTCCACAAACCACAGGCCCTCGAGTTGGATGGTCCCAGTGGGGTGGAAGCTCTTTGCTTGAAACAACAGCCAAGGTTGGCCAAACGGTCCATCCCTAAATGGACCAAACGTGTCCAATCGTACAGAGCTGTCCCGGGCACTTTTCCACACAGCAGTCCTGAGGATGGAGCCCAGGATCATGGACCCCGGTCAGAGCTTCTGAACCCAGCCAAACAGGGGAAGCCTCCCCCGGCCCGATGGACCCCCATCCCGGGCCCTTGGCAATGTGGCAGGCCGGAGGAAAGAGCCTAGGGAAGGGTGTCCCCCCAGGTGCTTTGCCATGCAGCTGGCCCACGGGCAGAGCCCAGGATGGGGGGCTCCCACCCAGGGGCCCATTGGGCCACGGTCAGAGCCTCTGAACCCGGCCAAACAGGAACCCAGGCACCAGGACCCTGGACCAAGGCCACGGGACCCAGGACCCATGACCAAGGTCCCAGGAATGGGGACCCAGACACCAGGTCCCAGGACACAGGCCATAGGCCCCAGGACTCAGGACCCAGGACTCAGGACCCAGGCCCTATGACCCAGGCACCAGGACTTTGGCCCAAGGCCCCAGGACCCAGGTACCAGGACCCAGGACCGAGGCCACAGGACCCAGGACCACGTCTACGGGACCCAGGACCAAGGACCCAGGCACCTGGTCCCAGGACCCAGGACCCAGGCCCCAGGACTCAGGACTTAGGCCCAAGGCCCCGGGACCCAGGCACCAGGACCTGGGACCAAGGCCACGGGACCCAGGACCAAGATCCTGGGACCCATGCCCCGGGAGCGAGGACCCAGGCACCCGGTCCCAGGACACAGGCTCCAGGACCCAGGCCCCAGGACTCAGGACCCAGAACACAGGAATCGGGACCCAGGCTTGAGGACCCAGGAACAAGGCCAAATGACCCAGGCCCCAGGACCAAGGCACCAGGTCCCAGGACCCAGGACCCAGGACCAAGGCCCCAGGCCCAAGGACCCAGGACACAGGCACCAGATCCCAGGTCCCGGGCCCAGGACCTGGGTCCAGGGACCCAAGCCCTGCGACCCAGGCCCAGGGACCCAGGACCCAGGCACTCTGCCATGCAGCAGACATGAGGACAGAGATCAGGATGGCGGGCCCTGGTTCTGGGCCTTCTGGTCACTGGCTGAGAATCGCCAGACCACAAGGGTTCCAGGGTACCCTGTCCCTAGTAATCCAGAGGAATGCTGCCCCCTTTCTTGCAAACCATGCACACCGAGTGACAGAGGGGACCAAAGACGCGAATGCATCTGAACTCTTGGAGCCCTGGATGGGCTCAAGGATGCAAATGAACCCTCTTCGGAACTTCCAGGGGAGCCCAGTTATCTGGTCATCCCAGTGGAAAGCATGGCGTGTGACTAAATGGCCTCGGTCCCAGGACCCAGGCTCCAGGATCCAGGACTCAGGACCCAGGACACAGGAACTGGGAGCCAGGTCCCAGGCCCTAGGACCCGGGATCAAGGTCAAAAGACCCAGGTCCCAGGACCAAGGCACCAGGTCCCAGGACCTAGGCCCCAGGCCCAAGGACCCAGGACCCAGGCACCAGGACCCAGGCACTCTGTCACTCATTGTAGGCCTGAGGACGGAGATCAGGATGGGGGGCCCCGGTCTAGGGCCACCTGGTCACTGGCTGAGAACCGCCAGACCACAAGGGTGTTTAGGGTGCCCTGTCCCTAGTAATCCAGAAGAAGGCTACCCCCCTTTCTTGTAGCCTGTGCGCACCAAGTGACAGAGGAGGCCAAAGATGCAAATGCACCTGATCTCTTGGAGCCCTGACTGGGCTCAAGGAAGCAAATGAGCCCTCATTGGGACTTTCAGGACAGCATGGCCTTCTGGTCATCCTAATGGAAAGCATGGCGTGTGACCAAATGGACAGGCTCAGGGGATCCTGCTGCCCGGGTGCTCAGAGGCCCAGGTGGGCCTCAGGCACAGGGCTGCAGGGAGGGCCCTGACGGAGCTGTGACCCGGGGTTTGCGGGCACCTTATCATGCGGGTAAAGCGGGGTACCAGGTGGCCCAGAACAAAGGCCCAGGACCCAGGCCCCATGAACCAGACCCCAATGTCCCAGGACCAAGGCAACAGGACCCGGGACCACAGACCTGGGACCAAGGCCACAGGACCCACGACCCAGTACCCAGGTCCCAGGACCCAAGCCCTGCGACCCAGGACCCATGACCCAAGCCCAGGACCCATGACACAGGACCCAGCCACAGGAACCAGGATCAAGGCCACTAGACCCAGGTCCCAGGACCCTGGTCCCAGGCCGAAGGACTTAGGACCCAGGCCCAGGCCCAAGAACTCAGAACCCATGACCCAGGTCCCAGGCCTCAGGACCCAGGCACTAGTGCCCGGGACCAAGGCCATGGGACCCAGGATCCGGGACTCAGGCCCCATGACCCAGGACCCAGGCTCCAGGACCCAGGCACCAGGACCCTGGACCGAGGTCCCAGGACCCATGACCCAGGACCCAGGCCCCAGGACCCGGGACCAAGGCCATGGGACCCAGGTCCCTGGCCCATGCCCCAGGACCCAAGCACCATGACCCATGCCCCAGGACCCAGGCCCCAAGACTCAGGACACAGGATCTGGGACCCAAGTCCCAAGACCCAGGCACCAGGACTCGGGACCAAGGCCACGGTACCCAGTCCCTAGGACCCATGCTCCAGGACACGGGCCCCAGGACCCAACCCCCATGACCCAGACCCCATGACCCAGACCCCATGACCCAGACCCCATGACCCAGGCCCCAGGACCCAGGCACTCTGCCATGCATTGTAGGCCTGAGGACGGAGATCAGGATGGGGGGCCCCGTTCTAGGGCCACCTGGTCGCTGGCTGAGAACCACCAGACCACAAGGGTGTTTAGGGTACCCTGTCCCTAGTAATCCAGAAGAAGGCTACCCCCCTTTCTTGTAACCCATGTGCACCGAGTGACAGAGGAAGCCAAAGGCGCGAATGCACCTGACCTCTTGGAGCCCTGACTGGGCTCAAGGAAGCAAATGAGCCCTCATTGGGATTTCCAGGGCAGCATGGCCTTCTGGTCGCCCCAGTGGAAAGCATGGCGTGTGAACAAATTGCCGGGGTCAGAGGACCCTGCATCATGGGTGTCCGGAGCCCCAGCTGGGTCTAAGGCACAGGACTGCAAGGAGGGCCCTGACGGAGCTCCGACCCAGGGCCCGCAGGCACCTTATCGTATAGGCAAAGCGGGGGAGGCCTCCCATGGCCTGATGGAACCCCGTCCCGGGCCCTTGGCGGTGCAGCAGGCTGGAGGATGGATCCCGGGGTGAGGGGCCCACTCCAGTGTCTGGTGGGGCCCTTGCGCCCTGTCAGAGCTCCTGGACCCGGCCATGCAGATGAAGTCTCCCTGGGCCCGGAAAAATTATAATGACACTTGTTCTACCATTTTTGTTCCCTTAGATTTTGGACCCTAGCTCAGCCAGCACCCTGTGAAACCTAGCCAACCTAGGGCTATCCAGAGTGGGTTGGCTTGCACGGCCCTCACCATGTTTTATTACCCAGAATCACTTGCAAACCTGAAACTTTGACAATAAAATACACATTTTCCTCACATTTGTGTGATGGAAAATTCTGGAATCTGCAGAGAGCCACAAACTTCCTTCCATCCAACATTCCCCCAGGTCTCCCGATACAAATGGTGCCTCACTGGTGTGGGTAGACCTAGTGCCCACGACAGGAAACAGCCCAAAATACAACATGGACGCAGAGCATTTTTCCACCGAAAACTGACCCTTTTTTCCCAATGAGCCAATCGGCTCATTTCACTCTCAATGCAATAATGTTAGTGTGCCATGGGCGCCGATCGACATTAGACTAAAAATAATCCCTCAGGCGGTAGGGGAAGCTCTTCCCCTGCATCTGAGGCTGAAAAAGACAAATAAATGAAATCCCTCTGCTGTAAACAGGACGTGTGCAGAGGAAGTAATGGTTACGTCCTCTGCACATGGTCACCGTGGTGGAGGACGTAACCACCGTGGCGGAGGACGTAACCATCACGTCCTTGGCACAGAGAGGATTAAACAAATTATTTTCTAATTGTGTTTTCTTAATTTCTGGATTTTAACACTATTTATTGTAATTAAATTATAGAATTTTTTTCAAATGTATTTTGGGTGATATTGTTGTACTAGTTGTTGTTTTCATTATTTTGATTGTGTTGTATACATTTAATTGTTTAACAATATTTTTTTGCTTTTATGTTTTTGCTTCTATATTTGTGTTTTCAATAGTATGATATTTTAAGTATGTATTACACAATGTGTTTCTAGTCAATAGTTGTGTTTTTCCTGTTTAAGTATAGGGTAATTATATTTTTCGAATCAATATATTATTGGTGATATTAGTGTAGTTCGATATTGTTGTGGTTGATATTGTGTCATTCAACCACATGGACTGCACAGAATTATCTTTACCTGGTATATTTGCATCAGACATAGAGACAGAGGCCCCATGCCTTGGGCAGGCCATCACCCGTTAGCAAAGCATTATGGACTGTCGGGCAGGACAACAAAGGAACACAATGCTTGCTGGTGTGCATGCAGCCTGCAGAGTGCAATGCTTTCTATTGGTGGTCTCAGCTATCACTCTTTCACTGTGCAAAGTTCTGCACCTGTTGTACAGAGGGTCTGAGGGCCCTGTCTAGAAGGCGCTGTAACAGTGCCTGGATTCAGATACAAAAGGCATAGTCAGGTTGTGCTTTCTATATATGTACAAAAGCATATACTACTGCAATTAAAATAGATTAGATAGCCCAGTAAAGATACACAAGTGACTGCCATGCATCCACAGGAGAGGGAGGGACTGAGAAAGAGCTGAGGTATCCTCCTCGACATATGTCAAAGTTCCCCGCTTACAGGAGCAAAAATTGTAGACTACAAAAATGGCGATATCCAAACTGCACTGCACTTTCCCAGATATAAGCACTTCTTCCAGCACATTACCTCATGGGACATGCATCTGGAGACTGATTCTCTCATTTTCATGTGGATCACACCCATGTGTATGCTGATACTCACTCTGTTAAAATCACTGGTAGATGATCTCACATTAAGTATTAGTAATGGAGAAGAGCAAAAATAGTAGAAATAATACTGTAGGTTAACAGAAACAGTATTCGTAACAAAATGGGTTTTAGCACCTTGCATTCTCAAGATCATGCCCAGGGACAGATAATGGGGGATATTATCAAGAAGTGGCGATAATTATCGCTAACCGCCGTTAGCGTGACTTTTTTTATCGCCGTCTACCGCTGGAAATTATCGCTGTGTTAGCGGCGTATTAACAACATGCCGCTAACAGGCGATAGCTACCTTTCTCCGCGGAAAAGGACGGCGATAGATTTAGCGTGACGGCGATAAAAAAACACACGCTAACGTGAAAAAAGTGGCGATGGGCCAATCAGCGACAGAATCCTATCGCTAATTGGCACCAGGCCTGCATTTTACGCTTGCAGCGGGAAAATGCACCATAAAAGGACCGCAAAGCAGAAAAAAATTAAAATAAATGGAAAATACCAGAGGAGCAATGGAAGAAGCTGGGACCAGTGCAGAGGCCACAAACATGCCCACAAATACCCAGGAGGACCAGCCAGAGACCCATGTGAAGGCCAAGAGAAAGAAGAATCCTAAGTTCAGCCTGCAGGAAAACCAGATCCTGATTGCGGAGGTGACTGAACACCAACAAGAACTGTTTGTCACCTCCACATTGACATTGGCAAGAAAAAAAGAAATATGGGAGGACATTGTGTCCAAGGTGAATGCTGTTGGAGAGAGGAGGAGGACAGTGGACGACTGCAAGAAGCGCTGGCATTATATCAAGCGCAAAACCAAGGAGAAACTAGCAGCCAACGTGAGAGCAGTGAGGCAGACTGGAGGTGGGAGTCCAGCACCACAGGAGGAGCTGGATGAGCTGGAGGAGCAGGTGTCCTGAGTCATCAGTGAGGAGACGGTGGTTGGAGTTGCGGGCCAGGATAGTGCTGAATGTGAACAAACACAACAACACCAGGGTGAGCATCAACCAGGCACCGGGGGGAAGGGGGTGGATGGGCCCAGTGGCACTCATGTACAATTAAATCAATTGAAGTGCATACCCACATGCACTGTGGATCATGTCCCGGATACCCCTGTCCATGGTGGCATAGGGACATATCACCCTTCTCAAACAACACATTGCACGACACACATTGGCTGGCAGACAGACCTCTAAATGTGCACAGAAAAGCAAGACCAAAATAGTTGCAGGTCAACGTCAGACCACTCCATGAGTGCCCCCTCAAATGACAAAGTGGCACAACAACTTGACATGCGGCAGGGTGGCAAAATGGCCCCCTTGCCACATCACCACGCACATACAAATTGCCAGCACAAGGACACATCTCACTCCAACGCCAAAATGCGGATGCACTGTGGATGTGACTGGTCATGTGCATGATAAGGCATGCCACCACCAATGTCAGCACACCTTCAGCATCCTGCACATGTGACTGAGTAGTCAGCAGGAATGTGCATGTGCAAATAGGTGGACTTTACTGCGCATACACAACCTTGCACACAACAAAGACACATGTGCACAATGCTGCAGTTGTGCTGACATTGGTGGTGGCATGCCTTATCATGCACATGACCTGTCACATCCACAGTGCATCCGCATTTTGGCGTTGGAGTGAGATGTGTCCTTGTGCTGGCAATTTGTATGTGCATAGTGATGTGGCAAGGGGGCCATTTTGCCACCCTGCCGCATGTCAAGTTGTTGTGCCACTTTGTCAGTTGAGGGGGCACTCATGGAGTGGACTGACTTTGACCTAGAACTAATTTGGGCTTCCTTCTCTGTGCACATTCAAAGGTCTGTCTGCCGGCCAATGTGTGTTGTGCAATGTGTTGTCTGAGAAGGGTGATATGTCCCTATGCCACCATGGACAGGGGTATCCGGGACATGACCCACAGTGAATGTGACTGGTCATGTGCATGATAAGGCATGCCACTACCAATGTCAGCACACCTGCAGCATTGTGCACATGTGCCTGAGTATTTGGCAAGGTTGTGTATGCGCAGCAAAGTCCACTCATATGCACATGCACATCCCTGCACACCACTCAAACACATGTGCACAATGCTGCAGGTGTGCTGACATTGGTAGTGGCATGCCTTATCGTGCACCTGACCAGTCACATGCACAGTGCATCCGCATTTTGGCCCCAGAGTGAGATGTGAACATGTGCAGGCAATTTGCATGTGCGTGGTGATGTGGCAAGGGGGAAAATCTGACATCACCTGCATCACCATGCAATGTGCCCCCTTGCCTGTTCATGAGATGCAGTCAGGTGTACACCAAGTGGGGAAACATCTAGTGAGTCTGCATACCACACACACATGCAATGTCACAACGAATTGACCATGTAGGCTGCTGGATAAATGTTGCACCTCCAAAAATGCACACAAACAGCACACTTCACTAAAAGGGCGATGGAATACAATGAGCAGGGGGACGTGCCAACAACTACACAGTATGTGAACAATGCAGAACAGGAATGTATCACACCAATATGCACTGCATGCCTTGTCTGTGTGACATACACGCTGAGCTACAATGTGCCTGTAAAGCTGACTCACTGACAAAGTATGACAACAAGCAAGGATAGCTAATTCCAAGGAAACTTGTTAACCGGCTAAATGCCACCCTCAACCCCTATGCCAAATTGCACTCCCACCCCCCCAAGTGTACACATCTGCCACACAGAATACAGCATTCCACATTAATCCTGATGTGAGTTGCCCATCACACCATCATGCGCAACTCAAATAAACGGTCTAGTAATTCAACTGTGTCAGTGAACAAATAAGCAGTCAGGTAGTCATCACCCACATGCCAACCCAGGCATTGAAAAACAGAACCAGGACAGCAGGTATCATTCCTGGCAGCAGCTGTGTGGCACATACACAAACACACATCACCCGCACATATGCATCTCTTGTGAGGGTGGAGGTGACCAGGCCTGAGCACCACAAATAGGTATCATGAAATGCACATACATCAGAAAACTGACCAATTACACACCACACGTGTGGTCAACTTTGAGGCTAATGAGTGTTGACACCATGGTGCATATTACCAAGCCCCTATCGCCACCACAACGTCACTCATTTCTGATGTTGGGGTGGTGATAGGGTCAGCGCACCATGATCAAGGCAGCGTTAACCCACTCAATGTGGCTTAAAGCCACGTTATGTGACTTTACGCTGCCTAGAGAATAGGGCCCCTTACAGGCTAAAATTTGTGTGAAAGGGTGCGTGCAGTGGGTGTTGTGGTGTGTGTCCCACCACAACACACATTGAAGTCGACGCTGCCATCCATCATCAAGTTAGGCGAGAATAGGTGGCAATGCTGAACTGAACACCAGAGAAATCCTGCCTCTAAGGTTGCAACACTAGGAGAAATGCATCTAATCACCTTTTCGTTGCTTCTCTCATGTGTGCTGCCTTGTGCAGCCCACATGTGAAAAGCCAAATTCCATGGTATGTCCATGTACAGGAAGGTGTCCCTTCCTGTACATCAACAAACTATACTAAAAAAATCCATTGTCTAACTCCCATGTGTGCTGCACGAAGCAGCACCCATGAAAGTTTGAAATTGCTGTCTTAGCATTCTCCATGTGCAGGAAGCAACTACTTCCTACACATAAAAAAACCTCCCTGTTCGCAGACACACTTGCACTATGGTGCAAGGGAGCCTACGCTGGCGCAAAGCTGTGTAATCCACTTACATTGCAGGGGGAAATGCCAGGCTGCACCATATCCTTGATAACATGTTTGAGCCTGGCGTTACAAAAGTGGTGGTGAGAGCTGTGAAGACAAGATGGCTAACGCCTCTCCCTGCCACTTCCTTGGTGACATGCCCCTGTCGGTTCAGACAGAAACAACAATAGAAACTCACGCTGAACCATACTCACAACGGGTCAGCCAAACGGAGGGCACTAGCAGTGCATGCAATAAAAAAAATGAAGGACGACATGCACACCAGACAAATCACAATAGACAAAGCAACATGGATGTCTATGTGTACTACATAGTGCAGCACATGTTGAAACAGCAAGTAAGCTCTCATTGCCAATGTGCCTAAAGGGTGCCCTACTCACACATAACCATACTTGCACAAAAAACATGCACATGTGCAGTACCCTGCAATGCTGCGTGTCCGTGAGCCACATTGACAAGGCAAGTGACAGTGCATAATGAATAGCATGCCTGCAGGCCCAAACCATGAACATGGTTCCGGCCACCTCACTGAGGTGGCTGAGTGTGGACAACATCCTGAAACAAGCAAGTCACACCCTGACACATCCTCGTGTACATACAAGCCCTGACGTAAACAAGACATTTGAAGTCAAACAATGCACAACTCACACAACTCTGACCAAGACCCATATCCCACCCAGTTTGCCCCAGCACAGCATTGTAAATGCAGAGAACTCAAAGCCCACTACCTGAAAGGCATAATGGGCAGCCAAACCAAAGCTGCAGGGGCCACCAGCACACAATGCAGTGCACACACAGACAAATCTGAGCCCATCAGCATTGACTACTATGTGGGACAAATTGCATTACTCATACAAATGAACAGAGGACACAACTTGTGACGCTTGTGTGTAGATATTGTACAATAACATTTGTCATAGCTGGAAACTGTGAGATGACAATGTACAACAACAACATCACAGCCGCTAACTCCTCAAAATCATCACTATCCTGCAACAATTAGGCATCTCCTCAAAAACAGTATGAATGGACACTGTCCTGCTGTCTGCTTGTAAACTCATCCAATGCATTATTGTACAGGACAAACACTGTTAAACTGTATCTCCCCTATCACATTGCAGAGGGAGAGACTGCACCTCCTGGACGGCAGCCTGGCCCAACCTTCAATGATGACGAAGAGGAATACCCCATCATTGATCAGGAAGCACTGCAACACCTGCTAGACTCCTTCAGCACCCCACCTCCAGGAGCAGGGCAACCCAGCAGCATTGCGGCAACCCCACCCCCTGCACAAACCAACCAGCAGCAAGCACCTCCCACCACACCTGCCTCCATGGACCTCCAGGACCCACAGCTGGCCTTCCAACGCCATGTGCTAGAGGTCCAGCGGGAGATGGCGGAACAGGTGCGGGTGGGGTTTGAGTGCCTGGCGGACAAACTTGAGGCCATACGTGGGTGTCTGAGTCCCATCCGGGACCACATGCAGAAGATTACGGACACCCACAGCCCGCTCGATGCCCTCCAACGGTCCATGGCTGACATTGCTGGAGTCATGATTCTGAGACAACAACAACTGTCTGCTCAGACTGGCTCCAGCAATGTCAGCCAGGATTTGGCCAACATGTGTCGGATAATGGAGAGCATGGAGTGGATGCAGGCACAAGATATGGCTGCCAGGGCTGCACACCAGCGCGAGGTTGCTGGGATCTATCATGCCCTGCACCTGCTCATCACCTCATTGCTGCCACAAGGTCTGGCGCAGATGGATGCTGCTGCTGCCTCCACATCCTCAGCTCCGCCACCTGATGTGTCAGTGCCTCACAGTGCCGCACCCACCCTACCACCACCCACATGTGATGCACATGACACATCAGAGGATGGAGATGAGGATGAAAGTGCATATTTGCTAAGGAGGAAACGGTAGCATCCATCTGCGCCAAAAGGCCAGTTACCTCCTTGGTGCCGGGCTCAGTATCATGCCATGGAAAATCTTCTTGCACTGTCTTCCACTGTCCCCCGACAATCACCTTGGACCTCCACAGGGACTGCCATATCACTCCTTCCTTGCCAATGCCACTGCAATCAGCCTGCGGACTGAACTATGCCTCTTCCCTTGGACCTGTTACCACCAAATGACTCTGTCTGGCCCTCCAACGGGCATCCATGCAGTGTGGGCATGTATGGCCAAGCACTGGTCCAGTCTTCATCCTCTGAATGTCAATAAAATATCTAACTCACACAGATGTGTGTGGTTCTTTACCAATCAAGTATAGGAGTATATAAAAAGTGTTAGTACACTGATTCACACAGAAGGTACACCAAGGGAAATACGAGCAATGTACCTGTTTCACCTGATACAGATAGGCAGTGAGATGGCGGAGTATGTGTGAACTAGCGGTGCCCCCATTGCCCCAAAACAACCATCTAGCAATACACAAACCTAGCCCCACGACCTTTCATGAAAAGGCATGTGTGCTAAAATGTCCAAGTCTGTTACAGGCCACGAGTTGTGTCCTCCTTAACACTTGTAAACAAATATCTCTTGGCATATCTACTCACACACTACGTGGGGGACAAAGGCTGTTGTGATGGTGCACATTGCATGTCACATCCCAAAATACTGTACAGCATCTCCACAATGATGAAGACACAGAAGGGCACATGTCCACCATACACATACGGAACCACAATGTCTGCCTCAGTGAAGTAGATTGGCAAATAGGGCCTCAGCCCAAAGTGCAAGCCGTCAGTCAGCCCCTCCCTGTCGACAAACGATGTAACCTAAGATATGCCCCCTCTCATGCTGTGACCACTGCAAGCGTATCGGGCAATGTGTGTAGGGGTGTGTGTGGCACCGCACTCAGCATATAGTCCGATGCACGGACAACATTTCAAGGGCGTCATCAACATGAGCCAATGTCAGTAGTAACAGCTGGGACAAGTCTCCATGACACTGTCACTACAGGGAGCAATGCAACATTTCCCCCTTGTGTGCAGCAGAACAGTGTGCCACCCCCAAACGTTAGCTCTGACTAAATATAAACTTGACTAGTCCAGTGAGTCACGAAAGGCATTTAGAAGATGCCAACTCTGTAAAGCCAAATGCACAACTCATAAAATACATTTGTGAGTAACGTAAAATGTGAAGTCATCACTTACTCTCAGATTACTTTGGTAAATCAGGAACACTGCTGTTCCATGTCCTGTACACAATGCACACAGATATCTGACAAATCATGCACGGTCTGGAGAGTGAGCGTACATGAACCGGTACATATCTTGCAAAGGGAGCGGACACACTGGCACTACGCAGCAAGTGTGGCTAGGTCTGTGCAATGTAGATGGACTCTGCGGCAGGAGTATCTGACATGCAGGTGTGTGATGGAATCTGTCGAACATGGCGCCTTCATCCATCTCCATGATGGATAACAGAAGCTAACTGTATTCACTTGCCATGCCATCTTACTAGGTCATGTGCAAAATGGGCAACAATGTGCTGTCCAAATCCATGAGTCACACAGAAGATGTAGAACGTCACAGATGACTGTCCCTAGACTAGGGCGTCAATTCAAATTGATACCCTGTCATCAATTTAAGTCCAGTGTGCTCACATCTAAGATATCCTGACACAATACATCCTGCAAACGTACATGTCATGAGCAGACTTAGCGAATCAAATGGATAGTCCAGTGATGGCCAAAGTTGCATACAATGGAATGAGACACACTCCACAACCTCATCCCTGACATAGGTGCAAGCAGAAATCCAAAGTTTCAAAATTTTAATAGAACAGTATAGATTTGCAAGTGACCTAAACTAACACTAATCACTACAACTACTACTAAAATCTAAACTAACTATGAAACAATCTTACTTACCTTAACTATCTACCCTAACTAATCCTAGACATGCAACAACACATCATAGACATCAACCCCCTCCCACCCTTAAGGCACACCACGAGACAGGACAAAGACATCTAAGCTATACATAAACTAACTAAACAGGTAACCTACACAAAGATATATATTTTTGAAAATGTTGTCTTTATATTTTTAATGAAGAAAAAACACATCAACCCCCCACCCAAAGGAAAAGGAAACTTATCCCCAAATACGGATGACTAATTAAAATCTTATACCTACCTAACAAGCTAACACTAACTAAAATCTGCACTAAAACTACACTACCTAACAAATGAATAACTAACCTAACACTACATAATATAAGATGTCAAACATTGGAGGAAGGGAGAAGAGGGGGATGGTGTCCAACAGGTCCACCCATCATGGCAGTCCCAAGTGTTGGTGTATGTCCGCCACCTGTCTGTTGACATCAGACAATTCACGCCTGAGCTCTGCCAGCGAAACCACAATGTCCTGAAGCAGCCTCCTGTCCCGCAATGTGAACGTGGCCACTTGATCCCCAGTTGCAGGTGGGACAGTGCCTTGGGGTGGCGGGGTGCCGTAGGGGGATGTGCCACCTGTCCCGGCTGGGACACACCACTGACGCCTGAGGGGCCTGGGGGGGGCTGTGTGACATCCAGGGCATGCTCAGGCAGCGCCTTCCATGTGCCCTTCTTACGTTCCTCATGGTACCTCCTGGACATGTTGCGGTACCCCTTTGCAACCTTCTTCACATGTCGGTACCGGTCCTTCCGCACCTCAAAGGCATGTATTTGGCCAGGCGTCATGTTGTCTGTAAAACATACACAAAGTCAAATTAGAGTCCCTTAGCCAATTTCAATATCCTCCATACACATCTGTAATACAAGTTCACTTCAACATGGGAGCATACACTATGGCGTAACTATGTGAAGTCAGCAAGTGACCTGGACAACGACATGTTGAAGCATGGATCAGTGACTACATGCTGGGGAGACTGACATGACAGTGCATGGCATGGTACAAGCACTGTCACCAAGTAATCTGGCTGACACTGCCAAAAGGTTTTGCCATTTCATACACGGGCAGAGTGTGACAAGTACAAGCAATCGGAGGAGGAAAGCATTACCCCCCTGTGTGTAGCACCACCCTCATCCTCACCAGTGACACAGGGCTGCATGATAGGTACAAAGCCCATGTGCAGGCATGTGTGTCCCCCAGCACATGTGTGCGGTTCATCACGACTGCGCCAACACAGGCAATCTTGCACCAGAGTGCTAATGTGTCTGCGAGCAGGGATGTTTGTCCATATGTAGGGAGGACTCACTCCCGCCACATGAACAATCCAAAAATGCCATCTTGTAAATATCATGTGTGCAGCGTCGTGCAGCACAAATGGAACTTAGGAAATGGCTTGTTTGCCTACAGTTTGTTCATGTACAGGTATGGACACCTTCCTGTACATGTCTAAACATGGCATTTTGCTATTCTCCATGTGTGCTGCACAAGGCAGCACACATGTACAAAGCAAACATGATGATCCAAATTCATTCCTGCTCATATGGCCAGGATACAACCGGGATGTAACAGTTGGTAAGTTGTGCGCTGCCAACTAGAAATGCCGCACTTGGACATCATGGGCAGCATCTGATACAATGGGTGTTGGCATGGAACGCCAAACACAACCCCCAATGCACGCCCCGTTCACACTCAACACTGCGTGACAGTGTACCTCATTGACAAGTAAGCGTCAATGAACGTGAAATGTTTCAACGCTGCTCAGATTATGATGCTAGGCCCCTATTGACAACATGACCTTGATGATAGTAACGTTGACTTAGCGATATGGGCTTGATGATATGCACCTCACTTCCAATGTGTGTCACTGACTGGGGATGGGCCAAGTCACAACTGTGAGACCAATGCATTTGTCCAGAGTCACTTGCCGATTACTGCACACTGCTGACTCCAAATATACCTCATCACACTGTAGGCAAGTTAGACGTGATACGCAGCCATACTTCATACTGCAACGGTGATCATGTGACCCAGACATACATTCCAACGCAACATGCTAGTCATTTAAGTTCCAACTCACCTGTGGCGTGTGGGTCCTCGAAGCTGTCAATGTCCCCCTGTGTAATTGGCGGTCGTCCATCTGTGAGACAAGGAAAGAAATATGTGTTGGTATTAGACTTCAATTCATATGTGTCGTATACCTCATACCAATCATCACCATGACAGCAAATGCTACGTAACTGTGGTGTGGCGTTTCATGTTGACTACATGATTGGGTCAACTTTGACTGCCATTCACACCAGACCTGTGACAGCTTATTTTGGACAGACAAGACTGTGATGCCAGATGACATGCCCATAATCGTAGTGTGAGTCATCCACTGCGCAACATTACTACATGCATCCTGATGTTCTATAGGCACTTTGTACAATTGAGTAGCTGCAGATTGCACAAAGCAGTCACACAGACGTTGTTGGTGTATGACAATCTGGGGATGTCCACTTCCCTTAGACCATTTGTCCCTAAACCAAAGTCTTTCACACAGCAACTATGTTCACAGGGCAGCGTAGCTGACGTAACACACATCATGAGGACAGCATTTTGTCACTACCTTTTGGCCAGCACACAGCTCACATGGACAATTCCATGGTTAGTTAATGTACAGTCACCCAGGCCGTACACACACAATCGTCTGCCTGCAAGCACATTTTGCGCAGGTGTGCCAGCTACGGCAGTACAATGCTAAGTGTTGGTCCAGCGCAGTGGGTGACACAGACTTGCAACATATGCTTGTCAATGTGATGCTGCGTTGTGTCTCGGATGTGCCAACAATATGCGCAGACGCTTAGCGTCTCACACCTAAATCAGCAAACATTTCTCACTTTGTAAGCAGTGTCACACACGTCGTGATTTTCATACCTTACAGTCCACAGAAATAAATGTTGAGTTTGTACTTACCACCCTGTAGGCCTGTCATGACTCCCACGTAGTCCAAGAGGTCTGCCTCACGTGCAAGCATGTCCTGCCATCGGTGCTTCCACTGGCGCACGTTGCGTTCCACTCCGAAGAACCGTGACATATGCACCCGCACACGCTCCCACCTGATCTTCCGCACAGACACATTGTACCCTTGCAGGATACGGCCTCCCCTCTCCAACATCAGTGGCAGGTGGAATTTTATGAGCCACAGGAACCCCCCCAATGTCCCCTCGGACATCCTGCCCTCCCTGCCCACACCCGGCATCTCTCTACACACATGTGAGCCCACAGCCAGAAATAAAAGAGGCCCCGATAATATCCCCAACAACAATTTAAATGCACTACCCCAAGACAGACACCCGACAAAATTGAGGACAGGAGACAGTAAGACACAATTAATGAGTACACAACACTTCACAGACACTATACACAGGACACAGGACACAGCAACACTCTCAAAATCACTAAACTGCAGCACACACCAACAGAAACCTCCAGCACTCCTCAATCACCAGCAATGTGCTCAAAAGAGAAACTGAAAGTGCAGAGCACTACTCCAGTAGACAGGAAGCATGCAGACATCACTTCCTGTCTCTTTGCGGCCCATTTTTGAGTTAGCGGCGAAAGTTTGCACGCAAATAGTCACATGAGTAATCTTTTTAATGGCAAAAATTGTTGCGCGATGTATTCTAACATTGTGCGGATGAAAAAATATATCGCTTTTTCGTGTTAGCGGCAAGATCTGCACGCTAAGGGCAAATCATTACACTGATGTACAGTCTTGTTGCAAATTGAATGTCAGAGCCCTGTAACAATATGTTGAGGTTGTTTGGCACTCAGATGACAACATGTAAATGATGTTTCACTACACATGACACCGTAACGTGCAACATTCAACACAGGTCACACCATTACTACATATCTAACAACAGAACCATCAATCAATCATGGATTTCCTAAGTGTGCCATTCACCCGTGGGGGTCACCAGACGTAGGGGCATGACTTTCGGCACGCTTCAAGTTGTCTGTGTACGTGCATGTGTTGAAGGTGATGTTGATGTTGCATAGTGGTTCGTGTGCGATGGCAGATGTGGCACTGTGGTAGTTGTGTGGGGGCCAGGTGTCGGTGTGGGCCCCCGAGTGGATGCCTTTCCTAGCAGAGGAGGTGTCTTCAACCATGCCTGGTGTCCATTTGGAGATGGCGTTCTGGTAGTTGTCTCAGGGGTGCTGGTGGTCCGTCTGCTGCGTCAAGTTAGTGGTCCACATACTTGTTGTGGGGCTTGTTGATCTGGAGGTGGTCATGGCCTCCAAGCTAATTGCTTCTGACACACAGGAAAGCATATTTTACCCCATTGCACGCCCTATTTTCATATTTTACCCCATTGCACGCCCTATTTTCAGATTTTACCCCATTGCACACCCTATTTTCATATTTTAGCCCATTGCACGCCAAATTTTGCATCTCTTACCCCATTGCACGCCCACAGTTTCATTGTTTTACACAACGTACACACTCCAATTAATTATTGACCGCTGGCAACAGACTACAATTGTGTATTTATTCACAGACGGCAACCTATATTGGCTGATTTGCACAAAGGACACGTAACAATTTAGGATGGGGTAGCCCAATTTGCACCATGAAGACTCTAGTCTTACACATTTGACACACTGAAAAGCATCTCTGGACTGAGGAGACATTGCCAGCATGAATGTAGTTTTGTTATTTTCTTTGCACATATTGTGGAGGTACCCTTTTCAGAGTGATGTACCCATGCTGGACAGTAAAATGCAGACAGGGTATGTGTGTATGTTTATTTATTGGCACACACCGTGATTGCGGTAATTTTGCTATGGGGTACATTGGAGGGGGACTGTCACAATGTGATGTGCTCAGTTGAAGAAATTGTTTATTATTCTGTCCCTTCGGGCAGTTCCTGCTGCATTTACTGTGGGGTGTGCACCTCCTGCCTCATCTTCATCATCATCCTGGTCATCGTCCGGTGCAGCAGGCACTTGAATCCATGGAGCATTGGTGCGCACACATATATTGT
This sequence comes from Calotriton arnoldi, assembly GCA_963921515.1. Lineage (NCBI taxonomy): Eukaryota > Metazoa > Chordata > Amphibia > Caudata > Salamandridae > Calotriton > Calotriton arnoldi. Next base: position 460,647 of record CAWUFW010003446.1, on the reverse strand, counting down.
GCAATACACAACATGCAAGGATGATTTTGTTGACCATTTCAGGGCTGTACAGCAGTCTGCCACCTGTGATATCCAGGCAACGGAAACGTGACATTAGCACGCCAAATGTGCGCTCCACAATGGACCGGGTGCGTCTGTGGGCCGCAATATACTGCCAATGTGCCTGGGTGGTGGGGTTTCGGAGGGGTGTCATCATCCACGGGCATAGTGCATATCCTTGGTCACCTGTGACATATGTAAGCAAGATGTTTACATTAGTGGCTGGGCTGGCTGTGTTGTTGGTGTAGATAGTTTTGTGGAGTGTCATTTGTGTTGTGTTGGATTTCATGTTAGCCATGTGTTGCTTCTGACTGATTACAAGCATCACTGCAAATTAATTTGACTCACTGTTGATACTCCCTCCCCCACGACTCATCAATTGTGTGCGCTGCGCGGTTACATGACTGGCTCTTCTAACATCTAGCGATGGCACTAAGCACCCCTCCTCACAGTCTATGCCATGTGAACGTTGAAATGGCAATGGGCCACACCAGACACAGTTCACGTTCAGTTGTGCTGCTGTCGCTGCTGCCAGACCTGCCCCAATGCACAGCACATGCTGTTTCCTGTCACGAGCGGCCACATATCAACAGTCATCGCCCCCTCACATGCAGGGCCCATTGCAGGCAGAAACGCTTCACCCTACACCATCAGCATCATCAGACGCAACACTGTCCACTCCGTGGACTACGTACTCATTCGGGAGTATAGCCTCCAACTCACATGCCACGGCTACTCAAGATTCATTTGACTCTGGGAAAGGTTAGCTGACATCAGACTGTCCTAGATCTTCACTACACTGATCCCCAAGGCAGGGCACAACTTTGACGGCTTCTTTGCATGTGTTGACTTGGTCCAGTTCATCGGCCCCACTAAACGCACATGCGTTGGCCACTTACACATGCACCACCTTGTTGATGTACCCCAAGCCACCATTGACCACATGCAGGTCCCCACAAAGTTGGGGTAGATCATTCACAGAGGAGATGCTACACACCACCGTCAACTGCAACAACCACAACACTGCAGGCTTCAATGATGGCGCATGGCCACATTTTCCAAACATGTATCTCCAACTGCGCATGCACCCTTGTCCCACTATGCAACTGCGACATACGGCAGGCAATGAATGCCACCTCAGTCTGCACCAACCTCTGAGTTGGCAGATGCATCTGCTGACACATGGAGTGGAGCTGGTGCAAGCTTTGGGATACCAGTAAACAGCACCACCAACACGAACGAATGCTCATATTCACCATCACCAATACGCCCACACACCAAACTGCTCTTTTATGTTGGATTGCAACATGTATGATCAACAGCTGGGGCGTGCTATGAGCAGGGGACACATGGGTCCTCATCCTCGTAACAGTACAATCAGCATGTGGCATCACCTGGTGGTCCAACGCATTCGGATGCCCCCACCCCACATCTAGGTACCTAGGCCCCATTTTTGACTCCTCCATCTCCAGGTACCTACAGGTGTACGCAGTGGCCTGCGGCTGCTTCGCCAGCCTATGCATCCTCCATGCAAGATTCAGATGGATCCCCCCATTGTCGGGTATGACAGTGACCCACACAGTCATTGCCATCAGGCGGGGCTACAGTGACATGCTATATGCCAACATGGGCACGTCTGAGGTCAGCTTACTCCCGACTGTCCAGCACAACACCTACACACTGTGCCTTGTGTTCCTACTTTCAGTATTGATCGTGTGCCGCCATCGCACATACATGGTTCCCACCTCTCACCACATTTGCGTATGGGTGGCCCAGGGGCTTAGCATTTGTGGATGATCTGTCTACATATCTAGCCACAGTTCCCACAGTTCTTGGTGTTGTTGTGTATGGTATGTGTGCATGTTAATTGACATGTATATGTGATTGAGACATGTACATTCTCACTCTTCTAATTTGCATCTCTGTGAAGTTGAGGCATGTGGTGGGTCACGTTAGTACTTACCGACTAGCACTGCATTTCCATATGTGCCATCCTGGAAGCGCTGGTTTATGATGGACTGTCGGAAGATGTAGGAATCATGCACACTCCCTGGAAAATTGGCTATGACATTGGTGAAGAGTCCCCGGTGGTCCACTATTGCCTGCACATTCATGGAATGGGTGTGCTTTCTGTTGCGGTATATGTGTGCACTGTCCGCAGGGGGCACAAATAGGACATGTGTGCAGTCAATTGCGCCCAACACCTGTGGGAATCCGGCTACGGCATAGAATCCTTGCTTGGTCTCAATCTGTTCCTGCACAGTGTTGGGGAAGTGGAGGTGCTGGGGTATCAGGCTGAGTATGCCATCCAAGACAGTTGGGAGGAAGTTTGAAAAGGCTGCCTGTGAGACTCCTCCGACTCTGGCCGTTGTTGGTTGAAAGGTCCCAGAGGCCAACATATGCAGCACAGCCAGCAGCTTTGTCTGCGGGGGGATGTTGGTTATCCGCTGTGTTTGTGGTGTCAGCCTGTGGGCTATCCGGTTCAGGATGTTTTGGATGGATGTCCTTTTGAGCCTGTAGTGGGCAATGACATCCTCTGGCGTCAGGTCTGCGAGGCTGGTACGTCTGCGCAGGGCCCACTGTCGTCTTTGGCGCAGCCTTGGTGGTGGTCCTGGGGGAGGTGGCAGTGGCGGTGGTGGTTGTTGCCTTCGTGGGACTCCAAGCTGAATGATTAGTACCTCCATGGCATCTGTGGGTCTTCAGGTGAGGGTCTGGGCTAGTCTCCCTTATATGCCTCCATTTATCTCCATTTTTGCAATTTTTAGACCTGTATTTTTCAGGTCTTATTTCCCTGCAGCTAAGGGGCCTTAGCGGGACTTGTTTTATCGCTTCACGGGTCTGGGACATCATTGCTAATAGTGCGATGGTGTGTTAGCGACATTTTTCATGAAATTTTGAGAGGGAACGCCTACTTAGCATATCATTAGCGAAAACTATCGCTGCCATGCACGGCGATAGCAAAAACGGTAGCTATCGCCGGAAAGCTGTCGCTAATGCTTGTTAGCGACATCTTGGTAATAGGGGGATAAAAAAAAAATGCGTTAGCGGCACAAAAGTGCCGCTAACGCGGCGATATCCGGCTTGATAATATGCCCCAATGTTTGTTATCTCCACAAACAGAGACCATAGAAGACTCACAGGAGTGCAAAGCACTAGTGCAGCCATCTAAAAGGCAGGCCATATCATGTACTTGTTCTTTCTTTTTTTCTTTCTTTCTTTCTTACTTTCTTAGACAATTTTTGGCACCCCACTGGTATTTCACTAAAAGTCCCAGCAGTTTATAACATTTTAGTGGCAATTACAACAGCTGCAGGCCTTTAGACTTACTATCTGTACTACCTGACTGAGACGCAGTAAGCGTGCATATGAACCTGCTCTATACTTCACTCTTAATGTCAGGTACCAAACCATTTTGCAAAAGTAATATGATTTTTCACTGTGATACACAAATAAAGCACATATATACATTTCCTATCAACCTACCTTCTCATGTCTCTGAAATGAATAGTGAATAATTTTGCCTCACTGTTAGAAATGGGATCTCTAGTTGGCAAGGGCTTGCACCTTTGTCCAAGTAGGGACCCTTCTTCCTAGTCAGGGTAAGGGAGTTACACTCCTAAAATAACCCCTGCTCACCCACTTGGTAGCTTGGCACGAGCAGTCAGGCTTATTCTAGAGGCAGTGTGTAAAGCATTTGCACAAAACCAACAGTAATACAATGTAAGCACTACAAACGGACACCACACCAGTTTAGAAAAATATCCAATATTTTTATATACTTTAAACAAGACCAAATACGATAAAACTCCACTGTACAGTACTTCAGAAATAGTTACTTCTCAAAATGTCTTTAAAAACAGTTCCTTGATGTCGATAGCTCCGTCCAGGGCTATCACGGCGTCGAGAACAAACAAATCCAAACAGTTCTGGCTGACCGCGGCGTCGCGGGTCAACTACGGTGTCGGGAAGACCCGCAAACAGTACCTTTCAGAAATGCAGGGCGTCGATGACCTCGCGGTGAGCTTCCAAAAACACGGCGTCCGCAGGCGTCGGTTCTGGATGTCGGGGCGGGCGTCGTCGGGGCCCTCGAAGTCACACGCGTTGCAGATCGATCTCCTCTGTTGAAGTCAGGAGCGCTGGCGTCGGGTGCTGCGGTGCGAAGTGCAGCGGTGCGGCGTGCGGTGCTCTCAGGTCGCGGTGCGAGCAGCGGCTCGGTGGCGGCATCGGATGGCGTCGTCGGTGAGACCAGGGTCGCGGTGTGAGATGAAGGCGGTGCTCGTCACGGTGCTGGCAGGTCACGGTGCAGCAGCGGCATCGTCGTAGCTGCTGCGCTGTCGTCGGCTGACGAACGGGAGTCGATGGCACCGGCGTCGGTGGGCCAAGGCTGTGGTGCGGGATGAGGGCGGTGCGTCGTGTAACTTATGAGCGGTGCCCCCGAACCACGGTGCAAGCAGCGGCGTCGAGACCGGCATGGAGCGTCGTCGTCGGGAAGGCCACGGCGTCGTCGTGAAGCGAGGCGGTGCGCAGTGCGGTGCCCACAGGTCGCGGTGCGAGCAGCGGCTCGGTGGCAGCGTCAGCAGGCATCGTCGGTGAGACCAGGGTCGCGGTGCGGCGTTGCGGCGGTGCCCTCTGCGGTGCCGTCGGAACACGGAGTCGGCAGCGTCGTCGTCGACGTCGTCGAGTTGCTTTTCTTCTGTTGCAGCACAAAACACACAGTCCCCAGTGCTGAGGGCAGAAGAACTTGAAGTCTTTGCTGTTCCTGAGACTTCTTGAACAGGGGGAAAGCTCTACCTCAAGCCCTTGGAGACACTCACAAAGTAGATTGCAGAAAGTTCAGTTCCAGTCCTTTCACTGCCCAAGACAGAAGCAGCCACTGCAGGCCAACACAGCAAAGCACACAGCAAAGTGGTAGTTCCTCCTCACAGCTTCTCCAGCTCTTCTTCTTTGCAGTCTTCTTGATCCAAAAGAGTTCTAATTTTCTGGGGTTTGGGTCCCCCTTTTTATCCTCAATTTCTCTTTGTTCTCTGAAGGCAGAGAGGCCTTTGCCTAGTCCAAACCAGTTCTGGTCAGTCCTGGAGCACTTTGTTGACAAGTCTCCTTCTTTCTTTTCACAGTGCAGGCCAGGGACATCAGACGCACCACAGGAGGTGGAGCCAGCATTGTGGAGGGAAGGCCCAGCCCTATTCAGGACCCAGGTGCATCTCCTCCCACCCATCTACATGTAGATCTTGCTATTCAGCCCTGTGCTGACTCACCCTGTCTCCTGGCATCCCCCAGCCCCTGTCACTCACACTCCAGACAAGGAATACACAACCTAGCAGAGGCAGGCTTGGATGGTTAGACAAGAAAATACCCACTTTCTAAAAGTGGTATTTTCAAACACAGAATGTTAAAACCAACTTCACTAAAAGATGCAGTTTATCATTCTGAGTCCAGGCAGACTAAACTCGAATTTCTACCATGTTCCCTGGGTCTGTTAGGATTATAAGCTGTAATAATCAAAACTGCCCATTCTGGCCTATGGGGAACAGGTAGCCTTGCAATAGTGAAAAACGAAATAGGCTGTAATTCACTATCAGGACATGCCACACACACCAGGGCATGTCCTACCTTTCACATACAATGCACCCTGCCCACAGGGGTACCTTGGGCCTACCTTAGGGGTGACTAACATGTAGAAAAGGGAAGGTTTAGGAACTTGCAAGTGTGTGCACTTGCCAAGTCGACATGGCAGCCCCAGGCTGCACACATGCTCTGCAATGGCAGGCCAGAGTTACACTTTACGGGCTGTTTGCGTGGGTGGCACAATCCAGTGCTGCAGCCCACCAACAGCATTTGATCTATAGGCCCTGGCACTCTCAGTGCACTTTACAAGGGACTGACACATAGATCAAATAGGCCAATCATGGAAACACCAAACCATAACACACTTTACACAGAGAGCATATGCACTTTAGCACTGATTAGCAGTGGTAAAGTGCCCAGAGTCCTAAAACCAACACACACAGGGTCAAAAACAGGAGGCCAAAAAGCAAAAAGTCTGGGGGTAAACCCGCTGAAAAAGCCAAGTCTAACACTCACACTGTAGGCTGATAAAACACATGCATATCCCTAAAAACGCATTGCATAATCCAGTGCACAATAAATCAGCAGACCTAGCAAGAAGAATTCTGAATTTTAATTCTTTATAGAAGCCTTTGATTTCTTGCTCAGTGAAATTATATCTTTTAGAAATCATGTCTTCCTTGAAAGAAAACTTTCAAGCTCAGTGTTGTTTTAACTCTTCAATGTGAGAATTATATTATGCACCAGAGCCCAACATAATGTGGTTTCCATTTGCAGCCAGCACAATAGTCAACCTCTTTGATAGAGATAACTTTGGTGTTACTCTCAAGACTCCTTTAAACAAATTCAGTACCCTGCTACAAGGGTTTGAACTCTGAGGCATGTAAGTCTTCAAAACACTCTACGCATTCTAAAAATATCTCACATGCAAATGGCATAAAAACATATTTATTTTTATTATTATTATTATTATTATTATACATCTCCATATTGTGCTTAAATTGAAACAGTTGAATTTGCATCCTGTGTGCAAGTTGCGCTGTTTTAGATTCCAATCAAAATGATCCAACCTGGAAACAGGTAGTAACATATCAAAATTTGAAATACTTCTCTGCTTTATCATGATTTTCAAACTCCTATAAATTGGGAGCAAAAGATTTGACATTGCACATATTTTAGCATGTTTGTTTCACTGTACTTGTCCCACTGTACTGTTCATGCCCCACAACTCCAAGGAAAATGCCCTTTTAAATCAGCATTTACTTTTCCTCCTTACATACCTATGTAGAGTTTTAGAATATTGTTGCATTTAATTCCAGAGATAATGGAATTTAATTTACCTCCCCTCCACGGTTGAATATCTAGTGGATTTTCCCTGTTCCCCCTCTCTAGGGATCTCAGTCTAGCAATTCTCCTTTTTGGGTGGCCAGACCTCAGATAGATTAATTTGCTGGAGCCAAGAGCCACCAGTAAGGGAGATCCAGGTTACAAGGCCAGAATTAAACACCCTTTTGAAAATATTTTAGTCAATGATCAAAAACAAAGACCTTGTGTGCTCCCAGGCTACTTTTGACATAGAAGGAGAATCATCAATCATTCTCCACAGGACAAGAAATATGATAACCAATTTCCACTAGGCCCAGCCAAAATTTCATTTATGTTGGCATTATCTCTGTAATTTCTGGCATATCTGCCTCAAGCTCAACTCGGACAAGACAGAAGTACTCATGCTTGGACCCTCCCCCTCAGCCTGGGATGACTCCTGGTGGCCTGCCGCACTGAGAAAGCTCCTCCACCACGGACCACGCACATAACCTCTGCATCATATTGGACTCATTGCTCACAATGAACTGCCAGATCAACGCCGTATCCTCATCCTGCTTTCACACGCTCTGCCTGCTTTGAAAGACATTGAGATGGATCCCCACAGAATCCAGAAAGACTGTCACCCACTCACTCTTCACCAGCAGACGCGACTACGGCAACACACTCTATGCCGGTGTCACCCAGAAACTGCTCAGGAAACTACAGAATGTTCAAAATGCCACAGCCAGACTGTTCCTCAACATCCCCAGCTGCAGCCACATCACCGAACACCTTCAACAACTCCACTGGCTCCCTGTCAGCAAGAGAATCACTTTCAAGTTCCTAACACATGCTTACAAAGCTCTCCACGATGTGGAACTAGCATATCTGAACCACAGCCTCCCATTTCCCGAACCCGCCCGACAACTTCGCTCCGCCCAACTTGCCTTGGCCACTGTCCCACAGATCCACAAGACCAGAACCAGAGGAAGATCCTTCTCCTACCTCGCCACCAAGACTTGGAAGACCCTGCCCCTCCACCTCAGGCAATCCCAGTCTCTGACCCAGTTCAGGAAGGATCTCAAGACCTGGCTCTTCGACTGAACCTCCACCCCCAGACGGATCAGCAGCCCCCCCAGCGCCTTGATACCCTCACGAGTGAGTAGCCGCGCTATGGAAACCCCTGATTGATTGATGATTGTTAAGTGAAAAGACTGGGGATTACGCCACTATGCCATGTTGTGTAATTGAGACTAAGGGCCTGATTTAAATCTTGTCAGATCTGGTTCCAACATCACTTTTTCTATGGTTTCACAGTCCGCCTACTTGGCAGTCTGCCCGCTCTATTTAGATGTTGGCAGGTCCATGGACAAAAGACCGCCCGAGTGCCAGACTCCGTCAGATGTTTTCCACCGCATCGACTGCATCAGAGGCAGAAGTGGCTGCCGGTAGGAGTCCAGCCAAGATTAACGCCGGGCCAATCACAATGTGCCTACCTGTCAAGGAAACTGACCTCTTACTTTGAGTTGGCAGAATCAAAGGAAATGAGGTAGGAACTTACCCTTTTTCCTATTTTCCACTTCCATTTCCATCTTGAACCCCATTGCCCAGGTCCTCCCTTTGCTGCTTCTACATGACCACGATGCTACTCAACTCCGTTGTCGTACGGGATCTGAGGTAAGCTTCTTATACACTTGTCTTACTATGAATCGCGTGTTGACATTTGCTTTAGCCTCGTGCATTTTGACATTGCTCTTACATGCAATTTTTTTCTTATGTCTAATGCATTAGTGTGCATTTTACAACTTATCAAGGTAAAATGAACACACCTGTGTTGACACTTAAAAAAAAATTATGCTGTCGTGGTGGTTGTGGGTGTTGTGCTTGTGGTGCCTGTAGGTGTGTATTCAATAGTGTGTGTGTGTTGTTTGTGTGCAATGCAATATGTAAAGAAAGGGCCATAATACATTACTTACATATATTTTAGAAGCAAACACAACATATGTGTATTCACACATTAATAAGTAGTACTTACCAGTCTCCCCTCTACCAGGGACACACTCCATCAGGAATCCGCTGCTAGGACAACAGCAGCACAATGGGGGCATCTGAATAGGATCGGAGCAAACCCGCCGGCCTGACCACGATGGAGTACTGTTAGCCAGCAGAGGAGTATGCTGTGTTGACGGAGGTGCATCGCTTATGCAACGGTAAACAGTCTGTTGATGCGGACTGCAGTTCAACTAGCCCACATCTAAATACGGCAGGCAGGACTCTGTCTTGTTGTGCATAACTTCTTTATTGCCCTCACACACAGCACCAACAAAGAACTTAGAATTAGAATAGAACATCCTCAAATTTTAGAGCTCTTTAGAACATACATAATAACATAGAACATGCAGCCATCTTCCTTCTTTTCTTGCTGTGATTACTCAAAGTCCCAAAATATGAACACAATGCATTAACTTCGTCCAATGTGATCCACTCAAATGTATTCCCTTATCAAGAATCTTCTCCGAGATTTCTCCTTAATTCTGTCATGAAAAACAAAAATCAAACACATTAAAAATGTTGGGCCCAAATAGGGAGTGATAATATTAGCCTCCGTGTCTTTAATAAAATCACGATTTTCTGCCCATTAAAACTGTGGAAAACCTGCATTTTATGGCAAGGCACAGAGGCCATTATCATGCATGTTTAAAGCTCATCCAAAACTCTTTACAGTATTTTCCACAAGTTTAAAGTAAAATCTTTTAAACGTTGACTCACTCAACCAATCAGCAGCCTTCAAAATAGAAATTAGACTACCTCCTTTTACAAAAGCCTTGCTTGCCATCACTCCTTTTGCCGAATGTGCCCCAAACACTGTCACATCAACTCCTGCCAACTTCATCACTTCCTTAACCCACCTTGCCAAAGTAGGTGCAGAGACTGCTCTGAAAGGCTGTCTATAAGACAATAGCAACTGTGTACATCCTTGCTCTCTTAATCTCCCTGTCCTTTACTAATATTGTTTCAGACATCGTACCACACACAGCAAATCATGCCATTCCATCCTAGGATAGAAAATTGTCCTGGACATAGTTTTGGTGCATTTGTGTAATGCAAAACACACTCCCTCAGGCTGATAACTTGTAGCAGTCACCTCCAATGCTCTTATATCCAAAACCCTCCTATAGGACACCAAACACAATAATATCGCCATCTTCCAAGACAACAACTTTAATGACATCAACTCATTACATACCCATCCTTCTACTTCCTTCAACACCTGCAACACATCCCATAAAGATGCATATCTCGCCTTAGGAGGAAGCTCCAATTGAACTCCCTTTACTATTCTTTTAACTAAAGGAAGTTGCCCAACCGAATTTCCATCCACCAGTTCATGCCCTGCTGAGATAGCAGACCTGCTAAATTTCACTGAATTGTACGCCAAGCCTTTTTTAAACAATTCTAACAAATGATTCACCACCTCCACTACAGGTGCTGATATGGTATCCAAGCCCTTGCTATACACCAACCAGACCATCTTCTCCATATCGACCTGAACGCTTTTGAAGTTCCTGGTGCCCACGATGCCTTAATAAGTTCCGAAGCCTCCTCCAATAATCCAGACACCTGCCATACTCTCCTAAAATCAACCAACCCATCAGAATCAACTGACCTCCCATTATCAATTTGTGGTAATTCACCTGGGCGTCCACCAGTAGTTGTGGAAAACAAGGTAATAACACCGGATCATCCATCAACAGGCTCATTACATCCGGGAACCACAACTGAGACTGCCAAAACGGAGTTATTTACACTAACTTTGCTCTCTCTCTCCTGACCTTCATGAGCACTCTCTGAATCAACGAGAAAGGAGGGAATGCATAAATCCTCCCTTTCCCTCAATCCTGAAGCAAAACATTTATCCCGAAAGCCTTCAGATCCGGTCTCCAACTGTAAAACTTCTCTAACTGAGCATTCAAACTGTCCATGAAGAGATCCACCTCCAATGGACCCCATCTTCTTTCCAAACTCAAAAACACTTTCCTTTGAAGCCTCCAATTACTGGCATCCTTTAGATTCCTTGAGTCCCAATATCCCTCTACATTGCTCTTCCCTGGAATATTTTGAGCCTGCACCATAATCTCCCTGGCCAAGCCATCACAGGTTTCATGACCTTTGAAAAACATCATGGCACTGACGTCAGCCCGAATGGTAGGCTCTTGAATCTCCATTGCTTCCCTTTCCACCTGAACTGAAGGTAGTCGCTGTGCTCTACACTTACCGGGATTGTTAAATAAGCATCCTTTAAATCCAGCCTTGTTAACCAATCCCCTTTCCTTAATAGGTCTCTCAACATGTGAATTCCTTCCATTTTGAAATGATTGTAACATACCTAATCGTTTAGGTCTTGCAAATGTATTACCCGTCTCATCCCTTTGTCCTTTTTCTCCACTAAGAAGATATTGGTTACAAAACATCTTGGACTCTGCAGCACCCTCTTGCGTGAAAGAACCACGAGTAATCCCCCCTCCACGGCTGGGGAATCAACCCCACATTCTCCCGGCCCCACCAAAAACCTTACAGAAGTTCTTTTGCACATTTTCTGGAAAGAATTCAAAGTGCTGACATATCTGGGCATGTCTTTGATGAGCTCCTCGCCAAACAACATCCCATTACTCTCCTCACCAAACTCTTTGCTCGGCAGTTCCGCTAGTTTGGTATATATTTTCATTAGAATGCTTTTGTGCCTTTCCAAGCACAAAGCCACATTAGTATTGCCCAGTAAACAGATCGCTCTCTGGATCCATTGATGTAGCTCAAAGAGATCCACCCCTGTATTATTAGAATGTGCCTCCTCACACAAATCAAACACTTTAGTAAGTGGCCCTAAAATGTCCAAGAGTCTATCTTGGCACTGCTTCAGGACCTTATCTAACCCTTTCCTAGGGACTCTGCCCTTTTTATTGAGAAAATGTAACATCTTCAGATCCAGCTCCGTAGTATACTCCACCTTCGACTGCAAGGTTGGCCTTGGACACTCGAAACGTAGTCTCTTCTGAACCTCCTTAGGGATTTCCTTACAAATCCAATATGACACATATTGAGCCACATGTTCTGCTGGAGTCCACTGAGGTGACAAAGGGTGTTGTATCGGTAGAGGATCAAACATTTTCTCTTCTTGTGGGTCAGCAAAAGCGTCCATCTCTAATTTTATTCTTTTTTGGCCAAAAATCTTTTTCTTACTCTTATCACACTCATCCTATTTCCCCTTTAGAACTGTCGAGCATAACGCAGCATCCCCACTAGAAGATGACTCATCACATGCCACTATGTTGTGGCTCTTCCCCTTTGCCTTTATAGCATCTCCTTTGGCCTTTATAGCACAACCTGTATCTGGGACCTTACGCCCAGACCCTTTGGCTTCTTTAAACACTTGTCTTTGTTTCATCTTTTAACCTTTTTTAGAACTTTCAACTTTAGAGCCACTAGCTACTGGTTCCGCCTCTCCTGTTGACCAAAATTTCTCCTCTTCTGTATTAATTACATCAGTTTTTCCTTTATGTGTCGCTTTACACTAATATCTATCTTCCTATCCATTCTCTCTGCTAATTCCTCCCTAATTCTTTCCATATATTCTTTCATCTTATCCTCTAATTAATTCCATTTACCCTGTTTCATTGCTAAATCTATTATTTTTCTCAACCGCTATAATCCTCACAAAAATTTCCACCTTCCGATGCTCACCAGCTGACTGATAAATAGGTGACTGAAATTCCTTCGCGCCACAAATTCAAACACCTCACTACATGAGTGTAATGCCCAAAATATGGCTGTCTATGGCTGCCTTTCTATAAATACATCTCTTACCAAACATTGAAAATGGTCGCCGCACGTAACGTGTACGGCGGCCTCAACTTGCCAAAAATGAACACTTAGAGCCTAATTATGAGTCTGGCGGCCCAAGGACTGCCAGTCTCGTGGGGGCGCGGCAGTGGCGGTCCAGTCACCACAGCACCAGCGGTCTGACCACCACATTACAAGTTGGGCAGTCGGACCGCTTTGCACCACCCCAGCCGCCAGGGATCCACCGTTCCTTGGCAGTGATGCGGCGGTAAGATTCGGCGGTCGGACTGCTTTGCACCACCGCAGCCGCCAGGGAACCACCGTTCCCTGTCGGTGGCTCGGCAGTCAGTACCTCAGCAATATGCTGGTGGTGCCGCTGCAGTACAGCCATGCATATTCCGAGTTTCAGGACCGCCAGAGGGGTAATGGAGGTCTTTCCTCCATGAAAAGGCTGGCGGTCCTGAAACAAAGGTGGCCCTACAGGGCCCCCTGTTGCCCATGTGTATGAGGATGCATGCAGGGGGCACAATATGTGCCCCCCTGTGTTCATGCACCCCAGTTCCTGCACAGCATGGACTTTACCGTCCATGCCATGCAGGAACTGTTTTTGGCGTTCCCATTTTCAGAGGCACCGCCATGGGACTGCCAAAAACAGCCTGCCAGACACGAGGAAACTCGTAATCTGGTGGGCGGTGTGACCTTGGGTTTGGCGGTGCATGAGCGGGCCGGCGGTATGACGGTCTGCTCCTGCACCGCCAAACTCATAATTGGGCCGTTAGAGAGCGAGATGCTGTCTCTGAGTCTTGCGCTCGCAACCTCACTGCAGCCATTACGGTCTTGCCCACCTGCAGGCGGCCTGCCTTTGCCTGCCTCCTCTCGTGCATTACCACATCACGCTCGATCCGGTAAGAGTCTTATTTGAACATCAATAAAAAACAATGGCCTCAGCTGTCTTAACCCAAAACCATACATTCCCTCAGCATATTTCCTCAAAGGCCCCCTTCTCTTGCGAACTAACACAGTTGCCTATAAAATGCAGATAAAACCTATGCTTAAAACGCGCTAAGCCCCTTTCTTTTCGAGCCAATTTAAAACTGTAAACAAAGCAACCTTTTCAAAATTCAAGTCATATCATAGTAAAGTAAAATATACATATTTATTTAAATCCCACCCACATACTATGATGCCTAAAAACCTCATAATCAAAAGTCTCTTTTTGTGAAACATCGTTTTGTTTCAATACTACTTTTCCATTTAAAACTGTATTTACCCTTCGATTAACATACAATCTGACTCAGCAACCAATATACCTTCCTATAAATCTCTTTCTGCTCCTTTCCAAATCCATCCATCTAGCACATATTCTCATACATCCTAGAAGTAATTTGTAATAGTACTTATCTGTTTTTGAACAGCAACAAAAGAAGGAAGATGGCTGCGTGTTCTGAGTTATTATGCATGTTCTAAAGAGTTCTAGAATTTTAGGATGTTCTATTCTAATTCTAAGTTCTTTGCTGCTGTTGTGTGTAAGGGAAATAATGGAGTTATGCTTAACATTAGCCTCTGTGCCTTGCCATAAAATTGCTACAAATCACAGTCATCTCTGGAAAGTTCCATGTTCCAATGAAATCCCTTGGCTCAAGTTTTGGTTTTATTGAAAGCTGGTTGTGAGTAAAGTGGAAAAGGGAACAAGAACATGCCCATTCAGGATGAATGCCTCCCTTGCCTCTCTTGTCAATGACGAACATAAAAAGGGTAAAAGGACTGTGTCCCTGAAAAGAGAAAACAGACTCATGCAAGAGGGGATGGGGCGAAGGGAAAGGAGTTGACCACAGCAACAACTCCTTTGTATTGGTTCTTTAAACAAGGGAAGTAGCAGGTAGAAGGCATGCAAGAGAAAAGAAGGTCCTAGCCAGGAAGCGGACAGAAAGGTTGAGAGTGGCTGATGCAGATTTAGCTGAATGTTGGGAGGAGAGAGGGAGAATCGGAGATGACCCTTGTCACTAGGAGGAAGCGGAACACGATGGCAACTGGTGCAATTACTGAGATCCTCACCTCAGAGTGCCCCACAGCCCCGGGGGGCTATGGCACCCAGGGTGAGTACCGCTAAAGGGAAGTAGTGGGAGAGGGTAGGCAATTGAGGAGTTTGGATTTCTTTCTTCCCTCTTTTTTCACATGGGCATAGAAACGGAAGGAGGGAAGATTGCTATGGTGGCTAACAGATTCAATTGAGGAAGCCGGTTTAACCTCACTAAAAAGAGAGAAATTTGGAACTAGTTTGACAGGAAAGAAGTCAATCTTGTTTTTTTTGTACAGATACTTACAAAGCTCCCAGCAACTTATTCAAATCCCTCCTTACTAATATTCCATGCCTCACTTCCCAACCCACTGACCATAGACTAGTAAGAACATAAAATATACTTTAGGGGAATAATTTAAAGGAGGAGGCAAAAACACTTCGCCAAAGACAATAGTCAAGGTTTTTCTTTCATCTTTCTTTCCTTATTTTTCACTTATTTGAGTTGTGCTCTTCTTCCTGGGGTACATTGGCTGGGATACAGAGGAAATAGATTTAAAGGAAGGAACAAAAGAAAAGACGTTATCCAGAGAATGAAATACAATATACCTTCTAACCAGTTTCATCATCCTTAATGGAGAAGGAAAATCTAACTGTGAATAGAACATTTGTTTGTTGTTCTTTTGAAAAAATCACCATTCCAAAACTCCTACTCAGAAAGCCCCCTAGACCTTATTTCTGACCCACACTCTCACACGGAGACAGTAACCTTTGAGTGATTCAAACCCCAGAAATTTGTATCTAATCAAGGAAGTCCTATCTCGAGATGAATTACGGAGTGTTTATCTAGGGAACTGAACATTCATTTTAAACAATCTTGATACACATCTAAACTAAGATTCATTAAAGAGGCATTTATACCCTTAATTTTTCAACTTAAAAAATAAACAAATGTGTCTCATTTTCAGCTGCCGTTTTTCTAGCAAAATCACTGACAGTGTTACAGGAATATTATTATTTATTAATTTCATTTCAATAAATAAGAAAACTTCAGTAATGCTGCATAACGAAATATTACAATATTGTCCTATTCCTTTAATTTCACTTGCATTGACACATGCTCTTTTAGTCAAGTCTTTAAATTTCAGAACTATAGATACCAGAATGCTATGATACCGATAAGAGGCGCTCTCATTGCTGACATCGGACCTCTTGAGATTTTCAAGTCATTGGGGCATATTATCAAGGAGTCATCTCCGATTTATCGGCACTTTAGCGCCGCAAAAGTGGCGATAGATTCATCGCCCCATTCACAAGCTGGTGCAAACTGCCGACATCGCCAGTTTTCCTGTGATAGCAACCGCAATAAACATCGCGACAACTAACGCTAATGATATGCAGAGTAGGCGTTCCCGTGCGAAAACACAGAAAAACACCACTTCGCGAGATTCTCAACGACCAGTCAGATCTGCGATGCGAACCAAGAACAGGCGATAAGGCGCGTTAGCTGCAGGGATTTAACACCTGCCTTTTGCTGGTGTTAAGCAGGACGACTACTTGCAGTATGAAAGGGAGCCCAGCCCAGAGCCACATCTGAAGACCAACACATGTCATGGAGCTACTGATCATGCAGCTCGGAGACCCAAGAGGGCCACAACACCCACAGCCACCACTCCCAGGCCCCCCCCCGGACCACCCCTCCGGATTACCACCTAGGCAGTGCAGGACAGTGGACGACCCTAAAACGCACCAGCCCCAGAGACTCAACACCAGAGGAAGCCATTGGCCAACACAGGCTCAAAAGGACAACCATCCTCCGCATCCTGACACACATTGCCCACAGGCTGACGGCACCAACACAGCGGACAACCTACATCCCCCCGCAGACAAAGCTGCTGGCTGTGCTGCACCTGTTGGCCCCTTGTACCTTCCAACCAACAACTGCCGGAGTCGGAGGAGTCTCACAGCCAGCCCCATCAAACTCCCTCACACATGTCATGGATGCATGTCCACAAAAGCAACGGCGGGCCCCTGTATCTGCACCACACGATAGTTCCAATTCGTGGTGTACCTGCGCAACCAACCCCAACGCCAGCCATGCTAGACGCCTCCGTGCTCCAGACCCAAGATCATAGTAACCGAAATGTGGGTGCGCCAGGTCATGAAGTCCAGTAGTCAACAGTAGTGTAAAAACAGAACTTTATTACAAATACACAAACAAACAAAACGAAAAGCTCAGCCAATGCGTTCCATTCCCAACGGGGAACATCAACAGGGCAACGTGTCTTCAGAAACCTGTGGGAGAAATGGTGACCATGGTCAAACTTCCATATAGTCACATGCCTAATCTGGTACAGTGTACTGCACTTGGACAAACCGGAATGCTCACAGGCATGATAAATCATGCATGAGAAGACCGTAACAGAAGTTCGTGTGGCGGTAACCGTCGTATAAATGAAGAGGAAGGTAACGACCACACGAACTGCTGTTGCAGTCACATCATGCAGGACTCATCATACCTGAAAGCATCACGGTGTGTGTCAGCTCGATACCCCTGCCCCTCACTCGCCCCACACTGTGCAGGAACATCTTGAGACCACACAAGGGAACTACGCCATAGCTGGCATCACGCACGTGTTGGGGGCAATTCACAGCACACGTGTACGACTTGTGCCCCCTGCCGACACTGCACACAATCACTGCAACAGCAACCACACGCATGCCATCACTGTGCATACAAAAGTGGACCACCGTGGCCTGTCCACCAATGTCGTCGCAACCGCCCCAGGCAGTGTGCATGATTCCCACATGTCCGCAAGTCTGCCACCAACCAGCGCTTTGAGGATGGCCCCCATGGAAATGCACTGCCCATCGGCAAGTACCAACTGAACACACCACACACCTCAACTCCACAATCCCCCAACTCACAACTGTGGGAATGCACACGTCACAAATCCACCACCAAAGTGACTACTGCGTGTGTCTCAGTCTCTGCCACAACCTGTCCATAGGCCTACACACACGTGGCCGACCACCTTCAACGGGCACATACACACTGGAGACGAGGTGGCTACGTCCCAAACCAACCCGCACACATCACGTCATCGCATGCTGGGTCGTGTCAGCAAGGGCGGCGCCCCCCACTCAGCCATGAGTCCGCCGCCGTGACCGGTGGTGCCTGCGCGATCCTGTGCGCCTGCTGCACCCCAGCCCTGGTCCCCAGACCGGTCCTCCGCCCAGCGATGACTGGCCGCCCCTGCGCACCAAGGCCTCCATGCTCACCTGCCGCCACCGGCGTGTCTCCAAGAGGGCCCACCACGTGCCGGTGCATCCTCCTCAGCCGATTGCTGGATTACGCGCCACAGACCCCCAGCGCACCCTGCGGCACCGCACCGTGGAGTCATGTGTGTGCTGACTGCTGCCTTCGGCATGCACTACGGTCCAGCAGGACTCACAATTCAAATCGAACCACGATTAGCAGGACGGCTCATTGAGGCCTACCCATCATCGCAGGCTGCACACCCGCTCAGCTCTTCAGGTGCCACTAACCCAGTGCGCCACAAGTCATCGTACCATGGCGGGAGGCCCGTGCCAGCCACAGTGCATTGGGTGCCACTAACCCAGTGCGCCACAAGTCATCGTCCCATGGCGGTAGGCCCGTGCCGGCCGCAGTGCTTCGGGTGCCACTAACCCAGTGCGCCACAAGTCATCGTCCTGTGGCGGTAGGCCAGGGTCAGCCGCAGTGCATCGGGTGCCACTAACCCAGTGCGCCACAAGTCATGGACCCTTTATGATTGAGTCTCGTGGTGCGGACGCCATCATGTCATCTCCGGCAGTGGAGAATGTGATGTGCTAGGCCCCTTTATTGGCAGGGTCACATGTCCTGTGACGCCTGTGCTGGATGGGTGTGGTGTGGGTGTTAACCAGCCCTCAGGGAGTGGCTGTGGCATGCTGACAACTAGACCAGTGATCAGCAGATCACTACAGGGAAGACCTGGGACATGTAGCTTTGTCGTCCCCCCCTCTGAGCGTAAGCGGAGTGGACTGGCCTGGCGTATGCCAGGCCAGCGTAGGGGTGGGAACAATGAGCCCGGGGCTCTGGGCGTGCTTCAGTCCTGGGCTGGACAAGGAAGTAACTGATGCTTGTGTCTCTGTTGTAGTGTCTACGCCACCCGGACCGCAATCAGCAATGTTGCACCCTGTGACTCAAGTCCCACGACATGAGCAACATGGACGTAAGGGGGAATCACTGACCCTACATTCATCCATACTCTCATACTCGAATGATCAAAGGCATGAAACATCTGTGCGATTCTGAATGTTTAATTCACATCCAGTGGAGTGTTGCAGCTGGAGCAGTACAGTGCCATGCAAACCCCACTTCACATTATTGGCCCGTGGAGGGCCAGCCAGAGTCCTTCAGGGAATGACAAGTACATCGGAAGAGGAAGAGTTCAGTCCGCAGTCTGATCGCTGTGTCATTGGTAACCAAATAGAAAATGGCAGTCCATGTCGAGGTCCAAGGTGAGTGTCGTAGAGTGTATCGGGGGACAGTGGAAGGTGATGATGCAAAGGGCAGAACCAACCAGAAACAGGCCATATGGCGGAGATGAATGCTACTGCCTCCTCCTTACCAGTAAGGTTGATTCACCCGCATCTTCGTCCTCTGATGTCACATGTGCCTCACACGTGGGTGGTGGTGGAATGTCGGCAGCACTGTCTGCCACTGACACATCGGGGGCCGAAGGTGGATTGCCTGCAGCACTGTGAGGCACTGACACATCAGGGGGCGGAGATGTGGATGTAGAAGCAGCAGGAGCATTCATCTGCGCAAGGCCTTGAGGCAGCAATGCCATGACGATGTGCTGCAGGGCATGGAAGGTCCCAGCCACATCTCGCTGGTGTGCAGCCGTGGCAGCCATTCTTTCCGCAGTCATCTGCTCCATGTTCTCCATGAGCCCCGCATCTGTCCCAACCTTCGGCTGACATCCCTGGAGCCACTCTGACTAGACAGTTGTTCTTGTCTCAGAGTCAGGACTCCAGCGATGTCAGCCATGGATCGTTGGAGAGCATGGAGCGGACTGTGGGTGTCCGTTAGGGACTGTAAGTGGTCCCTGATGGGAATCAGACACCCATGTATGGCATCAAGTTTGGCTGCCATGAGGTCGAACCCCACCCACACCTGATCAGCCATCTTCTCCTGGACCTCTAACACACGGCGTTGGAAGGCCATGTGTTGTTCGTGGGGGTCCTGGGAGACAGCCGGGGTGGTAGGTGCTTCCTGCTGTGTGGTCTGTGCAGGGGGCGGGGTCTCCTCGATGCAGCTGGGCTGCCCTGCTCCTCAAGGTGGGGTGCTGAAGCTGTCAATGAGGGTTTGGAGGGCTTCGGTGTCGATGTCGGGGATGTCCTCATCATCATCATCAGTGAAGAGTTGTTGGGGCTGCTCTGCAGGAGGTGTTGATGCTCCCTCTGCAATGTGAAGGGGAGATGCAGTATTACATTGTGTTCACATGTATGTTGTCGCATTGTACAAGTTCACATGCAGACTGCATGACAATGTACATTGTGACTGTTTAGGAGGAGCTGCCTATTTGATGCGGGACAGTGGACATTTCGTCAACATCACGGATATGTGTTTGTACTTGTACATTGACATCTCACATTTCCCTGCTATGCCAAATGTGATTGGCCAGTTTCTACACACAAGCGGCACCTGTTGTGTCCTCTGTCCTGTTGTAAACGTGTTGCAGTTTGTACCACATTGTTGTCAATGATGATGTGCCTTGAATGTCATGTGTGTGTGCTGCATTTTGGGAGAGTCGCCCCTGCAGCTCTGATTTTGCTGCCCCTTGTCCCTTTCAGGTGGTGTGCCGTTGACTTCTGTGCCGATACAGTACTGAGATGTGGCAGACTTGGGTGAATTTGGGTCTTGGTGGGAGTTGGGACTCTGGGGCATGGTTTGTCCGCAGATGTGTTGTTGACGTCAGGGGTTGTTTGTGCAGGTGGTTGTGTCAGAGTGTGACCTGCTCCTTTACGGATGTGGTCCATACTCAGCCACCTCAGTGTGGTTGCATGCACCATGTCATGATGATCGGACTGCAGCCATGCTAATCGTCATGCAGTGTCACTTGCATTGTCAGTGTGGCTCACGGACCCGCAGCTTTGCTGGGTTCAGCACATGTGCATAGGTTGGTTGTGGGATAAGTGATGTGTGGGCGGGCCTCCTCTGGGCACATAGTCGACGGGGGCCTACGTGCTGTTTCTATGTGTGCTGCAGTGTGCCAAGGGGATCAGGGACTTGACCCAGAGTCATTGTGGGTGTGCACTGTGCTCCGCTTGATTGTGCATGTGTGCCATTGTGCCCATCTCACCCCGTACCCCCAGTCCCTGGTGGTTACTCACCCTGTTGCTGTTGTGTCAGGTCATGTTGAGCAGTGTCCGGTCCCCCAACTCCTGCCACCGTCTCCCCACTGATGACACCATTTCCTCCATCTCATCCAGCTCCTCCTGTGGCGCTGGACTCCCACCTCCAGTCTGCATTGCTGCCTTCTGGTTGTTGGCGAGTTTCTGCTTGGTTTTGCGCTTCACATCATTCCAGCACCTCTTGAGCTCTTCCATTGTCCTCCTCAGCACTCCGACTGCATTCACCTTGTCCAGGATGGACTGCCATGTTGCATTTTTTGTTCAAATGACACAGTGGAGGTGACTAACAGTTGTTGATGGTGTTCTATCACCTCCGTGATCAGGATCCTGTTTTCCTGCAGACTGAACTGCGTCTTCCTCTTCTTCTTGTCCTTGCCCTTCCCTGTCCCCGAGGTCCCAGGCTCCTCCTCCGGGGGGCTTGTGGGGTTCTGGCCGTCCTCTGTACCTGTTCCGGCTGCCTCCATTGTGCTTCGCTGTAGTTTGGTTTTTGTTTGTGGTTTTTTTTTCTGCTTTTGTAATGATTTTTCCCGCCTGACGTGTGTGATTTGCAGGCCTGGCGCTGCTTTTCGCTGATTGTCTTATCGCGGTTGGGCCCATCGCAACTTTTTTCGCGTTCGGGTTTGGATTTTCATCGCCGTCCCGGTAATGTTATTGCGGACATTTGACGCGTTATCGGGAGACTATCGCATGTTACCGCCGTGTTGAAAATACGACGTTAACACAGAGTTATTTTCCCGCGATAGACGGCGATATGAAAACTTGCGTTAACCTATTTTGGCGATGTTTATCGCACGTTCTTGAGAATATCCCCCATAGTGTACTCAACCGTTAAACTCTGTGGAGCTTGCCAAGATGTGATATACCTTAAAATGTTATTGTACCATGTTAGGTGGGGCTAATTCATCCATTTAGTGTGTTGCCTTGCCATCCGTTGCTTACAGCTTGATTTTCCCATTATAAAAGTGCAAATAGCAAAACTCAAATAAAGAAGGTTCTAAAAAATTGAGCGGGAACAAAGCTGTAGGTCTCCCCTTTCAGAAAGAGCAACATGGAGCTTAGTAGGTGGGATGTTTTCTAGGGGGGACATGATGCAGAGAACAACGCAGTTCACAGAGGGGCAGGTGAGGTTGTGGCAGGAAGGAACTAAAAGAGAAAGCAACAAGGAGCTGAAGGGTGTTGTTTGGGGTGTTAGCACACGAGGGAGAGAGCAACATGAAGCATTGTGTAGGGGTTTGTTACAGGGGGAGATGCAACACATAGCCCCAGGACCGGGGAAGCACATCAGGAAGAGAGCAATATAGAGCACAGGGTGGGTATGGGAAGCTCACAAGGGAGAGAGCAACAAATTGTATGGGGGCCAAGGGGTGGCAAAGGGGATGAGGTAAAATGCCGGAAAACACATGCACTATCATACAAGGCTTGACCAAAATGAAAAAAGGAGTTTTATAAAAGTGCCTCAAATTCCAGCCAAGTGAGGGCAGCAGTCAGCAGCATAAAAATCTTCACGTGCCACAGCCTAAGCTTTTGTGAATTATGTGGGATGCAGGCGATAAAACAAGAGAGACCATTAAAGTCTGCTCTTATGACATATCTTGGCAAAAATATACATGTTGCTGTAGTTTTAAAGACAAGAAGAGAGGGTAGGGACTCTCGGTCTAGGTCCACTCACTCCCCGCAGCTCCGCTGTGCCGTCTCTTGCCTCCAGACCCCAACCTCCTCCTTGGGAGGTTCTAGACTGCTGCCCGCTCCTGCGCCTGCTGCCCGCTCCAACTGGGACCAGACTGCCTGCAACCACCGTAACCTTTCTCAGCCGTTTTTTTCTTAATTTTTCCCTGTTGTGCCACTGTTACTGTGCCCATCTGTTTCTTGCTCTAATTCCACCACTGTTTTTATTTTCTCGTGCCTGCCTGTTCCTTTCGCCTTTTGCCGCTGCTGCCCCTAAGGCCCCTCCCCCCCCCGGAATTCCCCTCCGGAATTCCCCCACTCCCGCCTCTCCTCCCTCCCACCTCCCCTACTTAATGGCGGCCGCTGCACGGTTCCGCAGCAGATGCGCACAGCGGTCGCGCCGCCAGCGCACCAAAGGCAAGCCCGTCTGTGCCCGTCCGCGACCCGACCGCGGCCAGCACCAGGAACTCTGGACCTCCCACTACCCATCGCTACGACACCACCACCCTCCTTGCACTCAACCCTGGAAGACTTAGAGAATGCCAACAGGCCTCGCCGAACACGGCCCACGGCCAGTTCTCCTGCCTCCACTGCCGCCAGACCCTCACCGCCACCCCGGCCTCCAACACCGCCAGCACCGGGGACACCCTAAAATTCATCCTCCTCAACGTATGCTCCGTACACAAACACGCCATGGAAATCTGGAACCTACTCGACTCTCTCTCGCCCGACATCGCCTTCTTCACAGAGACCTGGACCAATGCATCTTCCGCCCCCGACATCAGCACCGCCATCCCAGACGGATACAAGATCCAGAGGAAAGACCGCTCCAACCACCCAGGAGGGGGCTTCGCCATCGCCCACAAGAGCACGCTCCGCCTCACCACCTCCAGCGAAACCTTCCCCTCCACCGAACACCTGCACTTCCAGATCCAGACCACCCCCAAAGCCACACTCCGAGGAACCCTCATCTACAGACCCCCCAGCCCCCGAACACCCTTTGCCACTACCATCACCAACTTCAGCACACCCCACGCCATCGCCTCAGCAAACTACATACTCATTGGAGACCTGAACTTCCACCTCGACAACCCCAGCGACCCCAACTCCACTATCCTTCGTGACAACCTCGCCAGCATCGGACTTAAACAACTCGTCAACACACCGACCCACAGAGCAGGACACACCCTCAACCCCATCTTCGCAGCAGGAAACAGCGTCCAATTCAGCCACACAACGCAGCCGCCATGGACCGACCACCAATGCATACACTTCGCCATCAACAAACCCAAGGCACCCAAACCAGCCCCACGCCCACCTCGAAGGAACTGGAGCAAGGTTACCGACGAGCAACTTAATTCCACCCTCACCCGAGAAGACCACACCTGGGCACCCGACGCAAATGACGCAAACAACGCAGCCAGAGAACTCCACACCTGGATCTTCAACTGCGCAGACGAGCTCGCCCCGCTACGCAACCCCGACAGACAACGCCCCAGGAAAGCCGCCTGATTCACCACCACTCTCCAAGAAGCCAGACGCACTTGCAGATGCCTGGAAAAGAACTGGAGAAACACCAAGACAACCAAAAACCACACCACCTACAAGGACGCCTTGACGGACTACCATAACCAGATCAGAGCAACCAAGAGGAACTTCATCCACAACAAAATCCTGGCCAACTCCACCAACTCCAAGGAACTTTTCAGTGTCATTCAGGAATTCACCAACCCACGCAGCGAAGCCACAGACATCACACCATCCCAAGACCTCTGCGACAAGCTTGGAACCTATTTCCACCTCAAGATCAAAAACCTCTATGACAACTTCATCGACCATCCACCAGGTGCCACAGACGGCCCCCCGCCCCCCAGAAACACCAGCCAGACCACCATCTCCAACTGGACACCAATCACGGCCGAAGACACCGCCTCGACCATGAAAATCATCCACTCGGGGGCCCCCACCGACCCCTGCCCCCTCACATCTACCACAGAGCTGCAGCCACCATTGCACCCGAACTACAACGCACCATTAACACCATGTTCAAAACAGGCACCTTCCCAGACGACTGGAAGCGCGCAGAAGTCAGACCCCTGCTCAAGAAGCCCACAGCGGACCCCACCGACCTCAAGAACTATCGGCCCATCTCGCTCCTCCCCTTCGCAGCCAAAGTTGCAGAGAAAACAGTCAACAGGAAACTGACACGATTCATTGAAAAGAACGCCGTCCTCGACCCGTCCCAATCCGGATTCCAAAGCAACCACAGCACAGAGACCGCCCTACTCGCTTCCACAGATGACATCCGCACCCTCCTGGACCAAGGCCACTCCGCAGCCCTCATCCTACTCGACCTATCAGCGGCCTTCGACACCGTCTCCCACCGCACACTAGTCGCCAGACTACACGACGCAGGCATACAAGGAACAGCCCTGGACTGGATCCGATCATTCCTCACCGGAAGAAGCCAAAGGATCAGACTCCCACCCTTCCTCTCCGACCCCACGAAAATCACCTGCGGAGTCCCACAGGGTTCATCACTGAGCCCCACCCTCTTCAACATATACATGGCCCCCCTCGCAGCCATCGTCCAACAACACGGCCTCAACATCAAATCCTACGCCGACGACACCCAGCACATCCTCTCCCTCACCAAAGACCCCACCACTGCCAAACTCAACTTCCAGAAAGGAATGCAAGACGTCGCAGTCTGGATGACCAACAGCTGCCTGAAGCTCAATGCCGAGAAGACAGAAGTCCTCGTCCTCGGTACCACCCCTTCTGCATGGGACAATACCTGGTGGCCGACCGCCCTTGGAAGCCCACCTACCCCCTCAGACCATGCCAAGAACCTCGGCATCGTACTCGACTCATCACTCACCATGAACCGACAGGTCAACCCCGTCACCTCCAGCTGCTTCAACACCCTCCACATCCTCCGCAAGACCTTCAAGTGGATCCCCCTGAGTCAAGGAAGACAGTCACCCACGCACTCATCACCAGCAGACTGGACTATGGAAACGCACTCTATGCCGGCATCAACAAGTCCCTACTCCGCAAACTCCAAACAATACAGAACACCGCCGCCAGAATCGTCCTCGGCATCCCCCGACACGAACACATCAGCCAACACCTACGAAGTCTCCACTGGCTCCCCGTGGAGAAAAGAGTCACTTTCAAAATCCTCACTCACGCCTACAAATGACTACACAACAACGGACCCAAATACCTCAACGACAGAATCAACTTCCATGTACCTAAAAGAAACCTCCGATCTTCCAACCTTGCACTGGCCAAAACCCCGCGCATCCACAGAGCCAGAGCAGGCGGAAGATCCTTCTCTCACATTGCAGCCAAGACCTGGAACGAGCTACCGGCAGACATCAGACGCGCCCCCTCCCTGAACACCTGCAGGAAGACCCTCAAGACCTGGCTCTTCGGCTAAACAGATCTGCGGACCCCCCCCCCTCAGCGCCTTGAGACCCTCACGGGTGAGTAGCGCGCTTACAATTCCCTGATTGATTGATTGATTGACATAGAGTGCAGAGGCAGGTTTTTGTAGGATGAAGGGTCGCATGACGGCGATAGCAAGAAAACAAAAGCAATCTTATGGACTGCTGCCTGAAAAAGAAAGAAAAAGCACTTCCCTCAATGTGAGCAGCGGAAAGATGAAAGCAATACTGTAGCAAAGATACCGACACAACCATTTGCCCCAATTAGCCCTTTTTGCCTAAACACCATTCACATACACTACTACTTCTGCAAGTCACCAGAAAATGTAAGTCCATAAGAATTTTGGCTAGAGTGTTCCAGTTGCCCTCACCTTGGGACCACCCTGCTGTTCAGACCATAAAGTAGGGGTGGCGATGTTGGAAGTTAAAACCAGTGTGGGGAGCACTGGACAATCTCACTTTCCACAAAGAGGTGAACGAGGAATAAAAACAATTCTCTTACTGAAACTTTCTGAGAGACGCTTGTCTTTAGCTCCAGGTGCTCCTGTGCGCTAGTGTGCTCTGAGCGGCTGTCTTGTTCACCCTGCATAAGGCCGGTCCTAGTGAGCACAGTGAACCCTATCTACATGGTGTATCTGCACTCTATTGGATGTGTGTTAGGTGTTATCTATAGTTTTCTGTTGGATGCAGGACATATGTACATTTATATATTCTGCCCTACTCCTTACACCTAGACAAGAGTGAGGGTCATCACTCCTTTCATGTATATCATCAGTCAATATGCCCCATACCAACAGAGATGCCCAATGTTGATTCTAATAATTGATTATGTTGTTGTTTTGTGCTCATTCTCATTTATCTATGTGTGTGCTTTTTCTATCATTGACACAAAAGTAGTAACAGATTATTTTAGGTCAGAAGGGACATAAATTACATTGTGAGGAGCAGAGTTGCCTTAAATATAGTTGTGGTAAAAGCGTATAAAAATTACAGCAACAAGATGAGCGATTATACTGGTCATGTTTCAATGTTAGGCATTGATAAATCACTCATCTAAATCCCCCACAATCACCATACTTAGGCACATTTTGTGGTTCATCAGGATTTCACTAATGCGTTCACTTAACCGCTTAGCTGCTTCGAACGTTCCGCGCCAGTGCGGAACGTTCTATTAAGCGGGCGGGGCCGCGGACGGCCAACGGACGTGCGCAGCACTACCGAGGTAGGGCTTGCGACGGCCGTTGGCCGACGCACGCAGCAAAAGGGTTAATGGATGTATTTGCATTGTAACTAGTAGCTGACAATTACAGGTCGAATAACTAGCATATTACAGGCCTATACCCATTAAATGCATTTTAATGTTCCTAGTAAGTACACAGCATGAACTGTTTTGTTGCAAGGAAAAAAACCTTCCTCCCTTCAAAGGGTTAATTGAGTTTCCTCATGTGAATGTAAATCTGGGCAGTACGCTTCCAACTGTAGGGAGCATCTACCTGGAGAGACCTATTCATTAAAAAAGCAGGGGCACGACAGGGGCGAGGGAAGTGGGTGGTGGGTGGTGTTATGTGGGTGGCAATGGAGCCATATTATACACGAGGGCCTCATTAATAGCCTTTTGGCGTAGGGCAGTGCAGCAAGGCACCTTGCTGCGCTGCCCTACGTGAAAGTAGAAGGACAGGAGTGCACCGTATTTAAGCAAAATGGTGCAGTCCTGTCCTTTCTGCCTGCTTTGGCACTGTGTCGGCAGCCTAGCACAAACCTAGGCACCTTTGCACCATGGTGCATGGGTGACTCTGTTTCAGGCAGGATTGTTTTTGTACAGAAAGGGGTACTTTCCTACACAAAAACAATCCTATTAGGCGTTTTCCTCTTTCCATGAGTGCTGCAGAAAGAGGAAAAAGCTAGGAGAAATGAAGTGATTTCTCCTTGTTGCCCACAGATGTGGCAACTCCCCTGGTTCACATGTTTTTGTAAATCTAGGGCAGCATGGGAAAACCCACTGCAACGCCTCCTGGGCATAGAGTAAGGCGACACAGCAATTTGGGCTGCGTCGCCGTACACATGATTTATGAGGCCACGGAAAGCCACGCAGGGTGGCTATGCGTGGTTTCATATATCTTTATGAGAGCCCTGCGTCATGCATGTACCACTTTACATGGTGCAAAAGTGACGCAGGGCTGGCATAAATTAGCCCTCGAATTCTGAGAAGTATACGCAAATATTTCACATCTGGCTTAGCTAGCTGTGCCTCGAGGCAGGTTCTAGTGACAGACCATTTTGTTTGAAGTCGCTGTTTTCAATATGCGTGTGTTTGAGGTATAAGTGGAAACAGCTAATTCCTTTTGTGCACCGGCAAAGGGGATTTTAGAAAGCAAGGAGCAAGGTTATTATCTGTCCGGCCTGTAAATGAAAAGTTGTCTTGGCTGGGCCTGGTAGCATATGATTCTAATAACGGTCAAATACATAGACAAAAATGCAGATGTTACCATTAACTTATAAGTAATGTTTAGTGTCTACAGCCATGAGAGTATATATATATATATATATTCTATTACAGAATTCGGATTGCCGAGGTGGTGAAATCTTTTTATGCCTACAGCACACTTTCCACCAATAGGGAAGAGGCAATGAACTTTCCACCAATGATGAAGGGGCAAACACGAGTTTAAAATTGTGTGATATGAAACGCCGGTGTCTTAAGCATTTGAGGAAGGCATCCAAGCCGAAACGCTTCATGCAGTCTGAAACATGAATAAAGCTCTATGAACCCATGTGTGCTCAGGTCTTCTTTACGAGGAATTGACCCTGGTTGGGAGATATATATATATATATTTATCCACCAAATTTGTCCATGGTGAGGGAAGGAGAAGTTCCATGGCACAATAAACCGTTTAAAACAACCCCTTGGAAGAGTGCAGCGTTTTTTTGAATTGGTGAAAAAAAAAAAAAAAATATATATATATATATATATATATATATATTATCCATATCAGTTTAGTGGTTCTGTTTTCTTCATTTCAAATCGCTTCCCTTTCCATTAGGGCTCATATCACACGTCTGCTCTGCGGCTCTTCTGAAACTGAAATATTGGAGGCTGCTTGAAACCAGGATGTGGCAAGCTTATGTTCATGTGCATTCGTTCATCACCGCAGAGCAGTTCACAGAAACACGGGGCATGTGTCAATTTGAAACTGCTGTAGATTGACCACAGTATGCAAAATACTATTGCACTGCTTTGTGTCACACATGATAGCACTGTGAAACAGTTGAGCAAGCTGTCTCGCATTGGTGGGCATTAGGTTCAGTGTGGTGAGACATGGCACTAGTATGAGATGTCCTGGTACACTTAATATAGAAACATAACTACCATTTCTTTTAACCAACTACAGCTCTCTGGTTGACATTCCTTGAATACTACTCAGAGAGCCCCCCAAGCCTGAATTTGCGATCAGGCTCATACATGCAGCAATCCCCAACTACCTAATGCGCAGAGAAGCCTTGTTAAATGTGCGCTACATAAGGAACAAATGTTAATATTCAGTTTCGGGAAGGATTACAGAAACAGTGTCAGTGACCCCTGAAGAGATGTCGTATTACCTACGCAGGATGAATCAGCCTCAAGCCCACCATGACTGAACTGCGAGTCAAAAAATCACTTCTGGTTTTATTAATACTCATTATAGCAAATTTGACAATAAACATCTCATGTTGTAAAAATTGTACAAACCATGAAGAAAGCCTATTAAGTTAGACAATTATAGCATTGAAAAACCCATCAGTATTATTTAAAAATAAAACATGCACACACACACACACACATAAGTGCCCTTACATGAAACAATACCAGGTTAAAGTGCAGAAACCATATACTAGCAACAAACAAGCTCACCTGGGCCCGTATTACAAATAGGGCATACTTTCCCTGTTTGCAACATGCCAAACCTTTAAGCAGGTGCATCAGGAACAAACAGTGACACAGTGCTCTATTACAATGAATGCACACCAGCGAACTCACACAGAACTGAGCATGTGCTCAGCCAGACACAAACAGAGACAGTGTGCCTTATTTCGATGAATGTGCCACCACCCCCTACCTCCCACCCCTACCCGGACAGCTACAAACCTGTGCTGCCCTTTGGACAGTGCATTCAGTAAAATACAGAGCGGTTGCTTCAAACCCGCTCCATGTTTCATAGTGCAAGCGGTCACCCACCTGTACTTTAAAGAGAAGTTAGAGATCCCCCTGCAGTTGGGTGCAGTGAACCCATGCAAATGAGGGTACACCATCTCTTACTAGCGCTGGCACTACCTGTATGCCAGAGCTATCAGTATTAGAAAATGGTCCGCCACAGGGTCTGCAGCTCTTTCTGTAGTATCAAAGTGCCCTATGGGTGCACAGAGTGAGCACATGCGCCTGCTCTAGAGATTGAACATTGTTTTCTGCTGCAAGTCTAAGCTACAGAGCAAAGAATGAGGATGGTCAGACTCACTCCCGTGCAACACACATTTAATCCTATCAGCTTCCTACACTGTATTGCACAGGTGATATAAAAGGGGAAAACACCAGTGCTTGACCTTACACTGACACCATTTTGTCCAATGCCTCATTTACGTTGTCACTGACAGCAGTGTTGACTTGATGCTGGCATGTCTGTGTATAAATGCAAGGTCAGTCTTACGCATCTACACAAAC
Source organism: Calotriton arnoldi (assembly GCA_963921515.1). NCBI lineage: Eukaryota > Metazoa > Chordata > Amphibia > Caudata > Salamandridae > Calotriton > Calotriton arnoldi. The sequence goes on along the minus strand of CAWUFW010003446.1, from coordinate 429,650 downwards.
AACACATTAATTGAAGTCTCTGAATTTACTAGTAGCGGCCGGTAAGAAAAGAGGGGGGGTGGACGGCACACACACGCACACATACACACTCACAGCCATGCATTCACATGCATGCACACACGCACACACACACACACACACACACACACAAACACATCCATTCACAACACTCATTACCAAATATTCATACATACATGCACGCACACACCAAACATTATTTTTTTTTAAAACACACGCTTACCTCGGAGGTCCCAAGATGCTTGGGACTGCTGCCCTCCCTCATTGGCTGGAGGGAAGGCAGAAGTCCCAACGTCATCACAGAGTGGCATGGGGTCAGTGAGACTGCTGACCCCACCCCACTCTGTGATGAAGTGTCACTGATTGACACTCGACACTGGGCACTTTAGGGTTTAAAACTGAAGCACCCAAGTGCGAGGCAATCAGTGACGCTACCCCTCGTCACTCAGGGACCTTTGTTGAGCTGAGGAGGTCACGTCCACAGGAGCTGTGACTTCCTGAGCCCAGCAAGTTCAACCCAGGCAGCCAGGAGCCTGCACATTTAGCGCATGTCTGGCTCCTGGCTGCCTGACCTGAAAATGAACAGTGTCTGTCAGGCTGACCTTTGTTAAGCCTAACAGACACTGTTCGTGAGGGGCAAAAGGAGAGGGTGTGTGTCCCCTCAGCCCCAATGGACCAGCTGTGGCTGGAATTTACAACACTTTTATCCCAGGCACCATCACTCTAAGTTATCTCTACCTCTATTGCTGGCCCCTTCCTACAGCCCAGTATAGTGTTGCCCTATTTCCATCGAGATTCAGAACTGTTCCGGATTACCTAAGACATTTCAGGGGGATATTTGCAACCCTTGTCCACAGAATCCATGGTTGCCCTCTTAAATTGCCTCATAATTCCAGCCAAGAATTCCACTCCTAAGCACTAGCCTATTTCCCCCAGGCCACTTCTACAGTATAACAACCTGACCTAGCATGTGAGCTTCCTCCACATGCAGTAAATATCTTGCTCCAGAATGTTAGAAGTCATGCCTTATCCTATTCCTTCCTATTCTGGACATTTTCATTTGCCACCAGTAGATTGGACTGCTTCACAAAAGGAACCTTTAGGCAAATAAATGGAAGAACAGTCCTTAGATTGGTCTGCCATCCCAACTACCCCCACTATTTCACCAACATATTGTCCCATTAAATGCATGGACTATTTATACTACAGACTAGCTTACATAGTTTCAGAAAAATAGGAACGTAAATAACTGAGGTAGTCTTCTCCAAAAATCACGTGGAAATCCTTATGTTTGACCACTTCTACCATATCTCCTGTATGTTGAAGCTTCGTTCATTGCAGGGTATGTTCTGCAAATCCTTTCCTGTCTCCATAATTGATCTCTCATAGATCACAAAATTGAAACTATTAAAGGCTGTTATGACTGCACAAAATATATTATTAGCTTAGTCAATAATAAAACAATCAAGACTGAAGCTAATGATAAAATCCTGCAAGATTCCAATCGTATTTTCTCATCAATTACTTCATCCAGATCCTAAAAACAGCCAACGGCTCTTATTCATCTGCCTTGCCTCGATGGACAATCATGAAAGTGCACACATTAACAGTTGGGCTGCTCAATTCAATGTAATAAATAGTGAGGGGATGACATTAACGTTCAGCAACACCTTAACTCCAACACAATACCAGTAAGAAACTTTTATGAAAAGTAACAAACAATGGTATTTATGGTGCACATCAAACTAAAAACTATGATATCAACCCCTGAGCTCTCTGGTGTATTAATGGCAACATGATTACACCCTAAGTAGTGAAAAGCAAGGACTTTTTCTGACTGGAGCTACAAACCAGCAACAGAACAGCCAAGGCAAATTTCTACTTGGATTGAATCATGAAAACACCTAACCTCTCCCAAGCATTTTTCGCAGCATTGAAAATATTACTAAATCCTCTCTTGCAGGAACAGGATACTGATTCTAAAGAGAAATGCAATCAGTTTGTGGATTTCCTCTGATATAAGATAGAAGACACCCACGCCTCTTTATTAAGTGTTGCTATTCAGGATAAAGTAATGCATTTGGTCTTTCTGGGGGCCTTACAATCTCTTATTTCATCCTACTTGGACATGATGAGTTTAAAAACATACTAAAAGAGCATAGGGCCTCAGGCTCTCCAGTAGACGTTTTAGCAGTAAATTTGTATGAAGAATATTTATCAATTAACCCAAGTTGGGCCATAGCCATTATATATGCATCCTTGAAAGAAGGCTTAGGGCTTCATTTAGAGTTCAGCGGATGGGTTACTCTGTCACAAAAATGACGGATATCCCATCCGCCGTATCACATGTGCATTATACCCAATGGCACTTGTAATATGGCGGACAGGAAATCCGTCACATTTGTGATGAAGAAACCCATCTGCCGAACTCTAAATCAGGCCCTCAGTTCCAGACTTTTTTAAAAGAACCCTATGCTTTAAAAAACCCTGGACTTGATCTTGAGATTTTTTTAAATTATAGACTGGTCTCTCAATAACCTTTGTAAATAAGGTGTTAGGGAAGGCAGTGTTTCAACATGTAGCTGGGTTTGCTAAAAGTAATAACCTGCCACATGCAGCACATATGGGCCTCAAAAAAGGTTACCTTACTGAGCTTACCATCATCTTATCACTGAATGATCTGGGGACCATAGCAGACTCAGATATGCCAACCACATTAATTCTTTTAGACTTAACTGCAGCATTCAATACCATTAATCACAATACTCTACTTAAGAGACTTAAAGGAATTGTAATCCGAGGCATAGTTTTCAAGTGGTTTGAGGACTTTTGGACAAATAGAACATTCTGAATAAAATTAGCGCCTCACAAATCTTTGCTGAGACAATGCTCTTGTGGCAAACCCCAAGGCTCTATTCTCTCTCCCTATTTCCTTTTAACTTGTACGTACTTTCTATGGCCACCTTGACTGAGTTATTTGGCTTGATTTATTTTTTTATACGTAGACACTCAAATTATTGCAAGTTAAAATAAAAAAGATATAGGGGCAACAACCACCCTACATGATTGTTTACTGCAGGTACAACAATGGATGAATTCTAATCAACTTAAACTGAATGGACTAAAGACACAGATCCTGGGACCTTCAACACCTGCTGCACCTACCCTGGCCAGTTTGTGGCCCCCTAGTGTGGGGCCTTCTCCCTCTCTGCTTGCAGTAAAAAAGAACACAACAAGATACAACAGTAGTTGAAATTTGCCTGTTTCACTTATACTGTCTAAAGCAAAATGTATATATATGTACACCTTCTCAAAAAAATATACATCTAAATGCCTTCATTTAATTTAATTTGGACTATTCTAACTCTTTTTACTTGAGACTATCGGCCTTTTGGTACAGATGTTACAACTGGGTCAAAACTATGCAGCTAGACTGGTGAGTGGCACGTGGCACCGTTTTCATATTTCTCTGGTGTTGGCTAAACTGCACTGGCTGTCAGTAAAGAAAATAATTGTATTTCTAGTCATTGTGTTTGGTGCACAAAGTAATTTACCCGCCTAGTTGCACCTCTTTGAGATCTCGCTTTATGCTGCACCACCCCTCTCGTAACTTAACTATATCTCGTGGTACCTAGAGTTTGAATGCAGACAATAGGTGGAAGGGCTTTTATGGTCGCTGCTGCTCAACATTGGAATAATCTCCCAGATTTACTCAAAGGAAAAAAATCCTTTGCATTTTAGGAAGAAACTTAAAACCTGGTCGTTTCCAAAGGCTGAATGTTAGTTATAGATAGTGGCAGCAAGAAACATGCTTACTGACTTGTTTTAGTACCATGATACTGCATTCGGGTGACAGTTTGCACTATATAAAGCAAACATAAACATAATTCACAGTTCAGCCATAAAAGAAAGGGACACAAACAATGGAGCACCATATACTGTCTTGGCCCCTATTAAAGTATACCATGATGGACAAGCAGGCTAGATCATATGCTTTTGAGACTGTAGTTGCTACAAAACTATCCAAACTCGAATCAACCACATCTACCACACCAAACTGAAAACAAATGAGAAATAAAAAAATGCTTCACAACAGAGCCAGGGAGGGCCCATCTCAAACAATAATCTTTAATTCATTGCCTTGTCCAAGATTTAGAAATACCTTTATATTACCTTTAAGAGCAAGAAAATATATTTTTGTGGCTTTGTGGACGTTGATTCACCACAAATTAATTCACACAGACATAACACAACAACTTCACTCCTCCCAAAAACATATTGCAGTGGTTTATTCTCAAAAACTTACATTGAATTCAATTGTTTATATCTTTATAAATAGCATGGTTTATGTTTCAAATATTTTTAATTCAGGAAACTATGAACTGAATTAAAACAGTATAAGGAAGTTTAAGGGAAAATGCTTGCCAAGGACTAATTTACGTTCCTCTGGACTCAGTACTGAAGCATGCTCCATCCACATTTTCTTTTGTAGTAGCCCATGGGCCAGATTTATGGGCTTCCAGGAGAAGCAACATCTCCTTTTTAGTCAGGCTAACTTAACTTTCTCCCTTAAACACCAGCTGAGTGAGTGCAGCAGCCAGCTCCTCCTCTAGCGCCATAAAATCCTTTGTGTGAAACTGCCTGTGCTTTTGTGCAACATGTGAAATGCAGGAGACAAAACAAAAACAACCCATAAAGTCAACTCTTTACCCATACTCAGACAAAAATATACTTGTTACTGAACTTTTACGGACAAGCTGGGATGGATGGGGAGCAGCACAGAGCGTGGTGGGCTAGCATTTGAGGGGGGAAGCATCACATGAGGAAGAAAGCAAGAAAACACATGGACTCTAATGGAGTGCTGAATGAAGAAAAAAGTACTTCCCTGAATGTGAGCAGTGGAAGTATAGAAGTAATTTAATCAAAATGATGGTAAGAAGGTATGCTCCAGGGAAGGGGCAAACACAGTGGGAGAAACTAAGGGCACTGAATAAGAAGTAAGCAAATGAGAGTGACAAGAAACCCAACCAATGATAAGCGATGGGTTGTCAAAAAGCCCACTGAAAGGTTTTGATAAGTTTCACAAGAGGTCTTTTGATAACAGACTGCTCACCAATATGTCTATAGGTGAGACCTAAAATGAGATAAGAACAATTCTGACAAACAATCTCGAGACCTCCAACCCCACATATCCAAAGTTAAATCCTAATACAAGTCTTATGCTCATGTATAATTACTTCACAAGGGTGCAAACACCTCACAGAGGCCAAGTATCTCCTTCCCCTTGAAACACTCTTCTGAGTTAGGGAATTAAGTTTCTGTCTCTAAAAGCAAAACATTTTTTATTCAGGCTTTCACCTTAAACCTCTCAGTGCATGGTGAGATGTATCCAGATGCCCAAACCTCAATCTTTTTAATTCTACCAACAAAACACTGAATACCAAAGGTATTCTTCCTAAGCTACCCAAGAACTATCACACTGAAGGGAACTGATATTTACCCCAGTTATTGGAAACTCATGAATACTAGATAATCCCTCCCACTTTAAAAGCATCAAGAAACTGCTACTTTCCCATAAGGAACTGATATTCTCTACTAGAGATTTGAGTAATACTTATTAATCATTTGTGAACTTCCAGGCAACCCCTTAATAAAATTTCTATGGACACCCTTCTCCTTTCCACACTGACTCAATAGATAGCCCCCAATTTCAAGAAACAAGACCGAGAGATTACTCAGGCACAAAAGTTCTAAGCCACACTTCCTAATAAAATAATAAGTCTTGGCAACAGTCCAGCTACAAAGTATACAGTTACTGACCAGGATATCAACTGGCACATATTTTCTAATTTCTTAGTATTTCAACCAAAGATACCACCCCCTCAAGCAACCCATGTTGAGTTTAGCTCATGTGGGTAATCTTATCTCCAAAATTTCCCATGATAGCAATCATTATAAAGACAGATACCTCTACCAAATTTTGCTTCCTCCATGTCTTGATATTTACTGGGACACACTGCCAATCGCATTGACAGGAACTATGACCAGTTATGATAAAGATCTTCACTTCTTACAGAAACTTCGCTCAACTGCTCAACCCAGTCAAATAGACCATTATCTACTACTGATTTCCCTAGGGATTCTCCATCATCCACCTAGGAAAGAAAAAAAATTATTGAATGCCTAGTGGGACAAGTACAAATTTACTACTCATTTTCTCTATGGATACACATCATATACCAGTCTCTGGGACTACATGAACTTTTTATGGAAACCTATACTAAACATATAATGGCTTATTCTTTCAGATTGAATGATACAACTACTCAACTGATCAAGGCCTCAGAAAATATAGTCACAGGAGACTTCGACCCCCATTGAGGTGAGAGTTCTCATGATCACGCTTCTAATGTCACACAAGACAATGACACTGCAAGAAGCAGCCTTATAACAAGGGTTCCAGCCTTAACCTGATCATTTCCAAGCCTGATTCTCTCCAATGATAATAGAGCTTACTGATTAAAGCACACCCACTTAATTATTATCTTCCAGAAACTGAACCTATGGAACTGCTTTCCTTTGGCAAAGCACACATGTTGAAATTTAAGGACTGGGAGTCCCTATTGGTTCCTTCACTGTCCATAGTAACCTAAAGACTGATCCTTTCCCTACCATTGTTCAACATTTACATGAGTTTACATGAGGCCTGACATGAATGATGAAACAGATGACCAAAGCTATCTGCAATTTAATGATGGTTCTTGGCTATACCTCTGCATAACTAGATATCACCAACTTCAGCACCTGTCTAGGTACAATCTAGAATTTGATGTCTTTTCGCTTTGTGAAGCTCAACTGTTATAAGACGGAGTTCTAACTCTGGTAATCTTCACCATCCAACTTTTCCACTCGGAAATGCTTGTGAGTTCTGAGCGATTCAGAATTTCAAAAACTTCAATCTCTATTGTGAAAACATTTAGTTTTGTTATTGACAGCAAGCTGAAATTCGACGTCAAAGCATTTCCAAATTCAACTCCAATTTTTGAGGAACATAAATAATCCTATCCTGGTCTTAGGTCATTGCCACGTGGTATTGACCCTGCTAATCACCAGATTTGACTATGGCAGTGCCTTTTAAGAGAGCCTTTAAAGAGGGCCTATAAAAAAGCTGTCTGGTATCAGTGAAGGCCATGTGACAAGTGTTAGCATGTTTGGTTTGACTGCAGTGGCTACAATTACAAACCTAGTGTATATTCAAAGTGGACCTACATGATCCCATATCATAAGTGACTGAAATACCTGGCTTGTAAATTGACAGGAGAGTGTATAGATGGCTAAGAAAACAATCTGAGATTTCAATATTTGGGAATGCATGTCGCTCTCCTCTCCTGTTTTTAAATCTTTTGGCCCTGGTCTCCAAACTGAAGAATGATCTTGAGAGGTGCACCCATCTCTCATTTTGTATTTTCGGGAGATCGGCACTCTTTAAAATGATGATTGTGATGAAATTCTTATACAGCTTCCAAAAGTTCCCACTTGTGATTCCTCAAACCTGATTTGCAGAAGTGCAGGCCACTTCTTTATAATCTTGTTGGGGCATAACTTGGGGATTTTGGTGTTTAAGACACCGAAATCTGCATGATATGGTTAATACTGTATGGTTTTTTCCCCATTAAATTTCGGCAGGTTTGACCAGCTGAAATTTGATGAAGGTTGAGTTATTTAACGCATCCGATAATAATTGGATGTGTTAAATACCTAACAAAGCATAATTCCAACTGTGCATACACAGCCATTTCCGCACAGGTCGAAATTAACCGTCCAACTCGTAATCAGGATTAAAGTATACTCTTCTAACCCATGTGGGAACTATCTGCTCACTGACATCTTCACTACTAGCATTATCGCCCTACCCGCAGTGAATGATGTTTCAACAGAATAGATCACGTGCCTTTCAGTGCTGTATTTAATTCCTAATTCCACAGACTTTCTTCATGCTTACCCTTTGATATCACACAGCTCACTTCATCATCAATCTGTCCTCCTTACTGCTGCACACAAAATTAAACTGGATCTGTTGCCGGTTCTTCTTCTGATTCTTTGCTGTGTACTTCGCCAATGCCGTTATGAATCCACTCGATACCTCACTTCAAATCTAACTTTGCTAAATCCTCCTTTTTTAAAAACTTTTATTTTTAATTTAAACAGATATCGCAGCAATCATACAGATACAGGTATCAGAGGCACATTACCAGGACTCCAGTTTGCAGGCCTTCTTTTTACTGAAAATCTTATCTTTATCTTGTACTGCTGCAAAAGGCCCATGTTAAAATTGGTTGTAAAGTTACAACAATGGTTCTTAGTGATTGTACGCTTCTTCCTTTATTTATTGCAAATGTTTGTATCTTAAATCTATTTTGTTTGCTCACTCTTTTAAATAGGGGGATGACTAGCCCTCTGTACAAGATGGCGACAGGTTGCTAAGCACCGTCGGGACACAGAGCGATTTCTTTTAAAATAAGCCATTTGCTGTTTGCGTTCAGGTATCCTGCCATCTCTTCATGCTTCCTTATGTCCCCACAATGCTTTGAACTGGGGGGGATATTTGAGGAATATTTTGAGTGCCCGAAGCTGTGGTGGTGAGTTTATGTCAGACGCGAGCGCCCACCATTTCGCTAGCTTGGTCTTTTCTCCTGCCTTATCAGGCTGAGTTTTGGAATAAATGCCTCAATTACACCACTGCATGAACTGTGGAACTAACACTGCTTAGTCTTCTGCTCCCATTAACAATGAAGCTGTGGTATCCTATGGTGTGATATCACACTTTTTCAGTACATGGCATTGCAATTGTGAATGTGCTCTATTAGCATGCGGCCACCATTTTGTCAATGTGCTGCTTGGTCCTTATATTTTAATCTCTCTAGACAATATTTCTTCAAGAATGATGCCTAGATGCTGGTATTTTATTGTGGAATTGTTCCTAATATGTGGCACAATGGAATGACTTTCTTCTACCACAATTGTTTTTCTTCTGTTTCATTCATAGACGTTTGCTACATGTTTCTGCCTCAGTTTTTTATTTCATTGATGGCTAAATAAATACCAGGTGCCTATTCTAGCCCTCAGACTTTGTATAGTGTACTGAATCCTGAGCTACTGTTATTTTTTGCTTTTTGAGGTTGCTCCACTGAGTTTTATTTTCTGCTCTTTCTGCTTATGCCATCATCCTACTGTATGGGCAGTATTAGGCCCTTTCAGAAGGTTCCACATCGTTCTATGCACTACATCAAAGTGGCCAGTGATCTACCTGCTACTGCTAAGTCTACTTCTTCCAACACAAAACCTCAAAGGGCAAAGAATGACCCTCCCATCACCTATTATGCCATCTCATAATCCTGTGTTGGACACTATCTTTGATGAGGTGCGGGGTCTTAAACCTTTCATGTGTGCTACTAATGAAAAGCTTCAGCAAATTGAAGACCGGTGGATCGTTATGGAGGGCAAGTTGTGTGAGTTGGAACAACGTGTTAGCAACCTCCAAGATGTGGTCACCAAGATTCCTTTGTAGAACAAGAAATCCAAAAACTGAAATTTCACACTGAAGACCTTGAAAATAGAAATAGATGGAAAAATCTTCATTTTTATGGCTTACCGGGGTATCTTGAAGGTTCTGATTTTCTTGCCTTTCTGAAAAAATTCTTGCCTGATCAACTTGGTCTCCAGAACACTCCGTCTCTCAACATTCAAAAGACACACTGTCTTGGTTGTCTTCAACCCAATTCTATTAAACCCAGACACAACATAATGCTATTTTTGGAGTTCACTGATCTCATTTGTGTTTTGAAAGCAGCCAAAGAAAAATGTTGCCTCATCTGGTCCGGTCCGGTCATAATATCTTCATCTCTCAAGACTTTTCTAATGCTACCAACACCAGAAGAAAAGAATTCCTTGCCCTTCAGCCTAAATGAGACAGTTGATTATTCACATTCGGATTCACATTCGGATAATTTTACGATTCGTAGGCAATGGCAAAAGGTCTCTCCAGAAAATTTTCAAGCCTCTCTGGAAGTACCACGAAATAAACCTTCAGATAATTTAGTAGAGGCCTTAACCAATTATAATCTGGCATTAACTCGGACTATTGATCACCTTGCACCCCTGAAACGTCTTTCCACCTACTCTAAACGCCCTCAAGCCGCCTGGTTTTCCCCCCAGTTACATATAAAAAAAAACTGTGTAGAAAATATGAGAGGAAATGGCGTATCACCCATAAGGAAAGTGACAAATTCAGTTTCTAACCTTTTTGTCAAGCTACCATAGTAGCATTAAGATTGCACGGAAAAACCACATTTCCACTCAACTCACACTGGCTGGTAATGCTCCAAAAGTTCTATACAACATTCTTCAGTCATTTGTAAAACCTAAGGCTTGTGAGAATGTTGAAGCACCTTCGCAAACATTATGCAATGATATTGCTTCACATTTTTCACAAAAAATAGAATTAATTTATGAAAAAATTGTTTCTTCAGGACACCCATACCAGATGCCTATGCCCACAGAAACATCAGAATTACCCCCATGCTGCTTGAGAATTTTCCCCCACTAACCATAGCAGGTGTAGAGGCTTTAATGCTTCAAGTGAAGTCTGGTTCGCCCTGCGATTTGATTCCTGCGAGAGTAACCAGTACCTTAATCCCTCAATTATCTCCATTGATTGAACACCCTCTTAATTTGTCAATAAAGGAAGGTTTTGTTCCACCGGAATGGAAAGCTGCGCAGATAATGCCGATTCGCAAAAACATTAAGGTCCCTCTGACTGATCTGACCAATCTTCGTCCCATTTCGCTCTTACCATTTCTGAGTAAACTAATAGAGAGACATGTCAACAAACATCTCTCAAACCATGTCGAACTCTCGGGCTGCCTAGACTCCTCTCAGTCAGGCTTTAGGCCCAAATATAGCACCGAATCAGCCCTGCTAGTAGTCACGGACAACATCAGAATGACTCTAGACAAGGGCCATTCTATGATTCTGGTGCTATTGGACCTATCTGCCGCGTTCAACACGGTTTCCCATCAAATTTTGCTCAGAAGGTTGAGAGAAATGGGACTAAGAGACTCCGCCTTTCAGTGGATGTCAAGTTTTCTATCTGGTAGATCTCAGACGGTTAACCTAGGCTCATATCGGTCAGCACCTATGGAACTGTCCAAGGGAGTCCCACAGGGCTCTTGTTTGAGTCCTACTTTATTCAACATCTATGTGGCTCCCTTGGCCAATGTCCTAAGAAAATATGGGTTTATTCCAATATCATATGCCGACGATACGCAGTTACTCTTTCCTTTCGATGAACTTACTCCCACTGTTCAAGAGACCTTTTCCTTGGGTATGAGTGCCATTTCCCAATGGATGAAAAATAATTTTCTCCAATGTAATGTTGGGAAAACTGAGCTATTACTTTTGGAGAGGCTCCTTATTATGGTCACCAAATTGGTGGCCTATTAATCTTGGAAAACCTCCCATTCCTAAAACTTCTGTTAAGAACTTAGGAGTCCGTTTAGATCGTGCCCTTACATTTAAGAAACATATTGGCCAGACCGTAGGCACATGTTTCCATACTTTGGGCCTAGTCCGACGAGTCTTTCCTTTGCTCCCAGACTCTGTTCGAAGGACTCTGACCCAGGCACTCATATTAAGTCGCCTAGACTATTGTAATGGTCTACTACTCTCTGCCAATGAAACTTCTATTAATAAACTTCGGGTGGTTCAGAATACGACGGCACGACTGGTTCTGAACATGCCTCCCAGATCAGCCTCCCGCCCTCTTCTTTTAAAACTTCACTGGTTACCCATACGTCAACGGATAAAATTTAAAGTCTGTTGTATTATCCATAAGGCATTGTTTAATCTTGGCCCCAGTTATTTATCAGAAAAGTTCACTTTTTATCATCCCCCAAGATCCCTACGCTCTAGTACTAAACATCTGCTGAAGGTCCCCCGAATCAGGAGAGCAAGATTAGGAGGAAGAGCTCTCTCTCATCTTGGCCCGAAATACTGGAATGAACTCCCCCTACATTTAAGAGAATGTTCGAACCATCTTCACTTTAGAAAGTTACTTAAAACCACTCTGTTTTGCTTTTAAGTTCGACAGTACTGTATTTGAATCTGTTCCGCGTCCAAAGCGCAGAGATACTCCTTGGAGTCAATTCTGGCGCTATATAAAACCAAATACAAATACAAATACTATGGCATTCTACACCCTTGTCTATGTAAAATTACCTACAAAGGCACTTCACGATCCTTTGACGATCCTGTTACACTAAAAGTATTTCTTCAGACTGTTCATTTCGTAATATGGATACTAATGTTCAACTTTCTTAAGAATTTTGTTTAGATATTTTTTTCTCTCTGCTGTTGTTCTTGTTTAGGTGCTGACATGTCTCATATTCAATATTAATGCTCGACGCTTCAGATCTGGAACCTTTTCTCCATAACCTATTTATTCTTTCTATTCTTTTGTTCTTTTTCTTGTTATTATGTGAGTGCTTATTTGGTTCCTATTGTTACCCTGTTTACATTGCTTATATGTTATGTCGAAGATAATAATTGGTGTCTTTTGGTCTCCTTTCACATTTTTGCTGCTTGTCACCCATGTTCCTGTATCCCTAGTCTTAATGCCCAATAAATTTGACGTTGTCTTGTGGAATGTTCCTGGTTTGGGAAATCCAGTCAAAAGACAAAAGATACTCTCTCATCTGTCTAAATTTAATTTACATGTTACATTTTTACAGAAAACTCATTGTAATGATGTTAAATTGCTTGAACTAAAACGGCAATGGGTAGGCCAGGTTGTTTTTTCTCCAGCCATTAACCTTAAAGGTGGTGTTGCCATCCTTTTTCATAAATCGCAAAATGTACAGATTATATCAATCCAGAATGATACTGATGGACGATGGGTACTGGTTAATGCCATAATTCATAATAAACAGATGTCTTTATTTAATATTCATGGCCCTATCAAACCTGATCCTGATTTTTGGTATAAAATTAAAATTAAATTGGCTTCCATTGATAATCCAAATATTATTGTGGCAAGAGATTTTAAACAGTGGTTAGACCATTTTACTGATAGGACATCTAAGTATAAATTAAATCCTGATAAATCTCATAAAGCATTTAGATCTGCCATTGCCCCTGGCCCATTATCTGATGTTTGAAAAACCTGTAATCCTGATACTTGTGGATTTACGTTTTTCTCTAATGTACATCATACCATGTCTAGAATTGTTTATATTTTGGTCACTAAGTCTATTCAATCCTCCAAAATTGGTTCCAATTTTATTTCTAACCATACCCCTGTTTTATCCTCTTTTGATTTATCTCTTAATAATTCTAAAACGAGTCGTTGGAGATTCAACAACTTCCTTCTATCTCACAACAATTTTATTTCAGAAGCCACTCCCTTTATCAATTAGTTTTTTAAATTAACCAATCAATTGAAACTTCCTTTTCAAATAATTGGGATGCTTTCAAGGCCTCCTTTCAAGTATTCACTATGGCTTACTCAGATAAAAGTAAATAGATAGTAAATTCCTAATACCTTACCTTATTAAAGAAATTAAAATACAGCCGTGGCTCGTGCAGGTAAGAGCGGTGGGGCAGTGGGGCCAGGTGGGGAGGGATTTCGACAGACGATGACAAGGGAAAATTAATTATTTATTTAATTTCCCCTCATGGTCGTCTGTCAAATCCCACCCAACCCGGCCCCACCGCCCCACCGCTCTTACCTACATGGTTTAAATACTTGAATATACTTACGCTACATCTAAATCTTCCTCCATTTTACATGAACTGATTATAGTAAAGTCTACCTTCAATAAACTCGCCACTACCAGTGCATGCAATATCCTACATAAGGGCAAATCGAAATATCATGGAGGTCACAATAAAGTGGGTAAAATGTTGGCCAATTATTTAAATTTTTTATCTGAATGTAAATATATTGGGCCCATTGGTAATGAACTCACTAATAAGATTGCGTCCTCCGATTCTGATATTCCTAATGTGTTCCAAGATTAGTACAAAACACTATATACAGATGACACTAACCCCTCAGGAAATGATATAAGAATTTTTTTAATGGTCTTCCTAATCCACCTTCCATTCCTCATCAATTCACACCATTAGAAGCTGATTTTACCTTTCAAGAAATAATTAATGCAATCAAATACCTAAAAAGGCGAAAGCCCCGGGCCCAGATGGATTTCATATTGAAATACTTTCCTCTTTTTCATCTGTTTTTGGCCCTAAATTACTTGCACTTTTAAATATTTTCTTTCAAATTCAAAGATTAGTGGTTCTTTTTGGACACCCTGATTGCTCTTGTCCCTAAACCTATTAAGGATCTCACTCTTTGTAAAAATTATTGTTTTATTTCATTAATTAATTATGATTGTAAAATATTTGCCAAAATTCTAGCACCTCGCCTTTAAAGTGTTGTCCCCCTTCTTGTCAAATCTGATCAATCTGGTTATGTTAAGGGTAGACTTGCTGCTGATAATGCCAGAATGTTCTCTAATATTCTTGCATTCGTTAGGAAATAGCAATCCTCCTTGCGGTCTTATCTTTTGATGCCGAAAAGGCATTTGACCGCACTATTTGGCAATTTATGTTTGCTACTCTCCATTGGTTCGGCTTCGGCCCTACATTTATTTCATTCAAAAAATTATTATATTCTCACCCTTCTGCAAGTATTTTCATCAATAGAAGTTTTCCCCCTTATTTTAATTTACATAAAGGTGCCATACAAGGGTGTCCCCTTTCCCCTTTGCTTTTTATTCTTTGTTGAGAACTCTTCCGTGGATGCATTCGTTGTAACTGCAGGGTTAAACACAATTCCCTCGAAAACTAAGCTATCGGCATAAGTTGATGATATTTTGATTTATATGTCTAATCCCCTGTCCTCCTTAAATCTTTTTTTACAAGACTTCTCCAAAACTGAGATTTTACCATTGAATTCCTTATGTTACCAATATATGTTTGCTAATACAAATTTTACATGGTGCCCTTCCAGAATTAAATACCTGGGTGTTTGGTTTGGTCCTGCCATTTCCAGTATAATTACCCACAATTTTAATATTTTAATGTTTAAAATTCAGAAACTACTCACATCCTGGGCTCCCCTTCATTTATCCTGATGGGGTAGATTAGATAGCCTCAAGATGATGAATTTGCCAGACGTTCTCTATACACTTTCTATGTTACCTTTCAAAATACCCAATTAATAATTTTCCCAGATTAACTCTGTTTGTATCAAATTTCTCTGGAAAAACAAACATTCACGTATAGCCTTGTCTAAACTTAAACGCCTAAAGAATGAAGGAGGTGTCCTTTTTCCCGATTTTAAGTTATATCACTTTGCTTTTTTAATTCAACAATACTTTACCTTAATTAATGTCTTTCAAGACTCTCCCATACCATGGTGGATTGTATGTGAACGCTCCTTACTGAAGGATTTCTCATTTAATGAAGTGGTTTTGTTGTATTCCTCTTAGGGTGTCCGTATATAGGTTTTCCTGTATCATGTCCTTATATAGGCACAATTCGCCCTGCCCTTATATAGGCATAAAATCCCAGTCCTTATTTAGCATTAAACCGTGCACTCCAAATACAGGCATGGTCTCCGACATCCGTCCACCCTAACGTCACAACGAGTTCTTGAAGAACAGACCCTTAGGCTTTGGGAGTTTCCCTAGCACAGGACTATTGATTTCTTCAAGGACTCATCTATTATGCATGAACCGTAATACCTTAGGGGTTCTTTCATGACGTCTTCCGCTGTCCGATTCACGTCAATGCTAACATTCTGAGGTACCTCTCAGGTATAAATATACCTTCCCTAGCCCTTGTAAATCTGAGGAGACCTCGACTTCAGAGGAGCCCGTTTCCCGGCCTGACGCACTGAGAAGACGCTGTCATCCCTGCACGCAGAGAGTCCAGCTTCCAGTGATCTAACTTCCCTCGCGGGGTGTTGGAGTTCGAGTCTGGCAAGAGATTCCCACCTCTCTCATTCTTAAGGTATGGAGCTGACTAGAAACCTAGAGGGACTTTTGGCATACTAAGCATACTAGGCATACTAGACTTAACATACTCTTAGTATACCATAGTAAGGAATACTTCACCTACTTCATACCTCTCCCTACACCTAGGTTAGGTTAGGTACATTGGGGTAGAACTAGCTTAAGATACGCATCGTATGAGTACTCGCATTTTTAGTCTATGTTATTTATGTAAATGAATATCTACTAAAAGATCATGCTAGCGTAGTATTATTTATTTCTACTGCTTACGCTGTACATTACTTATCTTGCATACTGTCTTGTGATCGTAACAGCACATATTACTTACACGAGAAACAAGACTGTTCAATAAATCTTTTATTGAAACGCCCATCTATTCTTTCTGTGTAACTTTGAGGAAAACTAAGTATGCACGAGTGAGCTGAGTGAAACGGCTATCTATTGTTTCCACGACTCTGGGACACGTTCTGATTCTAAAGGGAAACAAAGTTGTCATGTTTTGCGGCTGCCAGAAACTACTCCCTTCTTGTTTGTCAAGGAGTTTCTAGTGGCCTCTGAGCTAGCTGGCACAAGTAATTAAGTTTAATATACTCGATAGGGACATACTGACCTCAGTCCTATGTCAAGCCTATAGGGTATATTATTCCAATGCGCAGAGCCGATTAGGGAAATAGGAGCTACACTACATGGCGCCCAACGTTTGGTAAGGCGGTAATTTAACGCTAGATACTGAGTAACTCAGCTGTGCTTTTTCTCTCAGAGACCCCTACCCATATACTCCAAAAGACGTCTGGAGTGGGCAGGGTTAAGTATCCGCCACGGCTATAAAGGGAAGCACCCTATATATTAGCTGTTTGGTTTGCTCAATGTTGAAGGATACAGTGTTCCAAAATATTGTGCACCTTATCTTTGTTTCCTTGAAACTTGTTCTACATTTTTCTAAAAACAAAATGCCTGACTCCGACAATGACACCGGAAACGATGAAGTTACGGGTCAACCAGCTTTAAGAGCTTTTAACATTACCGGTTTAGATGGAACCGAGGAGGGTGTTATAGACATCCCTCAAAACTTAAGAAGAGCCATCACTCTAAAACTCATAAAACACGGCCTACCACCAAGAGGCGGTAGAGCAGTTTTCGTGATAGAGGCACACGCATCCTTTCAGACAGAGGTATTCTATTCATGGGTAATATTTCCTGAATCCAATCCAGTTACAAAACTGTTTCACTTCTACAAAGAAGATGATCCACCAGAGGAATATATTCCTTTTGAGGATATTGAAATTCCACTAACATACCAGGAGCATCAGCTCTGGTTTAAAGGCGCCCTAAAACATCACAGAAACATTACCAGGCTCGGTCCACTAGGTAGACCAGGAGCAACATGGCTGATTCTAGCCGGCTACACACCTCATCCTGAACTGGCTATAATGTCAGATGAGGAATTACTTACTTAAATAACAGAGTTAATAAAAATCTACAGACAATTGGTCCAATATGTCATGCAGACTTTCACAGTCCAACCACCATTAACCATTCCATATCAGACCCCTCCACCGGGGACTGCACTAAAAATTACACCACAGACTCTATACGCAGTCATGGGTAAAATGCCCACAAAACGTGAGCAAATTCCATTCTGGATAGCTCAAAAAATTACTCAAATCGAAGCAGTATTTCCAAATACTAGCCCGTATGAGAAACATAGGATCCTAACAATCAGTTTACCGATGGGGATCACACCACAACTGGAAGACTGCACCACTTGGGGCTCAGTCTTTGCTGCCATCTATACTAAAACACATGGCATTCCGTCAATTGCGGTAATACCTGATGTACTGAAACAAATTCAAAACGAATACGGGGCAGAGCCTGCTCTAAATTTAGGTATGAAATTACTGAAGAATTTCGACCAGGTCTCAACAATAATATTATCTAATATTAAAGGGGAGGCAGCAGCAGTGGTGATCCGCCAACGATTAAGGGAATTCGATGTTACAGAACATCAAACTGAGCTACCCAGAATAATTGAACAATCATATGCAGAATTAGGCAGAGATAGTTTGGGTGGAAGACCAGTGAAACCAAAACTATCTGAAAGTCCTGAGAAGGACTCTATTAAACAAACTCCTACATCTTCTAAAAAGAAGTGGGAAACTACTAAACAAAACTCAAACGAGAAACGTTCTCAATCCCGAGGTAGGTCTCCTCAAAAGGAGCCCTCTGAAAGGAGGTATAACCTCAGGAATAGGGATAATTCGAGAAAACCTGACAGGTATCAAGATACTGATACACGTTCCTCTCGTACCTTTCAGATCTCGTCACAGACTTCGGAAAGAAGAGGACGGTCAGAACATAGAGAAGAACGCGTGAAATCCAAGGAAGAAAAACACGCTACAAAAAATAAAACAAAACCTCAATTCTCCAAAAAGAAAGTAGCAGGTCTGAAGATCAGACATGCCGAGAATACTGAGAACACAACTCAAGAACGGAGAATGGGCTCAGACAATGCTGGACAATGCAGCAGAAGTCACAATAGCTCGCTAGAACCTGAAGGAACTTCTGGAGATAGTGGACTTGAATGAGTACATTACAGTCGAGACTGTAGACACCAGGGTTAGTACTCCACAAAAGTTATATGAAATAACACTCCGGATGGAGGGAGACATACCTAGACAGGTGAAAGCACTTTTTGGGAAAAACTTTCAAGGGGCTATGACATACTTCTAGCAGAAAAAGACTGGCCACCACAATTTGTCAGGGAGTGTCCACATGGCGAGGACATTATTATGCCTGCCTTCTCCAACCATATTCCAATTCACCTAAAATATACATATGCCAGGAAATGGGCAGTAGCCCAGGCCCCAGCATTATATAAAAATCATGTAGGATGGGACGAGGACTCACCTCACCATAAAATACATTTGACACATGAACCAACTGCACAAAGGCAGTATCCAGTAAAGCAAGAAGCTAAAAAACAGGTCAGGGAGATCCTAGATCAACTTGAATACCAAGGGGTGATTGAAACATGCACCTCCTCAATGAATAATCCTTTGTTTCCTGTCTCCAAACCAGACAACACCTATCGTCTAGTTTTGGATTACAGACACTTAAACACTTGTTCTAAAACATTTGCAGTGCAAAATGCACATAGCACAGCATTAATGAATAATATTGTGCGTAAAAAATATAAAACCACATTAGACATCTCAAATGGTTTCTTTTGTCAAAACATAGCTCCTGAAAGCAGGTACTTAACAGCATTCTCCATAATGGGGACTCAGCGTCAATTTTGTCGATTCCCACAAGGGTTCAAGAACAGCCCGGGGTTATTCTCAGCGAGGGTAACGGAGTTACTACAACTTTATGACAATGAGGCATTGTCCTATGTCGACGACATCTATCTGACAGACGATGACCTGGACAAACACTTGAACAGGGTGAGCACCATTATACTGGACTTCGCCTCTGAGGGCTACAAATTCAACTTCAAAAAGTCCAGAATTGCCCATCTCAATGTCCTATTTCTAGGATATGAGCTTTCAAGTGAAGGCAAGAGCTTGGCAGCTAACTTTTTAGAGAAATGTGCGCTGCTCCAACCTCCAGAAACGCAAAAAAACTTACAATCCATCCTGGGTTTCCTAAATTTTGGAAGAACATACATTCTAAATTACGCAGAAAGGGTTAACCCTCTCTATGCATTAATCAAACCTGATTTTTCAATCAAAAATTGGACACATGAACACACAGAAATCTTGCGTTCACTCCAGGCTAACATGTTAGCAACAAATCACTTACAAACACGCGTAAGTCAACGCAACCTGGTGATTCGAATAATTTCGGGTCAATGCGGATTCACCTACTTAACATTTAATGAGGGTGAAAAAATACCAATCGCATACAAATCTCATTTGTACACACAAGCGGAAATGCGCTTCACTTCAACTGAAAATATTCTGACAGCAGTTCAAACCGCTGTAGCAAAAGAAAGAGCCTTAGCCCAAGGGAAACGCATTATTGTCGTAACCCCAGTACCAGCTTTAGAAGCGGTCACAAAAGCAAGCATTCCAAATGCTAAAGCATACATCCAAGATGGATACAATGGGTTAATTATCTTGCTGCAACAGATGTTGAATATGTTTTTGATCCCGATTTAAAAACACAAGCGTTCCTGCAATATGAACAAGAATGTCCTCTGCCCACTGAAATCCTACCTCTCAATCAGTACGAATTCATAATTTACACTGACGGATCCGCACAGCCCGCAACAGGGAGTAAGCAAGCTTACAGTGCAGCGTGTGCAATCGTTAAAGGTTGCATGCGAGATGGTATCTTCAGACCTATGGTCACAAAAACTCAATCTCTAGGGGATTGTACAGCTCAGCGAGCTGAACTACAAGCATTCAAACTGGCACTTGAAAGTACAGATCGAGAATTCTCCACACTAATAGTGTGCGATTCCTTTTACTGTGTTCAGTCGTATAATGAATATATACAAAACTGGCTTGAAAATGGTTTCAAAGATGCGAAAGGTGGCACAATAAAGCACAAAATGCTTTGGGAACAAGTAGTTCAGTTGAAAAACGAACTACCAAAGGCTCACGTGATCCACACACTGAGTCATCAACGTGATGGCGTTCACGTTGCAGGGAATTCATTGGCTGATGAAGCCGCAAAGGGGGCTGTTCAGACGGCTTCCGTAGCTGCGATCACTCATTCAAAAACAAAAATAGACGGTAAGATAATCTTGGCTGTCAATGCTACAAGCAAAGGCAGTGGTGCAGCGTTACCAAAAACGTTTCCACTCAAGTACTCTTATGTAATTGATGCGAACAGCGTTCCTTTTGCTCGAATCCCTGGAGTGGGGGATAGGGTAATTCCAAACATGGAACGTAGAGCAGCTTTGATTTATGAGGCACATTTGGGGGAGGGTCTGTTACATCAAGGGATCTCTAAAACAATTTTGACATTAAAAGAGATGTACTGGTGGCCTGGGATGAATACAGAAATGCACATCTTCATCAATAACTGCATAGACTGTAAGATACAGCGTGATGCTGACCGCCACCAGACACCATGCTACGAATGTAGCTGCCCAGTACGGACACCACTGTTAGACAGCATTAGACTATCTACACGCATGCGTCCTTCTGGACAAATGCAATCCCACAAATACTGAATCAAGGTTCCTATGGATATGGCCTCAGCGCTCGGCTGACGCTCGAACTGTTATAAAAGATTTGCGAGTCTTTATCGGCACATGCGCAATAGGCACGCTACATTCTGACCAGGGCCCTGCGTTTAGCTCTCTGGCTTACAAAGAAGCCATGGCCAGTCTGGGCGTTGCATTGCGGTACTCCTCTCCATTCCATCCTGAGGGAAATTCGGTTGTGGAAAGGAAAAACCGGGACATAAAACAGTCTATAACAGCTAGGGTATTAGGTTCGGGTGATTGTTCGGTCAAACATCTTTATGGGGTCCAACGCTCATTGAATAACCTGCCAAGAAGTTCTCTAGGGGGGGTCACTCCATATGAGGTCCTATTTGGGACAAGAATGTGGGTACCAGACCTCGATCACGTAGGCACAGTGGTGGAAAATAAACCGTTTGATATCACAGATCGTTTGGCTGTTTTACAGGAACTCAATGAACTAAGATCGAAACAAAGCAACGTATTCCTGCAGCCAACCACTACTGGGGAAAAACCGGCGGTCCCAGCAAGGCCTGTCTGGATTCCAAAAGTTGGGGATCTAGTCAGAGAAAAGATTGCGGACAAGAAGGAATTTGGACCTTCTTACAGACAACCAGTACCTGTCCTAGCAGTTCAAGGAACAAGAACAGTACTTCTGCCGCCCCTTGCTGGAAGAAAGGAGAAAAGATTTGTGTCCATCGACCTCATCAAACCACAGTATGTGGCCAATACTAAATAGTAGGCCTCGTGGACTCCGACCTAGTAACAGACACGCTCCTCTCGCTACTATCCAAGAGGTTCAGACTGAAAGACTGATAACAATCGAGAATTCAGCAGTAACAGATGAAGGACTATGCAACAATGCAATGGAACTCATCCCTCTGGAAAATCAAGTAACAGTTCGCCAAATACACCTGTCTACACCAATGTAGCGAGTGATCAACTGGTTCCAGCGATTTCTACAAATCCTGATGCAATTCCAACAATTGACAGAACTGCTTCTGGCTATTTCATTAACTTTGATACGTTCTCAGAAGATCCGAGTGAACCTGAAACGACGCCAGCATCATCAAAATTCAAGCAGCAAGTACAAGACTTTCTTCACTTTCTGAACAAGACTTATCTGGTTTCACCATGGATTGAACTCTGGATTATTTCTGGAATATTTGTTTTCCTGCTTTGGCTAGCTTTGGTTATGACTATGAGCGTGCTTATAAATGGCAGATACATCCATGTGAATACTGAAGGAAAAGATGTGAACTTACTTTTAAAACCTCATAAATCTTCCCATCGTGAAGCAAGAGACTTGTCAACAGTGAACATCACAGCCGTTCCTATACAGGATGGTATAGTGTGGGACAAAACAGATTTTGATATTTTTGGCCCGACGAAGAAATTGAACATTCCACATTTGTTTAAAATTTCACTAAGTGATCTCATTTCGTCCAGTACCTATTCTGATGATTGGGACTTTGAGACTGTTAACGACATAATGTTTGACCTAGAAAGATCTGCTGCATTTTCTAAAAATGAATATTTAGAGGGTTCATCAGACTATGAACAACTGTATTGCTATAACCACTATGGTCATCATTATTTGCATAAATCTGCATACCCTAGAAATGTGTTTATGTTTAACCAATGGGAGCATTGTCCTACACCACCACAAAATAGTTCAAAAAAATTTGCTAACAAGTTTCCATATTTTTCAGGCTACAATACATCTGATCCAGAAACGTTTTACTATAAAAATGTAAACAAAACAGGACTGAAAATTATGTTAACAAATACAAAACAGATTTATTCTGCTGCATTTATTGCCCAACTGTCTACACAAGGTTTCGACTTATGGAAAGACACAATAGACACAAAAACTGTCTGGGGTACTAAAGATTGGCAAGTGCAGGGGATAGAAGCTTTATTTAGAGCCTGTATCATCCCTGAACAAATAATGTTTTTGAATGAAACTGTCCAACAAACATCTTGTCTTGGATTAGCCAAGATAAAAGAGATGAAAACACCTTCTGTACCAACACCTGCAGGTGATAACAAAACACATGCAGCGGTTACAGTTGACCAAATACTACAATTCAACAGATCTAATACTGATTGGAGAAAATGGTTGATCTGGCCCACAGACACGGACAACTGTCAGGAAAGATTCCTGAATAAAACTCAGGGCTTTACTATTCATAGGCCAGACCCAAGATACGCCCAAAGACAGCATCCGGGGGTAGTAACAACATACAGTATAGGTAAATTATGCCTCGATTGGCTGCAGAAATCTACACTACAGGATGTGAAACAACACTTATCCTTACTTAAAGAAGTCGCTGACCTTAGGGAATTCTTGCATGGACCAAGAAAACCGCGTCAAAAACGTTTCATATATGCCGGCATCTATGCTGCTTATAATGAAGCATGGAAAGTGTCACAGATGGAGGCCGCAGAACGAATACGTGAACTTGATCGTATTAATCTAGAGAAAACACTCACTGTGCTCGACAATGGGTTAACAACTTTGTCCTCCAGAATATATTCATTGGACAACATTGTATCCTCTGCTATCGACATACTAGAACAAGATTTGGCGATGTTACAGCAAGGCCAGTCTCAATTACGTTCTATTGTGTTATTAAGCTGGACGCTGCAATCCTTGCGCGTGGGCTATGTGCCTTGGCGTTTTATCAACACGTCATCTCTGTTTGCAGAATACAATCTAACTGATAAACAGATCGAACTGGCACAAAGAGGAGCACAGTATACAGTGCTGAGCATTGAAAAACTGGAAAAGTTACCATTCACAGTGGCAGAAAAACCAGCTACAGAATCTCTCATTCATGGCAAAATCACACTACCTGTGACTACTTTTCGGTTTCAGTATTGCCTCAAACAGATGCAAGCAGGCAAATATGAAAGGTTGGGTAAGGAATACATTAAGACATCTTGGAATTTACTGTATACATATAGATGTTGGAATGGGGATCGTGAAGTGTTTTTGAGCGGTATACACTGTAAAAGTGCACTGAGCGGTTCACTTATATGTCAGGACATTACTTTACACGGGGCTTGCAATGGTTCTGTGGCAAATTTGTCTTGCCATCAGCAGGGTACACCAGCTGCTGTGATTAATCCAACGTTTGGACAACTTTCTAATGGGAGTTACCTCATGTTGAATGATCAGAGTTGCTGCGGCATGTTGCCAGGCATCCCATATCTAGTAACGGTCAACTCCAGGGTCACTTGCTGTATGCAAGTATTGTTTGCCCCAATAGACACAGTCAGGGAGTCGCCTTTGTGGCCTTCGCTGAATGTCTCTTTTATAAGATTTGATACTTTAAGCAGAATGAAAGCCATGCTTTTACAACAAACAGTGCCTTTGACCTCGGCCAAAGAAACCTATGATCTACAAGTAGCAAGGACTTCGGCTGAGATACAGACTTTAATACGTACAAACTGCCCTATACATTTCGTGGAAATGATAGGACGTATCTTTAACTTGTCTGATACAAGCGGAATTGTACATGTATTTAAGAGCATCTGTTCCGGTCTATTAGCACCTTTCCAGGCAATACTCGGAATCATCCCGAACTTTGCACATTCGGTGTTTGGTGGCATACCATTACTTCTCGCACTTGTTGCCGTAATTCTATTTCTCTTCCTGCTATTACGCTATGGCCAGCCTATTCGCAGACATCACTCCGAGCAAAATGGAGAAAGCTCTCCTTGAACGAAAGTGCTGTGAGCGAATAGTACAACTTTTGGGCATGACTCGTCTACGGGACCTTCATACCACATGGTTCCTGTCGTTCAGACAAATCTGGCAAGATTGCATCTTACCTGTTCTACGATGCCTGCTATGCGGTGCAGAATGTGTGTTTGACACCTGTCTAACATTTCCATCAGCAACGCCAACGGATATCGATACTCTGCTGGACCCCATAACGGCCCATGCTCTGTGTTGTCCCCAGAGGCTACCAATCCTGATGACGGCATTCATTGAGATCTCACAGACGCTTCCAGCTGCTGCTGAGGTACGAGATGGATCTACAGGCACACAGGTAACAACGAACGTGAACATTGCTGCGGCATCCTATGCTGAAAGCGATGCTTCACATCTCTGTGCAATTAATCTACTACACGGGGTGTTCCGAATGGCACCAACTACAGTGGACGATATTTTGTCTACAGAAATAGATGATCTCATGTTTACACCAGACCCGTACACTGACTCTGATTCCACCCACAGTGTACCAGAGACGCAGTAAAATTTGGCCTTCATATTTCAAAAACTTGGAACTCTTCCCAAATTGAACTTTTTCCGTTTTTCGAACTAAATGGCAATTCAATCTGCTTGAAGTAGAACTATTCTTATAGTACGGACTTAGCGGCACTTCCCCAGACACTTTGTCATCTTATTTGTCTAAAAAATTCATTAATCCTCATGACATGAAATGCTTTTGATTTTGAACAACTTATCGATCATTTTCTGTCAAATGTAAATTTACTGCTTATTTCATTCAAATTGCATTTAATTTCCAAATATATGCCTGAAATGAAAAGCAATGCTTAAAATGTACAGTACCTTTTGCATTCTAATATATATTTTTTTAATGCTTTTTAATGCTTTTAAGAAATATTTTTAGCAATATGCGGTACTCCATTTAATGTTTAGCATTTTAAATGTTTAGCATTTTATTATTATCGTACACACGAAAGTGGAGTGGGTGTTGTATTCCTCTTAGGGTGTCCGTATATAGGTTTTCCTGTATCATGTCCTTATATAGGCACAATTCGCCCTGCCCTTATATAGGCATAAAATCCCAGTCCTTATTTAGGCATTAAACCGTGCACTCCAAATACAGGCATGGTCTCCGACATCCGTCCACCCTAACATCACAACGAGTTCTTGATGAACAGACCCTTAGGCTTTGGGAGTTTCCCTAGCACAGGACTATTGATTTCTTTAAGGACTCATCTATTATGCATGAACCGTTATACCTTAGGGGTTCATTCATGACGCCTTCCGCTGTCCGATTCACGTCAATGCTAACATTCTGAGGTACCTCTCAGGTATAAATATACCTTCCCTAGCCCTGTAAATCAGAGGAGACCTCGACTTCAGAGGAGCCCGTTTCCCGGCCTGACGCACTGAGAAGACGCTGTCATCCCTTGCACGCAGAGAGTCCAGCTTCCAGTGATCTGACTTCCCTCGCGGGGTGTTGGAGTTCGAGTCTGGCAAGAGATTCCCACCTCTCTCATTCTTAAGGTATGGAGCTGACTAGAAACCTAGAGGGACGCTTGGCATACTAAGCATACTAGGCATACTAGACTTAACATACTCTTAGTATACCATAGTAAGGAATACTTCACCTACTTCATACCTCTCCCTACACCTAGGTTAGGTTAGGTACATTGGGGTAGAACTAGCTTAAGATACGCATCGTATGAGTACTCGCATTTTTAGTCTATGTTATTTATGTAAATGAATATATCTACTAAAAGATCATGCTAGCGCAGTATTATTTATTTCTACTGCTTACGCTGTACATTATTTATCTTGCATACTGTCTTGTGATCGTAACAGGTCATATTACTTACACGAGAAACAAGACTGTTCAATAAATCTTTTATTGAAACGCCCGTCTATTCTTTCTGTGTAACTTTGAGGAAAACTAAGTATGCACGAGTGAGCTGAGTGAAACGGTTATCTATTGTTTCCACGACTCTGGGACACGTTCTGATTCTAAAGGGAAACAAAGTTGTCATGTTTTGCGGCTGCCAGAAACTACTCCTTCTTGTTTGTCAATGAGTTTCTAGTGGCCTCTGAGCTAGCTGGCACAAGTAATTAAGTTTAATATACTCGATAGGGACATACCGACCTCAGTCCTATGTCAAGCCTATAGGGTATATTATTCCAATGCGCAGAGCCTATTAGGGAAATAGGAGCTACACTACAGTTTAACTGTCAAATTCCACTTTTATTTCCAAAAACCTGATTTTAAAATGCTCCAAACATTTGTTGCATGCAATGTTTTTAGCGTTTTTTGATTTTCATCAATGTTTTTTAGCCTACTCTCTTTGGTATAACAAGTTTATTAAATTTCATCACAAATCGATTTATTTCAAATATTGGAAACGGAAGGGTACTATATATGTTCATCAAATGGTAAGACATAATTCTTTTATATCTTTTCCTCAACTACAAACACAATACAACTTATCAAGTTCTTCTTTACAGGAATATAACCTAATATTGTCTGCTATCCAAGCATATTTAATGACAAATAATTTTCCTCTTGATCCTGTACTATTCACATCCTTGACACCATTGCATAATGTTGATCACGATTTTACTCCCACAGCTGCTTATATCTACAGAACTTTATTATCGCCAATGTCTATAAGATCAAAAGAGTCTTATGAATTATTACAGGTAAATAACCTTTCTGTATCATTCCCTGTTCATCAATGGGACAAACTATGGCTTGAAATTTTAATACCTCCAAAGCTGCATGCATCACACAATCGTTTGTCTATAATAGAGCTGTTGTTACTCCTGAATGTATCTCTAAAATTGACCCCAATACTTCTCCAAAAGTACTCTAACTCTCTTACTTTACTACTGCTCCCATGTGTTTAATTTTTGGAATGTTATCTGGTCAAAATGTTGAAAGATCTTCCAATCTAATATTCAACTATCATCTCAGAATGTTTTCTTTGGCTCTATGTCACCTGACTTTGAACATATTTCACATAAACCTATGTTGTTTGATCTTTTTATTGCATGTGAGCATAAGGTTTTACTCTTCTGTTGGAAATATACTTTTAACTTATCTGTATTAACATAGTGGAATTTTATTTGTGATGAACATATAATATCCACAGTTTCTTCTTTATCATTACGCCAGAAGATTAAATCGGATCTATACTGGTTACCTTTTACTGCATATCTCTCCTCTCACTCACCTGTATCTTAGTTCTCTTATTTCTATGTCTCTTTCCCGTTTCTTTCTATCCCTTTCTCTACTCTGTCTTCCCACTGTCTCCCTCAGTGTTTTTCTTTTCTCTATTTCTCACTATCTGTGTCTTTTTATTATATAAAATGATATGCCCAAGTTAAACTCATAAGTTGCTTTTCTTGGTTCAAACCTCCTTGCTAATTGTAATACTCTGTAATTTCTATTGATACTGCTCTATTCACATTATGTATATTGTTATTGATTCATGAAACTTTAATAAAAGATATTTAACAAAAAAATCTATTTTCAATACTATAGGTACAACATTACTTCCGTTCTTTTTTTTTTTGGTATCGAGAAAAGTCTAAATTTATTGACTTAAAATAGGTGTTTACATTGATTTACGAACGTAAATGATAAAATAACGTGCAATTTAAAAATTATCAGATCAATAGAAGTGTGTCTTTAAATACTAGCTGTCACAATAATGCAGAGGCGTCTTAAAGATTTCTGAAGCCATGGACAAGAAATATTTTGGGGCCCCCCTGTTTGGAACATCTTTGAATATCATTATTCTTTTTTTCTAATTCACCCCATGTTGCCTAACAGTATTGTTTTTTATATATTTTTATTTCAGAGAGTTCAATCATCACATAATCCACATCATAAATATTAAATATAAGACATAAAATGTGCTTAAAACATAACATACATGATGCCTGCATATTCTATCTGGCACATTACATATTACACATCTCATATTCTTTATAAACAAGTGGATACAAAATAGATTCTGGTAAAGGATTTCTTTTTAACATTGCGATATAATACATATATCGTATATAGCATA
The DNA here is from genome assembly GCA_963921515.1 of Calotriton arnoldi. Classification (NCBI taxonomy): domain Eukaryota; kingdom Metazoa; phylum Chordata; class Amphibia; order Caudata; family Salamandridae; genus Calotriton; species Calotriton arnoldi. The sequence goes on along the minus strand of CAWUFW010003446.1, from coordinate 400,550 downwards.
GAAAGGTATATTGCACATTTTCTCTATTGCACCTGCCTTAATAGCCATATGCTTCCAAAGCAGAAACTTTTATGTTACATCCTCTCTTCTTGGTTCTTACTCCTTTTTTAAAAGAAAGATCCCCATATCAATTTGTACTTAGAATATGATTCCGACCTTAAGGCATTCCTTTTTTCCATTTCCCCAACCTTGCGCATTTTATTTAACCACTGTTGAAGCGTTGGAGTGACTTCCGTATGCCAATTCTGTAATATCAAAGATCTGGCTACCAGTGCAATAATGAATAACCGTTTCTCCTGCAATGGGCTAATGCGCATATCTGATGAGTATCCTAAAACAGCGGTCTGGGCATCTAAGAGCATCCCTGATTCCAAATTGTGAGAGCAATATCTCTCAATTTCTTTCCAAAAGTTTTTATTTTCGGGCAACTCCAAATAATATGGGTCCAGCTGCCCTCCCCTTGTAGTAAACATCTAAAACATGCATCCGATATTTGAGGATATAAGTTATGCAAAAAACAGGAGTTCTATATAATAACCATTTAGCATAGAATTGCATTCTTCTAAAATTTGCTCCCTTCAGTAATGTAGCATTATAGTTATTGATCTTATCCCATGCTGCTACTGGAAGTTGAATCTTTTCCTTAGCTTGCCACTTATATTGTGCTTTCCGATATAGTTGCCTATCAGAGGCAGCCCGTTTCCCGGCCTGACGCACTGAGAAGACGCTGTCATCCCTTGCACGCATAGAGTCCAGCTTCCAGTGATCTGACTTCCCTCGCGGGGTGTTGGAGTTCGAGTCTGGCAAGAGATTCCCACCTCTCTCATTCTTAAGGTATGGAGCTGACTAGAAACCTAGAGGGACGCTTGGCATACTAAGCATACTAGGCATACTAGACTTAACATACTCTTAGTATACCATAGTAAGGAATACTTCACCTACTTCATACCTCTCCCTACACCTAGGTTAGGTTAGGTACATTGGGGTAGAACTAGCTTAAGATACGCATCGTATGAGTACTCGCATTTTTAGTCTATGTTATTTATGTAAATGAATATATCTACTAAAAGATCATGCTAGCGCAGTATTATTTATTTCTACTGCTTACGCTGTACATTATTTATCTTGCATACTGTCTTGTGATCGTAACAGGTCATATTACTTACACGAGAAACAAGACTGTTCAATAAATCTTTTATTGAAACGCCCGTCTATTCTTTCTGTGTAACTTTGAGGAAAACTAAGTATGCACGAGTGAGCTGAGTGAAACGGTTATCTATTGTTTCCACGACTCTGGGACACGTTCTGATTCTAAAGGGAAACAAAGTTGTCATGTTTTGCGGCTGCCAGAAACTACTCCCTTCTTGTTTGTCAATGAGTTTCTAGTGGCCTCTGAGCTAGCTGGCACAAGTAATTAAGTTTAATATACTCGATAGGGACATACCGACCTCAGTCCTATGTCAAGCCTATAGGGTATATTATTCCAATGCGCAGAGCCTATTAGGGAAATAGGAGCTACACTACAGTTTAACTGTCAAATTCCACTTTTATTTCCAAAAACCTGATTTTAAAATGCTCCAAACATTTGTTGCATGCAATGTTTTTAGCGTTTTTTGATTTTCATCAATGTTTTTTAGCCTACTCTCTTTGGTATAACAAGTTTATTAAATTTCATCACAAATCGATTTATTTCAAATATTGGAAACGGAAGGGTACTATATATGTTCATCAAATGGTAAGACATAATTCTTTTATATCTTTTCCTCAACTACAAACACAATACAACTTATCAAGTTCTTCTTTACAGGAATATAACCTAATATTGTCTGCTATCCAAGCATATTTAATGACAAATAATTTTCCTCTTGATCCTGTACTATTCACATCCTTGACACCATTGCATAATGTTGATCACGATTTTACTCCCACAGCTGCTTATATCTACAGAACTTTATTATCGCCAATGTCTATAAGATCAAAAGAGTCTTATGAATTATTACAGGTAAATAACCTTTCTGTATCATTCCCTGTTCATCAATGGGACAAACTATGGCTTGAAATTTTAATACCTCCAAAGCTGCATGCATCACACAATCGTTTGTCTATAATAGAGCTGTTGTTACTCCTGAATGTATCTCTAAAATTGACCCCAATACTTCTCCAAAAGTACTCTAACTCTCTTACTTTACTACTGCTCCCATGTGTTTAATTTTTGGAATGTTATCTGGTCAAAATGTTGAAAGATCTTCCAATCTAATATTCAACTATCATCTCAGAATGTTTTCTTTGGCTCTATGTCACCTGACTTTGAACATATTTCACATAAACCTATGTTGTTTGATCTTTTTATTGCATGTGAGCATAAGGTTTTACTCTTCTGTTGGAAATATACTTTTAACTTATCTGTATTAACATAGTGGAATTTTATTTGTGATGAACATATAATATCCACAGTTTCTTCTTTATCATTACGCCAGAAGATTAAATCGGATCTATACTGGTTACCTTTTACTGCATATCTCTCCTCTCACTCACCTGTATCTTAGTTCTCTTATTTCTATGTCTCTTTCCCGTTTCTTTCTATCCCTTTCTCTACTCTGTCTTCCCACTGTCTCCCCTCAGTGTTTTTCTTTTCTCTATTTCTCACTATCTGTGTCTTTTTATTATATAAAATGATATGCCCAAGTTAAACTCATAAGTTGCTTTTCTTGGTTCAAACCTCCTTGCTAATTGTAATACTCTGTAATTTCTATTGATACTGCTCTATTCACATTATGTATATTGTTATTGATTCATGAAACTTTAATAAAAGATATTTAACAAAAAAATCTATTTTCAATACTATAGGTACAACATTACTTCCGTTCTTTTTTTTTTGGTATCGAGAAAAGTCTAAATGTATTGACTTAAAATAGGTGTTTACATTGATTTACGAACGTAAATGATAAAATAACGTGCAATTTAAAAATTATCAGATCAATAGAAGTGTGTCTTTAAATACTAGCTGTCACAATAATGCAGAGGCGTCTTAAAGATTTCTGAAGCCATGGACAAGAAATATTTTGGGGCCCCCTGTTTGGAACATCTTTGAATATCATTATTCTTTTTTTCTAATTCACCCCTATGTTGCCTAACAGTATTGTTTTTTATATATTTTTATTTCAGAGAGTTCAATCATCACATAATCCACATCATAAATATTAAATATAAGACATAAAATGTGCTTAAAACATAACATACATGATGCCTGCATATTCTATCTGGCACATTACATATTACACATCTCATATTCTTTATAAACAAGTGGATACAAAATAGATTCTGGTAAAGGATTTCTTTTAACATTGCGATATAATACATATATCGTATATAGCATAGAAAGGTATATTGCACATTTTCTCTATTGCACCTGCCTTAATAGCCATATGCTTCCAAAGCAGAAACTTTTATGTTACATCCTCTCTTCTTGGTTCTTACTCCTTTTTAAAAGAAAGATCCCCATATCAATTTGTACTTAGAATATGATTCCGACCTTAAGGCATTCCTTTTTTCCATTTCCCCAACCTTGCGCATTTTATTTAACCACTGTTGAAGCGTTGGAGTGACTTCCGTATGCCAATTCTGTAATATCAAAGATCTGGCTACCAGTGCAATAATGAATAACCGTTTCTCCTGCAATGGGCTAATGCGCATATCTGATGAGTATCCTAAAACAGCGGTCTGGGCATCTAAGAGCATCCCTGATTCCAAATTGTGAGAGCAATATCTCTCAATTTCTTTCCAAAAGTTTTTTATTTTCGGGCAACTCCAAATAATATGGGTCCAGCTGCCCTCCCCTTGTAGTAAACATCTAAAACATGCATCCGATATTTGAGGATATAAGTTATGCAAAAAAACAGGAGTTCTATATAATAACCATTTAGCATAGAATTGCATTCTTCTAAAATTTGCTCCCTTCAGTAATGTAGCATTATAGTTATTGATCTTATCCCATGCTGCTACTGGAAGTTGAATCTTTTCCTTAGCTTGCCACTTATATTGTGCTTTCCGATATAGTTGCCTATCATTATTCTTTCTTAAGATAGTTCTACTGCAGCTGATAGATCTACATGTATTACTTATGTTCTGAAATGATTCCGTGAATGTCTGCCTTATTAAGACAGCCTTCCAGTGTTCTTTTTTCATATATAGGATTGCCAATGTGAGGAATGATGGACATGGGCAGGAAAAAGAAATTAGTGTCCGACATAATCAGGGAGAAAACTGAGTGGACATCAAAGACATTTGTTTATTTTTTCAAAGAAAGTCCCCACAGTTTTGGGTGTTTGTTTCTGTGAAAACAAAAATAAATGCTGAGTGAGCCTCCATGATATGGAAACATCACGAGCTGAGCCAGTTACTCATGCTTTGTTTTACTGTCACAGTTATGAAAGAGACATGAGTTCAGTCTGCACCACCTAAATGTGATACAATAGATTACTCTGTGGTGTGCCCTTGATAATTGTGTATGCGGTGTGAGTTTTGTCAGATGGTGTATTGAATACACTCTAACCCCCATCATTCCACTGAGATGGTCAATTAGATTTTTTACATTTGTGTTTGCAGTAAAGCAATCACTAAAAAATATAACTCCTGTCATGGACTAGTATGACTAAACCCATTCCATTTGGTGATCAATTTGGTCCTTTTGCCTCAGATCTAAGCACTACCTTGAAAAGAGTTTTTCCAAAGAGCAGGATCTCTGGATAAATGTTATTTTCTAAAGTACACATTCATCTTCAAACCAATTAATCAATTCATTTTCATATACTTCCTTATTATCTAAAAGGTAAATTACAATGTGGAGGCCAATAACTTCAGATCAGTATTATAGAGTCCCTAATTGTTAAAAGGCAGTACTGGCAACAATGTATAGCACCTCAAGCAATATAAAGAGCAACCTCCTGGATTTCATGGCTACGTGGCAAGCGGTAGTGAGAAAGGGAGATGAGAGAGATGAAACCCTCTCTCTGGTAACTCCGCATTTTGAGAAAATATTAAGCGTGGCAGCATTAGAAGGCACTTTGCAATATGAAATTTATCAGTATGCACTGAGGAGAAAAAATGACTTTTGATTTTCGTGACACTTGCATTCAAAAACGCTATTAAGCATAATGGAACTGTGCAATAATTCACGGTATGGAGAATGTGTATACGGTGCATCCTGGGGCCTGTAGTTGATATGATGGGCCATGTGACCACTGGGAGTATATAATGCCACTCACCTGTGATCAAGGCGGTTAACGCTGAAACACGTAAGGAAGTGAGAGTGGTTTTACAATGCTGCGACGCTGAGGAATTAATGTCCTACTTGAAAGTAAGCCGGAGTTGGGCTCTGATTGTTCTTTTGGTGAAACCCATTCTAACAGGATTCTCCGTTCCTGTGTACTGAGTCCACCCTGCAGGGTCGGGGGCCCCTTGAAAAATTTAGCTTTTTTTGAAACAAATGTATATATATACAGAGGGCGGAGTTGAAGAATAAAAGTAAGCCTTGGATTCATGTTCGTGATCAAAGCAAACTGCCTATGAGGAAGGGGCCAGGGGGCCCTGAAACGCGTCAGGCGATATTGTTCTGGATGTTAACTGCTGGTTTCCCCTGATTAAAGAATTCGGATGAATGTGCTTGCTGTCGAGTGCGTCTTTGTGCACAGGACACCTTGGGCTTTATATATATATATATATATATATATATATATATATATATATATACACACAGACACACAAACATAGATATATAGTTATAACAGGGGTGAAATTGTTGTGTTTTCACTGCAAATGAATTTGGCGATTGTGATGAAATGCAAGCCGAACATTGGTGGACAACCGGTCCTTACATGTATGGTTATATTTTAATGCCCCTAAAGTCAAACTCTGTAGAAGAAAACATCAAGAAAAAAATCTTTAGGTTTATTGTACATGTTACTTTTTTGTAGTTGTTAACCCCATTCAGTGCTCACCACTCCAAGGGTGCCGTGCCTCCACAGTACAGAATCCACCATCATCTCTGTCCCCGGTGTTTGGCATTCACTTTTTTATGCTGTATTTTTATAGTGCGAGCTCCTTTCTTCCTGCTGTCTCTCCCTCCAAAGTTAGGGGGCATGGTTATGCATACAGCATCAACATCACATCGGGTGTTGGATGCTTATCCTTCTATCATTAGGGATCATGAAAATTGTAGTGTGGGTCTGCCGACTGGGAGAACAATACAATTATGTATGTGCAGTCTTCATTTTCGCACCGTACTGTAGGTGTAGTAACGCGTAATGCATTGGCATCGGTTTCTCTATTAGGGCTGTGGGGCTTCGCCCCTCTGAAAATTCCTACACATTTACATTAAAAAATATAAAATAGATCGATTTATTTAGAGATATGATTGTATCTCTAAATAAATTGATGTATTTAAGTCTGGGTTGTCTGTTTCAGGCTGCCTGCCCCGCCTCGCTCTGAAGTAGGAGATGGAAGACAGGCAGTAAATCAACTGTCTTAACGTGACGCACGACGCAGGGCTTTCTGCCATTGGATTTGGGGTCTCTGGTTGTATGCGCACTGTAGGCCAGTGACGCAATAAGCGTCATGGTTTCGGGCATAGGAGACTGCATCTCTGCGTGATTTCAGACGTCCATGATTCAAAGATGTAGATTCCACCCTTTCGTCATATGTAAGAGTGGATGCAAGCACTTCTGATCCGGTGCCTTGTTCTCAGTGGCCAGTTCTCTGATGTATGGCATTAAAACTGGCCCTGTGTACATGCCCCTAAGTTAACACTGATGCTAAAAACAAGGATTGACTTGCAAACAATGAATGTTAAAAACGTCGAGGGAATGCATTTCAGCGATTTAGTTCCTCTCTTATTTTACATGCTTTACTTAATCTTGCATTCCCCACGAGTTAGCAACTTTATAATATTGTTGTTTATCTATATTTTTTTCTGTGCATACTTTGAAGCTTGAACCATGCCAGGTATTTATGAGGGGCTTTGATTGAGCGCTCAGGCTAAAGCCAAACAAAGTGCCTGTCAGTGGATTGGCCTCTCTGCAGAGCACACAGAACAATGTTTGTGTATTCCATTTGCAACTGAAATTCTGTGGACATGTGTGTGCGGGGGGTATACTGATGTCAAAATATTTGCAAGGCAAAAGTAAGAGAAATTAAAGTGCTTAAATTTGGGGGAGTGCAGTGCATGTTGGGGGTGGTGAAGTGACAGAGATGCGAGGAAGGGCATTCGGGGAAGAGTGAAAAGAGGATGCTGAAGAAGAAAGAGAGTGGGTTGAAGATGTACAGATGGACAAGATATGCAGAGAAAAAGAGGATACATATCGAACATAAGTGTTACAGCAAACAAATGATGGATGGAATGCTGACAATGCAAACATTCTCCCCCAGTCAAAAGATCTGGGTTAAATCCATCGTTCTTTTGCCCACTACGCCACCCCAGTTTGGACCCAGCCATATGCAAATCAGTCCAGAACGAACTGCCAAGCCAGGTCCTCCCTGGACCGGAAACAAGCATCCTGGGACAGGTTTCAGGGTATGTCACCCTTCTTCAGCCAGGCCAGCTTGAATCCAGTGGCACAGTGAGCAAGGGACCCACGTCTGGGCATACCCATCCCACTTAGGGCGAAAAGTGTTACAGCAAACAAATGATGGACAGAATGCTGACAATGCAAACATTCTCCCCCAGTCAAAAGATCTGGGTTAAATCCATCGTTCTTTTGCCCACTACTCCACCCCAGTTTGGACCCAGCCATATGCAAATCAGTCTTGACCCTGTGCCTCATGGGAACAGTCAAGACCGAACTGCCAGGCCAGGTCCTCCCTGGACTGGAAACAAATATCCTGGGACCGGTTTCAGGGTATGTCACCTTTCTTCAGCCAGGCTAGCTTGAATCCAGTGGCACAGTGAGCAAGAGACCCACGTCTGGGCATACCCATCCCACTTAGGGCGAAAAGTGTTACAGCAAACAAATGATGGAAGGAATGCTGACAATGCAAACATTCTCCCCCAGTCAAACGATCTGGGTTAAATCCATCGTTCTTTTGCCCACTACGCCACCCCAGTTTGGACCCAGCCATATGCAAATCAGTCTTGACCCTGTGCCTCATGGGAACAGTCGAGACCGAACTGCCAGGCCAGGTCCTCCCTGGACCGGAAACAAGCATCCTGGGACCGGTTTCAGGGTATGTCACCCTTCTTCAGCCAGGCTAGCTTGAATCCAGTGGCACAGTGAGCAAGGGACCCACGTCTGGGCATACCCATCCCACTTAGGGCGAAAAGTGTTACAGCAAACAAATGATGGATGGAATGCTGACAATGCAAACATTCTCCCCCAGTCAAAAGATCTGGGTTAAATCCATCGTTCTTTTGCCCACTACGCCACCCCAGTTTGGACCCAGCCATATGCAAATCAGTCTTGACCCTGTGCCTCATGGGAACAGTCCAGATCGAACTGCCAGGCCAGGTCCTCCCTGGACCGGAAACAAGCATCCTGGGACCGGTTTCAGGGTATGTCACCCTTCTTCAGCCAGGCTAGCTTGAATCCAGTGGCACAGTGAGCAATGGACCCACGTATCGAACATAAAGCACACACAATTGAAGGCCAAAACTCCTTCCACAGGCCTCAATGCTATTTAATTCACAGACTCACTAGTTCAGAATTTAAACATTTCCAATGTTAATTATTTATAAGAAATGATTGTTGTTACTCATTTATCTTAAACAGCTAACACCCAGTGACAAAGCCAATCATACTGACAGGCTTTAGGCGTATGTCAGTTGCTGTGCCATTTATCTGGGTAAAATTACATCTCAGAGAGAAACCAAAATACTGGTCTGATGGCACACTATGGGAATCACAGAAATGTACTTGGCTCCTTTATAGAGAGCACCAACTTTTTTCATCTCACTTAAAGACCTGTCTGCACATATTTTTATATGACTGGTTACAGCTAGCATCTGTGAGTGCTTCTCGAAGTCTGGTTAGAGCATATTTTTCCAAAGTTAATGCTGCATGCAGTGCAAGACACTGGGCAAGCATACATTTTAAAAGGCTAAAGTTGTCATGCAGAACAATTTACACCTTACAGTAACTGTTGAACAAATTAATGCAAGAAGATATGGGGCAGTTTTTAATGTGTTTAGCATTATAAGACTATACGTTCCCACTGCTTAATAAGCCTTGCTTTATCGCTACATTTATTTGCTTTAAAATGCACCATATGCGAATCTTTCTTTCATTTCTTTCTCAGGAGAGGGACTCCTCCTGGACCCCTGGTTTGTCCATAGAACTTGTTCACATCGCTTGCTATATAATAATTATGCCCAACGTTTACGCCTCACCACTTTCAAATGTCACCAGCCGCCACTGCCTGTAGCACAAAAGTATCATGGTAGGTTTAATCGAATTTGGCTAGATTTCAAAGTGCAGTCACCAAATATTCTATTCATCAGTGAACATGGCCATCACCGAGTATAAAACTTATTTGATGGTTTTGTTGTCCATGAGGTGTGAGGTATAAATGGTTAATAGTATGTGTGTCAGACTTGTGTGGGAATACCTCTTATATTGCCTATTTTCTAGTTTATGGAGATCATTAATCGATAGAATCAGTGCTCATATTTGCAGTAATAGTCAGATATTTATCTCTTGTGTCAGTATACTTGTGGCATTATATGTCTGTGTGTTTAAGTGTTGCCTTATCTGTAGGAAACTGTATATAGTCATTCATACCATCCATTATAACTTTCAAAACTTGGCTGAGCCCACTTGAAAACGTTGATTGTAACATTCCATCAGGGGCGGTTTCTCCATTAGGGCTGTGGGGCTGTGCCCCTCTAAAAATTCCTACACATTTACATTAAAAAATATAAAATAGATCGATTTATTTAGAGATACGATTGTATCTCGAAATAAATTGATGTATTTAAGTCTGGGTTGTCTGTTTCAGGCTGCCTGCCCCACCTCGCTCTGAAGCAGGAGACGGAAGACAGGCAGTAAATCAACTGTCTTAATGTGACGCATGACGAAGGGCTTTCTGCCATTGGAATTGGGGTCTCTGGTTGTATGCACACTGTAGGCCAGTGACGCAATAAGCGTAATGGTTTCAGGCGTAGGAGACTTCATCCCTGCGTGATGTCAGACGTCCATCATTCAAAGACGTAGATCCCACCCTTTCGTCATATGTGAGAGTGGATGCAAGCATTTCTTATCCGGTGTCTTGTTCTCAGTAATGGTAAGTGATTGCAAGTTAATGCTGTGTTCTGTATATTGTGCCAAGACCCCTCATCACTCTAACCTCTCCCACTGTGACACCAGAGGCCCTCACTGCACATTGCTTGCTTATTTAGAAGTGGAGCTGCAGCATTTGCTCCCTTGTGAAATGGATCCAAAGAAGGAGCAGGGTTCGCTCTTGTTCCCTTGTGAAATGGATCCAAATATCCCAGTCAGGCCCAAAAAGAGAGATATGTGCTTACTGTGTAACATGTGCTTACTGTGGCCAGTTCTCTGATGTATGCATTAAAACTGGCCCTGTGTACATGCCCCCAAGTTAACACTGATGCTAAAAAACAAGGATTGACTTGCAAACAATGAATGTTAAAAATGTAGACGGAATGCATTTCAACGATTTAGTTTCTCGCCTATTTTACATGCTTTACTTAATCTTGCATTCCTCACGAGTTAGCTATTTTATAATGTTGTTGTTTATCTGTATTTTTTTCTGTGCATACTTTGAAGCTTGAGCCATGCCAGGTGTTTATGAGGGGCTTTGATTGAGTGTTCAGGCGCTAAGGCTAGAGCCAAACAAAGTGCATGTCAGTGGGTTGGCCTCTCTGCAGAGCACACAGAACAATGTTTGTGTATTCCATTTGCAACTGAAATTCTGTGGATATGTGTGTGAAGGGGGTAGACTGATGTCAAAATATTTGCAAGGCAAAAGTAAGAGAAATTAAAGTGCTTAAATTTGAGGTAGTGCAGTGCATGTTGGGGTGGTGAAGTGACAGAGACGCGAGGAAGGGCATTTGGGGAAGAGTGAAAAGAAGATGCTGAAGAGGAAAGATAGGGGGTTGAAGATGTGCAGATGGACAAGATATGCAGAGAAAAAGAGGATACATATCTAACATAAAGCACACACAATTGAAGGCCAAAACTCCTTCCACAGGCCTCAATGCAATTTAATTTACAGACTCACTATTTCAGAATTTAAACATTTCCAATGTTAATTATTTATAAGAAATCATTGTTGGTACTCATTTATCTTAAACAGCTAACACACAGTGACAAAGCCAATCATACTGACAGGTTTTAGGCGTATGTCAGTTGCTGTGCCATTTATTTGGATACAATTACATCTCAGAGAGAAACCAAAATACCGGTCTGATGGCACACTATGGGAATCACAGAAATGTATTTGGCATGTTCCTTTATAGAGAGCACCCACTTTTTTCATCTCGCTTAAAGACCTGTCTGCACATATTTCTATATGACTGGTTACAGCTAGCATCTGTGGGTGCTTCTCAAAGTCTGGTTAGAGCATATTTTTCCAAAGTTAATGCTGCATGCAGTGCAAGACACTGGGCAAGCATTCATTTTAAAGGGCTAAAGTTGTCATGCAGAACAATTTATACATTACAGTAACTGTTGAACAAATGAATGCAAGAAGATATGGGGCAGTTTTTAATGTGTTTAATATTTCAAGACTATACGTTCCCACCGCTTAATAAGCCTTGCTTTATCGCTGCATTCATTTGCTTTAAAATGCACCATATGCCAATCTTTTTTTTCATTTCTTTCTTAGGAGAGGGACTCCCCCTGGACCCCAGGTTTGTCCATAGAACTTGTTCACATCGCTTGCTATATAAAATCATGCCCAACGTTTACGCCTTACCACTTTCAAATGTCACCAGCCGCCACTGCATTCCATTGCAGTCACTCACAGTATACTGGAATGAGTCAATTGCTCAGAAATTTAGAACTGAAATTACTTTGGCCATAGGTGGGATAGCAGTTGGATTCCTGAGTCGGGCCATCAATTCTGCTTCAATTTGTTGGCTTAATGCTTTAATAGTGTCTTATTTAATCGATATTTTTTATTTATGTGCCGTTCTTGCATGGTCTCCAGGTATGAAAAACTTTTGTAAACTCTTTATTGCTGTGGTCTATGTCTCCCTTGCAGCACTATATGTACATATGTGAAGAAAGTGAAGCAAATTAATCATATTGTTAATTTAGCAACACAATTCTGAAAAATAAAACAGTTTGAGCACACATCACTAAAATAAACACGTAGGATTTTTATACTAATCTCAGGAAATAAGGCATTCATGGAGATGCATGTACATTTTATATATGATAAATGTTTATACAACATTGACAACATGTTACAAAATAAAATACATCTTTACCTTAGAGTACCAATTGAATTGTAGACAGCATTCTAATTGTGACACGTCTTTCAATTGAGTAAAATGACATACACTTACATTACAGTTTATGTGGTTGTCACGGTTTAGATGCCAAAAAAATTAGCTCCATAATATGATGGACATTTCAGTCAATCTCGGCAGTTGTGTCCATCATATTGTCAGTTAAGATATTGCTGACATAACTACACATTCATTTAGGGGCTGGATGCCTGAAGTGTCCAGCACTAAAGACGGGCAATTCTTTTTTTTTTTATAAATCTTTTTTATTAAATGTTGCATACAAACAAATAACGTTTAGCAGCAGACGGGCACAGTGCTTTAGTGAAAGTATAGTTACATCTTTACAATAGACCAACATTGTCAAATCAATCGTTACTTTATCTGTCTGGATGCGAACGTCAAGCGCTCGGGTCTCCGAGATCATGAAAGGAATAGTTGTTAAATGGTGCACAAACCATACCTCTACTTTTATTCCATGCCCCACAAATTTTGGTCCATTTTCTGGGGCATCCTCTCCCTTCATATATCACCATTTCCGCTAGCATGCACCAGTCCATATCCGCTTCCCACTCTCGCACTTTAAGCCTAGTTTCACCCTTCCAGGTTTTTGCTATATTGTGTTTTGCCACCACACATCCCAGGGAGACCCAGGTTTTCTCACTGGACGTTAAATCGGTTGCATCCCATACATTGAAGAGACACCATCGGGGTGAGATCTCCATTGTCTTCCCACAGATTCCCAGCATTTTTGGGATTATTTTCTCCCAGTATACCTGAAGGATAGGGCATTCCCACCACTGGTGTATGTATGTTCCATCCTGGCTGCACCCCCTAAGGCATAATGAGTTACTCAGGGCTCCCATCTTCGCCAGCACCACACTGGTGTAATATGCTCTGTGTATAATCTTGAGCTCGATCAGTTTGAATCTGGAACGGATCGCAACCTTGCGGGGGGAGGCGAGCACTTCTAGTCAAGGCGTGCAATTCTTGTGTCTCTACTCACAATGTGTAGTGCATCAATAAATACGTGTTTGTGTTGAACCCCCAAGATGGATGGTTTACATGCTCTAGTGTTACATGTACGTTGACGGAAGCATCCAGCACATTGGTGTACACACACTTTTGTCGCCATTTCAACAGTTGCCTCCTAAACTCTAGAGCCAACACAATTCCTTACACATTGCAACTTCTGTGATTGAGTTGGATCCCAAAATGACTGAGCCCTCAACATTACTGAGGAAGACCTTTTGGCTGACCAACTACAGTCAGTTGTATGGTTCAACTGAAAGTCAGGTATGGAATAATTCATAAAGCTGTAAATAAATTAATAATATATAACAAAAATGAACATTCTCTACTAATTGGTTTTTTAACATATTACTGTAAGGAATGTTTGAAGGGAATGTTTAAAATGTATTTGATCATTGTATGTTTCCATGTGGTTGCTGCCTATTTTAATGTTGTTTTTGCATGTGTAATTGGTTTCATTGCATCCATTTTGTTAGCAAATATTTATCATCAACAGTATAGAATAATTATTCGGACCAAACATGGTCTATAAACCTTTGTTATGACTAAAAAGTGTTTAACACATTTTTAGACATAGTTCAATAAATTGAAGGATTAGAAGAAAAGATATTTGACCTCATCAGCAATTTGTAGACATTTCATTGTGAAACATACAAAGATGTACTCTATACACCATTGTTTGTCCAAGCGCAGACCATAGATCCTGATAATAGCCCTCAAAGAAGGCACATGAAATATTATTCTTGCTTTCTTGACTTTAATAATATCTTAAATTTCCTCTGTCCTAAGTTGGGAGAAGCCCCGTTTTCAGGGCAAAGAGAAAGGCGGCAGAATAATCAAGTTCAAAGCTTGCGAAGAATCTATCAGCTATGTGGACATCTTGTTTTAGGAGGATAGTGTGAAATGTAGAGGCACAGGACCAATCAGAATCAGGAAGACTTGGATGGTACCCTGCGCGACACATCCTGTGTGCCACAGTTCACATGTGAAACAGAAAGTACTGGAAAGCCCAATTCACTCTTGAGACTGGAAAGGCTGAAATCCTCAGATTGTTCATATTCTTACTGAGAATGAGAACAAACTTTCTGCTGCATCTAGGCACTCAGAGTTCAAGTGCATGTAAACAGCCCCATGAAAGAGGGGAGAGTCAGTTGCCTTCAGGACCATAAGACTTAAACAATGGCATTGATTGCAAGGGAAAAGGGGGTTACGTCAGGATGGTCCCACTGAATCAGGCAGAGAATCAAACAAGATTCCTCAAGAGACAAAGTTGGGAAAAGAGAGAGATGTAGTCTGAAAAGAAGAGGGGTGCCAAGGGGCTCTAACCCTCAGAGGATGAGATTGGGGGAGTGTGACTTAAAAGAGCGCTATGTGGCTCAATGTAACATGTGACATCTGCATTCAAACATGGCTTTCAGACAAAAACACCTGCATTCTAGTTTCATTTGATACCATCAATGACAGAAGTACAGCAAGAGATGCTCCTAAAAGTAATGAGAAAACCCAAGGGCAATGAAAAGAAGTGACTGGAGTGACTCAGAAGGAGAGCTGTAGTGAAGCAGATGTGACTTGAGAACTAATCAAAGCAACTGTGTATAAATGCACTAAGAAGGACACCCTACAACCTAGACATCAATACACACCTGGAGAGACTTCAGTCGAGGGCTCACAATTCAAGCAACTGCAGAAGACAATCAGGAAGACTAAGGGGCTTATTTACAAGTCCCTTGGGCCGCCGGTGTGACACTTTTAATATGGAAAAAGTGAGGTACCAGCAGCGCAAGGGGCTTGTAAATAAAACCCTAAGTGGAAAGGCATTCAGAGTGGAATGGAAGAGAAAGCTGGACATGGACAAATTCCCACTGGGCAAGTAGACAGCATTGTAACTCCCAGTAAGGGTCAGAGGAAGATGTCTGAGGAGAAATGGAAACCTAAGAAGGAATCAGTGAGTTAAATGTGTGTGTTCTCTGGTAGGCAGAATCTTAGTAGAGGTCTCATCAACTTTATCATCCTCCATGATATAGCCCTCGGGAAGAGACTTCTTGTATTAGTAGGGATCCTGCATGTGGCCTTTTTCAAAGAACTTTATCTGAAGAAGGTGCTCCTTTCACCCTGAGAGGTATAGATAGTAACTTTCCCAGAGTTGCTTGAGCCAAAGATTAGTATAAGGACCTCCGCAGGATGGGAGTGCAGAATTGATCCAAAATGTAGGAATGGAAGACACAGCTTAGTTTTTTCAATTGCAGGCCCCAATAAGGATTGAAAGCCTTCATTGATGTCATCATTGTTCGTGAGCGATTGCCTATTGAAGGAAGACACCATTTTGATTTTCCGTGGTAGACATATTGAAAAATAAGGAACCTCAATTCAGGGCTTGCATATGCTTTGTGGGAGTCTGGTGACTACATTGTTTGAAAGCTTATGGATAGCCCTTGATTGCATGAATGCCCTTAGCTTACTCTTGTCTGCTAAATATTTTGGGTGCTTGATGCCCCTCCAGGAGAAAGAGAAGAAAAGGCATAAAGTCCATAGGCAACGTTATCTCATATCTCCAATATGCAAACTTCACTATACTAGGAGATTTCAACTATCATTTGATGATGCTAGCTACAGTTAGCCTCACAGAGACCCTTACCATCTTAGACCTTCCTCAACTAGTGGTTTTTACCTATCCACTCAGCAGGCCAAACCCTAGATGGGATCTGCATCAACCATCCCCTGCTGGCTGCTGAAGAAACAGTAATCCAATCATGGTCTGATCATTGCTTAGTCCCTTTCAGGCTGATGAAAGATTTTACTAGCCCACCCAATTCCCAAGCCAACCCCAGCCACTCTACTCTTTGTAAATTGGTGGAAATGATTAACCCCACTTTCACTACTCATCTGTCTAAAACCTCCTCTCCCCTCTCAGGCAGGCTTTCAAAGGATTTTGATTTGTTCACCCACTGGATCACCAATACTGCTAACAAATTAGAGCCCTAAGTCTGCCCGGGGAAACAGTTCTCCAATCCATCTGCACAGTGGTTCTCCCCTACTCTAGCCGAAGGCAAGCACCACTGGAAAAGACTGGAGCATAAATGGCACCAGGCCTACAATCCTAAGGAGCTAGCTAGCTTTGAGCAGGCCCAGAAATCTTATCATAATCTAATCAGGGAGGCCAAGAAAGCCTACATCACCAGCCAGATTGACCCCAAAAAGATCTTCAAATTATCAAAATCCTTCCTAGAGCCCAAAGCCCTATCGAGAGATCCCCCTCACAGTCCTTTGCGATGCAATCTCCGCCTTCTTCAAAGATAAAATTTTAACCCTACAATGGGGCTTTCTAACTCCATGTCCCTAGCCTAGCTAGCTCAAAGTAAGCTGGAAAATGCCACATTAGTCTCCTTCCAAAAGATTCCGCTTGCTCAATCGCGCAAGCCATTCTTTTATGCAAATCAGGATCTCCCCGAGATCCCTGCCCGCCGACCATCCTACATCAGGCCATTGATATGGTAAATCCAGTAATTAATCAGATATTAAATGATTCCCTCTCAATGTCTGAGTTTCTAAATACTGGAAATTGGTGATGTTAAAACCTTTACTAAAATTCCCCTAGCAGACCCTTCAATTCTGGCCAATGTCAGGCCCATTTCGATGCTTCCCGTGCTGGCCAAAATACTTAAAAAAATTATCAAATGGCCAACTCATCTCCTTTTTATATAGTACACATTCACCAATCAGGCTTCAGAGCTAAGCATTCCATGGAATCCGCCCTACTGGATGTTTCCAAAACCATTAAAATGACTCTGAATGCCGGTAACAATGCTGTATTGATCTTATTAGACCTCTCTGCAGCATTCCATACTATCTCCCATACCTTTTTGGTCCAGCGTCAATCTGAGATCGGTATCTCCCATAGTGCATTAGCTTGGCTCAGATCTTTCCTAACAGATAGGAAACAAATGGTTGCCATTGGTCAATTTTCTATAGCAGAATGATCAGTGGCTTCAGGCGTCCCACAGGGCTAATCGCTTAGACCTGCATTGTTTAATGTCCATATGGCCCTTCTCATCTCCCTGATAGTGTCCTTCGGAATTGCCACCACATCATATGCAGACGACACACAACTGATCCTATCCCTCGAAAAAAAACCTCTCTTGTTACCGAGCAGAATTTCATTAACTGACTTGCCAACATTATCCACTGGATGGAAAATAACATCTAAAATGTAATATGGACAAGATCGAAATTCGCCTGTTCGGAATGACCAATCTGTTCTCCTCTTCGCAATGGTGGCCCAACTCCATCCACTCCCCACTGCAACAGTTGAATGAACAAAAAATCTGGGAGTTAGATTCAACACTGCTCTCTACGTCTGCCCGCAAACTCTTACAGTGACTGGCATCTGTTTTCTCTGATAAAATCCCTCAAACAATTCTTTCATTACCCTCCACTAGCCGCGAGGAAAACAGTTGCCTTTGCATTAATTACTTCTAGACTTGACTACTGTCATAGCCTCTATGCTGGAAGCTCAAAGCAGCTGCTTCACAAACTTCAGATGGCACAGCATGCAGCGTGCAGACTGGTGCTCATACTCCCTAAATATAGTTTAGCATCTGAAGCGCTTAGATGATTGCACTGAGTACCAATCCACAAAAGAGTCCTATTTAAGATCTTCATCCTGGTATTTAGAGCTTTTAATTCCACTGGTCCCAAATATCTCACTTTCCAATTCTCCCACCATAAGACTCAGAGGATGCTAAGATCCTCTAAAGCCAATCTCGTAAAACGCACACATTTTAGACTCAATTCCCAGGGTGGAAAATCCTTCATGGTCTTAGGCGCCAATGCCTGGAATCATCTTCCAGGTCTGCTTCGATTTATAGACAATGAAGCCAATATTAAAAGGAACCCAAAGACCTGGCTCTTTCTTGGACCTGACACTCTTTGTCACCCCTTAACGTAATTGGAGCCCCTGGCCCTCCATCATTGTACCAAGCACATTGTCCAATTCGGCATACACGACAGTGGCAGGATGCTCTCTTGTGAGTGACAGTGCATTCATTCATTCATTCTTAGCACTCCATTTTGTATAGCCCTCCACACACAGGAGCTTGAAAATGGATTCATGTCCAATGTATATCTTACATGTATGGGGAACGTGTATTCTACTCCAGTGTGCCAGAGAGAGGAAGTGAGGGACCCTGCTGAGGCTGACTAGCAGGACTTCCAACAGAAGAGTCCTGCAGACCACTCTCTCCATCGTGACAGGCAAAAAGGGCTTCTCCTTTCCATTAGATTTAATGTTGCCACTGCTGTTAGTCTCTCTAGGCCCAGGGAGAGGACAATAGTTGCTCTGAAAAAGAGGGGTCCCTTTGTGACATCAGAACCATGCTTTGAAGTCTCAATCCTTTTGAACAGGAACCAGTCACTGAGCATACATGATTGTCATATTCACTGACATACACATCAAAAACCTGCAGAGATATATACGGACATTATCACTGGTATAATGTAGGAGGGGTGCTTCCTCTTCAGAGCTATGAAAGGAACATTTCTATCAAAAGAGACACAAAATCAGTTTTACTAATGGTATAGGAGGAGACAAGTGGCATCTTACTTAACATTGTTCCTTCTGGTGGCGTTTGATGCTGTGAAGAAAGAGGATGTATCCCTTTGAAGGGGATCCTTGCCTACAATTAAAAGGTGGAAAGAAAGCATGAACAGGTGCATAAACGTCATGAAAAGAGGGATCCGACAGAAGTTTACCAACGTTGTTGAAAAGTGTTGGAAAAATATTGGTCTCAAAAGTAGGGATCGGTTAGGTAGAAAGAAAGTATTGCAAACATACCTTTGGAAACATATACGGCTATATACTAAGTGGTAGTGTGTTTTAAACATAGACTCATCCATGGTTTAAATACTTTGATGAGAAAACATGAACTCACAATTATCAGCTTTATTCAGTCAAATACGTTTCTCGGACTCAGCAGCTTCATGTAATATAGTGTTTTTCTTTTTTTACTTAATAATAATAACAGTAATATATATATACAAATAAAACTGGCAATAAGCTTGCATGCAGATAGAAGATTAATAGCATAGAAGAAATCACAAAAGAGAGACAAATAAATAACCTAAACGTTAAACCAGAAGTCATGGATAATAACAAGTAGCAAAACCCAGAATCAAAGTTATGATGGGAGCAAAAGAAGTGATAAAAGAAGTGCGAGAAACACAGACTTGATTGAGCTAGAAAGAATCTGATAAGAAAACAGGAACTGTTAATTTCAGAGAAAATGGAACCTTAGTTCTGGAACTGCTCTTGGACTCCGATAATGTTATTTTGCAATATGAAGATTATAAGATTGCTGCAATTGGGTTCCACCCATTCAGTTCACCTGGATTTTTTGCTTTTTGGATCACCCGGTTTTAGACTTTTTACTGTGGGTCAATCTCACTATATGTGTCTCACCCACAATAATCACACAGCAAATGGACTCTGTGTGTTTACCACCAGTGTCTGCCCTTTAAGATAAAGCCACTGCAACACAGCTATGGTAAGGGGCACTCACCTTGTTACACGCTGGTTACATGTGTGCGGGCTACTTATGTGAGGCCACCTTTGTGCGCAGCCTGGTATCTGCGCACAGGTAGCCTGGCGCAGATGTGACTCGGCAGGATTAGATATTGACCAGGGATAGGCCTTGTAATGGTAGTGTACACTAATAGGGAAAGACAGGTGATTTACTATTTTGTCTGTAGTGACACTTTATTATACACCTAGGAGAAAACTGCCTAAGAGTTCGTTTTGCATCCCTTTGGCCTACAAAGTCCAGTGACATATCAAAATGATGTGGAACCTGTGTGAGAAAATCAAATAAGTGAATTCCAAGACAACATATGTACAATTTATGGGTCATCCATAATTGTCTTATTTCTCTGGCTCAGCTCAGGGTCAGAGAGTAGGCCTATTGTCATCCTGCCGTGCCAATGTAAATTGCATTTCTCTCCGGCAGCAGGAACAAAGGCCTCCCCACACAAATGGACTGCTCCCCTTTGTGAATGCATTACCAACTCCTTTGAGATGTCAGTAAAATAGCCGGCCGTCATTTGCTAGAGGCCTGTGCCGCTGGAGCATCACTTTTTATGATGCTCAGGTGGCCCAGGCCTCTCAATCAGAATCTCAGCGTGAGGACACACCAGTGGGTGTAATCATAAAAGTAATAAAAAAAACAAATAAATATCTATGAGGCAACGCAAAGCCCGACACTGCACCAATTCAGGAAGGACCTAAAGACCTGGTTCTTCGACTAACACCAACGGAGCTGCTCACACCCACACCTCAGCCCCTTGAGACCCTGACGGGTGAGTAGTGTGCTCTACAAAACCCTGATTGATTGATTGATTGAAAGCCACCCTGCATGGCTTTGCATGGCCTCATAGATATGGAGTAAGGTAGGGCTGCTCAAAGTGCTGCTTTGCCTTACTCTGCATCAAGGAGGCATTCCATGGGTTTAGCTGTGGGTGTTCCCACTCAACACCCATGGAATTTGACACTGCCTCAAATTTACAGCATCACGTAAACCTGGGGCAGTGCCAAAAATGTACGCCTTCCCAGTGCAGGCATAACGAGGTGAAACGTTTACATTTCTTCTTGTTCTTTCCTCTTTCCACGTGTGTTACATTCTGCAGCACACATAGAATGAGTGAAATGCCTCTTGTGATTGTGTTTGTTCCGGAAGGTGCCCATTCCTGTATAAAAACAATCATGCCAAAAACACAGACACCCTTGCACCATGCTGCAAGGGTGCCTGCGTTGGGGCTCGTCTGCAAATTGTGCGCCGGCTGAAAGGACAGGAATGCAACGTATCTTGTAAATACGGTGCATTCCTACCCTTTCGAATTGGCGCAGGGCAGAGCAGCAAAATGACTTGCGGCGCTGCCCTACACCAAATCTTTATAAATGAGGCCCACAGTGTTTTGTGATTGGATTTTGATCCATTAGATACCGATTTGGGGCACCTCTTCAAGATACTGAGCAGCTTATTAACAAAGAATTGGCATAGGGCAGTGCCGCAAGTCATCTTGCTGCGCAGCCCTACGCCAATTCAAAAGGGCAGGAATGCACCATACTTACCAGATACGGTGCATTCCTGTCCTGTCAGCCACTGTCGGTGGACAATTTGCAGCCGAGCGCCAACACAGACACCCTTGCACCATGGTGGAAGGGAGTCTGCGTTGTTGGCAGAATTGTTTTTGTGCAGGAAGGGGTACCTTCCTGCAGAAAAGCAACAATCACGAGAGGCGTTTCCCTCATTCTATGTGTGCTGCCGAATGCAGCGCATGTGAAAAGAGAAAAAAATTTGGAGAAATGCAAACATTCTCCTCGTTATGCCTGCTCTAGGGAAGCACAAGGTTTTGGCACTGCCCCTGGTTTACCTTATATTGCAACTCTGGGGCTACATCCAGGTCCATGGGTGTTGCGGGGAACACCCACCACAAACCCCATGGACGTCTCTTTGACGCAGATTAAGGCAAGGCAGTGGCTTGTGCTTCTATGCTTTACTCCATATCTACGGGGCCATGAAAAGCCATGCAAAGTGGCTTTTCACTGCCTTGTAGATATGTGTCTGCACACTGCGCCTCCGGAGCGTCACAAAAGTGACGCTCCGATGGCGCAAATGTGCCGCAAGGGGCTTGTAAATAAGCCCCTGAATCTGTACCCAATCGCAATCATATTTTAGGAGTTGGAAAAACTTTTGCGACTCCTAAAAAGGGATTAGTACATAAGAAAAAGCATTTTAACTGTCACAATCGCCAAATTTCAGCACTTGTGACTGTTATAAAGCTTATTAAATCTGGCCGAATAACTTCATTTAATTTCATTAAAAAAATAGGAGCTCTGACAAAGATATTTAATGCCTGCTTCAAGCACTACAATAGGCATACAGAGGAGGGAAGGTGAGTGA
The DNA here is from genome assembly GCA_963921515.1 of Calotriton arnoldi. Taxonomy (NCBI): domain Eukaryota; kingdom Metazoa; phylum Chordata; class Amphibia; order Caudata; family Salamandridae; genus Calotriton; species Calotriton arnoldi. The sequence goes on along the minus strand of CAWUFW010003446.1, from coordinate 378,110 downwards.
CCTCCCTTTTGATGGTACATGTCACGTCGCCTTTCCTGTGCTATAGCCTGCAATATACTTTTCCAGACAAGGTGTGCAGCTTCACATGTAACATCAAAGCGCATATTTATTCTCTTGATTGCCTGAATGGTACCTTTAAATGAAATATTATAAATGGAAAATCAGAATACAATGTTAGCAACAGCGGAAATCTAATTTATGCAACGCAATCAATGGCATCAAAGTCCCTGTCATCGTAAAACAATGTAATTATTACACTCAATGGGCATGTACAGAATTAACGTCAATCCGTAACCATTATTCTCTAACGATGGTTTGATAATGACTTCTCGCTATGATTGAAATGGTAATTGATTTTTTTTTTTTTGTTACTCTACAGTTAGATCATCTCTTCTTTCACTAAAGGCCAAGGGAAAAGTTGATTCTTCCATTTTTACTCATTCTTTTAGAGTCAGAATAGGTTCAAGATATGTTTCTGTACTGTCACAAAATCATGTGTTTTATAATCATGCGGTTTGTCCTCTCAAGAGGTGTTGCAGCTACATTCAAATTAATAAAGGAATGATTTGGAACTATATGACAATATGATAAAGCTTTAGGAAGTGGGCTTTGCTTTTTTTTAACTTGGTACATTGGGTTGGCATATACCAGTCTGATCTGATTTGTTTTCCTGCATAATTTAAAAACACGATTTTCAATAAATTATAACGAAAACTGGGCAAATACATCCATCCGCTTTAAGGCTCTACCATCAGGTTTTGACAAAAACATGTCTTTGTATAAACAAAGAACCATTATTACTGGAAAAGTTATTCTGAGCGTTAGGAAGTCCAAAAAGAGGTCCAAAATAGAATATTACCTATAGCTAGCTTCAATGCATCTAGTGTCATTTAGCAACCCACTATAATATTAGTTGTGGCTCATATTTAGAATCCTATAGTCACTAATTCGTATAGTTAGAATGTTCAGCTTTCATTAAATGAATATTGATTAAACAAGAGAAAGTGACTATTGAAGCTGCTGCCAGCAAAGAACAGTTTCCAATGGACCCTGATTGCAATCCTATTGATGATTTGCATAGACAGAGTGTATGCTCAGACACAGTGGAAGCTAACGCCAAAACAGCAGAGTCAACAATGAACCTTGATTGCATTTAGAATGTTATGACTTTGCTTTGGCTTCAACAAATATACTGCTAATTAAACAAAGCCCTAAGGCGAACCAGAGAGAATTTTTAAGCATTTCATTACTGTTTAAACAATGGGAAGTGGTAAAGCTCCGCAGAGTTTTTCACCCCTCTATTTCTTTCAACTAGGGTAATAAATAGCATATTGCACTCTGCTCATCTACACTATGGTTTGTGCCATGCTGTTCTGTCATTTGCAGTAGTTACAAATTTAAATATTTAAGAACCAAAGCATAATCTCATTGCATAGTGTCAAAAAGCAGAGTGGTGGTCTCTACTTGGACAGTGTGAAAACCTCTGCCAACTAGTGCCCCATTTCTAACAGGGTGTGAGGCTAGACCTATTTTATACATTTTATATTTTTTCATTGACTGTTTGGACATTTTCTTACAAAAAAGAGTTATAATAAAAATTATAATAAAGACATAGATACAACTCATCAGACACCACTGACTGGATCCCTTACGTCATCAGAACAGTGCCTTCTACAAGGAAGCTAGGTACTTGTGTTCCTTTGGGTGATAGGACAGTCGATGGACCAGGAACATTTAACTTATTATGAATGGCTAAAGCCAAATCACTGAAGTACAAGTATTGATATTGTTGTTCAAACTTTGCAGAGTAAGCATGTTTAACATGATCTGCATATTTCAATGTTTGCTGTTTTTAGTGCTTAGTATCTAGAAGCTATGATGACATTTGGAGTCAGAATTCTGGCCCAGAGTGTAACAGAGACGTCTGGCTTTCTCTGTGTATTTTAGTCTTATGTAGAGTATATTAAATTACTTTTCTTTTATAAAGTAAAACTTGACTGGGCACTGATCTTATTAGCTGTATCACTGTGTAAACTGTATTCCGAGTGTCTGACCCACCTCACCTCCTTGAATAGTCCTTGGACTATTATTTCTCGCTACTCTGAGAGAGTCAATTGCTCATACTTGGTCACCCATTGCGGGATCCATTAGTACTGTGGGCCAAGGACACCAATGAAGAACAACTCCAAGTGATGCCGGTCGAGTCCGGTATTCGCTGACTGCCCTCTAGTCCCAAGAAATTGTTCATCATAGGTTGTCTTCGTTTTTTCTTGTGTGTGTGTTTCTGTTTGTCCATTGTTTGTGGCAGGCTGGTGCGACCTGTGTTTTTATGGAGATTCACGGCATGGAGGTGAAAATCAAAGCAAAGATATACATATATATGGCTGACTCTAGGGTAAATAGAAAGCATACATATGAATGTATTTTGAGTAGACTATAAAGGTCCATCATATCAACATCATATGGCTCAGCAGGGTAAGGGCAATGAAACATGTGTAAGGAGAGAGACACAAAGATCATACCAGATGTAATTCTGTATTAATGCCCTTATAAATGGTGGATGATTTGTGATGAGCATGTTTCAGCAATATTTTCTGATGGGTGTTTTTCCTGCTGTGTTGCCGTGCTGCATCCACTGAACTTTCATACTTTTTATTTTTGATTACTCAACACATTAAGGTTGCCATCTACCCATTTCCATGATTAACACAATTGTGTATTTCTACTCTTGCAACCATTGCTCGACTTCCACCAGTGTGCTTTTTCACTCTGGCAACCGTTGTATGTCTGTGGGCATTCCCAAATTGCGGTCATATATTAAGTCTATCCAAGGCCTCAAGTAACTTCTCTTCCATGATGGGAAGGGGTATGGAACACCCTCACATTTGGTGGGGAAAAGGTTTTTCCTAGAAGGAAAAAAATCAAAGAATGCACATTTGCACAGGGAGCTCCCTTGATCCTGTGCAAACTTCTCTGTCGTTGAGATTACATGGCATTCCCAGAAATATGCAAAAAGAACAATTAATGGACAGAATGTGGAATAGGGTAAAGACTGATTTTCATATGGCTGGGTCTGAACTGGAAAGGCATTGGGAGCAAAACAACGATAGATTTAGGCCCAGATCTCTGTACTGGGGTGAATGTTTGACATTGTGCAGCATTCTGTTCATCAATTGTTCCTTTTGCATTTGTCTTCCTTTGTTGGAAGGGTATGCCCAGACGTGGGTCTCATGCTCACTGCGCCACTGGATTCAAGCTAGCCTGGCTGATGATGGGTGATGCCCTGAAACAGGTCCCAGGATGCTTGTTCCTGGTCCAGGGAGGACCTGGCTTGGCAGTTCAGGCTGGACTGTTCCCATAAGGAACAGGGTCAAGATTGATTTGCATATGGCTGGTTCCAAACTGGGGTGGAGTGGTGAGCAAAGAACAATGGATTAAACCCATATCTTTGTGACTAGGGGTGAATGTTTGCATTGTTCAGCATTCCGTCCATCAATTGTTCCTTTTGCATTCCCAGAAATATGCCTGGAAACCTGTGCCTAGTGCAGTATTCCAGATGTACCTCTGATAGTGTTTGTGATTTGCAAAATGTAGTAACTCTGCACCCACACTACAGGTGCAGATTTACTACCTTTTCATGAATCTGGTACTATGTTTTGAAGGGCATTTTTAACATAAAGAGATATCCCATTCTTCATCATCTCCTCTATAGTTTAAGAGCCAATCCAATATAAAACCAAAAGTATGCTCATATTATCCATGAACTCAGTTATACTGAAGAGTAATCGTATTCTGCTAGTTTTTGACTTGATTTGTGGTGTTCTACGAATTTGTACTGAAGATAGTTGCACTCTCCTGGTAGGTTCTTCATCTGAGCCACAGGGCTTCATTTTATCAGCAGCAGCAGCATCCCACTGCAAATCTCTGTGACTGTTATCCCGCTTCAAATCTCAGTGAACGTAATCCCACCTCAATTCTGAGTGACCGTTATCCCGCTTCAAATCTCAGTAAGCATTCCAGTTCCCTGTCATCATTTGCCCCATGTGGGGTATGAGTCACAATAATTCTTTATATTGATGAGTGGGGAACAATGTTTGTAATGTGTTTTTGATTGCCATTAAGTAGAATACACTTGCACTCTTCACCTATATGTGGGTTGGGCTGCAAAAGGTTCAGTAAATTTAAAATGTTATGTTGTAAGACAGATCAGCATAATTCGATTAATTATAATATTGAAATATTAAATGATGGTCTGCGCACCAACGTGCATGAAGTCATCTAGTACAAAGCAGACAATCTGAATTATATTGCAGACTATTTTTCATTGCAGAAGAGAATGCTGATAGCATATACGGCTTGCTCTCAGTACATAAGTGAAATATATAGTAATTGTTTGCGATGAAATGATAACCGTGGGAGACGTGAGATGGTAGTGCACAATTACAGAATAACACGACTCATTTAAAATGCAGAGGTGGTGGGATTGCTGGTGGGTGGCTTAAAAGCAGCAATACCCGCTCCAAGCACAGCTGTTTTGCTAGACTAATTTAGAACCAATAAAGTGTAATATGTAAAAGTATGTGGATCCATTGCAGTTGTTATGGCGACCTGAATTGAATGAGTAGAGAATTTCAATTTGAGAAGTTGTATTTAAAGAAAGGAGCAAATGGAAAGGGGGCCTGCAGTCCCAAGCCCATCAGCTCAAATCGCAATGCTTTACTTTCAAAGATGTAAAAATCTCTGAACCAAAGAAACTGTACATTTTATGAATAGAAATAGTATTTTTGTATTAATATCAGGCTTCTTATCTGGTACCAAAGGTGTAATTTTGTAGCCATTTCATAGAACTGAACACCAACATCTTCATATATTCAACAGGAAAACATACAAATTACTTATTAAGCATTATGATCCTCTGTTAGGGGCAATGACAATGGTAAAGCCCCTCTATAGTTAATTGCCTGAGTGGCTGTTAAGGCTGCAGACAAAGATGAGAGGACAAAATGAACTCAGGGCCAATTGACAGCTAACTTTCAACATCGTGTGGACTATTAAATACTAGCAACCATTCTTCCTAATCTCACCCAAAAGAGGCAAATAGGTCAGCTATCACTGATAGCTTTATGCCTCTGCTTCCCACTCACACTAATGCAAATAACAATGATTAGAAAATTGGAATGTTGGGATCTCCATTGAAGACAGCGGAGCAGCACCTACCTATATAAACTGATACAGGACCACTGCTCTCAACATTTCAACGTCCTAATACCCAGCCTCTGCTTTTTAGGTCGAGCATTCGAGACCTCTTGTATATACTTTAGTAAATACTTATATGTGTATGTACTTTGTGGGCTCTGGAGATCAGCCCTAGGACTTGTCTGCTTCCGCTTAGGGACTTTTTTTTTTGTTCAACTGCCTCTATTTAACTTTCTTGATAGAAAACGACCAGCAGAGCTCAGTAAAATACCAGAATCAGTTTAACATTCTCTAGATTCCCGTCCATAGAAATTGTCTTCCATGAGTACCTGTAGACAATAATATTTTTTTCAAATCTTGTATTTTCAGTGATATGACCACCGAAGGCCCTGATTTTATATTAAAAACAGAGCTTTGGACTATACCATTTTCCACTGAAAGGCAATATTTCTCTCCATGTGTTCCCATACCTGGTGTGTCATGCAGTCTGGTGCTTATTTTCCCTCCATGTTAAAGAACATTAGATGTTTCAGCACCCAGGCTAATGTGCTGCATAGCTAAATACATATAAGGTCCCAAAGGCGAGACCGATTGCATTGCAAATGCTTGTTTCTTTACCCTGCCTCTCCAAAATATATGGAGTGGGCAGGAGAAAGTGAGAGGCAGAGGTTCTCCTTCAGGGCACACCAGAGACTTCCCCCTTCCTACTCTCATAGCTCACAGAATCACTTGAGCCTCGGAAGGAGGGAAGGGGAATGCTGCTCAGCTTCTGGTACTCCCTGGCCCAGTTGAGCAAGAAAAACAAGTCTAGCGAGCCCAGGGAGATCTGGGGCTGATTTCTGCCCCCTTTCGCAGCAATTGCTGTGAATGTTCAACAGCTAACAGCTGTGGCTCTGCGTGTGGCTGTTAACTGTAGAACATTCACAGCAATAACTGTGAACAAAGGCTTCAGAGCTGAGGGGGAGTTCAACCCCCTCGAGCTCCGAGAGGCCTTTGTTTTTATAATTAGGACATTCTGCCCTCAAGGGGCGGATAGTTCTAATAGCCTTATAGCCCACAGTGGGAGACTTCCCCAGCCATTAAAAGCATACTTCCTTGTGAAAGGCCCTAGCCTTGGGCCTTTAACGCTGGAGCGGGCCTTTAATGGCCGGAATAGCCCTCTACGGCAGGTTAGAAACCAATGGTTACAGAGACGTTATAATTAGGCTCAAGTTTCACTCATACAAAACCAGTGAAATTCAGCAGTTATATCTAGCTGAGTTAACTCTAACTTGTGCCCCCGCAATGCACTGCTTTTGACCTCACATATTACATCACTTATGACACGATCACTGACATCACTGATAACATCAATGATGACATCTCAAATGACATCACTGATGACATCATCCAGAGACTGTGAGTGTTTTTAAAAGAGGGTATGAGTGTTAAATATATATATACCAAGGTATATTGATGAATCAGTGGGTATACGAGTGCCTGTTTGGATGATTCAGTGGGTGTCTGACTGACTGTATAAGTGAGCGATTAGGTGTATCAGTGAATGTATGGGTGACTGACTAGGTTGTCTGAATGTCTGTATCAGTCTGTAAGTTGGTGTCCAAGTGGCTGCATGCGTGCCTGAATGGGTACGTGAATGCCTGAATGGGTGAATGGATGTGTCAGTGGTATATGGGCGAGTAACTGCATATGTGAAAGGCAGTATAGGTGAGTGTTGGAGTGTATCAAGTGACTGTATGTGTGAGAGAGTGATTGTGAAAGTGACTGTATGCGTGAGTGTGTGCTTGTGTCACAGACAGTGTCAGTGAGTGAGTATATGTTAATATATGTATGAAAAAGTGAGTGGGTTTGTGTAAAGCTGTTTAGGTGAGTATGAGGCTGTGTGATTGACTCTATGGGTGACTAAGTAGGTGTGTGAGTAGCTCTATGGGTGATTAACAGTGTGTGAGTGGCTGTATGGGTGTATGAGTGGATATATCAGTGGCTGTATTAGTGAGTGAATTGGTATATGAGTACCTGTATTCATGTATGAGTCGATGCGTATGTAGACCTATGAATCAGTGAGTGGGTGTGTAAGTACTGGTATGGGTGTGTCAATGGTTTTGAGAATGGTAGTGTGGAAGCTGGAGTGGGGGTGTGCGAAAGGTTATATTGAGGTGTGAGTGGGTGCATCAGAGATTCTGTGGATGATGCCATCAGTGATGTCATCAGTGATGTCACTGGCCATGTCATGAGTGATGTAATATGTGAGGTCATAAGCAGTGCATTGCGGGGGCGCGAGTTATAGTTAGCTCAGCTAACTATAAGTGCTGAATTTCACTGGTTTTGTACAAGTGAAACTTGAGCCTAACTATAAGGTCTCTGTAACCTTTGGTTTTTTCAGTGAATTTCTAGGGTTTTTTAATTATATTTCCTAACTATAATGTCCGTGTAACCTTTGTTTTTTTCAGTGAATTTCTAAGGTTTTTTAAATGCTAATTCCTAACTATAACGTCCCTGTAACCGCTCAATCAGTCAATTAGGGTTTTGTAGAGCGCCCTTCTCACCAGTGAGGGTCTCAAGGTGCTGAGGGTGGGGTGCATTGTGGGGGCGCGAGTTATAAGTGCTGAATTTCACTGGTTTTGTACGAGTGAAACTTGAGCCTAACTATAAGGACTCTGTAACCTTTGATTTTTTTCAGTGAATTTAGACAGTATTTTCACTTTTATTTCCTAAATGTAAGATGTAAACTTTGAGAGTGGGTGTGTGAGTCACTGTATAGGTTGGTGAATGGGTCTGTGAGTAGCTGTATGGGTCTGTGAGTGAGTGTGTAATGTCTGGGTAGTTACGTAAGTACATGAGTAGTGCCTGTGTGATTGTATGACTGCATAGGTAGTGCCTGTGTGATTCTATGAGTGCAATTGCCAAGGACACACTGCGAATACTGGGTGTTTTTGACAAATTGTAAAACACATATATAGTCATATTTTGCATAAAGGTTCAGTGTAGCTATTTAGTAAGATACTAATTTAACTTTCCCCTTTGCATTCATTTGTTGAAATAACTACATGAAAAATGACTTTTCCTTCTTCACAGCAATCAGTAGCCATGAATACAAATGACAAATACAATTGACAAAGTATAAACCAGATATATAGACATATTTTACACAAAGTTTGAGTCTAGCTGTTTAGTAACATATTTGTTTACCAACACATTTGTAGTAACAGTTTAAAAAAAAAACTTTCAGGATCTGAACTCGCAAATAGAACATAGCTACCAAACACCCATCAAACTACCCATTGTTACCCAGACCCATGGGGAATCAAAAACTGCTGCAAAACTAGTGCAATGCACAATCTGTGACAAGACCCTCTCTAGAGGGATGAACAAAAAATATTCATGTGGGACAACATCCATCTCATATCATCTTAAAACCTATCATAGCAAATGTCTACATCTTGCGATCTAGCAGAGGCAAACTGGAGGACCATCTACATCAGTGGCAGCAGCAACAATTCCCGGCCAGAAAGTCCCTTCAGAGGTGCAGACTACTACAACAGATATAGCTCCAGAGTTTTCAAGAATGGCCATGTATTGCATGGACTGTAGTGGTGTTATAAGAGCTGGTGAGCAGTGTGTTACAGCTATTGGCAATGCTGCAAAAAAATCACACATGCTAATTTTTTCCCCTTTTATATTTTTTTCACATTTCTCAGTGCACATTTTTTGAATTCCTCCTGTCCCAGTTGCTATTTTTGTTACCATAAAAAAAGAACAAAAACATTTTAAAACTTTACAAAACCACCAAAAAAAGTCAAAAACAAAACAGAAAATCATGTCACCGGGAAATAAAGGAATATCATTGGATAATACACTTTTCAACTAAAAGAATAAGAAGAACATGTTATGTTATGTTATGTTAATTGGGCATTTATAAAGCGCACGGCTACTCCCAGGAGTGTCCCGGCGCTAAGCAAAAAACCACGTAAACAAACACAACAGAAGAAAGCCAGACGAGAAACCTGCCAAAAACGGGAATTAAAGTTGGAAAAGCCACGTCTTAAGTTTTTTCCTGAAAGTAAGGAGGTCCTGAACCTGTCTGAGGGCCAAAGAGAGACTGTTCCATAGGTGGGAGGCGATCACTTGGAAAGATCGACCTCCGACCCGAGCAAGAGAAATTTTAGGAACAGGAATCAAGAGTTGAGATGAGGACCTCAGGGTACGTTGGGGAGTGTAATGAGGAAATCTTTGTCTGAGATAAGGGGCTCCAATCTGATTAAAAGCTTTGAAAACCAGAATCAGTGCTTTAAAATGGATTCTTTTCTGAACAGGGAGCCAATGCAGGGATAACAAGAGAGGGGACGAATGAGTTCTAGGGCCAGCCAAAAAGATGGCCCTAGCAGCCGTGTTCTGGATCACCTGTAAACGGGTGATTAGATAACTGGGAAGTCCCAAGTACAGAGAGTTCACGTAGTCCAATCTCGAGATAACCAGAGCCTGGACAATGGTCTTTCTGTGAGGGACAGAGAGCAGGGGAAGAAAATTCCTCACCATTTTTAAAATCCCGAAACAAGTCCCAGCCACGGATTGAATCTGGGACTTCATAGAAAGTGTGGCATCCAGCCTGACACCAAGGTTCTTAACCAAGGTCACAGACGACCTGGGAGGGTCAGATCCTGCGGCCACCAGTCATACCAAGTCTCACAAGGTCGAGAGCCAAAAAAGATAATCTCTGACTTATCAGGATTGCATTTCATTTGATTATCCTTCAGCCACAAAAACTGCTGAGAGACATGAGTTTATTGCATGTCCATCAAACTCAACACCCTTCTCGCAAGTGAACAACAACTGAGTATCGTCTGCATACGAAACGATCTTAGCCCCGTGTTGTTCTGCCAAAAGGGCGATAGGGGCCATATAAAGATTGAACAAGGTAGGGCTCAAAATAGAGCCCTGCGGGACTCCAACATTCATGGGAGGAATAGCAGCAGAGAAAGGGGGGGACCATATAGTTTGCAGGCGGTCGCTGAGAAATGACTCAATCCACCTCAGGGCTAGGCCGCCGACACCACCCTCCACCAATCTTTGCACCAATCTATTGTGGGGCACGGTGTCAAAAGCCGCGGAGAGATCCAAAAGTACCAAGACCGCGTTGCCTCCTCGATCTAGCGTGGTTTTTATAGTTTCCACCACTTCCAAAAGGGCCGATTCAGTACTAAAATTAGCCCTAAAACCTGACTGACTAGGATGCAAGAGTTGATTGGTCTCAATATAATCGGTAATAATAGAATTAACATATTTCTCCAAAACCTTGAAGAAGAAGGGTAGCAGAGATATAGGGCGGTAGTTACCGGCTATCTCCGGGTCAGCCGTAGGTTTTTTTAGTAAAGGAAGAATTTTAGCATGTTTCCAGCAGGGAGGCATATAACCCTCCCGCAAAGCATTGTTTAAGATCAGATTAACCGTGGGATTAATCACCTCAGCGATTGCTGATAGCACCTTGGCAGGACAGGGGTCAGTCGGAGAGCCTGACTTCAAGGACTTCATAAGGATTAAGGATTGATCCATCGAAATAGCAGGAAACTGCCTAAGGGAGAATTCAGAATTTACCACCGCACTAAGGGAATCAGGATCAGCAATATGCGTCGATGAATGTATTTCAAAAGCGTCCTGTATTTTCTTAATTTTGTCATAAAAGAAAGAGGCCATCATATTCATCCATTCACTAGTTGGTGCAAACGGGCATTTAATAGCCGCAGGTGATGAAAATTTTTTGACCATATTGTAAAGTTCCCTACTTTTATTGCCAGCCTGGTCGATTTTCTTGGAGAAAAAAACTTTCTTGCCCTCGCCAACTTTCCGATAATGGTCTCTTAAAGCTATTTTAAAAATAGATTTATCGTTGGCCGTGTAATTAGTTCGCCAAATTCTCTCTAGGCGTTTACACGCACTTTTATTTTTCCTTAAAGCTTCCGTATACCAAGGGGCAGAAGCACGATTCATCTTAGCCACCCTCAAAGTGGGGAGGGCAAGTTCGGAAGTTCTAAGTAGCAGCCATTGCTCTAAGGAGTGTACATCACTTTCAAGAATCCCACTAATTGGAATGGGGTGGGTTAGTAGGGCACTTTGTATCACCTCGGGAGTGACCAAATTAAAAGGCCTAAAACTACTGGCACTGACCTTTTCCTGAGAACGGGGCCTATTCAAATCCCGAGGAATTCTAAAATTTATCAGGCAATGGTCGTACCAAGTAAGGGGGAGCGGGGCCTCCACTTCTATCACTTTGGACGAGAAAATCTGGTCCAATATGTGACCCCTATCATGGGTAGGGAAGTAAACAAAAGGGGTCAAATTTAATATGTCCAAGGACTCACGAAGCTTGAGGGCCTCAGGATTCAATGGGTTATCCATATGTAGATTAAAATCACCGAGATTCAGGCAGTGACTGTATTTAGCGGCTAAGGGAGAAACAATGCGGCTAATCGTCTCCAGAAACTTCCCCGCAGGCCCTGGCGGGCGATAAATAACCACCCCGGCTATGGACTGATGTGCCGAGATGGTTAAGAGGAAGCCCATAGACTCAGCCCCATCAATCTCTGTCAAGGCTAAAGGGATACAACTAAAAGTACTTTTATAAATTAAGGCCACCCCGCCGCCTCTCCCTTCGCGGTGATCTCTCCTCAGAATCTGATATCCCGACGGGATCGCGCCTGCAATAATGGGGTTAGAGGCTTCAGTCATCCATGTTTCTGTTAAGAACATCAAATCAGGTCTAGTGTCTGCTAGGAGTTCATACAGTTGGAGCTCATGTTTTTTAATAGAGCGTGTATTAAGCAGTGACGCCGAAAGGTGAATGCCACCCCCTTCCGATTGAGTTTTATTAATCACATGAGCCACCTGAAACGTTGTCCTACTACAATTCCCTAAGGTGCGGGAAGCCAACCAATTGCAATCCTTACAGGTGCTAGCCCCATTCGAAGGAATAGGGAGGTGGGGCCTGCAACTCATACACCTACCAATATTAAGTAAGTGCTCTCTGTCGTATTTGGTAGGTATGGGCCGCTCCGAAGGCCGGCCGTCAACAACTCCAGCTCCTGCCGCCTCCGGGACGCTGACGGGCGCAGACGGGCTTGCCTTAGGCGCGCCTTCGGCGCGCCAGCGGCGCGCTCGCGCAGCGTCCCGTTTTATCCCCAGCATCAAGAACAACTAGACCGCAACCGTCCAAAAACAAATGGCGGCGTTAGTTACTGAAATAGTAAGGATTCAGGGTTCGATTCCCCCTCCCAGCTCAGCAGCGAAATTCAAAAGAGCTTAGAACACCCCCAAATTCAAGTACATTCAGCAGTATAAAAAGACAAAGATTAAAAATGAGGTTAAAACCAATATAGCAAAGAGGTAGTGCAAAAATAGCAGCAAGTGAAAGTCCACCGGGGGACCAAGTGTCAGGTCTGTTACGGGTTCAAGCGCGCTCGCGCAGCGTCCCATGCCCATTTATCTATCTTGAACATTCTTTAAGAGGAGTTTACAGTGAGCAGATTTGCGCAATGCACAATATGTCATAAGACATTATCAAGGGGTACAAATAAAAAATATTCTTGCGGGACTATATCCATGCTTTACCATCTAAAAACATACCTTAGCAATAGTGTAAAAGCAGCAAAAAGGCAATGCAAGGCTGAAGGACCCTCAACTTCAATAGCAGCCACAACAACATGAGTCCCTTCAGAGGTCCAATTTCAACTTCAAGATTTGGCTCCACACTTTTCCCGGAAGGCATCATACTGCATGGATTGTGGAGTTGTAGTGAGTACTGGAGAGGAGTCCATAACAGCCCTTTGCAATGCTGCAAAGAATCATAAATGTTGATGTTTTTTTTTTAATTTTTCGCCCTTCATAGTTTTTCTAAATTAGCAGGCATTTTATTATCTTACAAAAGGGGTATTTAATATCTATGTGTTATTCATTTTATTATCTTCTAATTTATTGTAACACTACTTACATATAACTTGCCGTATGGACAAGTCAAAGGATTCCTCTACAAATAAATACACAGGTAACTTTTGCCAATTATTATTTACTTTTTCACTTTTTAAATACACATCAACAGTCTGTGTTTGAATCTTCTAGTGAGTGTGGTGACAACATATACAAACATACTCTGGTTTTTCAGAGCACATTGTGTTAAACTTTGTAATCTCTTCTTCAAAACTATCAACTGTAAAATCTGTGTCCTGTTCTGCAACTCCTCCTATTAACAACTCTTCATTTTCCCTAGAATCCTGCTCAGGACCAAAGAAACAAAACTGCACATCATCACAAACGTTTTCTACATCTGCCACAGTATCATGCAAAAGTGCTCTATTCATTTCTCCTAAACATAAAGCAGGAGTTTTCACATGGTACAGCCTATTAACTAAAGTTTGCATTGTTGAGTGGTGTACAGCTAACATCCTGAAATGATGAAAGGTTCTTTGGCACTCTTTGTTTGATAAACAAGCTAGTGAGTGTCTCTGCAAATTTGTATTCTTTCTAATTTTGCAAGGATCCAATCCTTGTAAAGTACTGATTTTGTGTTTTAACCTTCGCCTTGGAAAGATATGCAGACATTTCCTCAATATATCAATGGATTGCTGTTGAATACTGCAAACACTACTACAATTACATTTCTATACAGGCGCCTGACTCCGCCTTCCTTGTAACTGTTCACCAATAACTTGTTCTACAATTGTAGGTGCCATCATCTCTTTCACTATAGGAGTGCCATTCTTTATTTTATGACATCGTCCTCTGTAATCAATAGCATGAATTAATCTATTATCATGGAGATAGCTTTCTTTATTAAAGAAAGACTCTGTACTAGAAGTATGTACGCAGTCTCCACTAACAACTGTTCAAAAGTTACTTCCATTCACTAAATCTTTTTTTCTGGTGTTGCTTCCTCATTCACAACACCATTTTGTCAAGAGTCTTCATTCTATTTATAATCAAAATGAAAAGTTTCCTCTTCAAAGCAAAGGTCATCTCAACTACTCTCTCAAATTGTTCTTTCTGTTTCAGTGCCTCTTTCCTTTTTCTATACTTTTTCATAGTTCTCAGTAGATTTATAACTACTGTACTATGAAACATCCTGGCTCTGATTTCCTTAAACTGCTTCTGTTTCCTGGTTAAGGTGTGTCCATTTTTGTTACATTCTTTCCTATTCTTCTTATATAGATTTTGTCCACTGTTGTTCTTTCTCATAGTTTGAATTTTATTTTCATTATTTTGTAATATTTGGAAATGTCCACATATATTTTTAAAAAATGACTTTGTCCTCTTACCAGTGGCTCTTTTTTCTTTCAACCCTTTTTCTTCATTTTGCCCTTTTTGTCTCAGTTATGCGTAGATACTGTAGTTGCTTCTGTTTCTTTTTCCTCCAAGATTTGTAAGCATTCTGTCTTTAGTTATGCAGACATTGTTCTGTGAAGAAAAAAGTATATTTGAATTTTTATTCTAGCCAATGTACCAACTACTTTACTACTGGCTTACACAGAATACGAAAACAGCTTTTATGTTATGTTGCAGTTTTAAATCTACAGATGAACGTAGCTACATAACTACAAGCACTTACTTCAATGTACCACACCCAAACCAAAACACAAAACTTAATTTATTAGTTACCTTCTAATATTATGGCACTTTCTCCTACAACACAGCTACACCATATCTCAGTTCTCACCTATATACGCTAAAAGACCACTTTATCCCTTTTGTAGTAAATTTTAAAATAAACATCAAAGTGTAAAAGTGCGTACAGTGTCTTAATACTTTAAATCCGAAAACACAACATAAGAGCTATTTCTGTGCATCTCTACCACTGTGTCACTGGTAGATTTATTGTTTCAGTACTTTTCTACTTAGATTTGTCAGATTTAAATTTTGAGAAACACTGCATATACAAATCTGCACATTAACTTGTATCACAGCATATAGCTTTCTAATTCTTCTGAGTACATGCAAACAGTGTGTGACAGGTTACATATATCATTCATCAGATGGTTCTAAAAGAGTACATATTCCTCACTAAAACTTGTAAATGCATGTGTTTGTGGTTGAGTACAGCAATACTCTGTGGATGAATGGATGAGTGCATAGATAATGCCTAGGTGATTCCCTCAGAATATAGGTAGTGCCTGCATGATTCCCTGAGTACGTAGGAACTACATCGTTGGTCCCATATCTGCATAGTTAGTGCCTGCGTGTTCGCATGACTATATTGCTACTATCTGTGTGATCGGATGAATGCATGGGTTTTGCCTGCATAGTTCAATGAGTACATAATTAATGCCTGTGTGATTGGAAGATTGCATGTGTAGTGCCTGGGTGATTGAATAAGTCTAGATATCACACTTGATATATAATTGCATACATGGCTCTCTAAGAGCATACATTGCTCTGTTACTCAGCGTGCACATGAATCAGTAAGTTTCTAAAACTGAAAACAACAATTCTCACTTTTTCAAAGCACAAAACCTTTTCTTAATGGCATGCCTACATCATTTCGCAAATATTTCTTGTGTCTTCAAAACATATATTCAGCATTTCTCAAAGAAAAGTTAGCCGCTAAGTGAAGCTAGTACAAGAACTCTCAAGAGACATTCTGTACTTTTAACCCTCCTCAATTTTAAACATAGCATGTTTAAAGAAATACATCACCCTCATCATACACATGAAATTTTCAACAGCCTTTAAGAACATTGATCACCGTGTAAACATGTATGTGATTTCATAAAAGATATACACCTTCAGGCCATCTTTCCAAAAATATATAGTTCTCTGCATCTTTATGTAAACTCAAGAATCTCATTGTACACATAACTATCTGCAACCACAAAAACCATATCTCACCATCCAAGTATAAAAACCATATCTCAGCATCTAAGTATATGCAAACCGGTCATATAAGTTAAAAACCACTTTAACAAACACTTCCTTATACATACCTATCCCTCTCCTTCAAAATGAGGTTCCTGTCTCCGTGTGTTCGCAATGTTTTTGCGGGTGTCCAAACTGATATTTAGCTTCAGTTTTTTAAAATTGAAATACTGAACAACAGTTTATTACATAGACCTGAATTGGAAATTAAAGTTTGCAATTACTTAAATTGTGTCATAACTCCTCAACTTTAAAAAAAATGTTCTGTCTCATTAACACCCTTCCTCCCAATACACTCTTAGCTCAGTATACCTAGCAACCCAGTGGAACCAGTAGGTCACAGTTTCACAGTACATTCTAGAAGGAACATGCAACTTCCAAATGAAATACAGCAGGTGTGGTTTACTCCACAAATTCAAAAGTATATCCATGTCTGTATTACATTTCTTTTTTTAAACAACAGCCAATCATATGACTTCTTGCTAAAGCATCCAACACACTACCTAATTTTATTCACTTTCATGCTGCCAGCATCCTATCAAAAATATCAGTTTTTATAAACACCTCCATTTTAAATGCTTTTCATTTGAAAAACTACCTCATTCAGCTCCAGCCTTCTCCTGACTGCTATTGCCCCTTCACTTCAAAATGCTTAGAGTGTGGATTGTGGGCCACAGCTATGTATATTGGGCTAAAGAGGCTGCATAAAACAGAGGTATTGAGAGGGACTTGGGTTTGCCAAATGTGGAGATTACTTGGTTTGGCCACAGCGGGTTAAAGTTTCATCAGTTGCTGGCTTTGGTTAAATCCATTGAGGATTGCCGAGCCACCACCTCATGATTGTGCACTCTGGTGGCAATGACCTAGGCACATTGACTGTGGTAGGGCTGGAAAACCTAATGAAAGATACCTTTGCAGAACTGATGTTGCTTTTCCCTCACACTGTCTTGGTGTAACCTAATATATGCCAAAGACAGAAATTGAAGTGGTCAATCAATTCTGTCCACAGGCTGACAAAGCCAGGAAACATGTTATTAAAACTGTTTCTGCATTCCTCCGAGTCCATCGCATGGGCTGTATCTATAACAACAATCTGCGTTTTGACATGTGTGGAATTTATTTATAGAACTGATGGAGTGCACTTTACAGACAAAGGCAACAGGGTGTTTCTCAGTAACCAGAAAATCTGCATCCGATCTTATGTGTAGCTGTCATATACACACAATCAACACAAAGGCTCTTGTCAGAGCCACCCTAGTGCCTGAAATATTGTTAATTTACTTTCTAAAAAAATAGTTTTTTTGCTTTTTGGGAATCTTCGTGACGACGACGCAATTGCTGCAAATACATCATGAAATCGCAAAACTTAAAACCTATTTTCCATTTTTGCAGTGAGGCCGGATATCATGATGACGTCGGTAATCGCGATCCCCGCGTATACGGCGCGAAAGCAGGAAGTAAAAGCAGGAATTTAATAGCCACAGCCACATAAAAAAATTAGAACTATATAATTAATTCTAACCATCACACTAGATAAATCACTATCTAAATAACTCTATAAAAACATTTATCAGAATCTCAGTATATTACAATGTGTTTTAATGATTCACTGACATATTTTTTTATACTTCCACCAATATTTGCGGTATCGCCGCGATGGTCGCGACGTCCCTGCGGCGGTACAAGGGCGCCACGCTGGCAATCTCGGCATCATTGCAAATATCGTGCACAATTAAAAAAGTCAATTTTTGACACATAACTTGTGTCACTAACCCCCCCATTTCTGACACATGGGGTCAGAGTACCTCCACCCTGACCCCTTATGTTAGCTTTCACACAAATTTTCAGCCCCAGGAACCATTCCTGAACGATAAAATGGTGGCCACAACTTTCTGTTTAGGTTGCGTCCAACCAATCGCAGCATTCCCGAGGGCACACACATCCACGATTAATTGCAAAACCACTGCAAAATATCCACGGCCAGAGATATATCTATAATTTTCAGCTTAAATTTCTCAAAATCTACTGGACGGATTTGCACCAAATAACACAAAGCATCTACCTTTCTGCCAAATTTGCTGTAATTCCGTCCAGCGGTTCGGGCTGTAGGTTTGACAACGTGTTCCTATGGGAATTAACATTACAAACGCACCCTTTTTTCACACCCCTATTTCTCAGTCCCCACTGCACGGATCACCCCCAAACTTTCCATAATATACAGAACCTACTTTGACACTTTTTGGGGAAAATTTCATGAAGATTGGTCAAACGACCTCAAGGTTATAGGCAAATCAAAAAATACTTTACCTATGGAAGCTAGGTCTCAACTATAACTACCTACTGGCGACTGCCAGTAGGATATATATATATATATATATATATATATATATATATATATATATATATATATATATATATATATATATATATATATATATATATATATATCCCAAAGAGAAACAAAGTGATACGAGCAAACCTCACGAGCCCACTGATCAGGTATGAGAAATGTTATTCTTGAATGGTGAAAAGACGCGTTTCGACCAGGTCCGTGGTCTTAGTCATCATATATATATATATATAATATATATATATATACACATATGTAGATAGATAGATAGATGGATAGTTCCCAAGTTTAAGTGGAGGGCAATAATATAGCACTGAAATTCATCAGTTATAGATAACTGAAGTAACTATAAATTGTGCTCCTGACATGCACATTGATGTCATCAATGATGTTATCAACGATATCAAAGAACATATCATGAGTTAGGTATTCTTAACATGCCTCACTATAAGGTCACTTTAACCTTTGGTTTTTTCAGTGAAGTTCAACCACAACACATGCATGGCCAATCTCCGGCTGTGCGCAGTGTGGGGTTGCCCGAGGAGTCTGGCCTGCGGCCAGGCCGGGTGGCAAGCCCCTGCAGGCAGCCAACACATGCTGCGGATGGGCAACCACTGTGTGAAGCATGGAGTTGGCTGCAGTTCCTGATATCTCCCAAGGGGCACCCACCCCACCATTTATTTTTCTGAATATATCGAAGCTTTGCCTCTGCAGTGTTAGCACAAGGTATACTTGCCATGGGTGTAACACAGATAATGTTGAAGAGCAGAAGGTCATTGTGCATGTACTTTTTGAGTCTGAATCTCTTTATTAATTTCCAGTCAAGGTAGCCCTGGAACCATGTCCATTTTCCAAATTTCCGTTTCCTTTGTATTCTTCTTGTCCCTGAGTCACATATGCATATTTGCCGGGTAGAGTTGCACATCTATCAGGCAGAGGTCTACTCACACAGTCATTCCGCTTGATTAGCGTTGACCACGAGTGAGAAAAGTTGCATTTCTGAAGTCAGGCAGATTCAAAATCCATTATCCGACTTTGTCAATGAAAACTTTTCAAATTCGTTACACTTTGTGCAGAAGTTAAAACTTTCATCTGCCTTTTATTTTTACATATATCATAAATGTACAAAAGTTATCTGTTGCTATTTTAGAGGTGATAATTTAGTACCCAATGGGAAATGCAAATGGCGTGGTAATCACTTCCAAAAGTATAAAGGTGTTCCATAGAAGAGTAGTAAATGGAGTAGCTAGAATGATCTAATGACTGTATTTCACTCAGGTGCTGGTTTATGTCATCACTCAGTCCATTTGCCAACAGATGCTGATGTGTGGTCCCAAAGGAGGCAATGTTAACATTGTTAAATGTCAATTTTAAATAACTTTTACAATAGAAAATCGTATTTGACTGTCAGATCCATTCATCTGTCCATAGAAATGGCTAACAACTGAGTTTCCAAGAAATTGCAATGTGAAGAAAGTACACCAGCTGTTGAACTGTGACACTGATGATTAATGTTTTAAGACCCATTACCAGTTGCAGTGCTTCAGTTCTTTGAAATGTTCACTCCCTTTCAAATCTCAGGGCGTTATTGCCAGTAGCATTTCTCTTGAGTATTTTGCTTACAATCTTTCCATCTCTTAAAATTGCTAATCTCATATTTCTGTTCCATAAACATTCTAATCTATAAAAGCGCAAGTCACTGAACAACTCTTATTTATTTATTTTTTAACTCAAACTTTATTGCATTTTCATATACAGACATGCACTACCATGTGGTAGCACTTAGTGGAGCATTACATCCGGCATAAGCCACATATTGGTGAAGACAAATGCTTAACAGAGTTACAAATGAATGTTCGAATGAATGAAGAAAATCGAGCTTGCCATACATTTGTTTTTTTAAGATGCAACCTTTGAACTAAGGCAAAAAATCCCTAATCCTCCCTTCCGCCCAATCTGACATCGTCAATATATTAATAAGTAGGTCGTTGTTATGCAAATGGATTGTGATAGCGAAATGAAGGCGTGTCCACTGGGAATGGTACACCCACTGTCGCCTGACACCGGCGGCAGGGTGTATCATAAGAACTTGCCTGTCGCATGAGGTGTCTTATAGAAGCGTATCTGGGTGATTATTTTAGTACAATGGAACATCTTGTTAATTTCAAAATATTTGCAATATAATTTCAATTACATTATTAGTAGCTTACATAAATAAAGTCCACTTCCGTATCCAAACAAAATTGTTTTTCCTATTTCCTAAGTATAAAACCTTGTACCACTGTGCCAAAATGTACAATATTTTGCAGAAAATGAATTTGTGGTTCCCGAATTTAACTATGAGGCCTGTTTTAGTATGCGCAGATGTACTCTGCCAAGTACAGTTAAAGTAATAAGTCACAAAAGAGTTACTTTTTAGGTCAAAGCCTACCAGATTGCGCAGCTGTCTGAATGCAAAGGCATATTGGGAACATGCTGAAGGCTTACCTAGGAATACGTTTTGACTTTTGCTTCCCATTGGCATTGTTTTTTGACATTCACATTTGCTCGCTTTCTATTTGCTGGCATTATTTGTTTTAGCTCGCCAAACTTATATTTGTCCCTCCCATGGGGCAAAGACTGTTGGCCATCTCTTTTATTGGCTCCTTCTATGATTCCACCAGTGCCCACTTTTTGGGACCAATTGTTTTCTTTTTCATGAACACTACATGAGAGTGCATGTGTTTTCCAGCTGTCTCTCCATGTCCTTTTCTGCATACTCCAGCACTCCAAGTTGTTTCCTCTCCTATATTATTCTGTTCTCCCATGCTTCACTTTGTTGTCACTTGCCCGGGTCCCTCTCCCCGACATCCCTCACTACATGTTGCTTCGTCCTACGTGACCTGCCCACCCATGTATTTGTATCCCATGCTCCATGTGCATCCTTCTTGCTGATGTGCTGTTTCACCCTTGTTCCTGAAGTTTCTATCTATCCTCTCATTCTCCACTCATTGCCATAGCTGATTTTTACCCATCTGCCCTCCTTCTGTTGCTTAGTGTCCACACACATTCCCTCTACTCCCGCCATTGCCGCTGCTCCTTATAACGGTCCACCCTCCCTCCGTTCTCTCTATTGCCACTGTTTATTTTCTACGCCCACTCTTCCAGCTTTGCTGCTGTTGCTTATTGTCCGTCTACCCTCCCTCCATTGTCGTCAGTGCTTTTTCCACACCCACCTTCCCTCTGCTTCTTCATTGCTGCTGTTCCATTTTCCCCTCTCACCCTCCTTCTGTAGCTGCCTGGAAGAAAAACGCTGGTCTGGAATGCAGCCCAGAGTGGTTGCCAATGGCTGAGATTATTTCAAGCATTCCTTCAATCACCTTGTTATTTTTGCATTAAAGACCATACGTGCGAATGTTATGCTTAAACATGAGTCCTGTACTCACTGTGCCATAGGACCTGAGCTATACCTCAATGATGAGACCTAAGTAGATCAAAACCGGTCTTGTGTTGCTTATGTTCCCATCTGGAGGTGACCTGGTCTGGCAGTTCAGAATGGACTGTTCCTATTGGAGCAGGCCCAAAACTGATTTGCAGAAGGCACGTCTCTGTCTGGAATGTCACACTGGATAAAAAATGATGGGCTGGAATGCGTCCCAGAACGATTGCTAGTGGCTGAGATCATTTCAAGCATTCCTTTAATCACCTAGTTGTTTTTGAGGACCTAAGTAAGATGGGCATGCCCCACCTAGGTCCTGGGCTCACTGTGCCATAGGACACAAGCTATGCCTCGTTTATGAGATCTAAGTAGGTTGGAACTGGTCTGGGGTTGCTTGTGTTTCCATCTGGACAGTACCTGCTGGTAGTTCAGGTTAGACCGCTCCTGTTGAAGCTGGACCAAGACTGATTTGCATAAGGTGGGTCTCTGACTAGAATGGCACAGTGGGCGAAAAATGATGGTCTGGAATGCGGCCCAGAGCGATTGCCACTGACTGAGATTAATTCAAGCATTCCTTCCATTACCTTGTTGTTTTTCCAGTTGCCTTTTCCATGCCCACCCTCCATCCATTTCTGCCACTGCTTTTTCCACCCACCCTTCCTCCACTACAGGTGTTGATTAGTGTCCTCCCACCCTCCTTTACCTCCACTGTCATTGTTGCATTTTTCCCACCCATACTCCTCTGTGGCTGCTGTTGCTTAGTTTCCACTCACCCTCCCTCCGTTCCTTCCATTGCTATGTTGCTTTTCCCCATCCAACCTCCCTCTGTTGTCCCTGCTGCTTAGTGTCCACCCACTCTATCCATTACTCCATGACTTAACCCCGTAGCTCACTGCAAAAGTGTTGGTAAAAATGGCAAAGATTCAATCGGGAATTGATAACAAACAAGAACTGTCTTGAAAAGCCCCAGCCAGTTTATGTGAGTCTTTGTATCGAAGCAGTGTACTTAGCCTGCCCCATGAAACTGCCTATTAAAACAGAGCTGATGAGGCTGAGGTGTGGTCTAATTCGACTAAAAGGCTATACATCTGGGTGGTTAACAGGTCTAAGGAAGAGCACTGCCACTTATGTAATTACAAGAAGGAAAGTCTCTCACATGTTATATGCGTGTGCCCTGCCCTGAAAAGTTTAAGATGCTACTGACTGAATCCCCTGTTTCATAAACTCACCATAAGACAATGTGACACAGCTATCATCGCATGTCTGAGCGGTGTGAACCCACAGTATCAGGTAGACGAGTGAAATTCCTCAAAGAAGCACTCAAGCTACTGCACTTATCCCCGGATAGCTTTTAACTGTCTTACTCGTTGGTGACTCCTTATCCCTTTCAGCCATTTTAGCTGGACCATATTGTGCTCTTTGACTTTCTAGTTTTTCAAATAGATGTGCAGATTATAGTTAAAATGGATTCCGCATGAAATTGCATCTGTATCTGTTCTTATCCAAACTATAGATTAGCATGGTGACTTTAGATCGGCACCAGCGCCTCATTTTAGATCTTATTGCACCTATCATTGCATAAAGTATAATTAGCTTGGGTGCCCGTGGTTCTTCCAGCACCGAATTCGATTAGTAGGCCTCAGCCAAAAAGTATTATGTTCCTTTGGGATGATCCGGCATGTTGCACTTTATTAATAACATATTTTATCTATTGACCATTTTGCTCTCTACAGAACTGATGGAATGGAACAAACCTTATGTACTAGGAGTAGGTTGTTACTTAGCCGAATATGAGGGGCCCTTTTTATTCCTAGGTGGGTAATACCACACTTTTCACTTTAGTGGATTATATTTGCAAGGGAGTGCTGCTTGATGTATACATTGATTGTGTTGCACTATGTTTTTAGCTTTCTTTTATCTGTTTTATCCAGACTGCTGTTTTTATATTGTGATGGTTGTAAATAACTTGACACAGTAAGGTTTATCTATCTATCTATCTATCTATCTATCTATCTATCTATCTATCTATCTATCTATCTATCTATCTATCTATCTATCTATGTATCCATTACTTCTTTTTCCCTGCCCACCCTGCCTTTATTCCCTCCGATGCCGCAGTTGCTTTTTAACCATTGCTGCTGTTGATTTTACACACACACCCTGCTCCATTGCCTCTCTTCCTTAGTATCTGTCCACCCTCTCATCTCTTCATTGCTATTATTATTTTCCCCAGCTTTCATTTTTTTAAAGCGCTTTGGTGAAATTCCCTTTGCCAATAGATAGATAAATGCGAAACCTGTTGACTTTGCCAATGCTTGTATTTTTAGGTGCAAATGCCAACCAACACCTTGTGAAATGTTGTTGATGTTACAGTTCAAAGCTATACAGGGCCCTCCTTTCTCTTAAAGATGAATTAATATATTCACAACAGGACATTTGTCATGACAAATCCAGCCTCTCTCAAGTTATTGGTATAATATGTCACATTATTCAAAGCATTGCCAATAATCTTTGAGTACACCTCAGATGAGATGGCAGCCTCAGCTGGACAAAGCAGTTTTTAACACCAATAAAGCATGCGAATAAATATTTTTCAAGTCTTTGGCATATTATACATTTTAACCCCTTAGCTGCTTATGCTTTTCCAGCCGTAGTACTGAGCCCTTTTTTGATGTTAAGGGCACTTTGTGCTTAAGCTTCGAAAACATTTTTCCACCAAAGGTATCTACGCCAAATTTGTGTCATTTTTAGGTCGAGCCTAGAGTTATTAATGACATCATAGAACATGTCATGAGTGATGTAATAAGTAAGGTCATCAGCAATGCATGACAAGTGTGAACGTTATAGTTACTTTAAATAACTATAACTGACGAATTTCAGTGTTTATTTTAGTTCAAACTGTAATCGTATGCTTTACGCCCAAAAATATGTTTTTCAGCACCTTCAACAGATTAGTTTTCTGAGATGAGAGTGTATTTGTGCAAGACAATAAAGGATTGTAAAGGATTATATCTTATAGTTGACTTTTTTTAAAAATATTTCACAAAATAATAATTAATTGTGTGCAATATTAATGTAATGGGTAAAAAATATATGGTGGTTTATAAGTAAGGTAATGGTACACAAAGAGCTCAACTCACCGGATTCTGC
Organism: Calotriton arnoldi; assembly: GCA_963921515.1. Classification (NCBI taxonomy): domain Eukaryota; kingdom Metazoa; phylum Chordata; class Amphibia; order Caudata; family Salamandridae; genus Calotriton; species Calotriton arnoldi. The sequence continues at coordinate 353,100 of CAWUFW010003446.1, read as the reverse complement.
CCTGCTCTTTGCCGCCACCGCCGCCGGAGTCACTCGGGGGTCACTGCTGGTTTGCCGGTCTCGTGAGAGGAGGCCGGTCCAGCCTACAGCCTACAATCCCCAGCAGCCTTAGCGGCGCGCACTCCGCCCACACCACAAACAGCGCCAGGAGGCGCACAAAAGGGACACAGGGCTCCCGCGGCACGGGAGCTCAACTCACCGGATTCTGCCCTGCTTTTTGCCGCCGCCGGAGTCACTTGGGGGTCACTGCTGGTTTGCCGGTCTCGTGAGAGGAGGCCGGTCCAGCCTACAGCCTACGATCCCCAGCAGCCTTGGCGGCGCACATGCCGCCCACGCCACAAACAGCGCCAGGAGGCGCACAAAAGGGACACAGGGCTCCCGCGGTGCGGGACGCGCGCGAGCGTACCCGGGCCGCGCCCGGGCCAAGGGCGGGCCCGTCCGTGCCCGTCAGAGGCCGAAGGAGGCCGGGCTGGGCCACGTTATTAACGTTTTCTCATCGCTCTGGTTTCAATCAGTGTCGACTCTAGAAGGTAGTGTGATATTATTATTGTTGGCACTGACTTTGTATTGAGGAGGAGGGTTAAAATGAACAGGCTAAAATCTGGAAGTGGGCAAGGGGTAATGGGGACATTGGACGCCTTTTTACTAAGGGCCGAATCGGCACTCATTCACGAAATTGAACTCACTGAGCGCAGATTGTCCCTGGAACCACAAAACCCTCATAATCAAACTGCTCATATCATCTCTGCTTCACAAACGGGTTTGGAAGTTAGTTCATCACAAATCAGTGTGTCACATTCCCCAGGCCTTGAAATCATCAACGCTTCTGATATAACTGAAAAATCCGATACTCCAGTTAGGCCAAATGTTGTCACACGGGGACAAAAAGCAAAGATTAATCATGGGAGTAGTTTCGCACCGCCATCAAAGAAAAGGAAGGGGCAGGCGCCAAATAAACAAAATAAACAGAGTTATTTTCTGCCTAAACCTTTGGGCCGTAGGAGTAAACCTGCTGACAAAGAGCATTATCAGGGGGCTATTCAAGCACCAGCTCCCAATGATGGGGTTTCATCGGTGGCATTACCTACTCAGGAGAGGGAAGCTTTTTTTTTTGAAAAAATTGGAACTTGTGATCTCAGCTCATTTAGACCCGATATTGCAAAAGCTAACTGAAATTGAGGCCAGGTTAGCGCTTTTCGAAAAACCAGCATCTAGTGCTTCCTTAACCTCTGTAGATCATGGGCAAAACAGGGCTGAGGGTGCTGCTGCGAAGGGGGATGTGCAGCACCCTGAACCCTCTGTAAGATCTGCGATTCAGAATGGTCTGCCTCTCTCAAGGGTAGCAAGCCCTCCTTCGAATGGCACTGAGATTCTACACTAGACAGAGGGTTCGTCTCACAGGAATGAACAGACCGCATATGCCCCAAGAAGTGCCCGAGCTGATAAGGCAAATAATAATTATGATGAGAGACCCCGTAACACAGGCATTATAGAAGGTCGGTCTCTTGATCAAAGACCCCCTAGTGGCCCACACTCCAACCTGCACCTACCTCCGGAAGCAACCCCATATTTTGTAGTGTTGGGGAACGTTCCTTCATTGCTGCCCGGTGACATGGCGCACTGGTCAACACTGAGGAACAAATCCCTACACTTTTTGAGTGCAAGGACAGGTATTAATAATAAACTCCTATTTTCTGAATTTAAGATGGCGCGCAGGACTGGGTGGGTGGGGAAATCTAACAAGACATTCTCCGGAGATTGTATTGCATTAACTTTTAGATCCCCAGGCTTGGTCAGGACAATATTAGATAGGATGGATGATTACTTTGCAAATGAGAGGGGGATTTCCATTTTACCCTTGGGGTTTTTCTATCAGCCGCCTAGACCCCGATGGCACACAGTGGAAGATAACAGATGTGCATGAGCAAACCCGCACCCTCAGCCTCCTCCTTGGTTCCACCCGAATCGTTTTGAGGCTTTAAGCGGTCTTGCAGACATAGATTGACTAACACCAAATTTGAGAAAATCAGGGAAAAAGATTATTTTAACGAATGCCCCAGAGATTGCCACCAATAAAGTAGATAGTATAGTTGCCTCTCCTTCTATATTAGAACAAGAGAATAGCCAATACCCACTTCTGCACCCGCATAATGATAGTGCAGGAAATGTAGAGTTGGATTTAGATATTATGCCCAAAGAGCAAGTCACTAGTTATACTGCTGGGGAAGCCCCAATGGTTTGGAATCCCAATACCCGCCCACTCAGGCTCATCTCATGGAACATTGCGGGCATCTCCTCGAAACTATCAGATGAGGCTTGGGTACAATACGTGAAGACGTTTGACATTATCTGTGCCCAGGAAACCTGGAGCAGGGATGATGTCACTATGGACGGATATTGTTCATTTAATGTCCGGGCAAAACCATCACTTGCAGGGAGGGCAAAGGGAGGATTAGTGACCTTGATTTCCGTCCAATATGAGTCACTAAAAATAGAGAACATAACAGATTCTCCTTGGTACCAGCTTATTCTGATTTCAAATTTGATTGACGCCACACTATTATTGATTCATTGGTACTACAATATTTTTGATCCACAAAATTGTGGGGTTATTAACACCCTTAAAGATGAAATCGATAAAGTTGCGGTGAGATTTTTCCCATTGTGCATAATGTGGGTAGGTGATTTTAATTGTACACTATGTCAGCACAGTATGCACAAAGTATGTGGGATTGTAGACACTGCAGATCAACCTTTGTCTCACTTTAAGCATACCCCACCGGGCGAAGCACTAAATACCATCATTGTAGTAAATGATTTATGCATGATTGATACTTTGGTCAGTATTCCTTTTGTCCAGTTTCCAACGTATCAGGGTGGTGGTAGAGCTAGCACAATTGATTTTATGTTGATATCTAGTAAGTATGCATGTCTTGTAGATAGTTTTGCGGTTGAACCAAACCCTGCTAGCGACCATAATCCCCTTACTGCTTCTATGCATGTTATTGCACAGAAGGGTAGGGGTGATGATCACCCATTAAAGCATAATCACAATCAGGGGGTTAGGTTAAAGTGGAGCACAATAAATCCCTCTAAATTTGAGGAGGTTATTATCAAAGCAAATCTAAATCAAGTCATGACATGCTTAGCTTATGACTCCCATCCTGATGCTTTAATACAATGTTTTGAATCAATTTGTGAAGATGTGGCTAAAAATCTGACTAAATCATTGAGGAGACGGGATTCACCGGAAATAAGATGGTTTAATGCTGAGTGTTCCATGGCGCAAAAAGATCTGAAGAAAGCTCTGCATGCCGTCCCCGTGATAGGGTTTTGATCAAGACTGTTAGACAGACCTACAAAAGCGTGATTAAGCGTAGGAAGGACGAACTGAGAAGACTGGCCTGGGAAGATCTTGAAAGAGCTAGTGCTCTTAAGGACTCCAAGAGTTTCTGGGAAGTCATAAATCGTCCCCTTTTTTCTAATGATACAAGGAGTATGGACTCAACTGTAACAGGGGAAGCTTGGGATTCTCATTATCTGAGTATATTCAACCCAAAGGGTGTTTCATCACAAGAGCAAAGGGATGAGGTAGTCATCAACTCACAAACTGCATACCAACTTAGTTCATCCCTGTCTTTAAGCGAGGTCGAGGACGCCCTAGCAAAGGGTATTTCCTCAAAAGCCCCAGGACCAGATGGGGTGCCCTTGGATTTATTTAAAAGCAATCCTCATCTTTGGGCCCCCCTGATGCTTAATGTTTTTAAAGCAGTAATAGTGGGTTGTATTCCATTATCATGGAAAAAAGCAGTAGTCGTACCGATCTTTAAAAAAGGTAACAGGAATGACCCAACATGCTATAGGCCGATTTCTTTAATTGACGCCACGTGCAAGGTTATGGGGAGGGTAATCCTTGCACGTTTGGAGTCATGGGCCAATGCCTCTGACCTCATATTGAATACTCAATACGGTTTCAGGAGGGGGATGGGAACAAATGAACAGTGCCTCAACTTGTCCATGATCATGGGCAAGTACATGAGGGCCGGGGGGTCGATCCACCTGGCCTTCATGGACTTGTCCAGTGCTTTCGATAGAGTGAGCCGGGGGAAGTTGTGGACACTGATGGAAAATATGGGTTTTGAAGAACCGCTCATTACCCTGTTGCGCAGGCTACATGCGTCTACTACTGTAGCTATTCGTTTTGGTCCTGGAGGAGAGAAGACTAGGCCCATTGCCTCTACTGAGGGGGTACGCCAGGGTTGCATTTTGGCCCTTTTTTTATTCTTAATATATACAAATGGATTGGAATCATTCCTGTTAGAACAGCAATTGGATTTCCCAAGTATAGAAGGCAAACGGGTTCCATTGCTGTCATATGCTGACGATACAGTTTTGATGGCCCTAATGGCCAATAGCCTTAAAAAATGTTTGAATGCTTTTACTGAATTTATGATGGAATTGGACCTAAAGGTAAATTTTAGCAAATCTTTTATTATGGTATGTGGTTCCAATCAAACTAAAACAAGAAAGCTCATAGTGAAGGAAAAAATCATTGATAAGGTGCCAAATTTTACCTATCTGGGGAATGTTTTTAATAATAAATTACATTGGAACCATCTAATTGTGGCTAGGGTTCAATACACCAGAAGAATAATTGAGGGGCTGTTTCGCTTTGCTTGCAAGCTTGGACATAAGCCGGTTGCAGAAATGATAACTTTATATAAATCAAAATGTCTGTCAGTAGCTACCTTTGGGGCAGGAGTATGGAGTTACCATAAAAGTTCTCAGATTCAGATTTTAGAGAACAAATTTTCAAAAAGATTATTGATGATTCCTAGTAGTTCTTCAACACTTTTCTGTTACTCTGAAGTGGGTCTGGATTACGCAAAAGATAGGATGAATATTGCCCCATTGATTTTATGGGGGAAAATCTGGACCTCAGAGGACTTACTATTTTCGAGGAGTATCCTTAGAGATTGTCTTGATAACGCAATGTCACTCCCCTGGCTTCGTTATGTCAAAGATACTTTTTATAAAATAGGCTTAGAAAAATACTACGATAATCCTGATAGTATCCAATCCAACATGAAACTGGTTATAAAAAATGCATATCGCATTGAATTAGGTATGTCTAATCAGGATTGTGGAATATCAGATTGTGTGCTTCTAAGTCAACAGCAACTTTATTTGTCTTTTACTATGCATGTTCAATCGCGTTTCCTTATGACTAGATTCCATCTTTGCACATTGCACTTTCTTGTGGCTTTTCCCAAACAGGCAGGTTGGTGTGAGAGACTAACACCCTGTCCCTGCAATAATTTGGCCCATCAGAGCACAATGCACTTTATGCTGTTTTGCACACTTTATAAAGACCCAAGGGCACGTTTCATCAAGCCCGTTCTAAAGGAAATCCGTCCCTGTTCTTATCAGGAGGGTTTTAATTACTTGCGGTCATTATCTACTGCTGCTGTTTGCAGCGCTTTGCTTAACTTCATTAGAATTGCTTTATTAATTAGGAAACACTATGAATCTTAAAATGAATTTAAGTTTTAAGTAATTTTAGGGTTTTTTAATATTTTGTATAAATGTGTTGTAGAATGATAGGAGGCTTTTTAACTCGTTAGAATCTGTACTGGTGTAATATGATTTAGGAAAGACAATATGTGTACTGTATGTCTAATCTTTGCACAAAGTTTTCTTTTTTATGAATATTCTGTCTTAATACTTAATGTATGTATGCAAACTTTTATGATTTGATTGAATCGAATAAAGTTATTTGAATGAACAATTGTAAAGGATATCTTATAGTTGACTTTTTTCAAAAATATTTCACAAAATAATAATTGTGTACAATATTAATGTAATGGGTAAAAAATATATGGTGATTTATAAGTAAGGTAATGGTACACAAAGCATCAGATACATTCAGTTTGGCAAAATGGAAATGTAACAGATCACAAATGGATTTAACTGTTATGTTGCTAGAAAAGGAGAAATTGTAAAGCATTTCCATAATGTCAAGATCAGATAATTAGTTAATCCCCAAAAAATACAACTATACATGCAATTTAGGAATGCTAAACTTTCAGTCCTTTCAGAACACACATAATGAATGCAAATAAAACATAAAAGGCTAGAAGAAAGCTCAAAGGAAGGCGATAACAGCACACTTCTTGCAAAATACTTGTGGACATAAATGAATATTCAAAAAATATACATACCATATCCCTGCCGCTCAAACTCTACCAGCTGAGCATGGAGGATCAGCCAGGTATCTCTTATGAACATCCTGTACACTGGTTTCAAGCGGGAGTCCTGCGAAGATGTCTGAGAGGCCAAGCCTGTAATTTCCTGTGAATGGCAGACTTCCTCTTCTTGTATGTCATTTTCTGTTTATTGCCATAGACGGAGTAATCTGTCACCTACTCTGCATTCAAGGTGAAGACTCTACATGCAGGAGGGAATACTTTGCATGCAGTAGTGACCTGCCCACATGCAGAGAAGATACCACCTTATACAGGAGGGCAATCCTGGCATGTAAATATAACACAAACACATTTTTGAATAAAAAAATAGCTACAGTGATTGTTTTGTACCTAATGTATGTGTGTGTTAAGTACGTATTTTAGTATTTTTGCCCTACAATTAATGTATTGTGGGAGCTTTTGTGCTTACCTGTTGTTAATGATAAGTGTTTGAATGTTATCAAAAATGAAAGTCAACTTATTTTTCACTGCAGCAAAGCATGTTAGTTGCTGACATTATGTGAAATAAACACACTCATCTCAGGATGATATTTATGGACAGTGGTAGTAGTCCACCATTCATAGCAGACAAGACACTGTCCAACCACATAAATGCAGCAACCAAACCATTCGCTCAAACAATGAGCTAACTAGCTGTTCCTGCACCTGAATACCCTGAGCTCTATTCTGTACCCCACCTCGGGTACCTAGATGTGGGCTTAGATCAGGTTAAAGATAAATATATAAGTGCTGTAGTATGGCGATTTTGTACAACATGCAACAGGCTACAACAATCTTGCACATATAGGCAGAGGAATGAAACAGCACCCCAATACATTCAAGGCATCTGAACCAAGAGTTGAGGGTCATAAAATTGATTCAATAATGAATATTCTCTATTATACCTCTGTTGAGGTAGTTGGACATCTGTAGGGTGTGAGGAGATGGGGAGGAAAAGCATTCATGGCATCACCTGCAAAAATGACATGCACATTTTTGTTGAAGGGGGCCTCTATTCCACATTTAATACATCAGGCCTACAAACATGTTTGTCTTGTAGTGAAATGTCACTCCCAAATGCACACGGAGCCCCAGTGTGAGAGGTTTCTACTTACTAATGAGCCACATGTCACTGAAATCCCCAGCAGCCAAGTAAGGTCCAAGAGGTGACTGTCAGAAGATGTAGCTGTTGTGTGTGCTTCCAGGAAAGGCAGCATACAAATTAGTAAAGCAGCCCCTAGAATCACAAATGGCTTGCAGGTTGATGAGTGCCAGAGGTGTCTGTTGCGGAAAAGATGTACTGTGTTGAGGTGGCTGAAGTTCCACGTGGGAGCACTCAATGGCATCTAGCACACGAGGGAAGTGGACAAAGACATAGAATTCCATTACCACTCTTTGCCTTTCCAGCAGTGATTGTGGCATGGCCATAAACAGGTGCATTCTTCTATTTAAGCATCTCATTACCTGATGCAAGCAACAAGGCTGGCTTGCTTGTGAGAAGATAAAGATGTCAGAAGTCACATTCTCAAAGAATCTAGTGGCCATTAAATAGAGTGCAGCCAGTATTCTGATTGAACTATGCAAAAAAATGGAATGCTTGAAATTACCTCAGCCATTAGTAATCACTCAGGGCCGCACCCCAGTCCATTGTTATTTTCTCACCGTGCCACCTCAGTTTGGACACAGCCATATGCAAATCACTCAGGCCCAGCTCCAATAGTAACAGTCCAGCCCAAACTGACAGGCCAGGTCCTCCTTGAACTGGAACACAAGCAACTAAAGACCGGTTTCTTCCTTTTTAAGGCACATCAGCCAGGTATACAATGGTTCCAGTGGCGTAGGGAGCATGGGACCATGTATGGGTATACCTATCACACTTACGGCATGAAAAAAAATGTGATGGGTGAAATGGTTGAATTAATCTCAGTCACTGGCAATTGTTTGGACGGCATCCCAATCCATCGTTTCTCACCCACCATGCCAGCTCAGTTTGGACCCAGACATATGCAAATCAGTCATGACCCTGTTCCAATAGGAACAGTCCAGCCCAAACTACCAGACAAGATCCTCCCTGAACCAGAACACAGCAACCCAAGACTGGTTTTGCCTTTATTAGAGCTCATCAGTCGGGTATAGCTAGGTTCCAGTGGCACAGTGGGCATTGAACTAATTTCTGGGCATAGCCGTCCCACCTAGGGCGTCACACTGAGGCATACGAAAAAGTGATGGATGGAATGCCTAAATTAATCTCAGCCACTGGTAATCTCTGTTAATTGTGACATAGGCATGGATAGTTTGAGAGCAGACTGTGGGTAAATTAAGCTCTTGCTCCCAGTCTGCAACCATATCAAGAATCAAATAAGATGAGAAGCGGTATCTGTCAATTACATCTTTTCTGCACATCCCAAAGCTGTTTATCCTTTGCCTGCAAACCCTCCCTCCTCAAATAATTATTCCTCAAAATGAGGAACAAAGCAACAGACATGTTCACTAATATAGTGAAGGCCTAATAGGTTGTTTGGTGTGTGAGTTCATTTCTTATGTGATCAACCTGGCTGTGATTGATTAGTGTTGATGGGTTAAAAATGTGCTTCATCTGTAGATAGGTAGTGGAGCTGAGAACAATCACTGTTTTCATTACCAGGTGTGTTGCAAGTGTAGCAATCCCTGTTGTTCAAATCTACAGCATTTACTTTTAATAGAAAAATAAAAAAGTTAAATACAACATGAATTACCCTTGTTCTAATATTAAACATGATTTGCTTTCAAGAAGAAAGAATAGACTTAATAAAAACCTTTTGTAAATTACTCTGAAAAAGATAAAAAGATTGGATGCTGAAAATAAAATAATTATTACTTTATGCAGGATTTCTTTGAAGTTTCTCTAATTTGGATATTCAAAAAACTGAAAAAAATTAATGTTGCTTTGCATTCCAAACTATTTATATAGTTTTTTTTAGCTCCATTATTGTGGGAATGCATTGTGGTGCCAGTAGTTGGCCATGTTTGGTGCTGGAATTGCTCCAGGACTGAGCTGGAGTACATTCTCTACTATCTTTGTGTCCTTTTTGGCAGTAGTAACAGTAGAAGTGCTGTTTGTAAATAGCAATAGTCTTATCCTTTGGTTTGTAGGTCTTTATCCCTTCATAAACTCCTCCTTACTCCCTCATAGCCACTCCCATTTAGTAGTAAGAATTCCCCTTTTTCCAGCCACTCCCCCATCCTTCCCACCTTACTATAAATACTTAAGTGTACATGTGTGGCAATGTCTGCAGTTGGTGCGGAGATCTCACCCTACAAAAGAGAGGAGCAGCAAAGGCAGACATTTCTGCACAGATGTTTGTGAGTACCATTTTGTAGTACGTGAGTAGTGCTATTGTAGTACTACTAAATGTACTACAAAGTGCAGATGGTGAAAGGTCCCTGAATGTATATATGTGTGGGGATAGACAGCAAATTTATAGATAATGTTCCTTGATGAACAATATTTTCTATTCTGTAGCTTACAGTGGATCTGGTTGCTGCCGTATACATTTCCCAATCTTTTGATCGACTTGGAATCTTCTCTGTTACATTATCTTCTGGCTGCTAATTGAATCTCTCATTCATGCTCTTCTTATCATATGCAGAGCCATACATATACATGCAAACAACTGCAAATGCACATCCAACTGTTCCATGAGTACTTTAGTAGGCATCCTTATCTCTGATGTCAAAGTTTGGTCCCAGTTTCCTTTATGAAAGAGTTTGGGCCCAATTTCGAGTCTGGTGATCTTGGACCACCAGACTCGCGGTGGCTCAGTTTTGGCGGTCCTGCGTCCGCCTCATTACGAGGTGGCTTTTAGGACTGGCCACTGATGTGCTGGCTGTGCCAGGGAACCCCCATTCCCTGGTGGTAGTGCAGGGCAGAGGGCCTATATATATGCAGGGCTGGACCACCACAATCCGCTGAGCATATTATGAGTTTCCCCTCCACAAGCCTTTTCATGGCGGACTCACTGTCATGAAAAGGCTGGCGAAGGGGAAACAAAGCGGGCCCTTCAGGGCCCCCATACCCCTGCCGCCATGGGGATGCATTCAGGGGGGCACTGCATGTGCCCCCCTGTCTGCTTGCACCCCCAGTTGCAGCACGGCATGGACTTCACAGTCCATGTCGTGCTGGAACATTTTTGCAGTTCCCATTGCAATGCCCTTTTTCAGGGCACAGCCGTAGGAATGCCAAAAGGACCGACCAGCTGCACGAGTTCAACTTGTAATCAGGTGGGTAGTCTTTGCGTGGCTTTGATGCTGCTGCACTGCAGATAGCCGGCGCAGGAGCATTAAAGTTGCAATCAGCCCCTTTGTCTCATAGGCCGTAGAGAGGATAAATATATGGCTTTATGATAATAGCTGAAAATAAAGTCAGTAGAAACATGACAGAGCATTTGAGACAGAGGCTAGTAAAGAATATAGACCAGAAAGGTCAGTGGAGAGGAGAAATGGAATCTAAAAATGCATAAAAGGAAACGCATAAAGATAAAAAGAAAACGATGTGAAAAAATACAGATTGAAAACTAAGCAAAAAAGTGTACTTTTGTGAGCATTATGGCAATAATGACTAGTTGGACACATTGGTCAATACAGAACGTCGAGTATCACACACAGAAAAAATCTGGTTTAAAAGAAAACATCGTTCAAAGGAAGAATGGCAGACTAGCATCCATGTCAGAGCACGGATTTACTTATTTGCTGTGATTTTGTAAAGGAAATCAGCGCTGGAAGCTTTAAAGGGTGCCGGGTCAGAATAGAACACGATTTCATCTGCTTTCTGCAAAAGCCACCTAAGTAAAGATTGAAGAGCCGATCGATCTACGCTGAGCCATTGCAGAGCCACGTCTGTAAGGAGAGGGGAGGTGTGCTGAGGGCAACAGGGATCAATAGTAGCTTGAAGTGAGTGAGTCAAAGTGGAAGCGTCTTTATCATAGAGAGTCCTGGAAAAGCAAACATGGCAGGAAGTGAGTTTTAGTTTTGAATGTGAAAGGTCTTGAAGAGAAGGTGCAGGACCACTGCACGCACTGGTTTAATAACAGTGGAGGATTGGAGCTATTGTGACAGAGGAGGGAGGAAGAAGAAAAGACTGATTTGATTAAAAAATGTAATTTCATTTTTCTGACAACATGTATTATTGGAACAATCAAGTTTCAAACTATAGGAGTAAGACTAGCCCAACAAGATGGAAGAAACCAGATATATATCATGGGTAACTCTTGTTACTGGATTTTTGCCAGTGGTTTCAAAGCTTGTATTTCACAGGAAAGATTTGGTAAGTATAAATTATAATTATTTTAGAACTGCTGTGGAAAAAACCCTTTCACAATGTCAGTGCTGCTCTCAGAGAATTAATTAGCACACCTGAAAAACTCACCCTTGCAGGCCCATCCTTGATGCAAGCATCTTCCATAAAACCAGTCAGCAAAAAGTTAGGCTGCCCAACATTGCACTTTGTTTTGTTTCTTTATATATGTCTTGTTAAACCTACTCTATTGTGTCAATGTACTACAAACAAAAAGCACATTTTAGACTACATCTTTTTATTTTGTTACAATGCATTTTTTAGCATTTAAATTTTGATTTATAATAATAAACATTGTTGCATAAAACACAATTTAAATATTAGTAAATTATCCCCAATAAAAACACACATTTCTCAAAACATTGTCAGACATATCTGTAGTCTCAAGCAAACAATGAATACTCGATGGATGATGTTTAAATGCTCTAAATCTTTCTAAAGAGTACTACAATTTCTAATAAAACATGTAATTTACAAAATACATAACGAATAATCTGTGTATTGTGGTCCTATATTGCCTTCTCAAGATTCAGGTGACATTTATAAACCTGGTGACATCATAAACCACAAGGAGGAAGGTTGAGTGGTGTGTAAATGCCACCAGAACCCCTTGATGGAAATATAGGCCCATATTACACAGTGACAAGTTGTCTATCCATAAATGCATGCACGCACACTCACACACACGCATGCACACACACACACACACATCCTATGACAGTGAAATAAATGTGACCCAATAACAGGTAATTTCGACCAACTGTACTAATTAACACGCATTCACACATTTATTAATAAAGTGCAAAGGCCAAAGTTCAAATTTATTACCACAGTTCAGTAAAAATACAAGAGTAAAATACTTTTACTGCCTCACATATTGCATGTAACAATTACTTTACAGATGGAAACAACTCTCCTACTAGACACATATTTCCATACACCTTGAGTGTGCTTTTACTGTGCTGCACATTTTATCCTCTTCCATCCGTCTTAATATTAGGGTTGTGTAAAAATCATGTAACTTGCTTTTGTGTAATTATGGCAAAATTGCATGAAATTGTGCAAAATTTCACAAAATACAAATACGTCATTTCATGCTATATTTTAGTATGAAATGTGTTCATGTGTACATTTTTGGTTAAAGGATGCATTTGAACAAATGGCCCACGCATCCTATTGTTCTGTGCATCCGTGGTAAATGTTTATCACAAATTGCGCAATTTGCGGGGGCGTAATGGCGTAATTTTCGAAATTTGGCGTAACAAGCGCAACTCGGAATTTCCAACATTAGGAAAATTATGCAGGCATAATTTAAATCTTGCTGAAGCCTAATTCTTGTTTAATGCAATTGTTTAATAAATACACATGGTCTAGACCATATAGGCAGATTTGCAGAGTATAATATGCTATATATTAACATTATTGAGGAAGGGAAGAGGTTTTTATAGTGGTTCAGGTTGTTAACAGGCATGTATGTATATATACACTGAAACACCCACAGGTTAAAGAGATGTTATACTTAGGTAAAAATATCAGTCATTTTGCGATGTTTAAAATGCAGAAAAACACTGAAATTCACCAGTTATAGTTTAGTGAGCTAACTATAACTTGAGCCCTTGCCATGCATTGCTTATGATGTCGCATAATACATAACTCATGACATTTAATGACATCATTGACAACATCACTGATGATGTTTCAAATGACATCAGTGATAACATCACTGATGACATCACTAATAACATCCTCAAATGAGTATAAGAATTTGATATAGGCTTCTAACTAAAAGGTATTTAGTAAGATACATCTAATCCAAATCTTCTGTAGCTTAGAGCTGCTAAAAAGTGTTTGCAACACGTCACAGGAGAAAGGCTAGGTGTAGTAGGGTCTTGGCCACCTAATGGGGCTTGAATGTCTGGACGGAGTGTACTCCCTGCTAGGAGCTGTGCACAGAGTGAAGGCAGTGGGTAGTCAAGGAATGGTCTCTTAATGAGACTTTAGTGTCTATGGGGAATTAACCTTCATGAACAGTTGCTTACAGGACAAAGGCTATGCATAGTAAGGGCTTAGCCTCCAAATTGGGATTGGATTTGTGGAGGGAGTGGTCCTTTTTTGAATAATTGTGCACAAGGTGAAGACTGTACATAGTAGGGGCTTAGCCAATTAACAGGGTTTGAGGGCTTGCCCACAGGGTGAAGGGTGTGCGCAATATGCTCTTTGCCACCTAATTAGGCTTTGGTGTTTGTTGGGAGTGGTCTCTCTGTGAAGATCTATTTACATGCCAAACGCTGTATATAGTAGAACTTTGATCACCTGATGTGGTTTGAGTGTCTGAAGATAGTTGGCTGTCCATGGTGTGTTTTGTTTAGGGAGAAGGCTGTGTAGTAGAAGCCTGGACACCTAATAGGGTATGGTTGACTGAAGATAGTGAACTCTCTGTGAACATTTGTGCACGTTGCAAAGGATATGCATAGTTGGGGCTTGGCCAGGGATTGGGCCTTATGACTCTAGTGGAATTGGACTATAGTATAAATATTTGATATAACCACATACGTTTATGTAATTTATACTTTACATAAGCCTGCACCATTTAGTACTCAATTAAATATTTCAAAGAATGAATTTTGTAGAGAAAATTGATGGATAATGTTATCAATTATGCCATTTAGGTTATCGTCAGTGATAGCATTAATGATGTCATTAAACATGTCATGAGTGATGTGATATGTGACATCATAAGCAGTGCATGGTGGAGGCGCAAGTTATAGTTAGCTCACTCAAGAAAAACTGGCTTATTTCAGGTTTTTTTTGTGTGTAAAATATCGCAAAATGAGCGTGGTCTTTATTGTTTACCTAACTATATCGTTAATTAAAACTTTTAATTTTTCAGTGAATTTGAAGGTGTTTATTCACATAAAATTTAAGATTATTTTCTTAGTTAATAAAATTTTAATTTTTAATTTTATGTTTTACAATTATTGTCCGTATTCAATCGTATTCAAAAGTAATCTATGCTATGATATATGTAAACATACGCACACAAAAACATCAAGAGCATCTAAATTTTAAATTCCAAAGAAAAAAATAACTACTTGTGCTGGTGGCACGTGTGCTCTAGAACAAGCTTCCTGTGGGTTGGCACCATGCTCTCTCCTATCACAACAATCTTCTGCACCGGCTATAATAAGCAACCATGTGTTTGCACTCAGGAAGAATATCACTGTAGTATGGTAGGACTTGTGGTGGTGGGTTGTACCCTGGTCTCATCTCTTATTCATGCAACTACTGCTGGCATTAGCACTCAGCTCTGGACATGTGTCTTGGATGTATGCTTAACGTGTTTCAGCATACTTGTTGTCCAAAAGGAGTAGTGTTTTTCCAGAGCCCCTGCTAAATTCTGTGTGGCACCAATTGCAGGTCACGATGTTAGCTGAGGGCTTCTTTTGTCCTTGTGGAAATGTAAAAAATTCCCATATCACTGATTCCTTTCAAGAAATTCATTTTCGAGAAGTTAGAGCCTCCTCCTCCATCTCCTCTGGCCTTTCTTATTCTGATGCCATGTTTTTTTTGGGGGGGTATAGCCCCCCCAAAAATATGCACAATCCAAAAAACAGGCAGAGCCTAACAGAACACGTGAAGTCACCAAAGTGCTACTTCCAGATGAGTGTTAAAGGGTGGTTTTTTCAGTAAATAAAGAAAGACAGAAATTTCGACCATCCAGGCCATGAAATACAAATCTGAAGCAATTTTTTACTAAAAACTCCCAAGGAGTCCTCATAATCTGACCTATCTAGAAAACCTATGGCCTTAAAGTTAAGCAACAATCAGTATTTCCTAATAAACACAATGTTTTAGGTTTCACGGCGAAAACACTGTTCTACAGCAAGACTTGGAAGAGAAAGTACAATCACTCTGAGTTCCTGCTGGGCTCTGCCAGCTCGTGAGAGTACTTTGGTATAATGGAATATATATATATATATTTTCAGTGAATACATATAAATATAAATATATATATATATATATATCAGATTTGAATTACGTCAAATTCCAAATACAAAACGGAGCCGACTCAATTGCCGATTGCTCACATTGCTTTATTCTTCATCAGCCATGACGCATTTCGGCCATCACGACGGCCTTGATCACATGCTGTTTACGTGCCGTGGATAGCCTTTTATTTCCGGGAGTCAAACTGACATTGAAGAAAGACTCCTAACAATATTAAGCAGAATGCGATACTGTTGGTCAAATTACACACATTGATACCTTAAACCACATTAAAGCAAAATTATTATCTCACGTCAAGGGCATGTTTTATATTTATATCGAAAACAAAAACTTAAAGGATATTACACTCACAATTTTAAAGTGCATAGAGTGCACATTATTGAGCAAAATCATTAGCGTGTCCAAATCATATACCTGCAACACATTTTAAGTGCAAACTCATTACTCATGGCAATTCCATCGAAACTATGGGCAAGTGCCCGTTACACACACTTATTTCAGTTCACAAAATTCATTTGTTCTCATCCCATATCTCAATACACATAGATATATATATATATATTTGTATGTTTTAATGCTATGCATGCATATATATCCAATATTACACAGAGGCAATAAACACTGGGTAGTTATAAGTAAGTCAGACTTTCCATATGAAGAATGTTTCTTGTTTTGCTAATAACTTTGTTGCTGTTTGACAACTCTTCACAAAACTTTCCAAAACAAAAAATTGATCCTCCTCAGCTCCTTCCTGAAAGGTTTCGGGACTATCTGTTGTCAAGCGAGGACCAAGAAAAAGTAGAGGTCTTAAAATGCTTTTTCCACAGGAAACATAAGGTGGGAAAGTGCCTACTGCACACACTAAGCCCTGTACAGAAGACTCTATGGACAGCCCACACCTTTCAGAGATCCATGCTGCCTTAGGTGGCAAAGTGTCTACTACACACATGCTAAGCCCAGTCCAGAAGATCTCATGAGTGCACACTCCTTTCAGCCATGCACACCCCCATTATGTGGTCAGGGCCCCTGCTACATAACCTTTTGCCCTGTATCAGGCTATATGTGGGTTGACACCCTGACACCCATTACCCCTTAGGTGGCAAAAACCTTACTATGCACACCCAGGCACACACGCATAGACACATACACACCAATTTACCCCAGGGCATTTTAGGAGCAGGCCCTGGGGTGTGGCAGTCCCCAGGGCCATCTAGGGCTCCAGGAAGGGGACATGCGGACCCCCTCCAATGTTAACTTTAGCCCTGGGGAGTTGGTGGTCTCCGGGGGTCCGAAACTGACCCCTTTCATTATTGTGTGTGTGCCCTGGGGAGGTGGCAATCCCTGGGGCTGTGAGGGAAGGCCCTAGGACATGCCCCACATTTGTTTCTAATAATAAATGTGCCTTGGGGAGGTGACCATCCCTGGGGCAGCGGGGGAGGCCCCAGGGCTGAGGGGGCCAAGTGGGCCCCCCCATATTTTTATTGTTTACAGCCCTGGGGAGGCGGCAGTCCCCGGGGCTTTGCATAAGCCTAAGAGGGGGCCCCATGAGCCCCCCTCCTTCATGCCCCCGGGAACAACCAAAGGTTACAGGGACGTTATAGCTGGAAATAGAATTTAAAAAACCTTAGAAATTCACTGAAAAAACAAAGGTTACAGGGACATTATAGTTAGGCTGACATTTCACTTGTAAAAAACCAGAGAAATTCTGCAGTTATAGTTACCTCAGATAACTATAACTCATGCCCCCGCAATACACTGCTTATGACCTCACATATTACATCACTCATGACATGGTCAGTGACATCCCTGATGACATAACTGATGACATCTGAAATGACATCACTGATGACATCACTGATGACATCTCAAATTACATCACTGATGACATAATCCAGAAAAACACTGACACACCCACTTACAACCAATAAAATGTGTCATACACCCACTCCCACACAATCACTAACAAACTCATTCACAGAACCCATACAAACACTCTCACATCTCATCACTCATCCATACAGCCAGTAACACATCAACTCACCCACAGAGCCACTAACAGAAACACTAACTTGCATATGCAGTCTCTCATGCTCCTACTCACTTACCAATACAGCCATTCACAGATTCAGTTATAGAGACATAGACACACTTACACACCCACTCATACACCCATACAGCTACTGACACAGTAAATCAGTTAACCATACACCTACTCACACAGCGACTCACTCACCCATACAGTCACTGACACAGCCACTAGTCACCCATACAATTACTCACACAGCCATTCAGTTACTTATACATATCCTAATACATATACTCACTCACCTATACAGTGACTGAGACAGCCCCATACTTTCCCATACAACCTCTCTCATACTCACTTACTCACCCATACAACCACTCAAACACCCATTTGCTCACACATACAGCCACTCATACGCCCACTCACTCACCCATACACCCACTTACATACAGATTGATGTACAGAGACAGCCACTCATGTACCGTCACTCGCACAAGCATTCACTTATGTATCTGCTCAAACACCAATTCAGCCACTCATGCACCCTCTGATTGACCATGTACAACCACTGATACACCAATTCAGTCAACTATACAGATACTCACACAGCCACTCACATACACACACAGGCACACCCACTCGCTTACCTATACAAAAACTCACACACCCACTATCTCATGTATACAGTCTCCTATATCCCCAGTCACTCTTCTATATACCACTTTCACATCCACTCACTTACCCTAACAGGCACTTCCATAATATGTGAGGTCATAAGCAGTGCATTGCGGGTGCGTGAGTTATAGTTAGCTCAGATAACTATAACTTCAGAATTTCTCTGGTTTTGTATAAGTGAAATGTCAACCTAATTATAACATCCCTGTAACCTTTTGTTTTTTCAGTGAATTTCTAAGGTTTTTTTAATTCTATTTCCTAACTATAACGTCCCTGTAACCTTTATTTTTTCAGTGAGTTTCTAAGGTTTTTTAAATGCTAATTCCTAACTATAACGTCACTGTAATCTTTGGTTTTTTAAGTGAATTTTAGCCACAACCATATTCAAACCTTATAACTGCAAAATTGATTATAGCCAACACACTAAACACATTACTATTTAAATGCCTCTATAATAGCATGTATAACTCTCTTAATATCTATATATGTGGCCTAATGGGTAGGGCAGTCGACCTCGAATCTGGGGACCAGGTTTGAGTCTTGGCAATGACGCACAACATCCTGTGATTCTGGGCAAATCACTTAATCTCCCTGTGCCTAACTAAAATGAATGTGTTCGTCTGTAAGGCAACTGGTTCTCATGTAAAGCACTCTGATACCTGATACTTTCAGGTCGAGTTTGTGCTATATAAAACTCAGAAAAAAAGAAAAATAACACAGTGTATAACTCTTGCAGCGAAATCTCTGACTGCATGAATCACTGTATCAGTAAGTCTCTCATTCACTGTATAAGTATTTGAGTGGATCTGCGAGACGGTGCATTAGTCTATCAATGGTTCTGTAACGAACTGCATGAATGTCTCAGTGCATCTATGAGTGGGTGCATTAGTGTCTCAATGGGTCTAAGATTGATTGCATGAGACTGTCAGTCAATCTGTGAGTAGGTGCATGAGTGCCGTTGTGCATTTGTAAGTGAGTATATGACTGTCTGACTGGATCTGTGAATAGATACATGAGTGTCTAAGTGGGTGTCTGAGTGGGTGAGTGAGTGAGTGCATGAGTGTCTGAGTATCTGAGTGGGTCTGTGAGTGGGTGTGTGAGTGACTGCATGGGTGTATGAATGTCTGAGTGGATCTGTGAATGGGCGTATGAGTGTCTGAGTGGATCTGTGAGTTTGTGTAAATGTCTCAATGGGTCTGTGAGTGGGAGCATAAGGCTCTGAGTTGGTGAGTGGGTGAGTGGATGAGTGTATGCATGAGTGTCTGAGTGGGTTTGTGACTGAGAGGGTGAGTGTCTGGTTGGGTCTGTGAGTGAGTCTTTGAGTGGGTGGGTGCATGTATATCTGAGTCTGTGAATGGGTGTATGAGTCTAAGTATATGAGTGAATGACTGAATATAAAAGTCTCTGAGAGGGTCTGTGACTGAGTGTTTGAGGGACTGTATGGGTGTGTGAGTGGGTATATGAGTGTCTGAATAGATCTGTGAGTGGGTGTATGAGTGTCTCAGTGGGTCTATCGGTGGGTGTGTGAGTATCTCAGTGGGTCTGTGAGTACATATGTGAGTATGTGAGTGGGTCTCTAAGTGGGTGCGTGAGTCTCTGAGTGGTCCTGCACATGGGTGCGTAACTCTCCAAGTGAGTCTGTAAGTGGGTGCATGAGTCTCTGAGTGGGTCTGTACATGGGTGCATAACACTCCGAGTGAGTCTGTAAGTGGGTGCATGAGTATCTGAGTTGGTCTGTGAGTGGGGGCATGAGTGCCCAGGTAGGTCTTTGAGTGGGTGTAATAGTGTCTAAATGAGTATGAGACTGTGTGCATGAGTGTATGAGTGGGTCTCTAAGTAGGTGCATAAGTCTCTGAGTGGGTCTGTACATGGGTGCATCACTCTCTGAGTGAGTCTGTAAGTGGGTGCATGAGTACCCGAATAGGTATGTGAGTGGGTGCATGAGTATCTGAGTGGGTATGAGACTGGATGTATAAGTGTGTGAGTGGGTATGTGAATGGGTGTATAAGTGTCCGAGTGAGTTTGTGAGTGTGTTCATTAGTCTGTGACAGTGACCAACGAGTGTGTGCAAATATATATATATTTTTTTAATATTTTCAGCAATATTCGCATTGTCGTCGTGATATTCACAATGTCCCTGCAATAGTACATGGGGGGCTGCACTGGCGATCGTGGTGCTGTCGCAAATATTGCACACGATTAATAAAATCAATTTTGAACACATAACTTGTGTCACTAACACCCCCATTTCTCAAACTTGGGGTCAGAGTACCTCCACCCTGACCCCTCATGTGAGCTTTCATAGAAATTTTCAGCCCCAGGAACTGTTTCCGATCGATACAATGGCAGACGCAACTTTTTGTTCAGGTTGCTTCAAGTCAATTGGAGTATACCCGCTGGCGCGTGCATTCACGATTGACTGCGTAATCGTTGCAAAATATCCACGACCATCGTGGAATCGCCGCAAAATATACACAGCCAGAGATATCACTATAATTTTCAGCTTTAATTTCCCCAAAACTACTGAACGGATTTGAACCAAATAACAAAAAGCCGAATCTGCCTAACAACATCAATCTTTTTTCCAAATTTGGTGTAATTCTGTCCAGCGTTTCGGGCTGTCGGTTCCACAATGCTTTCCTAAGGGAATTAACATTACAAGTTCACCCTTATTTTGTGCCCTAATTCTCGGTTCCCACTGCACGGATCACCCCCAAACTTTCCATGACACACAGAACGTACTTTGACACTTGTTTTCGAAAATTTCATGAAGATTGGTCAAACAACACCAAAGTTATAGGCAAGTCAAAAAAAAAAATTTCTATGGAAACTAGGTCCTCACTATGACTACGTACTGGTGATTGCCAGACTTAAAAAGGAGGAAGACATCATCAAAAAACGCAAGACCTTTAAATTTCAAAGAGACAAGAACGATTACGACAACGGGCAGCTATTCACTTTCTCAAGAAAATACGATGCGGCAAAAGCTACGCACAAAGGAGCTAGATTTGCGACAGATACAAGAGCCACAGCTGATCCTAGCCAAGAGGTGCACGCGACATCATCTATGTCTGACCTTAGCTCAGCTGTGGAAAGTGAAACGGAGCCAGAACAAAATACTGGCGCAGTCGGCAGAAGCAATATTCAAAAAACAAAACTTACGCTACCCGAAGAATTGAATTTTTTACGGCAGGAAAGGCGCCAAACGTTGCACCCCAGGATTGCAAATTTCAAATCAGACAGAGGAGGAATGCAAGGCGCCGGGAAAGACGGTGAAGAAGGCGCCAACGAGAAACCGGGCGCAAACAAGAAACCAGTCAACAGAAACTGCAAGCGCATGTGATCCAAAGCACGCAAAACACCAACACAATAATCAACTTGTCAGAAATTACTTTGGACAATGCGTAACAACAACTCCTGTCGCTCGGGTTGTCATTTTGCCCGGAGAGCAACTTCGATTATCCACAAACAAGGGCTGATATTTATAAATTTATTAGAAAATTGAAATTAAAAAAGTTTCATCTTCTAAAAAAAAGCAAACCACTAATACAAATGACAGTAGAGGCCTCTCCTAGTAGTGTCAGCACCCTATCAGCCTCGGATGTCAACTTGCTATGTGATCTATATGCTCTGCAAAATCACAAATCCACATTAGAGCAGCCAGGGTCTACGCAACTGGTTATGGAACAACAACTAATAAATGTCTCTGCAACCTTGAATACAGGATTGAAACCGAAATCAACGTTTATACCAATCCTACCAAGGGATTCAATTGATACTTTTAATGAATTAATAACAGTGGAAGTGAAAAAGCTTAACTATAAGATCCAAGCACTCTCCAAAAAAACAGAACGCACATCAACATAAATATCACCAATTGAAAAGAAACTTCGAGACAACGACTCAGTAGTAATAAGAAACTCCGACAAAGGAGGCAATGTGGTGATATGACCGAAGAATCAGTACATGGAGGAAGCTTTGTGTCAACTAAATGATCGTAATTGTTACAAATTGAGCAACAAACAAATAATTACTGTTGTACAAAATGATTTATTTGTTAAGCTTCTTGCTTGGAAAAGTGCGAGATTACTTTGTCAGGAGGAGTACAAATTTTTAAAGAATGATTATCCAATCAATGCCGTTATTTACTTTATCCCCAAGGCGCATAAAGACATTTTGAAGCCACCGGGAAGACCTATAATCTCGGTCAAACAGAGCCTGCTGGAGAATGTGTCTATTTATATTGATTTCTTCCTACAGGAACATGTTCGAGCCCTACCATCCTTCATACAGGACACTACTGACTTTTTAAAACAAGTTTACAATTGTCAGTGGCAAGATGATTACCTGTTATTGACATTGGATGTATCTAATTTATACACCAGCACACACCACAAGGATGGTATTAGGGCTTTGGAATACTTTCTGGGCTTCAGGTCTATTGCATTCTATCAACATAACAAAATACTCATTAGCCTGACAAAATTTTGCCTAGAAAATAATTTCTTTTTGTTCCAGCAACAAGTCTACCAACAGATAAGAGGGGTAGCAATGGGGGCAAGCTTTTCTCCAAGCTATGCTTGCCTCCATATGGGATGGTGGGAAGCAATGATTTTAAATACAATGTACACCAGACCCCTGGCAGACCATGTAATTAAGTGAATAAGGTATATTGACGACCTTTTCGTGATTTGGCGAGGGAGCAGAGAGAGCGCAGTGGAGTTTTTTAACAGTATTAACAACAACGACATCAACTTACACTTCACATATAACATCAGTGAGAGCTCAGTCTGTTTGCTAGATCTGGAGGTCCTAGTTGCCAATGATCGCCTTGAAACTAAATTACATCACAAGCTGACTGCAGGAAACACTGTCCTACATGCAACAAGGTTCCACCCTAAGCATACCATATGCAGTATTCCATACAGAGAAATGCTTAGGGTGCGGAGAATTTGCAGTAGGAACAGTGATCTAATTACGGCACAGGAAGAATGTAAGCTACGCTTCCTAGCCAGAGGCTATTCGGAGCAAATGGTCAATATGGCAATGAAAAAACCAGGGACCAATGCAGAAATGACCTGCTATTCAAACCATCACATAGCAAGGTTAGACAAATAAACAACACACGGCCAGAGACCAGTAACACTAGGTTGATCCTGACGTTTAATAAACAGAGACACAGTCTTTGCAGGATTATAAAGAAAAATTGGCACCTTGTGTTGAGTGATCCCGTGGTGGGGGATATACTGCCACATAGTCCAACAATAACTTTCAGGAATGCCCCACCCACAAGTGACTTTTTGGTTAGTAGCAGACCCGAAATTAAGTTGGGCTCTAGCTGGTTGTCTGCACGGAAAGGGTTTGTTAGATGTTCCACTTGCAGGGCTTGTAAGTTTGGTATTAGCAAAACATCTTATGTCACGCCCTTTAAGGCAAAGCCTATCAAAATCAAGAAGCTCCTTACATGTAAAACTGAATTTGCCATCTATGTGCTGGAGTGCACGATAATTGATACCCCGCGATAATTGGGGATCATGGGGCCCGGAATCATTCCGAGCCTGGAAGGTGAACCAGTGACTAATGGGATTAATGGCTTACACGCATCTCAAGGCCCATTGGAGGGCTTTAAAAATTGACAGTATCAATTATCGTGCATCCATCAGTGGAGGAACAATTGTGACACAGACCACAAGGCCCAGCAGGCACTGCGTTGAACTCATTTGAGAAGCCCATCTGAGGGTGGTTAATTATCAATAAATATGTGGGTGTGTCAAACAGCACGAATCTCCGGTCGAGCCTCTGATGAGAGCGGAAGCTCAGAAACGCGTCAGGCTATAACTATCGACACGAGAACTGCGATCATATTGAAATGCGGAGTTTAGCCTTACCTGAATAAACGATTGTAGCGAGCTGCTGGTCGAGTGCGACCTTGCCTGCGGGTAATTTGGAGCTTTGATATATATATATATATATATATATATATATATATATATATTGCCTACTGGCGATTGCCAGTAGGCAGTTATAGTTAGGACCTAGTATACATATGGGTGATGTGATCATGCGTCCTGCTTGTGCTTGTCCACAGTGGCCCTGAGTGCCATCTCTTTCGCTTAAATGGGAAGATAGTTGAGGTATATATATATATATATATCCCAGAAACGCGTAAGGCGATATGGCAAAGAAAATCGCTATGAACTCTGTTTCCAGTGTTGCTGCTGCCAGCCGGAATAAAATGGTTTAAAGAAAACGTTGGGTGTGGCGTCTTCAATAGCGTGAGCAACTTTGATTGGTATATGTGTGGCCTGCTCTGGCCACGAAGGCACCCCACCGCTTGATAAGCGGGTCCGTGTGTCTGTGATTCACAACACACGCGAGGAGCAACGTACCTTTCTGGTGGAGTGCAAGTAAAGCAGCGAACTGGCCCAGGTGAAATTAGCGACCCGATGGAAATTAGTATTGTCGGAGGTTAAGGAACTTGTGCATCCACTATGGAATAACTACGGACTACGGTAACCACAATACTTAGCTCAGACACGCCCAGGAGGGCGGTACTAAGAACTTAAAACTCACCTGCACTTCACTGCAAAATTGCTCCTTTCCCCGAATGCCTAGCCTGTGACCAAGGGGAATCTATCCCAGAAACGCGTAAGGCGATATGGCAAAGAAAATCGCTATGAACTCTGTTTCCAGTGTTGCTGCTGCCAGCCGGAATAAAATGGTTTAAAGAAAACATTGGGTGTGGCGTCTTCAATAGTGTGAGCAACTTCGATTGGATATATATATGTATATACATATATACATATATATATATATATATATATATATATATATATATATATATGTATATATATATATATATATATATATATATATATATGAGCATATTTTCTGTAAATTCACACTATCTTTCTCAGCCATATGAAAATGAAGTCTGACATTATCAATATATCATGTACTCCCAACAGGAGCAGCCTGTCAGTTGATTCCCTTGTATTCTACTGCAGCCTCTCGGAGTATTCTAAAGAACAACTAGAGTGCTAACAGTGTTACTTATGACAAACGTATGGCACACCTGAAGCCATGTTGATTGAATCAAACTGGTAATAATCAAATCATTTAATTTAGAAAGGAACAAAAGGAGGGGGTTCAGTTTGTCATAGAAATAATGGTTAGTGCTGTAGAAAGAAAAATTAGGACACATTTTAAAGTGAGTTCTCAAATATCTTCCTCTTCTATTTCATTAAAACATTCTGACATGCAGACTGAAACATGCACTTTCAATGCCGGCAGCACACGGCCAGTTAATTCTCTGGTGATCAGCAGCTGTACTGCAGTATTCTAATGAGCAACTAGAGCGCTAACATTCTGAATGTATGCCAAGGGTGTGACACATCTGAATGCTATCTTGATGGAATCAAAGTGGAAAACTGAAAGCATTTTCTACTGAGGATACTGCAGTAAATGAGGAAATTTGGGAGCTTCATAACAAATAACTTTACCAAGATGGCCACCAGAGAAAAAAGAGCCCAAATATAGCACAAATATCACCCAAATGTAGCCCAAGTATCGCTCAATAACAGAAGTGTGCAAAACACTTATTTTTTGGGGTTTTCTTTCCAGTTTTATATAGCGCAGACTTGACCCAAAGGTATTGGAGTGCTTCACATGAGCTTCAGTTACATTTCACAAGGATATATTCATTTTGGCATTAGGCATGGGGAGATTAAGCGATTTCCCCAGAATCACAGGATGTCGAGCAGACGCTGAAACTCGAACCTGGTTCCCTAGTTGCAAAGTTTGCAGCTCTGGCTGTAACACCACATCCTGTAATATATAATCATGCAATCAACTGGATAAAAAAACATAAATATAGCAAATTATTTAAAAGTGCTTTGTCGCTATTTGAGAACTCAGGAAATATGTCCTCATCTTAGTCAGTTAGAGCAATAACCATAATTTCTATGGGAATAAGACTCTCTCATGGAGGAGGGTGCAGTGGCAACAAATTGACCTCGAATGGCAGGCGGGAGTGGGAGCATAACTGACCATGTGGGCAGTGGAAAGGGAGGCAGAGGCAAAAATCCAGCCATGCAGTACAGGCAAGAAGGGCTGTGGCAATATATAAGACCATTGAGGGCTGAAGGAAGAGGCAGTGGCAGTACAAACATACATGCCAACTGACCCAATTCAGGCAGGACAATCCCAATGATTTTAGCCATTTTATCTGTCTCCTGCCTAAAATCTCCTCTTTTTCAATGTTAGTCAATGTGTACAATCAATTAACAAGGTTTTTTTCAAAATCACCCTCTTACCAAATTCAAAATGTTGGCAAGTAAGGTACATTGAATCACAGAGGACAGAAGAAATGGGATAGGGACATGGAGTTGGATAACAAACGGCAGGAGGGATATGGGTGTGGGCACCAAACTGAGCTTACAGTGCAGGCATCAGGGGTTGCAGCAGCACAATACTCCAAACAGGGCAAGCGGGACTGCAGTGCAGCACAACAGACTATGGGAAGTAATAGGGAGGGAGCAGGGCCATGCACATGGACAACAGAGAGCAGAAAAGGAAAGAGGCAAGGACAGCAAGCTGACCATACCGGACAGACAGGAGGGACAGTTTCAGCATAACTGACCATGAAGGGCTATACGCCACTCCACTCTACAAAACTCCACTCTATGCCACTCCACTCTACACTATTACATTGTATACCACTCCATTCTAGCTCACACCACTTTACCCCACTCCAATCTACCACAGTCCACTCTATGCTATTCCACTCTACGGTACTCCACTCTACACCACTCCATTCTACGCCACTTGACACTTCATTAACGATAACTTCAACCCTCTACATGTACTGCTTATTCCCTTTCACATTGGATCACTTATACCATCTGCAATAGCATTTACAACAA
Source organism: Calotriton arnoldi (assembly GCA_963921515.1). Taxonomy (NCBI): domain Eukaryota; kingdom Metazoa; phylum Chordata; class Amphibia; order Caudata; family Salamandridae; genus Calotriton; species Calotriton arnoldi. The sequence goes on along the minus strand of CAWUFW010003446.1, from coordinate 325,890 downwards.
AACTTATCACATTGAAAATGACATAATTTGTGAGAACACAGTGCATGGTAGAGTGGTGAGTTATAGTTAATGTAGTGTGGATACCGAGTTAAATACAGTGTGTATGGACGTGCATGAGTAATAATAATTTGACGATGCTGTGTAAATTGTAAATTTAAGTTATAAGTATTGTAAGAAACTGGCTCTTTATATGCTATACCAAAACCTGGTATACTGTGCAAAGAGTCCAGGTATTCCCTTAAAACTGGACAGGGGCTTGCTCTATCAATCCCAAAGTGCTCTTTTAGGGGGTAGTGTGGTCGAGCGGCCTTAGGCTTATCAGAGAGGAGTGTTAGACATCTGCAATGCACACACAGTCAAGAAATGATGCACACGACTCAATAAGGAGCTCCACACCAATTTATAAAAATAACGCTTGTATTTATATACCTTTTGGCATCAAAATCAGGTAAGTAAGTTTTGAGTTATGAATTTTTACAGGTTTGAAAAATAAACACTTGGGGGAAAAACATGTACTGCATTCAGGCACTTCACATCAACTTACGGGACCAATCTCCTGGACCTGAGGTAAATATGGGGCAAGGTCCAGGGCTGCACCAACAGGTCACCTTGGGCGGCACTGGGGCGGCCGGGTGCAGAGGTGCTTTTCAGGGTTAGGTGCCCAATATTATCCTATGGGGGAAAACATGTTCTGCATTAGGGCACTTCACCATGACTTATGGGACCAATCTCCTGGACTTACGGTAAGTATGGAGCAAGGTCCAAGGAAGCACCAACAGGTCACTTCGGGCGGCACTGGGGTGGCCAGGTGCAGAGGTGCTTTTCAGCGTCGGGTGCCCAATGTTAGTCAAGGGGATGAGTCAGGTCGAAAAGAGGCTGCGGGCTTGGAATGGGAAATCAGTCAGGCTGAACCAACAAGGGGGCTCAAGTCTCATGATGCTTGGAGAAGTGGGGACACCTTTGGTCCACTTCTACTCAGGACTGAGGTAATGGGTGCAAAAGTGTTTTGAGGCATAGTTATTTTCACACTGGAGTCACTGGCGGTCAGGGAGGGCTGCACACAGAGGCTTCAGGCGGTGTTGAGTACTCCTTTCCTGGCCAATCCAAGGTAGACTTCTTCTCAGGAGTTCTTGGGGACTACGCTAGCATTATTGGCCCACTTCCACTAGGAGTGAGGGGTGCAGTGGTGCTAGCCGGTTTCGGGATTAAGCAGTCTGGAGTCCTCACAGTTTTTTCTTTGGTACCTGCAGGATATAGGGAAGCAGCTCTGCTGCTCCATGGGAGATCCTGAGCATTGGCAGAAGTGCTGGCCATTCTCCCAGGCTTTTGGAGGCACAGCAGCTTACTTTGGCACAATTGGCGGGAACAGCGAACAGGCTGGCAGGGTTGGCGAACAAGTCGGTTGCTCCTTCCACAGTTCTTGCTTTTCATGGCTTTTCAGTCCTTCTTCTTTTATGTTGGCAGGATCTAATTTCCTGGTGTCAGGGGCTCCCCTAAATGCTAGATTTAGGGGAGTGTAGGGTAGTAGCCAACTGGCTACTAATCCCTGGGGTGACTACACCCCCTATATGACCACTTCCTGTGGGAAGTGGGCATACTCCTGTACCAAAGTTCCAATGTTTGCCATCACAAAGATGGCAGACTTCTGATTTTCCTCTTCACTTTAAGTAGCGCACCTTAGGTGTGGAACTAGCCAAAAGGTGAACACACCTCTCTGACTACTGATTTTCCCACCCGTTTAGGTGTCAAATGGGCCCCGGACAGGGGGGTGTTCATCCTCTCCTGTGACGCAAGGCAGATTTGCATACCAAAGGTGATGGGCTCTTTAAAGCTCCTTGCCTTGGAATGCTAATTTGCAGGCCACCCTGTGGGAGGGGGTGTTAACACCCTCTGCCCATGCAGGCTTTGTTCCTGAGCTCCTGAGAGCAATGGCCCTCATGGCTGGGGGTCAGAAACTCATCTGTGGTGTCAGGCTGGCTAGGGCCAGTCAGTCAACACACAAGCAGTTGGTAGGTTTTCGGGGATACCTCTAAGGAGCCCCCTGGGTGCATAAATTCATAAGCCCATCAATGGAACCAGTGTGGGTTTATCATTATGAGATGTTTGATACCCAACATCTCTAGTTTCAGTGAAGCCGTCATGTAGCTGAGGAACTCATATTTGACCAGTGTCCAGCACATGTACTTAAAATGGCTTCACTGGTCACTTATAATGGCAATAACTGAACTGACGAGCACAGGGGCATATCTGCTCATGCAGATATGTCCACACATGCATTATAATGCACCCTGCCTTAGGGCTGTAAGGCGTGCTGTAGGGGGGACTTACAATTATTACATGCAGTGTTAGGGGACATGGCACACAGGTGTGTGACTTGTTGTGTTTTCACTTATTAGATCACCTTGTCACACAGCCTGCATTGGCAGTCTGTATGAGTTTGGTGCTGGGTCACTAAGAGTGACACAAGATATGCTGCAGCTCTTAGGGACCCTCTTTACCAGAGGTATCACTTACTAGGGACGTAGAGAGGTGCTAACTGCCTGTTCACTTGGGGATCAAATTACCAGTTGTCTTGTTTTGGGGAAAGAACACTGGTACTGGGGACCTGTTTAGCAGTAACCCAGTGCACTTCATTCAAAGTTGCATCAAATACCAGGCAAAAAGTGGGGATACTACTGCAACAAATACCCAGTTTCCTACAAGTATAACTTTAGAATTTCTAATGTTAGTGTAGTTTAAATTTGATTTGGATGGAAAGAATAATGCAAGGTATAGTCATTTAAAGGTGGTGTGTATACAATAAATCTAATCTATAACTACAATGTTTGAATTTCTAGTGTTTGTGTTGTTTAAGTTTAGTTTCTATAGAATGAATAAATAAAGGCTTCCTAACAATAACTACGTTTTAACCTTTCAGTTATATATTACCCAATAGTAGTCGCCACTGGGTAGTTATAGTTAGGGTTGTGTTTTTTATAGGAAATACATATTTGTGTTGCTAATAACTTTGATTCCCTTTGACGAATCTCCATGAAATGCCAGAAAAAGTACTACTTTTTTACAAGTTTGTGCATGGAAAGTTTCAGGGTGATCCATCAAGCGGGGCTGACAAAAAGGGGAGTCCCAAAACGCATTTTACCTGTTCATTTTCCCATAGGAACTTTAGACAGAGCTACAGCCTAAACTGCTGAACTGATTAACACCAAATTTGGCAGAAAGCTAGATCTTGGACCAGAAAGAGTGCTTTTTGTGTTTTTATGTAAATCCGTTTCAGTCGTTTTTGAGCAATTAATGCTCAAAAACGTTGTATATCTAGGGATGCAGAGACTCCGCGGATCCCAACAGATCTCAAGCTGAGATCTGATTGGCTGCCACACCGCCTCAAGCAGGAAGTGGTGGCAGCCATCTTAGGACTCGGAACTCAGTCCTACTCCTAAAAAAGTAAACAAAAACCATAAGTTGTTTAAAAGAGAGTCTGTACAATGTAATTGGTTATTATGAAATAACAGATATTTAATTATGTATCTACTTGTCAGAGGATTTCAATTGGGGACATAGAATGTTTTTGTGAGTAGGATGCAGAGTTCCCATTCCATTAATAGTACATCTTTATGTAGCTGAAATGAATTGGTGTGTTATTAAGTCACAAATATGCCTAGGAAACCTCTCTGGTAGATGGAAAGACCTACTGGACACCATCTTTACCCCTGTAAAAGCATCTGATTATCACCATCTGTTGCCACTTCAATGGTTTGAGCACGCCGCAGTCCTAATCCTCATCTATCAGACACTGGCCATCCACAAATGTCAGCCCAAATACACCAAACCAGAGTAACAAAGACTATTATATTGAAACTCTCTCTCAAAACCTTCCCACCATTTCATCCTCATCTGATTCCGTATTCAATGTTGACTTTCCATGTATACACTCAATTCCATTTTGAAGGTTATTAAAAATATTTGACCCGTATACAAGGATTATCTAAACCAAATTTCTTTACTTCCTCGTACATCAAATGTGGAGCAAAAGGTCCAATTACTCTCAAACTCCAAAAAGATGTCTACCTCACATACAGGAACACCATTGCAACACCGAAAGCATCGTGCTTTCAGCCAAGCCTCATGGATTCTCCTAAGATAAGCAGTTACATCTTCAGAGCTGTGAAAGATTGAGTCAACTTAGTCCTGGCACTACAATGCCCAGCTCAATAGTCAAATGCTTCATTGAAAAAACACACAAAATCATGAAGCACATTGATAGGACTAAACAACCAAAGAGCCAACATGCCTACCATGTCGCTACATATCTTCTTCAAAATGCTAAAACACATTCAACTTTTGGCAGCACACAATGAAAGAAAAAATGCCTCTGAAGTGTCCCTTGCTACACAAAAACAATCCTGCCTGTAAAGCAGACACCATTACAAGATGGCGCAAGGGTGCCTGCATTGCCACCAGGCTACACACTGTGCACCAGGGCAGAGAGAGTGCAGGAATGTGCCACATCCTAGTAAATGTGATGCATTCCTGCTCTCTCCATTTGATGTAGCGCAGTTAAGAAAATAGGTTAAGAGTTGGCTTTATGATTCCGAAGTGGTTGAGCATCCTGCTATTTATAAAATATGCAGCTGTAAGAAAATATTTTGGGAGGCCAAGTTTATAACCTGATGTTAAAACCTATGTACAGACATGTCCAATGTGTGCTAAAGTCGAGTTCACGTAGTAAAATGTAATGGGATTTTTGAAACTTTGTTGGACTTTATTGGAGAATTGTCCAAGAGTCAAGTCTACAGTGACTCGAGTGGTTCTGGACCATTTAATAAAAAAAATTTTTTTTTAATCTTTGCCTGATTTATCTACATCTAAGAAATTAGCACTGATATTTTTACAACATGTTGTTCATTTATGTGGTCTGCCTTCTGTAAAAAGTAAGATTATGGAGCTTTGTTTGTCCACCAGTTATCATCCTGACAGTGAAAGGCTGAATCAGTTTGTTGAACAGAACCTAAGAAATCTTGCTTTAACACAAGAGTATCATTGTGAGAAAGACACAGTGGTTGGCAGAGTTAATTTATAATAACTAGGCCTGGGCAAAATTTTAATTGCACCAGAGTAATCAGAGTAATTTCAGAAATTACACATTACTCTTGTGATGCGAAACTGCCGATTATGTGATTTCTCCAGCTTGAGTAATTAAGAGTAATTTGGGTCAAAACTCCTACCACAGGAGCACACAAACAATGAATGCAGGGGCAGATTTATCATTCTTTCATACAGTGCAATGCAGCAAGCTACCTTGCTGACCTGTGATGCGTCAAAGGGAAAAGGAAGGAATGCGCTGTATTTATCATTATACGGAGCGTTCCTGTCCTGTAATAGTGCTGGCTCACTTTTGGCTGCCTAGCGCCATGCAGGCACCAGTGCATCATGGTGCAAGGGTGCCTGAGTTGTAGGCAGGATTGGTTTTGTGAAGGACAGTACACCTTCCTGCACGAAAACAATCCTACTTCCTGATATCTTAGCCTCCCTACTACTCAGATCCGCCAATTTTGTATTATTAGGTGACTTGAATATTCACCTAGTGCATCCTCTTTGTAGCATTGGTCAGACCTTAATTGAGGATTTAGGAGCATTAAACCTTAATCTCATGAATCATACTCCGACCCACCAAGCAGGGCACTTGTTAGATCCAGTCTTTTCTAATATAAAAAAATCTTCTTTCCCTGCCTCTGATGCTGCTTCTGTGGTTGGATCCCATGGCAGTTCCATTTTGTGTACCAATCCATCCTGATGCCTCCAGGGAGTCGAACAGACCCCAGATTAACCCCTTGACCGCGATCGGAATTCCGCTCGTGTGCTGGACATTCCGATCGCGGGTGGGGTCACAGCGCAACCGCGCAGCATGACGAGTTGAGCTCGTCACAAGCATCGAAGGGGTTAAGATGAGGGCTTTGTCAAGGTTGGACACTGAGGCTCTCAACAGCTATCTGAAAAACTTGATTCCGAATCTTTTGGAATAGGTCATTCCTGATCAGCCGCATATTGATGACTGATTTTGAAGCTCTTTAGACCACATTCTGCCCCTAAAAATCTGTCGTCCCACCAGGCTATATCCTCCGGCCCCATGGTTTGCAGAGGAATTAAAGGCAGCAAAAACTGGCTTTAGGGGACTGGAGAGGGCCCGGAGGCTTAACTTCAATGACTTCTCCAAGCCTAACTACAAAATGACTCTGAAAAATGATCATAGCCTCTGTAGAAGGAGTAAGATTGAGAGTATCTGGTGTAACAGCCTGGGCTGCCGACTTTGGAGCCGGAGGGAACCAGGTTCGAATCTCGGCATTGGCATTAACATCCTGTGGTTGTGGGCAAATCACTTAATCTCCCTGTGCCTACAATTCAGCACCTCGAAAACCTCGCAGGTGATTTTCCGTTCATTACAAATCCTGGATTTATTTATTTAGAATGGCTCAAGCCACCTTTTACTCCAATCAGATTACTTCAGCCCAAAATGGCCCTAATACCCTCTTCAGAATAGTTAATGAGCTCTCAGACCCTAGCAGGATTGTCCCCACATCTATATTAACACAGGGTCAATGTGAGGAATTGTCACTCTTGTTGTTGAGCAAAGTACAGGACATCCAATATTCTTTGGGGGTGGCTAGGGGAGAACCCCTCTCAGCTTAATATCCACCTATCACCATTGGTTTCTGAGGACTCTACTACTGTATACATCCCTCCTGCCCACCAGACACTGGATACTTAGGATACCCTTGACCTGCCTTTATTTGTGTCCTTGGCACAAGTCATAAAATCGGGCTCTCCCAAAAACCTTCTTCCCCCAGCCAAGCTCTGTCTCCTGGATCCTGACATCATGCTTCCTTTGGTAAGGCTCCTCAACTGTTCGTTACAGAAGGGGGTCATCCCTTAGCCTTGGAAGCATGCCATGGCCCTTCCCCTTTTGGAGAAACCCAATCTGGATCCTTCCATGTGGTCCACTTTTAGACCTATTTCTCTTTTCTCCATCCTGTCAAAAATCATAGAAAAACATGCTTGTAAACAATTCTCCACTTTTGTGGAGTCACAAAGCTTTCTACATGACTCCCAGTCAGGGTTTAGAGGAGGACACAGCACCGAGGTCACCCTCCTTGGGGTCACAGAACTTCTCAGATGACTCCTAGATGAGGGCGAGACTGCAGTTCTAATTTTACTTGACCTGAGCGCTGCCCTCAATACTTTGGCCCGTGATATGCTCATTTTGAGATTGGCACAACTGGGGCTTCAGGGAACGGCACTTGACTCGTTGTCCTCTTTCTTAAAGGGCCAGACCTTGCAAGTTTCTTCGGGCAGCACCTCCTCCACGTGTCATGCATTGACCCCTGGGGTCCCGCACGGATCTGCTCTAAGCCCTGCACTTTTCAACATCTATGAAATATACAAAGAGGTAGTAATGGCATAAACAATCACACTTCCCAATAGAAACAATTTTGTGGGTAAGTATAGTATAGAGAATAAGTCATGTGTTGGTGGGGAAACGGCCACTACAACGCGGCCGTTTCCACGCATACCCATAACCACGCATGCATTACAACGCATGCGTGGTTACCACGAATAGCCTTTACCACGCATACCTTTACTACGAGATACGTAGTAAAGGCATGTGTGATAAAGGTAATAAAAAAAAAAAAGGGGGTGCTTGGGGGGTCTCCCCCCCCAAAAAAGCGTGGGTTTAAAAAAGGGGGCTTGGGGGGTCTCCCCCCACCCAAAAAAAGAAAAAAAAACGCATCCTGTTTCCGTCGTTTTCAGTTAAAGAAGAAAAAAGATGTGGAGGCAATCGGCGTCGTTAGAGGAAACGGAAAGACACTTCTGCTTCCTCTTAACGACGTAAAACGCAAATCGGAAGTGCTTGGAGTGGAGAGGTAAGGGGGAATGAGGGGGTGGTGTCGCGCAGGGGTAAATTTTAAGGGTACATTTTTAGGGTTAATTTGTAGGGATCAGAGATATCCTTTAACATGAAAATGCCATTATCATGCATAGTTTCACAATGAAAATCGTTGTAAAAGTATGAGTGTTAAAGGCATTTTCGAGGTAAAGGATATGCGTGGTGATGGCATTCGCGTTGTAACGCATGCGTGGTAAAGGCATGCGTTGCAACGGAATGCGTTGTAACGTCATACAACCGTGTTGGTGCAATATAAGGTATCCAGGCCCCCTACTACCAAGGGAGTCAGAGGCACTGGGTCCAGTGATCCAGTGCACAAAATCAGATACAAAGTACTCCTAGAGAAATCCAGTAAGACGTATCAAGTCCATAAACGTACGGATGCCAGTAGATTGCGTCCTATTCGCTTTATTGTGTTAGCATGAAGTAATCAGTACAGAGTACATGTCGATACAAAACATATCCACAGCTGACATGTGTTTCATCACACAAGTGACTTCTTCAAGGCTGTAAATTATATAACACAACGTCAGATATACAGTTGTAGATATACATATAGATGTCACAGGGACAAGGAAGAACTGGGTTTAAATGTGATAAGTATGGAATGTGTATCCTGAAAGTGTGACGAAACACATGTTGGCTGTGGCTATGTTTTAGATCGATGTGCACTCTGTACTGAATACTTCCTGCTAACACAATAAAGTGAATTGGACTCAATCTACTGGCATCCTTATGTTTATGGAATTGATACATGTGTTACTGGACTTCTCTACAAGTGCTTTGGTATCTATTTTGTATCTGTTTTCAACATCTATGTTCGCCCCCTGGCCGACCTGGTGGGATTCTGTGGTCTCACACTATTCTCCTATGTGGATGATACTCAAATCATCTTTTCCCTATCATCCACTAAGGACCACGACTCTGGGTCGCTGAACTTCTGGCTGACTCATGTAGCCTCATGGATGAGCTACAACTCATTCAAACTGAATGGAGATAAAACAGAGGTGCTAGTGCTTGGAAATAATCTGTCCCTTTTGGGACCACAACACTGGCTGAATGCTATGGGCGATACTCCTGCCCCTGCCCTCAAAGTAATCGTGGCTTTTCAGTGGACACTAAGCTCTCTATGAAGCCTCAGGTGAAAAATGTATCTGCGACCTTCCCATATTTGCCCAAAGAACTTTCATCCAGGCACTTATTTTGTCCCGACTGGATTATGGCAACATCCTTTACCTGGGGGTTGATAAAGCCTCCATGAGATGCATGCAGGCGGTGCAGAACGCCACCGCCAGGTTGATTCACAGACTGCCTAAATATGCATCAGTTACATCTCTCCTCCATGGGCTTCAGTGGTTAGGGGTGGGGAAATGCAGACAATTCAAGACTCTATGCTATGTCTTCAAAGCAAGGGCAGAAGTTGCCCCCGCCATATCACTGGCCTGATAAAAACACATCAGCCTGCTCGCCACTTGCACTCCAGCAACCTCTCCCTATGCACTATTCCCGGGATCAAACAGATTCGCATGGGAGGTCGCTCCTTGTGTACCTCTGCCCTAAGCTCTGGAAAACTTTACTGGAACTTCTGAGATCCTGCTCTTCATTGATCACCTTTCGCAGGCAGTTGAAAACATGTTTGTTCTGAATTAGTTGGACCCGAGTAACCTTACCTGTTGCTAAAGCACTGGGAAATCCCGAGTGGGTAGCTGCAGCGCTTTATAAGGATCTTAACATAACATATTTGGTCATCATCCTTGTATATTTTCTGTGCATTGATCTGTGTAAATGTATTTTCCCTCTGTGCAAGAACATTTAACTGAGTTAATTGAGATTGAGAAGTCTGAACCAGAGATGTTCAAAAAAGCAAAATTCACTTGTAAGTTATATGAGAGAGATCATGCTACAAAGTCAGTTTGCAAATTGCTATTGTAAAAAATCTGCTGGGCGTGTCTTGGAGGTGCCAAACTGGTCTTAAGAAGGCAGGTCACTAGGAAGTGGACACTGATTTGGTTTCAAAGTGGATCGCTTTCATGATGGAAGTTCTGGGGGGGCATAGTTGTTTGATTGGCCAGTAGATGGTTATATTATTTGGACAAAATTGGCATTTTGCCAGTAGTGGGAGGATGTGAAAGTGCTGGTCAAGGTGAAATGTGCAAGGGAGGTCGATTATGATGAGTCTATGCATCTCTGGTGAAACATTTTATGAATTTCAAGTGAAGGAGTTTATCTTCATATGTGGTGAGTTTTAGAAAGGATTGAATGTCAATGAAGCCCTGCATGGACCGTTGCCTGTAGAGAGAGAAAATTAGGAGGAAAATAAAGATATTTCCCTTCTTCATGCCTGTGTTGGGATGGTGTAGTATTTTGACGCATTCCCAGGTTTACTACACTTAGGGCCAGATGTACAACCGCCTGATTTTGCGACTTGCAATTTGGCGCAAAAATAGCGAGTCGCAATTTACGAGTCACAAAAAACAATGTACGAACCCAACTGTACCCCAATTTGCGACTCGCAAATGACTCGCATCGCAATTTAGCGAGGAGGCATATAGCGACTCGCTAAGCGCACGCAAATATCGTACGCGGCTGAAAAGGGCTTTTTGCATGCGCAAATAGCGAGCGTGGTTGGAAAGGGCATTTTGCATGCGCAAATAGCGAGCGCGAATAAAAAAAATAAAAAAACACTTCCTGGGAGAGCAGAAGGACCCCAAACCAGGAAGTGGTGTCCCAGAAGAATCCTGAACAAAATTGACAACACATGGCAAAGTGCAGCAGCACAGTCCAACACTGCAAGCCAACCAAGCAAAGACAAGCAAGATGTCCAGCAAGTCCAGTGAGAAGGCAGGGAAGGAGAGGCTGCGCAAACTAAAATTCTCTGAGAAGGAACTGGACATATTGACTGACGAATGCTGCAATAACCACGAGCAGCTTTTTGGGAGTACATCACAAACTGTACCTGAATCAGAGTAAAGGCATATCTGGAGAGACATCCAGCTTCGCATAACTGCCCTGGGTGTGGCTGACTGGTCCCTGGACGACATTAAGAAAAGGTGGTACGACCTGTGCTCCAGGGCCAAGGAGAGGGTGGCAGCACGGCGACGTCAAGCACAAGAAACAGGAGGAGGCCCATCCAATGTTCCTGAAGCTCCAGCAGCAGAGGCAATGGTGGAAGGGACCCTTGAGAGAGAGGCAATAGTGGGATATGGGAACCTCGACACATCTCAACCTCCACCACCCCCTGGTAAGTGTGAAATGTGTGCCATATTAGTACGTCAAATAAAATCCAGCTTCCCAAATGCATGCCCTACACCCACACCCAACTGCATCTACATGCTCCATCTACATGATCCAAAAGTCACACTTGGTGCATTATGGGAGATGTAGTACGTGACATGAAAAGTGCAGTTAGGTAATGACATGAGTTGTGAACATAGTACCACCACTGAGATGGTGACTCAGAATATTTTTTTATTTCCCTTTTGTAACATAGATACACCTCTGGGAGGAGAGCCAAGGGGAGCTGTTAGTGATGTGCAGCAGGAGCAGGTCCAGATGGAGGAAGGGCAGGATGAGCCTACTTGTTCTAATGTCCTGGGAAGTGTTGCACAGAGTTCATCACAGGCTCCAGCGCATGACACACCAGCAACACAGCATCAAGCACCATCCCATCGCACTCTGGGCATAGGGGGTCTGGGTTCAGCGTCCGACACAGCAGTCAGAAAGGCAGCTTCAGGCTCGGATGCACCCACACTGGAGCAGGCAATCATTTGGCATTTGGTGGCCTGGAGCAGGCCATGTTGAGGGTTAAGCGCCTGCAACAAAAGCAGATAAGGCTTATAAATGCAAAGCTGACCCAGGGGTTCCTTAACATCACCCAACAAATGGCTGAAAACCATGCCCGCATTGAGGGGAAATTTGATGCCCTTACATGGGCTATTGGGCAGCTATGCACAGAGTTGTTGGAGGAGAGAGTGCAGCACAGAAGAATGGAGTGCAGCAGGGCACACGGAATGCACTCAATGACCAGGGCAGTTGGTAGGCTGGCAACAGCAACAACGCAACACAGCAAGCGCACCCTGGCTCTGCAAATTGAAATGGGCCACTACAGTGGTGACGTTGCACGAGGGCTGCAACAAATTACATCTGCCGTTGAGGTAATCCAGACGAACATGGTTGCTACAAGAGGAGCCACAGAGACAGCTGACAGTGAGGTGTCCAGCCGCAGCAGTGTCTCCACTGCAGATACACCTATGCAGTGGTGAAGCAGCAGTCAGCAGCCACCAATCCCAAGTGCCAGATCCCCACATGCTGGACGTAGAGGCAATAAATGATTTTTCGTGTAGAAAAGTGCCTGCTTGTTTTTTGGGTGGTGCAGTTACCACATTACATTTCTAGTTTCATTTGGTATTGTGGATTGAGATGGACAGGTTGTCCAGCATTGTCCATTGACATGCCCTTCAAATAAAGGGAAATTCATTTTGTGAGATTCACATTTTGTGGTGTCATTTGTTGTGTGTAGACTGCCAATGTTAATGACGTACCTTGAAAAATAATGTCTGGCTATGTGTTCCCTGCACCTTCTCCCCTCTGCTGCTGAGCTGCCATCGCTTGGCTGTTGGGCTGGTTGGTCAGGGTCTTCATCTCCCGAGTCTGAATCAGACACCTCCATGGGCAAGCCACGCCTGCAGGCAATGTTGTGGAGTATGGCACAGGTTGCCACGATTTTGTAGACTGTCTCAGGCGCATACTGCAAGGGCTCCGCCACTCTTTTTAAGACACCGGAATCATGATTTCAGGATGGCAAATGTGCGCTCAATGACTGACCTGGTGCGTCTATGTGCCCTGTTGTACCGCCTTTCATGTGCGTTGGTGGGAAACCGGTTCGGTGTGAGGATCCATGGATGCAGGGCATATGCACTGTCACCTGGGGGGATATGCGATGGTGAGACAACATGCAGGCAGACACCATAGTGCAATTACATTTCACAGTGGACATGAGAATTCAGTACCTAGTAGGTATCGTTCATCAAAGTCACCTCTCTCTAATTTCTGGTATATGCCACTGTGTCTGAAGATGTATGAGTCATGTGTGCTTCCTGGATATTTAGCAACAATGTCTGTGATGATGTTGTTTGTGTCACAGACAACTTGGATGTTGAGAGAATGTGTGCTTTTCCTATTACGGAATATGTATTCTATGATTGAGGGAGAACATATGGGCACATGGGTCCCATCTATGCACCCTATGACCTGTGGAAACCTTGCTATTCTATAAAATAGCATTTTTGTATTTTCAAGTTCCACAGCATTCCTGGGCAGGTAGATGTGTTGATAGATGTGGTGTAGCATGGCATCTAGGAAATTGTGTAAGAAACGCGAAAGCACACTCTGCGACAAACCTCCAGCCAATGCAATGACATCTTGGTAGCTACCACTGGCCAATAGGTGGAGGGAGCACAACACCTGAACATGTGTGGGGATTGCATTGCTGCGCTGGGTTCTGCTTTCCAATTGTGGCTTCAGGGTGTCTATGAGGTCTAGGATGACAGTGCTACTCAGCCTGTACTGGTCATATATCTCTTCCACTGTCCTCTCAAACAATGTCAGCCTGACTCTGAAAATCCTCTCCTGTCTCCGCCTCCTCTGCTGAGCAGCCAGTATCCACATCCTCCTTGCTATCACATACAGGGCAGCCATTGTGGAAACATTTCAGATGCATTCTTGGCCACTTTTTATAGGTTGGGCCTGTTTACCACCTGGTTCTGATTAGCGGTAAATTGCATGCGCAAACTGGCCAATTTGCGCATTTTCGCAATTCACGAATGGTCTGTACATTTTCATTTGCGACTCGCTAATTGCGAGTCGCTATTTGCGGAACATAAACACCGGTTGAAATTTTTGCGAGTCGGTATTCGTTCGCATCTCAATTTTGAGTTTTTCGAGTGCATTTCGTACATTGTGCTCGACCATTTTTGCATGCGCAAATCGGTTTGCGACCGATTTTGCACTCGTAAATTGGTCGTACATCTGCCCCTTAGTAAATCTGGGAATGCGCCAAAATGCATGCCACTGAAGAGCACTCTTTGGTAGAGGAGACTGGAAAAGTCAGCCCATTTAATAACATCTAATATTGGTGGGTGGGGCTTTTATTTATAGCATTTTATACTGCAGTTTTCCTATACTGCAAGTAGAATCTACCTCATTGGAATAGCGATGAGGACAAGTAAGAGACATATTTTCCAATTCAGAGCTGACAATAGTGTTATTCCTTGCTTAATAAATGAACATTTTATTTTAAAAATTATTTTCAATTTTTTTCTCCTTTTTTAGCAAAGGGCCATGATCATCTACAACTTACGATTTCCTTTGATTTTTATTTATAAACGTTATTAAAGTTTGACATTTTGCATGTGGAAATGTCAGCAAAAGGATTTAAAATGACTGCTGTAAATCAGAGGAGATCTCTTAGGCGCAATATCTTGTGGTAAATACATCCCACATATCCCAACAAAATGGTCAAATGTAGCTAAATTTTGCAACTTGTTAATTGATGAACTCCAGTGCTCCTATTCTCTTCTTATTGCCTTAGTTGAAGAGAGTGTTTTTGCGCATGTTGATAAAGAAGGAACACCCTTGACTGCATTGGGTGCCTGACCTTGGTGGAAAGATGCAGAGATGAATTATGGCAAGGATAAAAACATGGCAGGTTTCAACACAGCCCCAACAGGAGGTTCCTCCGCTCGAAAGATACTTAATCAAAGTCAAGCAAAGCACACATCACAAGTCACTGTTACTCCATCTGTCAGACCCCGTGCATCTAAAGGAGCCATTGACAAAGAAAACGCACCGCTTTAGCAGTGGCAGAAAATAGGAACAAAGACAAAGCAGCGCAAACAAGGTTGTGTGTTTTGTGCCCTTGTGTTTGTTCTAGGCACATAATAAATAAAATAAAAGCGTAATTGTTCAAGCGTTTCTATGAGACAGACTTTTGAAATGTACAACCTTCTAAGACAATGATGCTCTCATGCGCAGTGGGAGGCTCGGCTTACATATTTTTTGGCTCATGTAAAGAGAGGTACTATATAGAGGAGGTTAATGTATGTTCTTGTTTATTCAATAATGAAAATATGGGAACCTATTCTTAAAAATTGACATACATACATTAATGTATTTCAATTTAATTAGTTATTAAACACTTGAAAATGACTTCAAAATCGTACAAAATGAAAACATTTCTGTAATGCGTAAAAAGAGTAGATGATTCATAAAGGCTAACTTGTGCAGTGAAGAATTCGCAGCTTGTTGAGTAATCCATTGTATAGAGAGAATTTGCAAGCTTTTGGGGTAGCGTCGGCAACGAGTACTCTGCTAGAACAAAGCCCTTTTTGCAGAGTTGAAACATTTTATATTTAGCTAAGAAGCTAAATGAAAATACTTATAATGCACATAAAATGTAAAGTGCTTTTGCAAGAATATCACAAATAATGTGGCAATACGAGAAAAAATGTTTTTTTGACGAAGGATGTGCTTTGGAACAAGGAGATTGCCTTGTGGCGAGGTATCTCGTTTTGGGCAGGATGAAGGCACTGAAATCATCTGACATAATCAGCTGAGCACTGTGAGAACTCAGTGCTAGATTTATCAAACTTTCTCGCAGTGCAAAGCAGTAAGACACCTTGCTGCGCTTCATGAAAGAGGGAGGGCAGGAATGCAGCATATCTATCAAGATATGCTGCATTTCTGTCCTCTGCTTGTGTTGGTGCCCAATTAGCAGTCTAGCACCAACGCAGGCACTCTTACGCCATGGAGCAAGTATGCCTGCGTTATAGGCCGGATTGTTTTTGTGCAGGAAAGGCCACCTCCATGTACAAAAACAACCTTAGAGTCGGCGATGCAGCGAGCACAAGGTAAGCGGTTTTATTTATTTAATTTTACTAATCCCGTCGTCTGTCGACTTACCCCTCACCCTACCCCGCCCCAACCCCCACTGCTCTTATCTGGATAAATCTGGCCCTCAGTATGGGATCCTCTGACACAATTTTCTAAGTCCAAACCTTTCTTTACAAAAGCTTGTTGAAGTTCAGGTATTGTTGAGGTTTGCCTTTTTTGCATCACACCACAATACACTCCTTGCTTGTGTCCCACTCCAGTGTGCCCTAACTCTAGTGCCATATTATGTTGTTAGGGTAGTTACTGGTTTGCCCCATTAGTATGTATTATATATTTTTTCTGTTTCTCCTTTTTACTTGACTTTATTTTTAAGTTTAAACAGCTTTAGTAACAAATACAAACATAAAAAATGTGTTACAAATATAAAAAAGAAATAAATTATTCAAAACATGAAAAAACAAATATTGGAATGCATGAGGCAAACCTATGTAATAAATATAATAGAAAAACAATTTGTTTTAAAAGGACACCAATATACAAAATACATAGCATAATATAGAAGCATTTCATGATTTTTCTATAGAATGAAAGGGGGAAGCGAGTAGGGTATGGGTAGGATAAAGGAGACTGGCACTGGTTTTACAGACGGTAACTTTATGTTAAAAAAACCTATTGAACATTTAAAATGGAAATATTCACCTAACTCTAACGTCAGTTTAACCTTTGTTTGTAAATTTCTATGGGGCATATTATCAAGCCCAATTCTGCCCCTTTAGCGGCCGTTTTCGACCGAAAAGCGGCGATGTAAATATCGCTCTATTATCAAGGACACGCTAACGCGTGTTTCCTTGAGGTAGCAGCCGTCTCTTCTCCACTTTGCATGTCAGCGATAAATATCGCTAATGACATGCAAAGTTAGCGTTCCTCCCTAAACCTACATGGAACCAGTCGCAGACACAACTACTTACTATTTACAATGCGGCCCCGGACACGTGACACGATAAAAAAAGTCGCGCTAAGCGGGGTTATCGCAGGATTTTAACACCTGCTTTATTCTTGACTTAACCATCATTTGCATGGGAGGTGAATTGAATGGTTAAGTGCACACTTGCCTATTAGCAAGCTGTTCAGTAGCGATGTGCAATTATCGCTGCATTTCCAACGCTATTGCCGGTTATCGATGTCTATCGCAGGATTTTACATCACCTGTGAGCTAAGCGTTGCTGAAACGCCGCTAACACGGCGATGTATTCCAGCGATAGACGGCGATAATGAAAAACACGCTAAGCGCGTTTAGCGATAATTATCGCTTGTCCTTGTTAATATGCTCCTATGTTTTTTCAACGTAAAATTATCGTACCTAAAGCCAATGCCACAGCGTGGGGCATTGCACAGCGGGGGTGTTGGTCGCAGGGCCTGGTCAGTGGCCAGGCCCTCCAACCAACCCTCCGCAGGAAGCCAACAAGAATACAGCCATTCACACAATGTAATGTTTATTAATATTGATTAGTTTAAAAATGTTTAATAAAGTTTTATTAAAAACATGTATGTGACTCTTATTTTGACATCCTTTATTAATGTTACATTTTCTGGATGAAAATAAATAGTCAGAGACATATATATTTATATATATATATATATATATATATATATATATATATATATATATATATATATATTATATATATATATGTAGATAGATACATAGATAGATGGTTATATATATATAGACCGTGGAAACGCGATCGAAACGCGTCATGCTGGGCACTTGTCGTCAATAATGGATGCTCACTGTCTGTTTTTGCAATAAAGCACTGCAAACTTATTTAAAACAACGCTGTGGTCCGTACCTGACTTTCGTCGGATGTGTGGTGAACTAGGATTGTGTTCTTTCCATATTTATATATATATATATATATATATATATATATATATATATATATATATATATATATATCACTGAAAAAACCATAGGTTTCAGGCACGTTATAGTTAGAAATTAGCATTTAAAAACCTTAGAAATTCACTGAAAAAACCATAGGTTTCAGGGGCGTTATAGTTAGTTGGACATTTCACTCGTACAAAACCATAGAAATTCCCCCGTTATAGTTAGTTCAGCTAACTATAACTCGCGCCCCGCAATGCACTGCTGATGACGTCACATATTACATCACTCATGACATGGTCAGTGACATCACTGATGACATCACTGATGACATCTCAAATGACATCACTGATGACATCACTGATGACATCATCCATGTGATAATTTGATGCATCTTCTCACACCCTAATATAACTTTTGATACACCCACTCTAAATTACAGACTGCCATTCTCAAAACCATAGACACTCCAACACCAATAACTACATACACACTCACTGATTCTTAGGTCTACACACACATCCACTCACTCACCCGTACAGTCACTCATACTTACGGTCACTCAGTACAGGACTATCATATGCACTCATACACCTATATAGACACTCACACACTGCCACTCATCCATAGAGGTACTCACACACCTAGTCAGTCATGCAAAGAATTAATCACACTCCCATTTACTCAGATGTACAGTTATACACACACACCAGCTCACTTACTCATACAAATACTAGCACATTCTTACGCTCTTATACAATCACTGATACAAGTACACACTCATCCATACAGCCACTCTCACAATCACACACTCTCACTTATAGCCATTTATATACTCCAACACACATATATACTGCCTTTCACATATGTAGTTACTCACACATGTACCACTGAGATATACATTCACTCACTAACACACCCATACACACACTCACCCACCCATACAGTCCATCACAGATGCACTCTTGAAACCATGCACCCAGTGAATCACCCACTCACACATCTATGCACAGAGTCACACACACCCCACCCACACAAACACTCAGGCACCCATACAGATACTCGGACAACCCATCAATAACCCATGTAGACACTCATGTAGCTATTCAGAAACCCATGCAGCCGCTTACACACCAACAGACAGACGGATACAGACATTCACACAGTTTAGTCACTAACCCATGCATTCAGTAAGATACGTTTAATCACTCACTTATAGAGTAAGTCACGCACCTACTAAATCATCCATTCAGACAATTATACACCCACTCATTCTTCAATACGCCTTTCCCTATATATATTAAACATATTTAAACTTTACAGAAACACACAGTCACTGGATGATGTCATCAGTGATGTCATTTGAGATGTCATCAGTGATGTCATCAGTGATGTTACTGACCATGTCATGAGTGATGTAATATGTGACATCATCAGCAGTGCATTGCGGGGGCGCGAGTTATAGTTAGCTGAACTAACTATAACGGGGGAATTTCTATGGTTTTGTACGAGTGAAATGTCCAACTAACTATAACGCCCCTGAAACCTATGGTTTTTTCAGTGAATTTCTAAGGTTTTTTATATGCTAATTTCTAACTATAACGTGCCTGAAAACCTATGGTTTTTTTAGTGAATTTCTAAGGTTTTTTAAATGCTAATTTCTAACTATAACGTGCCTGAAACCTATGGTTTTTTCAGTGAATATATATATATTTATTATACTATGTATACATGTGAAAATGTCTCGGTCCCCTGTTTGCCTCGGTGGCACGGATAAAATGGGTGGAACTGACGTCAGCACGCCGACGAGGTCCTCTTATGGCTCCGATGACGTCATACGGTGTCGCGAGCGGAGCCGTGCTCGTTGACGTGGGAGAGCTAGGGAAAGAATTTCCGTGGAATGCTGGTGCAGGGGATATTCACCTAAGTGTTCAGGCTAGTCCTTTGGGAGCAACTGTTTATGTTGCCACTCCAGAAACCGAAACCAGTGATCCGAGGGCAGAGGCCCTGCAGATGGCACACAAGGTGGGGTGCCCAGTCGTGTGCACCGGCGGGGCAGCGAAGTGACAAGCACCACAACCCACAAAAAAGGTAACGAGGGCACTGAATAACACAGGATCTTCTCTTTGTATCTGGCAGGAACAACGAAGTTAAAATGCCCTAGTACCAAAATGTAGAATTAGTGCTACAACGGTCTTCAAGAGGACCTGCGTTGACGCTTCTGCCTCCCGTACCCTGGAGGCGGCACATGGGTCACGCGGTACGGTCATACTGCGGTGGGACGCACACTCGTTGACCTCTCATGGCACTGCTCCACACTTCAGGGAGGACGCTTTCCATTAGCTATGTTTTCTGATGACATGTCGCGCCGGCCCCGTCCAACAACAGAACTCCTTTAGATCCAAACAGACTCTTCCACTCTCTCACCGGAAGTGAAACCAGGCCACGTGGACACGTTCACAATACAACAGCCGGGAATGCACTTTTCGGTAAAAAAACACATTCCTTCCTCCTAAATAATCAAATAAACGTCTCACAGAAGAACAGGGGCCAGCTTCGATCGGTAAACAGCCGTTACAACGACTTTTACTTTGCAATACCATTACAACACATGCATTACCACGCATGCGTTGTACATCACGAGTCATTACTACGCATTTTTAGAACGCATGGTCATTTACCACGCATGCCTTTACAACGAATTTTGTTGTAAAGGTACGTATGGTAAATGACCATGCGTTCTAAAAACATGTAGATGATCCATGTCGTTGTAAGGAAACAGAGGCTGTTCCGTTTCCTCACAACGACGTGCACCGCCCCTCAGAGATGACGTGAAGCAGGAACCATGAGGAGTGAGAGGTAAGGGGGATTGGGCATGGGGTGGGGGTTTCTTTCTAGGGTTTAGGGTAGTGCAGTGGTGTTTGGGTGGTGTAGGGGGTCATGCTGGGGGTAGTGTTTTAGGGTTTAGGGTAGTGCAGTGGTGTTTGGGTAGTGTAGGGGGTCGTGCTGGGGGTAGTGTTTTAGGGTTTAGGGTAGTGCAGTCGTGTAGGGGTCGTGCTGGGGGTAGTGTTTTAGGGTTTAGGGTAGTGCAGTGGTGTATGGGTAGTGTAGGGGTCGTGCTGGGGTAGCGTTTTAGGGTTTAGGGTAGTGCAGTGGTGTTTGAGTAGTGTGGGGGTCATGCTGCGGGTAGTGTTTTATGGTTTAGGGTAGTGCAGTGGTGTTTGGGTAGTGTAGGGGTCGTGCTGGGGTAGATTTAGGGTTTAGGGCAGTGCAGTGGAGTTTGTGTAGTGAAGGGGGTCATGCTGTGGGTAGTGTTTTAGGGTTTAGGGTAGTGCAGTCGTGTTTGTGTAGTGTAGGGGTCGTGTTTTAGGGTATAGGGTAGTGCAGTTGTGTTTGGGTAGTGTAGGGGGTCATGCTGGGGTTAGTGTTTTAGGGTTTAGGGTAGTGCAGTGGTGTTTGGGTAGTGTAGGGGGTCGTGCTGGGGTAGTGTTTTAGGGTTTAGGGTAGTGCAGTGGTGTTTGTGTAGTGTGGGAGGTCATGCTGGGGGTATAATTAGGGTTTAGTGTAGTGCAGTGGTGTTTGGGTAGTGTAGGGAGTCGTGCTGGGGTAGTGTTTTAGGGTTTAGGGTAGTGCAGTGGTGTTTGGGTAGTGTAGGGAGTCGTGCTGGTGGTAGTGTTTTAGGGTTTAGGGTAGTGCAGTTATGTTTGGGTAGTGTAGGGTGTCGTGCTGGGGGTAGTGTTTTAGGGTTTAGGGTAGTACAGTGGTGTTTGGGTAGTGGAGGGGGTAGTGTTTTAGGGTTTAGGGTAGTGCGCTCCAACCAGCCACAATATCCGTGGACAAAGGGGATCCTGACTCTTTGGAACGCTCCATCAATTGAATAATTTGGGTCAAGGGCCCTACCACGTCCAAGACCTATCAATTCCTTTCTTGGGATCCCTCATATACTTGGAGAAAAAGGTACATAGTTTCTCATCAATTTCAGGCGTGTGTTCCACCTTCCCCTTCAGTGAGGGCCAGGGGCATTCTCCCCTCATCCTATTCCTGACCTCCCTTTCAAGGGGTTGGTGGATTTTCCCCACCACGTACTCTGCCACTTTCGCATCAGGTGTCCACTCTGCCGACCTAGGATGGTAAATTTGGGTAGGCTCGAACATCTCCGAGTGGACCCCGTCCCCAACCGGGGACTGAGAGGAGTGGGACTCTGGATGCCAGGGACGCCTCGAGTCCTTATCCTCATCGGAGGAGAAATCGTCCTCCGATACACCCTCTCCCTCTAAGGAAACCCGCCTTCGGGGTCTACAATAGTGGTGACAGTGTCACAATTTTCTCCGGGACCCTCCTCCTCCCGGCAGGGTGCATGTTTTAGCGTTCGCGCATTCTTGAGGAAGGTCTCCGTAAGTTTATCAAATCCTTCCAAGTGCCCCGCGTTATGCTTAACGGCCCTTTTATTCCCCATCTGGGAGCTACTTGGACCCGCCACCACCAGATCTGGGTCACTGAACACCCCAGGGATGCTTTTCGCCAGCTTATCAACCTGATCCTAAGAGGAGCCAGCGCCTAGAAATAGCCAGAGAGAGGGCTTGGTCCACTGCTGGAGGGAGAAGTTGGGAGCCATTCCTCCTCCACTTCCTGGTAGGAGGAGTAAAAATGGTCTTCTGGAGAAGACATGATAGCAGAGGGTGTGAGCACAGAACAAATGCCCTTAAAATCCTTAAGACAGCCCCCTCGCCGGTGCTCCAACAGCTGGGCTTTCCCCGAAGCTGTTATAAGAATAGACTGAGGCGCAATGCCAATTACCACCACCAGGTGGCGCTGGTCACTAACGTGGCCGTGTGGGGAAATCACCGTGTAGCGGTGTCAAAATTAGGCGAGGTTGGTCGGGAATCAAGCGGACACTAAAGGAGTGACCGGATTCCCAAACGTGCGTAAAGACCAGCGGGAGCGCTCGACGGAGCTGCCTCGCTCGGACCAGACGCGCCTGACAGGATCTCACCGCGCGCAGAGCACACAGCGGGAGAAACTGCGAGGGGAGAACGCGCTCGGGCAAGAGCCTGCTGCGCAGGGAATATGAAACAATACCAAGGCAATAATGCTAATAACGTGCACAAGAAACCGCTATACAAACAGCAACAACGTCAGATTAAGCCAAGAATGTAAGGAATGCACTTAACTGACGAGCAGTGAAGAAAGAGGAAGCGGAAGGAACGTCCACAATATTATATACGATGGACTGTGATATGATTGGACTATAGTTGCCTTGGAGACTACCCCCTAATGGTTCATGGGTTGTGTAGTCTTTTGTTTAATGATTGTTGTGTTACGTTTTCTTTGAACTGCTATGCAAATAAAGTGAGGAAAGATATGCATAATCCTCGCCTCCGTCCTGCCATAGAATTCATTAAACTTTATTTGATCTGATTTAGAAACATAGATCATAAAAGTGTACATAAAAACAGTAAATCCTCTTTCCTAATACAATACAGTGAGAATTAATTAAAACCAGTAGGTAAAAACGGGTGTTACAAAGCCCGGTTCAGAGCAACTTCAGGTTAACAGAATCGTAAAGTTCAATGTTTCGCAAGATCAATCTCATGTACTTCGTGCAAAATACGCAATAAGGGGTCCAAGTAAGATGTAACGCTCCAATACCTGACCAGTTTGCACTATATAAAACTGCAGAAAAACTAAAAATAAAAAGTGTTTTGCACACTTCTGTCATTGGGCTATATGTGGGCTACATCTGGGTGATATTTGTGCTACATTTGGGCTCTTTTTTCTCTGGTGGCCATCTTGGGAGACTTATTTGTTATGAAGTTTCCGAAATTTCTTCATTTACTGCAGTCTCCTCAGTAGGAAATGCTTTCAGTTTTTTACTTTGATTCCATCAAGAAGGCATTCAGATGTGTCACACATTTCCCATAAATTCAAAATGTTAGCACTATAGTTGTTCATTAGATCACTGTAGTAAAGCTACTGCTCACCAGGGAGTTAACTGGAAGTCTACTGCTGGTATTGAAAGTGATTGTTTCAGTCTGCATGTCAGAATTTTCTAATGAAATAGAAGAGGATTTGAGATCTCACTTAAAACATGCTCTAAATTTTCTTTCTGCAGCACTAACCATAATTTCTATGGAAAATGAACCCCCTCATTTTGTTCCTTTTTAAATTAAATGTTTTAAGTGTTACCAGTTTATTCCAATCAAGATGGCTTCAGGTGTGCCATACTTTTGTCATAAGTAAGACTGTTAGCGCTCTAGTTGTTCTTTAGAACACTCTGGGAAGCTGCAGTAGAACACAAAGGCATCAACTGACAGGCTGCTCCTGTTGAAATATAACAGGAAGATATTTGAGATCTCACTTAAAACATGTCCTAATTTTTCTTTCTACAGCACTAACCATAATTTCTATGACAAAATGAACCCCCTCATTTTGTTCCTTTTTAAATTAAATGTTTTAAGAGTTACCAGTTTATTCCAATCAAGATGGCTTCAGGTGGGCTATAATTTTGTCATAAGTAAGACTGTTAGCGCTCTAGTTGTTCTTTAGAACACTCTGGGAAGCTGCAGTAGAACACAAAGGCATCAACTGACAGGCTGCTCCTGTTGAAATATAACAGGAAGATATTTGAGATCACACTTGAAACATGTCCTAATTTTTCTTTCTACAGCACTAACCATAATTTCTATGACAAAATGAAACCCATCATTTTGTTCCTTTTTAAATTAAATGTTTTAAGTGTTACCAGTTTATTCCAATCAAGCTGGCTTCAGGTGTGCCATACTTTTGTCATAAGTAAGGCTGTTAGCACTCTAGTTGTTCTTTAGAACACTCTGGGAAGCTGCAGTAGAACACAAAGGCATCAACTGACAGGCTGCTCCTGTTGAAATATAACAGGAAGATATTTGAGATCTCACTTAAAACATGTCCTAATTTTCTTTCTACAGCACTAACCATAATTTCTATGGCAAAATGAACCCCATCATTTTGTTCCTTTTTAAATTAAATGTTTTAAGTGTTACCAGTTTATTCCAATCAAGATGGCTTCAGGTGTGCCAACCGTTTGTCATAAGTAAGACTGTTAGCTCTCTAGTTGTTCTTTAGAACGCTCTGGGAAGCTGCAGTAGAACACAAAGGCATCAACTGACAGGCTGCTCCTGTTGAAATATAACAGGAAGATATTTGAGATCTCACTTAAAACATGTCCTAATTTTTCTTTCTACAGCACTAACCATAATTTCTATGACAAAATGAACCCCCTCATTTTGTTCCTTTTTAAATTAAATGTTTTAAGAGTTACCAGTTTATTCCAATCAAGATGGCTTCAGGTGTGCCATAATTGTGTCATAAGTAAGACTGTTAGCGCTCTAGTTGTTCTTTAGAACACTCTGGGAAGCTGCAGTAGAACACAAAGGCATCAACTGACAGGCTGCTCCTGTTGAAATATAACAGGAAGATATTTGAGATCACACTTGAAACATGTCCTAATTTTTCTTTCTACAGCACTAACCATAATTTCTATGACAAAATGAACCCCATCATTTTGTTCCTTTTTAAATTAAATGTTTTAAGTGTTACCAGTTTATTCCAATCAAGATGGCTTCAGGTGTGCCATACTTTTGTCATAAGTAAGGCTGTTAGCACTCTAGTTGTTCTTTAGAACACTCTGGGAAGCTGCAAACACAAAGGAATCAACTGACAGTCTCTGCCCTTGTTGGATGTACATGTTTTACTGAGAATGTCAGACTTCATTCTCACATGACTGAGAAAGATATTGTGAATTTACAGAAAATATGCTCTCATTTTAGCTTCTGGAGCACCTTCCAAAACTGTATGGCACAAGCATGTGAAAATAGTTTTCTCTCAAACATGATTCATGATATCCCAGCAGAAGGTTTTTCACAGGGTAAAATCACCTTAGAGCACACCACAATTCCTGAAATTAGTATGGTACCATCAACAAATGAATTCTAATGTAACTAAAGTCTGTTATCACCCTTTATAGTTCTCCTTTTGGTAACCCTCAAAATCTTCGATTCACTACAATGCATTTCAATGGGGTACTATCATTTATATTGGTCCCAAGATGGCTGCCAGCAATTCCAGGATGAAGTGCTGACAGCCAATCAGATCTCACGATGACATGTGTGGTTAGGCTCCGCCCAGATATATATGTTTTCTTTTTCAAATTTCTCAGGAACTACTGAACGGATTTACACCATTTAAGCAAAAGGCATGACTCTGAACCAAGGGCTACCTTTTTGCCAAATTTGGTGTAATTCCGTTCAGCAGTTCGGGCTGTAGCTGCGATGAAAGGTTCCTATGGAAAATTACATGGGGAAAACACGTTTTGGGACCCCCCTTTTTTCTCGGCCCCCACTTGACGAATCACCCCGAGACTTTCAGGATAGGAGTGTACCGGAGCGGGCCACGAGTTTTGAAAATTTCACGAAGATTCGTCAACCGGCGCCAAAGTTATTTCAAATAGAATGTTGCAGATTTCCTATGTAAAATAGGTCCTAACTATAACTATCTACTGGCGACCGCCAGTAGATTATATATATATATATATATATATATATATATATATATATATATATATATATATATATATATATATATATTATATTGATACTGTAGTAAGGTCTGAGATGGATTTTAATTGGGGGTGGAGTCAGAAAAATAGAGGGAAGTATCCCTTTAAATAGACACTCTGCACCATGAAATCTTGTTGGCCCAGTAGAAGGCTTTTTTGCCGAAACGTGTCGGCCGGATATTATGAGCACAGAGCACTTTTGAATGCTATGAAAATAAGATAAATAAAAAATTATGGAACAAACCGATTGCTGCCATCTCTTGTCGTGGCAAAAAGAAGTGGCAAAAGGACACTGGAATTCCATCTATAACCAATGAGGCAAGTCGGACTGCACAAGACGAGCACCCTGATGTGAGGTGGTGAATGCTTCTGGCATGAACATAGAGGAGCTGTTTTGAAGCCACGCCACCACTGCTTCAGGATCTGGAGGAGTTGAGAAATGAGTAAGCGGAACAGCGTTGGAACAGCAGTGGATTGAAATCAGGACAGATCGATGATTACAGGAGCTAGCCGGCGAGTGAGAGGGCGCGTACAGGCGAGATACGGCCGCTAATCGAGGGAGGCGGTGGTTGTGTATAGTCCTGTGACTGCAGTAGCGTCTCACATCTCACATTTGCTTGTGGCTTAAAAGTTGATCCGCTGTAACAAACAACAAAAAATAAAAAAGAACAGGGCGATGTATATGAAATAATTTATTACAACTGAGGATATTGAAAAGTGAATGTGGGTGCCAGTGTGGGCAGACACCAGTCTAATCTTCCAGGATCGAGGAGGATAGGGGCAGGGACTGCTGCTCCTGCGTCTCACGTCCCAGGAGGATTTGTAGAATCGCTGCCCGTTGCAAACGAAAAATTAAGTTTGGGACATAACAGAAATCCTCGCACTTCCAAGCATAGTCCTGTCCGGATTACAGGAATGGTTTTTAATTTCTAAAAAAACAAAAAATTTCGGTCAGCTGAAATCAAATGAAATATTTCTGAATAATTATGGAATATCAGATCATTGATTCCACCAATTTAACTTGGATCTAAAAAGAAGGAAGATAAGTGCTTGTGGCTCATTAAGGAAATCGTTAGACCTCACAATAGAGATAAGAGGTTTTTGCTACTGCTTGAACATTGGAAAAATATAACAATAGGAACATGGCAAATAGAAGGAGCAAAAGGGAACAGCTAGTGAAGGAAATGGTTGAGAACAATACAGGAGCAAATACGACATCATCAAACTCTGGTCCAGCAGGGCCCAGTCAAGGCAAAACTACGAAAAAATTGTTGAAGGACTTGGAGCAAGCCAGCATTATGGAGATCAATAAGTGGTGGGAAAGAGCCACGCTTCAGAAATATATTGAATGCAGTTGAATACCGAGGGGCTTACGTATTTTTGTTTTACCAATGTTGAATGACATGGATCCACATCTACTAAAGCAGTGGCAAGCAGATACCACAGAATGCTCAATGAAGCTTATAAAACATTAATAACACACGCAGAACGGAAATTAGCAGTGGCCTCAGAAAGGATCAAGGAATTAGAAAAATTATTGGAAAATTATAAGAGCACAGAGGAAGGTTCAAAAGCATTTGTGGATCTGGAGAGAAAATGGGAGAAACATGAAAATGAGATGCAACAGAAAAAAACAAGAACATTTAAAAGAGATAAAATTGACTATGAGGCAGGAAGGGTTTACACATTTGCACGCCATTTTGATGCCCTGTATAATAGGCAAGCAATGGACCAGACACAAAAAGACAATGTAATGGCTCACTCAAGTGCCGAAAGTTCGGAAGTCAGTTCGGGGGACGAGGGCCCGATAACAGGAGCCAGCATTGCTCCCACCCATTGAGAGCAGTTTTCTTTTGCTCCTGCCTTCTGTGCATTTTCCCGGCCTGAGAGTAAGGGTAGGTATACTATTTCACTACCCATGCTCTTGGGCAGAGAAAAGATGGTGTCCCGGGGGTTGGGAACCCCATCTCTGAGCCGGCCCCAAAGAATGGGGTCCCCTTGGTCATGCTATGGTGCTGGGGGGGGGCCCACTTCACATTTTGTGTCTGCCCTGGGGTCCCTGGGGCCTCTTCAGTCTCGGGGACGGGGGCCATGTGGCCCAACCCCCTTTATGAAATGATGGTCCCGGGGGACGTGGTCCCAGTGATCTTTTTTGACTCAGTTAAGGGGGCCAAGTGCCCCCTACTTAATATTATTTTTAGGCTTGGGGAAGGGGGTTGAGCGCCCCTCCCCTTTAATAAGATATCAGCCTCATGGGAAGGGGTTTCCAGGGCCTCCCCCTTAATTATCCATGTGCAACACATGGGCCCTGGCCCACCCCAGGCGGGGTGTCTCTGAGACCCCACAACCATGCCTAGGGGATCAGGTTATTCCTACCTATGCCTATCCTGCCCCATTATATTTTTTTTATAAAACTCTTTTCCAGGTCTCAGGACTGAACCCTGAGTTCTAAGATGGCTGCCACCAGATCACTGTTGATGTTGTGGCCGACAATTAGATCTCTTTTCGATCTGATATATACAAAGTGATATGTACAAAGTTTTTGTACTTTAATTGCTCAAAAAAACTGAGCAGGTTTACCCAAATCACAAAAAGCACTTTTTCTGGACCAAGCTCTAGCTTCCATTCAGCGGTTTGGGCTGTAGCTGTGTCTAAAGTTCCTGTGGAAAAATGAATGGGGGAAATTTGTTTATGGGACCCCGTCATTTTCTCTGCCCCTGCATGACGGATCACCCAAATCTTTCTAGAAAGGAGCTGAGGCAAAAGATTTTTTTAAAGAAAGTTTCATGAAGATTTGTCACATGGTGTCAAAGATATAAGCAAACCAAAAAACGCATTTCCTATGGAAATATGGCCCTTGGTAGCTGCACTACATTAACGATAAGTCACCACTGTACCATGCTTTGTGTTCTGACAAATGATATTATTTGTAATGTCATGAGTATTATTATGAATGCTATAATTTCAGATGGTATAAGTGATGTAATATGAAAGGGTATAAACAGTTCATGGAAAAGATACAAGTTATAATTAATGTAGTGTGGCTTCTGAGTTCATTACACTGTGTATGGATGTGCGTGAGTTGTAATAATTTGATGGTGGTGTGTCAATTTCAAGCATAACTATAACTGAAGAATTTCTAATATTTGTGTAGTTTAATTTTGGTTTGTATAGAAAGAATACATTGTTTTCCCAAATATAACTGCTAATTTTTGTTTTTTCCATTTAATATTAATGGTTTTTATTTTTTAATAAAAAAGTGTTTCAAATCATCGAGTGTACTGTTGTTGAGTAAAGTTTCATTAAGAGGAGTGTTATAGAGTACAGTGGAGGACAGTGTCGTACAAGGTAGTGTTGCACACTGGAGTGTCATACAGTGCAGTAGAGTAGAGTGGAGTGGCGTGGAGTGGTGTAGAGTGGAGTGTCGTAGAGTGGAATGGCATAGAGTGTAATAGAGTGGATTGGCCTAGAAAGCAGTGGCATACCATGGAATGGTACAGAGTTGAGTAGCATGGAGTAGAGTGGTGTAGAGTATAACAGCGTAGAGTGGAGTGGTATAGAGTAAAATATCATAGAGTAGAGTGGCATACAGTCGAGTGTCATAAAGTGGAATAGCATACAGTGGAGGGGTGTCCTAGAGTGTAGAGTCAAGTGGTGTAGAGTGGAAAAGAATAGAGTGGAGTGACATAGAGTAGAGCACAATTGAGTGGAGTGGAGTGGAATGGAATAGCTGAGAGTGGAATGTAGTAGAGTGGAGTTGCAGAGGGTAAAGAGGCATACAGTAGAGTGGCATAAAGGGGAGTGGTCATACAGTAGAATAGTGAAGAGTGGAGTGGCATAGAGTCAAGTCACATAGAGTGAAATAACATGAAGTGCAGTGGTGTAGAGAGGACTGGAGTACAGTGGGTTCATTTATAGAGGAGTGGTATAGAGTGGAATTGCGTAGAGTGGAGTGGCATAGAATGGAGTGGCATTAAGGTGAGTGGTGTAAAGTGGAGTGAAGTAGAATGGAGTGGTGTAGAGTGGAATGATGTAGAGTCGAGTGGTGTAGAGCGGAGTGCCATACACTGGAATACTGTACAGTGGACTGGCGTAGAGTAGAATCGCATAGACCGGTGTGCTATACAGTGGAGTGGTGTAGAGTCAAATGGCGTAGAGTGGCATAGAGTGGCGTACAGTTGAATGGTGTAGAGTGGAAAAGCGTACAGTGGTGTAGACTGGAATAGCATAGAGTGGAGAAGCGTAGAGTAGAGTGGCGTAGAGTGGGGTGCCATACAGTAGAGTGGTATACAGTAGAGTTGCATAGAGTGGAGTGGTTTACAGTGGAATAGCGCAGAAGGAAGTGGCTTCCAGTGAAGTGGCGCAGAGTTGAGCGGTATAGAGTGGAGTATCGTAGAGTGAAGTGGTGTACAGTGGAGTGGCATAGAGTGGGATGGCTTACAGTGGACTAGGGTAGAGCAGAGTGACTTACAGTGGAGTGCCGTACAGCAGATTGGCGTACAGTACAGTGGAGTGGCATAGAGTGTATTGTGTAAACTGACATATAGTCGAGTGGCGTACAGTTGAATAGTGTAAAGTGGAGTGGCATGCAGTGGAGTTGCATAGAGCGCAGTGGTGTACAGTAGAGTGGCGTAGAGTGGAGTGGCGTACAATGGAGTAGCGTATAGTGGAGTGGCATAGAGTGGAGTGGAGTAGAGTGGAGTGGCGTAGAGTGAAGTGGCGTATAGTATACTGGCATAGAGTGGAGAGGCATAGAGTGGTGTAGAGTCGAGTTTTGTACAGTGGAATTGATTAGAGTAAAGTGGTGTAGAGTGCAGTGGCGTACAGTGGAGTGGCGTACAGAAGAGTGGCATGGAGTGGAGTCACATACAGTGGAATAGCATAGAGTGGGGTGGTGTACACTGGAGTGGCGTAGAGTGGATTGGTGTAGAGTGGAATAGCATAACGTCAAGTAGTGTAGAGCAGAGTGTTTTAACAGTGCATAGTTTGTAATTAACAGGTCACTGCAGCTTGCATCACCCATTGCCCCTACCAGCACCACCACTTGACACTTCCACCATAACTACTAACCATCATACACATACAAGTGTGACATTTTAGACTATTCCAGGCCCCCAAAGGTATAAGATTTTTTTGGGTTGCAGGGAACAGTAATTTTTAATGTAATTTGAGTTACTAAACAACTGTTACTGTGCTAATCTCTAAATTAGACAAAGAGTACCACCATGTGGCAGCCTGGCATAAAGTGCTGGTGCTGACAAATATGTGCTAGTGCCCAGCACCGGAAACCACTGACTCAAATTACCCACTGAGCGTACAGTGAAGTGGCATACAGTGGAGTGAAGTTGTGTACAGTGGATTGGCTGCCATGGAGTGACATACAGTGGAGTGGCATACAGTGAAGTGGCGTAGAGTGGAATAGTGTAGATTGGAGTGGGGTACAGTGGAGTGTCATAGAGTGGAGTGTTGTAGAGTGGAGTTGCGTACACTGGAATAGGTCAAAATGGGATGGCATAGACCAGAGTGGCATAGAGTGGAGTGGCTTAGAGTGTAATGGTATAGAGTGGAGTTGTGTAGAAAGGAGTGACATAAAGTAGAGTGGCGTAGAGTGTAATGGCATAGAGTGGAGTGGCGTATTCTGGCATAGAGATCAGTGTTGTACTGTGGAATAGTGTAGATTCAAGTGCATAGAGTGCAGTGGCACACAGTGGAGTGGTATACAGTAGAGTGATGTCGACTGGAATTGTGTAAAGTGGAATATCGTAGAGAGGATTGGCACAAAATGGAGTGGAGAACAGTTGAATTGAGTGAAGTGCGGTAGAGTGGAGGGGCATAGACTGGAATACCATACAGTGTTGTGGCGTAGAGTGGAGTGGTGTAGAGTGGAGTGGTGCAGAGCGGAGTGGCGTAGAGTGGTTTAGAGTGGAGTTGTGTAGAGTGGAATAGCATACAGTGAAATAGCATAGTGTGGAGTGGTGTAGAGTGGAGTGAGGTGTACAGTGAAGTGGCATACAGTGGAGTGGCATACAGTGGAGTGGGGTAGAGTAATGTACAGTGGATTGGCATGCAGTGGAGTGATGTACAGTGGAGTGGTATACAGAGGAATGGCATAGACTGGAATAGCATTGAGTGGATTGGCATAAAGTGGAGTGCCATACAGTGGAGTGGCGTAGAGTGGAGTGCAATAGAGTGGGAGTCACATATACTAGAATAGTGTAGAGTGAAGTGGTGTAGAGTGGAATGGCATACAGTAAACTAGCGTACAATGTTGTGGTGTACAGTGGAGCAGCGTGAAGTGCCTTAGAGTGGAATATCTTAGTGTGGAGTGGTGTACAATGGAGTGATGTGGAGTGGAGAGTGGAGAGTAGAATAGCATATAGTGGAGTGACTTAGACTGGAGTAGCATACTATGGAGTGGCATGGAGTGGAGTGTTGTAGAGTGGAGTGCCGTACAGTGGAGTGGCATAGAGTGGAATAGCGTAAATTGGAGTGGCATTGAGTCAAATAATGTAGAGCGGAGTTGCGTAGACTGGAATAGCATAAAGTGGAGTGGTGTAGAGGGGAATACCATAGAGTGGAGTGACAAAGAGTGGAGAGGTGTACAGTGGAGTGGAATTGAGCTAAACAGTGTAGAATGAAGTGGCGTACACTGGAGTGGTGTAGAATTGAGTGGTGTAGGGTGGAGTGATGTAGAGTGGAGTGGCATACAGTTGAGTTGTGTAGAGTGGATTTGCTTAATGTGGAATAGTGTAGAGTGGAGAGGCATTCAGTGGAGTGGTGCACAGTGGATTGACATACAGTACAGTGGCATACAGTGGAGTGGTGTAGAGTGTAGTGGCGTATGCTGGCATAGAGTTGAGAGGCATACAGTGGAATAGCGCAGAGTGAAGTGGCATACAGTGGAGTTGCATAGAGTGTAGTAGTGTATAGTAAGCTGGCGTAGGATGGAGTGGCGTAGAGTGGAGTGGTGTAGAGTCAAATAGCGTATAGTGGAGTGGCGTACAGTTGAGTGGCGTAGAGTGTAATGGCATAGAGTGGAGTGGTGTATAGTGGCATAGAGTTGAGTGTTGTATAGTGGAATAGCAGAGAGTGCAATAGCAGAGAGTGCTGTGGCATACATTGAAGTAGCATAGAGTGGAATAGTGCAGGATGGAGTTGCGTAAAGTGGAGTGGCGTTCAGTGTAGTGATGCACAGTGGAGTGCCATACAGTGAAGTGTCCTACGGTGGAGTGGCATGGAGCGGAGTAGCATAACACTCATCCATATTACATCATTAATGCCATTTGAAATCATTACATTCATAACAACACTTATGACATCTTAAATAACATCATTTATTAATTGCTAACACTTCCCTGTCTTGAGACAGCTCCATTCACAATTTCTTTTTCCGTCTCTTCTGGAGTGAAAACTAAAAAGATGACACGGAAGGAAGGCCCTGGTGTAAACTTTACAGCAGCCACAAGCGGCATGGTCTTCTGTAGGCCCTGGGCTGGGAGAATGAGGGTCGTCACCATCTAAGTAGGGTGGAGCGAAACTCCACAAAATTCCACAGAGTTTTTATGCAACTCTGTGGAATTCCACATACTACAAATCTGTGAACTCCACCCACCCCTATCTAAGAGTAAGTGAATGGATTTGTGAGTAACTGTATGGGAGAGTGAGTGGATGTGTGAGTGACTGTATGGGTGAGTGAGCAGGTATTTGAGTATTTGTATAGGTGAATGGCTGTATGGGTGCCTGAGTGGGTGTGTCAGTGTCTGTATATCTGTATCATTGGATCTGCCAGTGGCTGTATTGGTCAGTGAGTAGGTGCATGAGTGTCTGTATATGTGAGTTAGTGGTTGCATTAGTCGCTGTATGGGTGAGTTGATGTGTGACTGGCTCTGTGAATCAGTGACTAGGTGTGTGTCATGAAGTGGTGGGACCCTCCAGCATATTGGATGAGACGGAAGAGGAAGATGACTCACTCCCTCCTTACGTTTCTCCTCTCCTCTATTTTCAGCCCCTCCCTCCACACATGACCTTTCAAGAGACAGAATCCAACCTTAAAGAAGAGGGCTCCTTT
The DNA here is from genome assembly GCA_963921515.1 of Calotriton arnoldi. Taxonomy (NCBI): domain Eukaryota; kingdom Metazoa; phylum Chordata; class Amphibia; order Caudata; family Salamandridae; genus Calotriton; species Calotriton arnoldi. The sequence goes on along the minus strand of CAWUFW010003446.1, from coordinate 291,515 downwards.
AAGGAAATAGACTTCCTGGATTCCTCCCTTTCTGACGTCACAGAGTCACGAGCACGAATGATTTTCGACTGTCCAAACGACGGGCCATTGTAAACCGAAATCGTCGAGGGAACCGTCGTCGTTGTCACGAAGGAAGAAGAGAACTCAAGACGAGAGGACTGTAGAGAAACGGACATCGAGAGAAGACGTCCCTTAGAGCAGTCCTGCTCAGAAGACTCGCCTCCTCCGGCTATAAAGGAGACAGAGACCTCCACTTCGGGTCCAGTCCACGAAGATAGAGGAGCTGCGAGAAACCAGCGACAACACAAGCTGTCCCACCAAGTTCCTTTAGGAGCGTCGCTCTCCAAGGTACATGGGCATCTTAGCAGCATGCAGGGGAGGAAAAGGACAGACGCAGACAAAGTCTGAAACCGGAAAGAGGGGATATCTGTTTTGATTTGTTTACTGATTCTAGCATGTTAGTGCACAGTGTCACTGGTGGAGGATTCATTAACTGGGTGATAACTCCCCACACCTGTTTCCCCTAAAACAGTAATAGAAAGAAAAGGATAAAACACTTCCCTAGGTATATTTTTTTCATTCCGAGGGACGGCCATTACTGGGGACCCAACAAGGAAGAGGAATCTCCGAAGAACCTAAGAGAAAAGAAGATTTCTTTACATATAAGCTAATTCCCATCTTGAGCAATAAAGAAATATAGAGAAAATCAAGTAACATTTGCGCCCTGCCTTGTTGTCATCCTGCATGATATCACAGTGTGTTAGTGTGGATGATTTTCATCAGTGATGTCATGAGTGATGTCATTTGAGATGTCATCAGTGACGTCATGAGTGATGTCATTTGAGAAGTGATCAGTGATGTCATGAGTGATGTCACTGACCATGTAATATGTGAGGTCATAAACAGTGCATTGCGGGGCGTAAGTTATAGTTAGCTAAGCTAACTATAACTGCTGCATTTCTTTGGTTTTGTATGAGTGAAATGTCAGTCTAACTATAATGTCCTTTTAACCTTTGGTTTTTCAGTAAATTTTGAAGGTGTTTTTAGATTTATTTCCTAACTATAATGTCCCTTTAACCTTTGGCCAGTAGTAGGTAGTTATAGTTAGGACCAAGTTTCCATAGGAAAAGCATTTTTTGACTTGCCTATATCTTTGGCGTTGGTTGAGGATTCTTCCTGAAATTTTCCAACAAAAGTGTCAAGTTAGGTGTTGTTGTGCATGTAAAGTTTCAGGTTGATCCATCAAGCGGGGGCAAAGAAAAAGGGGTGTCAACAAAAGTGTGTTTTCCCATGTTAATTCCCATAGGAAATTTAAACTTACCTGGAGCCCGAACTTCTGGAGAGAATTACCCCAAATTTGGCAGAAAGGTAGATTTGGTTATGCAGATTGTGCTTTTTATTAGTTTGTGTAAATCCATTCAGTAGTTGTTGAGAAATTTAAGAAAATAGAGTTAGTGATATCTGTTGCCGCAACGACTTTGCAAAAAATAACGAGCTCGTGCAGAGAAATGCTTAGCTCTGATTGGCTGCCAATACTTGAACCAGGAAGTGTTGGCAGCCATCTTGGGACTCGGCTTCAGTCGAGTCCAAAAAACCCCCCAAAAAATAGAAAAGGGGGCAGGGTAGGAATACACTGACCCCATAAAGTTGGTCCTTGGGTCGCAGAGGGCGCCCGACAGGCCAAAAAAGCATGAAACCTCCCGAACAAAATCGCAATATTCCTGAATTTGCAGTAAAAACTTGTAAAAAACAAGCACGGGCTCCCACGCATGTTTGTTAATTAACCCCCGGGTCAGCATACCAGTGAAATAGGAGGGAGGCACACGGGCCCCATCCTAGGGCTTATAAAAGCCCTGGGGACCGCCACCTCCCCGGGGCATTGTTTTTATGTATGCAGGGGGCATCGACAAGGTACCCCTGCACCCTGGAGGCCACCACCTCCCGGGGCATATAACAGTATGTATGTGGGTCCCATACGGCCTCTCCCACAGCCCCAGGGACTGCCACCTCCCCTGGGAAATAGATCAAATTAATGGGGGGCCCAGTATGGCCTCCCCCACCTTGGGCTCATCATAAAATGAAAGCAGGGGGTCCACATGCCCTCCCCACAGCCCCGGGGCACGCCACCTCCCCGGGGCTGAAATACATTAAGGTAGGAGGTCCATCGTGGACCCTCTGTCCAGGGGTTAATTTCAATGATGGAGGGGGGTCGCGTGCCCCCCCTCATAAAGCCATTTATGGCCCTCGAGACTGCCACCCCCAGGGCCAGCTCTTGCTACCTCCCAGGTGCCCACCCTTGGGTGGTAGCTATTTGCTTTTGCATGGTGGTAGTTGACCTCCGACCCTCGGTATAGGTCCACTCTCTCCCCGCAGCTCCGCTGTGCCATCTCTTGCCTCCAGACCCCGACCTCCTCCTTGGGAGGTTCGAGGCTGCTGACCGCTCCTGCGCCTGCTGCCCGCTCCAACTGGGACCAGACTGCCTGCAACCACCGTAACCTTTCTCAGCCGTTTTTTTCCCTTCATTTTTCCCTGTTGTGCCACTGTTATTGTGCCCATCGGTGTCTTGCTCTAATTCCACCACTGTTTTTATTTTCTTGTGCCTGCCTGTTCCTTTCGCCTTTCGCCGCTGCTGCCCCTGCGCCCCCCCCCGGAATTCCCCCGCTCCCGCCTCCCAGCCTCTCCTCCCTCTCACCTCCCCTACTTAATGGCGGCTGCTGCGCGGTTGTGCCGCCGGCGCACCGAAGGCACGCCAAAGGCAAGCCTGTCTGCCCCCGTCTGCGACCCGACCGCGGCCAGCGCCAGGAACCCTGGACCTCCCACTACCCATCGCTACGACACCACCACGCTCCTCGCACTCAACCCTGGAAGACTTGGAGAATGCCAAAATGCCTCGCCAAACACGACCCACGGCCAGTTCTCCTGCCTCCACTGCCGCCAGACCCTCACCGCCACCCCGGCCTCCAACACCGCCGACGCCAGCACCGGCGACACCCTAAAATGCATCCTCCTCAACGTGTGCTCCATACACAAACACGCCATGGAAATCTGGAACCTACTCGACTCTCTCTCGCCTGACATCGCCTTCTTCACAGAGACCTGGACCAACGCATCCTCCGCCCCCGACATCAGCACCGCCATCCCAGACGGATACAAGATCCAGAGGAAAGACCGCCCCAACCACCCAGGAGGGGGCCTCGCCATCGCCCACAAGAGCACCCTCCGCCTCACCACCTCCAGCGAAACCTTCCCCTCCGCCGAACACCTGCACTTCCAGATCCAGACCACCCCCAAAGCTACACTCCGAGGAACCCTCATCTACAGACCCCCTGGCCCCCGAACACCCTTTGCCACCACCATCACCATCTTCATCGCACCCCACGCCATCGCCTCAACAAACTACATACTCATTGGAGACCTAAACTTCCACCTCGACAACCCCAGCGACCCCAACTCCACTATCCTTCGTGACAACCTCACCAGCATCGGACTTAAACAACTCGTCAACACACCGACCCACAGAGCAGGACACACCCTCGACTCCATCTTCGCGGCAGGAAACAGTGTCCAATTCAGCCACACAATGCAGCCGCCATGGACCGACCACCACTGCATACACTTCGCCATCAACAAACCCAAGGCACCCAAACCAACCCCACACCCACCTCGAAGGAACTGGAGCAAGGTTACCGATGAGCAACTTAACTCCACCCTCACCAGAGACAACCACACCTGGGCACCCGACGCAAATGACGCAGCCAGAGAACTCAACACCTGGATCTCCAACTGCGCAGACGAGCTCGCCCGCTACGCAACCCCGACAGACAACGCCCCAGGAAAGCCGCCTGGTTCACCACCGGTCTCCAAGAAGCTAGACGCACCTGCAGACGCCTGGAGAAGAACTGGAGAAACACCAAGACAGCCGAAAACCACACCACCTACAAGGACGCCATGACGGACTACCACAGCCAGATCAGAGCCACCAAGAAGAACTTCATCCACAACAAAATCCTGGCCAACTCCACCAACTCCAAGGAACTTTCCAGTGTCATTCAAGAATTCACCAACCCACGCAGCGAAGCCACAGACATCACCCCATCCCAAGACCTCTGCGACAAGCTTGGAACCTATTTCCACCTCAAGATCAAAAACCTCTACAACAACTTCATCGACCATCCACCAGGCGCCACAGACTGCCCCATGCCCCCCAGAAACAACAGCCAGCCCACCATCTCCAACTGGACACCGATCATGGCCGAAGACACCGCCTCGACCATGAAAAGCATCCACTCGGGGGCCCCCACCGACCCCTGCCCCCCTCACATCTACCACAGAGCCGCGGCCGCCATCGCAGCTGAACTACAACGCACCATCACCTTCAAAACAGGCACCTTCCCAGACAACTGGAAGCGCGCAGAAGTCAGACCCCTGCTCAAGAAGCCCACAGTTGACCCCACCGACCTCAAGAACTATCGGCCCATCTCGCTTCTCCCCTTCGCAGCCAAAGTTGCAGAGAAAACAGTCAACAGGAAACTGACACGATTCATTGAAGAGAATGCCATCCTCGACCCGTCCCAATCTGGATTCCGAAGCAACCACAGCACAGAGACCGCCCTACTCGCCGCCACAGATGACATCCGCACCCTCCTGGACCAAGGCCACTCCACAGCCCTCATCCTACTTGACCTATCAGCGGCCTTCAACACCGTCTCCCACCGCACACTAGTCACCAGACTACACGGCGCAGGCATACAAGGAACAGCCCTGGACTGGATCCGATCATTCATCACCAGAAGAAGCCAAAGGATCAGACTCCCACCCTTCCTCTCCGACCCCACGAAAATCACCTGCGGAGTCCCACAGGGTTCATCACTGAGCCCCACCCTCTTCAACATCTACATGGCCCCCCTTGCAGCCATCGTCCGAAAACACTGCCTCAACATCGTATCCTACGCCGACGACACCCAGCTCATCCTCTCCCTCACCAAAGACCCCACCACTGCCAAACTCAACTTCCAGAAAGGAATGCAAGACGTCGCAGTCTGGATGACCAACAGCTGCCTGAAGCTCAACGCTGAGAAGACAGAAGTCCTCGTCCTCGGTACCACCCCTTCTGCATGGGACAGCACCTGGTGGCCGACTGCCCTCGGAAGCCCACCTACCCCCTCAGACAACGCCAAGAACCTCAGCATCGTACTCGACTCATCACTCACCATGAACCGACAGGTCAACGCCGTCACCTCCAGCTGCTTCAACACCCTCCGCATCCTCCGCAAGACCTTCAAGTGGATCCCCCCTGAGTCAAGGAAGACAGTCACCCACGCACTCATCACCAGCAGACTGGACTATGGAAACGCACTCTACGCCATCATCAACAAGTCCCTACTCTGCAAACTCCAGACAATACAGAACACCGCCGCCAGACTCGTCCTCGGCATCCCCCGACACGAACACATCAGCCAACACCTATGAAGTCTCCATTGGCTCCCCGTGGAGAAAAGAGCCACTTTCAAAATCCTCACTCACGCCTACAAATGCCTACACAACAACGGACCCAAATACCTCAACGACAGAATCAACTTCCACGTACCCAAAAGAAACCTCCGATCTTCCAACCTCGCACTGGAACCCCGCGCATCCACAGAGCCAGAGCAGGCGGAAGATCCTTCTCTCACATTGCAGCCAAGACCTGGAACGAGCTACCGGCAGACATCAGACGCGCCCCCTACCTGAACACCTTCAGGAAGACCCTCAAGACCTGGCTCTTCGGCTAAACAGATCTGCAGACCCCCCCCCCTCAGAGCCTTGAGACCCTCACGGGTGAGTAGCGCGCTTACAATTCCCTGATTGATTGATTGATTGACCTCCCACCAAGCAAAAGCAAGCATAACTCTGCTTTCTGCAAGCTGGAGCTGTGAAAAAAGGTCTGACTTGTACAAAGTTGAGTTTTCATGTATTTCCCTGATCACAAATATGCGTGCAGGGAAACAGATGAAAACATTTGCTCTGACAGTCAGGGAGCTGCATTTCAGCAGCCCTCTGTCTGTCAGAGCAATGCCGGCTCTCACAGAAGGCAGGGAGCTGGCAGGGACCGTGGAGACCTTGATGCTCCTCATGAGGTCCAAACAGAGGTCATTGGGTGCCCTGGAGGGACCCACAATGAAGAGGCTGGGCCCCAGGGGATGGGGTCCCTAATGCTGAAATCGGCCTGAGCGGGCTGCGAGGCCCCACTCCATCATAAAAATACATTTAAAAAAGGGCCGGTCCCGGGGTAAGTCATCGAAGGCCCCGCCCTCTTTCTTCATCACTCTGGAAATCCGCCTCCTGGCACACTACTGATTGAGGATGAAGTCCCCCTTGATGCTGAGATTCCTTGGGGACCAAGAACCCCTCCTGTTACCTCCAGTAATCCCACACTGTGGGATTGCTGAGAGCTCATCCGAGCCCCACCCCATTTCACCACCACTCTGCAAACATTCCTCCAGGTGCACTACTGGTTGGGGGATGAAGTCCCCTTGAATGCTGATGGTCTTTGGGGGCCAAGGGCCCCTTGTGTTACCACCAGTAATTCGTACATAGTGGGATTGCTGAAAAGTCATCGGAGGCCCGCTCCCTTTGTCCACCACTCTACAAACAAGCCTTGTGGCACCCTACTTGTTGGGGGACAAAGTCCCCTTGAATGCTAAGGGTCCTGTCTTTGGGGGCCAAGAACCCCTCCTGCTACCTCCACTAAGCCCCACCCAGCATGATTTCTGAGTGCTTGTGCAAGGCCCTTCACCCTTTCTTCACTAGTTAGGACATAGAATTAAAGTTCGGAAATAACATTAAAATACCGTAGCAATTCATACAAAAAAAACAAAGATTACAGGGACGTTATAGTTAGGAAATAGAATTAAAAAAACCCTTAGAAATTCACTGAAAAAACAAAGGGTTACAGGCACGTCAGCATTACTATTGCACACAGGGAGCTGCTGCAAATGCAGCTCCCTTTGTGCAAGAGCAAAAGATTCATCTGGAACCGGAGTGTTTGCTTTTGGTTGGTGGGAGATGTCAGCTACTGCCAAGCAAAAGCAAACAGCTATGTCCCAGGGGTGGGCACCACAGGACAAAGCAGCAGCTGGCCCTGGGGGCTGGCAGTTGCCAGGGTCATATATTGCTCCAGGAGTGCAGATGGGGTGGCCCCTCTCCCATTCTTTGCCCCAGGTGAGGTGGTGGTCCCTGGGGGTTCCACAGGACCCCACATTTTGTGTTATTTAGCCCCAGGGAGGTGGGGGTCCCCAGGGCTTATGGAGCCTCAAGAGGGGGGCTCCAGGCGCCCCCTCTTTTTTACAAATAAATCCCGTGGTGGCCCCCAGGGCTCCAAGAGCCTAAGGAGAGGGGCCTGTGCGCCCCACCTTTTTTTTAAAGAAGGCCCCCAGGACCTGACCCATCCAGGGGCTCTATTCAAAACCCACACTTGCTATTGTTTTATTCTTTCTGCGGATTCACGGCTATGTCGTGTTCCTGTTGCAGTTTTTTTGGTTTAAATGCTCCCAGAGGGACCAGAGCTAAGGGGTCAGGGTATTCCTACCCTACTCCCTTTTCTTTTTTGGAATTTCTTTTGTGGCTTCCTGGTTGAAGTGTTGGTAGCCAATTAGATTTGAGCACGGGGATCCGCGTCCCTATACATATACAAATTTGGATTTCTTTTAATAAATCAAAAACTATTGAACAGATTTACACCAAATAACAAAAAGTGTTCTTTCTGGACCAAGAGCTACCTTTCTGCCACGTTTGGTGTAATTCCGTCCAGCGGTTCGGGCTGTAGTCATGTCTAAAATCTCTGTGGTAATGAACATGAGAAAAACACTTTTGTTGGCCCCCCCTTTTTCTTGGCCCCCACTTGATGGATCGCCCCATAACTTCCCATGCACAACAAGATTCAATGGGACACTTTTTTGGGGACATTTTATGAAAATTCCTGAAACAGCTGCAAAGATATAGGCAAGTCAAAATCTATGGAAACATAGACCTAACTATAAATCCCTACTGGTGACCGACAGTAGGTAATATATATATATAAGCATTGAGTTCCTAGACGTGAGGGTGTATATTAAAGATGGGAAGGTAGCGACCACTCTGCATAGGAAAGCCACTGCAGGTAATTCCACGCTTCACGCAAGCAGTGCGCATCCAAAACATCTAGTTAGAAGCATCCCTTTTGGCGAACTCTTACGGCTTAAAAGAATTTGCAGTACACAAAGAGATCTTGATGAATGCACACAAAAAGCACTCACCAGATTTAAGAGGAGAGGATACAGTGATTCTATTCTTAAGGAGGCAGTAAAGAAAGTTGGAGATAGACCTAGGGAATCGTTAATGCCAACGGAAGAGGAAGGAAGGAAATCCAAGGTAGATGACAATGCCCCCAGATTTATAACTACCTACAATCAATAAGAAAGAAAGATCAGGTCAATCATTAAACGCAATTGGCCCATTGTACTCACAGATGGAGAACTGGCACATAGACTCCCCGCAGAACCAACCATTACTTACAGGAAAGGATTATCTATGAGATCTCAGATTGTAAAGAGTAGCCCTGAATTGATCACTAAAAATATGTGGCTACAACCAAGACTAGGATTTTTAAAATGCTCAACATGTAGAGCATGTAAATTCGGAGAAAATACCACACACTACTCCACCCCATTTAGCCCAAACATGTCTATTATCAAGGGTAGCTACAATTGTAGGACAGAATATGCGGTATACGTACTAACATGCACCTGTGGCTTGCGATATGTGGGTAGTATGAAGCTACAGGTGCATGTTAGAATATTGCAGCATTTGCGTGCAATTTTGAACAACGATATCACATACCCGGTCGCACGACATTTCAAGTTGGAGCACAATAAAGACCTGAAGTGCTTGAAATACTTTGTCATAGATGCCATCCCTAACCTCCGGAGAGGAGGCAACAGAGAAAGGCTGTTGTGAGAATTGGAGTCCTGAATGATCCTTGAGCTTGACAGTAAAGCACCCAATGGGTTAAACAATACGGATGATCTTCACAACTTTCTGTAATTATGAGCAATACATTAGGGTTGATATTCCGAGAAATATTCTATAGAAATAATTTTTTTTTAATCACTCAATTTTTTGGTTTAAATGTGGCCCCAATAATCTTACCATCTAGTTCCACGTAGAATGAGACGGCAGAAACCTACAAATAAGAGATTTAAGATATTACTACTCCCAAACTAAGCAAATACGCTATATATCTTTTTTTAAAAATCCCACTTGTGCAATATGTGTAGCACTTCCTTTTAGCACGTAGCACTTTCAATTTTGCTATTTTGCACATACAACTGGAGCTACTCAGCACTGTAGCACTTTTCAAACAGATGTGTACTCTATCTTTAAGTTATTTGTTGAAAAACAATACAACAATGATAATAATAAAATTCCAAAGAGTTAGCAACCTCCAATCGCAACAAATATGCTTTTTGAATAATATGTCTAATGTTATGAGCGATCTCTTCAGTGATATCGAGGGAACTTTATTTCAGCATTTATGCAGTTATATAGTAACATGTCTGTTCCGTCACATCTCAGTTTTAGATATGTTCTTTATACATGACTTGACAGCGACATTTGCACAACATTGCTTATGGGACCATAAGCAGGCATTAAGTTTGGCACTAATGAATATCCATGTTCTGATTAAGTTATTTATTGGTATATTTAAATATTTATTGATGTATTTATTTATTCATTTATATTTATGAATGGATATTTAAACCTATCTTTGACCATGAATATCGCTATGAGACACAATGTATTTGAACTATTGATGTTGCCGTAGGTTTTTGTTATAACAAGGAGAAAACAGACTAATGATAGTGCTTGGACACAGTGCAAGTATTTTGTTTGTTTCTATGTGACACATGGGTGGTGAGCAAAGCATTTAAAAACATGGCGGACTGCGACTCCGTATGTGATCAAGGACACGTGGTGTCCGAAACGCGTCAGAACAGAGGCTTGTGAGAAATAAAGATCTTTTGCCATTTACCCGCTGGAGTTCGTGACTCTCTTCTCGCCGGAAGGAGGTTTGGGGAGCCTGTGGTACTTCAATATATATATATATATATATATATATATATATATATATATATATATATATATATATCCACCTCCAATCCCGCTTCCTCCAAAGAAACGGGTCTGACACAGCTAGGGTCGTGATGCAGCAAGGTTTTAATTTCCACCACAAAGCACACAGATATAGCGTATCGTCATCAATCTCGCACCTGGCAGACGCGTTTCGGCGAATGCCTTCTTCCATGCCAGTGCTGTGCTCGACTGTCAATTAACTGGCAATTCGCGGGGTTTATTAAAATACTTCACGGAGGCTTCTCATTGGAGCAGCGATGTCATCACAGAAAGAGGACTTGGAAAAGTAAGTACTTTCCTCTTTCTCTCCTCCGTTACACCCCAATGTGCCAATATATATTTTTTTTAACAATGGCTCTGCAGCAGAAAGGCACTCGACAGCATCAAGGTAATTCCTTCATTTATTAGCATACCGAGGGTGGCTTAACATCCGTATTTTCATCTTGCTTGCCAACGCGTTTCTGAGCTGTCTGCTCCTTCTTCATGGGCTATGGCAATGCGGTATTGTTAGGCTGTTAACAGTCCCGTACCTCAGCTGCCTTTAGTAGTAGCAGCTACAGGTGTGTCAACTTCGTAGCTTGCTCACAATGAATCCTGGGACATGTAGTTTTGATCAGCAATGTAAAACACCCACAGTGGGTTCCGCTATGCCACAATAATTAAACAAGATCACAGTGGTTGAATCCAGCACCACTGCGATATTTAAAGCACTCCAGTGTGCCCCAGCATGTAATTCCACCCTCGCAATTGTCACAATATGCTGTGCCGTCTTCCACCTCGGGAAATCCCTGGTTTGACGGCCCCTTTCTCCAGCGGCTCCCTCCTCTATGACAAGGTGGTGCTCTTCCCACGACGAAGCTGTCGTGTGAAATTTTTAACAATGGCTCTGCAGCAGAAAAGCACTCAACAGCATCAAGGTAATTCCTTCATTTATTAGCATACCGAGGGTGGCTTAACATACGTATTTTCATCTTGCTTGCCAACGCGTTTCTGAGCTGTCTGCTCCTTCTTCATGGGCTATGGCAATGCGGTATTGTTAGGCTGTTAACAGTTCCGTACCTCAGCTGCCTTTAGTAGTAGCAGCTACAGGTGTGTCAACTTCGTAGCTTGCTCACAATGAATCCTGGGACATGTAGTTTTGATCAGCAATGTAAAACACCCACAGTGGGTTCCGCTATGCCACAATAATTAAACAAGATCACAGTGGTTGAATCCAGCACCACTGCGATATTTAAAGCACTCCAGTGTGCCCCAGCATGTAATTCCACCCTCGCAATTGTCACAATATGCTGTGCCGTCTTCCACCTCGGGAAATCCCTGGTTTGACGGCCCCTTTCTCCAGCGGCTCCCTCCTCTATGACAAGGTGGTGCTCTTCCCACGACGAAGCTGTCGTGTGAAATTTTTTTAACAATGGCTCTGCAGCAGAAAAGCACTCAACAGCATCAAGGTAATTCCTTCATTTATTAGCATACCGAGGGTGGCTTAACATACGTATTTTCATCTTGCTTGCCAACGCGTTTCTGAGCTGTCTGCTCCTTCTTCATGGGCTATGGCAATGCGGTATTGTTAGGCTGTTAACAGTTCCGTACCTCAGCTGCCTTTAGTAGTAGCAGCTACAGGTGTGTCAGCTTCGTAGCTTGCTCACAATGAATCCTGGGACATGTAGTTTTGATCAGCAATGTAAAACACCCACAGTGGGTTCCGCTATGCCACAATAATTAAACAAGATCACAGTGGTTGAATCCAGCACCACTGCGATATTTAAAGCACTCCAGTGTGCCCCAGCATGTAATTCCACCCGCACAATTGTCACAATATGCTGTGCCGTCTTCCACCTCGGGAAATCCCTGGTTTGACGGCCCCTTTCTCCAGCGGCTCCCTCCTCCATGACAAGGTGGTGCTCTTCCCACGACGAAGCTGTCGTGTGAAATTTTTTTAACAATGGCTCTGCAGCAGAAAAGCACTCGACAGCATCAAGGTAATTCCTTCATTTATTAGCATACCGAGGGCGGCTTAACATCCGTATTTTCAACTTGCTTGCCAACGCGTTTCTGAGCTGTCTTCTCCTTCTTCATGGGCTATGGCAATGCGGTATTGTTAGGCTGTTAACAGTCCCGTACCTCAGCTGCCTTTAGTAGTAGCAGCTACAGGTGTGTCAGCTTCGTAGCTTGCTCACAATGAATCCTGGGACATGTAGTTTTGATCAGCAATGTAAAACACCCACAGTGGGTTCCGCTATGCCACAATAATTAAACAAGATCACAGTGGTTGAATCCAGCACCACTGCGATATTTAAAGCACTCCAGTGTGCCCCAGCATGTAATTCCACCCTCGCAATTGTCACAATATGCTGTGCCGTCTTCCACCTCAGTCAGCCAACCTTCTACTTTCTTGTGTTCTGGACTACTCTTGACCAAAATGTTTGCCATAGATACTGATTTCCTGAATGTGATAGAGGGGAATCCGGGGAGGGAACTTCCTATAATAAGATCTTCTTTGACTATATGCCAATTGCGGTGTATAATCTTGCGTAATTGGCGTTCCTGTCGACAAAATGTTAAGATTAATCTCACCGGCTCTTTGGAATTGCTTGAATCTATCTCACTGACCTTTTGAGACCTGTCCCTGTACAGTAAAAGATCTTCTCTGGCCATTGCTCTAGATTTACGGATGGCTGTCTCAATTGCGTTGGAGCTGTAACCCCGCTGCAAGAATCGTTCCCTACTTTCAGATTGATGTTTTTCTAACTCTAGGGTATTGCTACAAATCTTGCAAAGCCGCAGCATCTCCCCATAGGGGATGCTGTGGATTAAATGAGGGGGGTGCGCGCTTGACGCATGCAACAAGGTGTTGCCAGCCGTTTTTTTGCGGAAAAGGGAAGTTGTTAAAATATTGTTAACTACTGTGACTTTTACATCTAAAAATGAAACACATATATATATATATATATATATAAAATTGGCCGAAATACAGTTTTATAGATTTACTCATGACAAGATTCTTAATGGATTGCAGTTACCCAGTTCAAGGCAGTTCACTTTTTGGACAAACCATAGTGTAACTAAGCGCTTAATCAGGGGGCATGACTATTCAGGGGCCTTTCCTTTTTTTTTTTTTCCAAGCCATATGTGAAACAAACATTATATACATGATGACATTAGAAGGGTAGACAAAACCCAAAAAAACCAAATAAGAAGTAAGAGAAATAGAAGAAAAAAATGAAAATCTTATAACTAAAAGCCAAGAGTAAAAGACATAAAAGAAAAAGAAACACCGTCATGGGTAAACAACGCCTTATTGCTCCCATAACTGGTCAGTCCAAATCCGATTAAATTTCAACCAAGAACGCGGTCCCCTAGTTTTAGCCAAAGCAAGTTCCATCTCAGAAACCTGTCTAAATATAACCCATAATTCATTAACACTAGGACTGATAGTATCTACCCAGGCTCTAGCAATACATAAACGGGCACAAACAATAATAATAGTTGCCAGGAGACTCCAGTTACTAACAGCCCCACTTCTGATCCCAAGAAAAATTTATTTTTCAGTGAGCTGGTAATTAGGGCTCAGGAGTGGACTGAGAATACTAGTGACCCCCCTCCAGAATATGTTGAGCTTTGGACAATCAATAAACAAATGCCTGAGGTCTGCAGCATGTAACCGACATTTCGGACAAAATGATTTTCCGAATTACCAGAAGCCCACTTAGATATAACCGCCGGAGTGTAGTACAGCATGTATACAGCCCGATGCTGTTACAACTTTAAATTAACTGATGTTACCACTTGATCAAGTACTTCCATACTCTCCCAAATGTCCTCAGCAGCTATTTCAGCCTGTAGGACCCGGCTAAGTTTAGCCGCGATTTGTAAGCTATCATCGTTTGCCCAAGCCAAACATTTTTGATAGACTGAGCCAATTACCCCCCGACCGGTGCGTGTATATATTCCGGCCAGTATTTCCGACAAGTTTGGCAATGTTAATAACTTTTTGCCTCGTATAAAATAATCCCTAACCTGTAGGTATTTAAAGAATGTTTTTTGCGAGAGGCCAAATTCGTCCTTAAGTGCAGTAAAAGAGCGGAACCCCTGTCCATCATAAAGTTGGCCCAGTCGGATGATGCCCTTAGATTGCCAGTCTTAACCAGTACAATCCTGGAATATGTTGGGCATCATTGGATTGCCCCATAGCACGGTGTATTGATGCTGCGCCGGGAAAGAGTATTGCTTACAGATGTCAAGCCAAATCTGATTTATGTCTATAATTACCTTAAACTTTACCCGCTTGAAGTAATTAGGGTCAGCAGTTTTATACAACATAAACCCCACTATTGGGCTACAAGCAAGCTGATAAGGTAGCAATGTTGGCCGGCATCCAGTCCGCAGAGCAGGCCATGGAGCCGAATGGCAAAAGAAGCCCAAAAATAGAACTGAAAATCTGGGAGCTTGAAACCCCCCTGTGCATATGTTAATCTCATAAACTTGAGAGCCCGCCGGGCCCGCTTATAAGCCCATATGAAACTACCTATAACACTATTCAATTTCTTGAAGAAGGACGGGGGGGCGCGTAGTGGTATAGAGCGAAACAAATATAGAAATTTAGGGAGGATACTCATTCTTATAACGTTACACCTCCCATAAATACTTAATGGTAGTCGATGCCAGCTGCGCAATTTGGCTGCGACAGTTTTCAAAAGAGAATCGTAGTTTAATGTAACAATATCATTAACCTGACATACCCCAAGATAAGTTGCACACCGGGTAACCCCCAATGTTGTAGGGAGAGCATCAGATTGAAAATTAACAAGTGTCTGGGTCTTGGTGACATTCAGCTTATAGCCTGAAAAGGAGCCAAATAACTCAGCCTCTTGCATAATGTGTGTGATGGTGTCGGCCGGATTAGTAGAGTAGACCGCAATGTCGTCAGCATACCCTGTAACCTTGAGTTCAATACCATTAAGACTAACGGGGATATCCTTCCATTAAGCTGTAAGTGCCTTATGTTTGGCTCGATGTAGAGAGCAAATAACAGAGGTGACAGGGGGCATCCCTGCCGTGTCCCGCGTTGTACATCAAGATTAGCAGATGTTAAGCCATTCACTTTGATTCTGGAAACCGGCTTCTTCTACAGTTTCTGTACCGCAGAGATGAACCTGGGGCCAAAACCGAGTGACTGCATGGTAAGCTATAGGGCCTCCCAGGCCACTCTGTCGAACGCCTTTTCCGTAGTCAAGCATAATCATGCCCATTTGTATATTAAGTTTACTCGAAACGTCGAGAGCCACGATAGCAGTGCCTATGTGGGCCGTTGTATCTCGTCCAGGAACAAAGCCGGGCTGCTGTGCTGATACCAACTTGTGGATAAAGGGAGCTAAGCGGGAGGCCAGGATTTTAGAAAAGATTTTGGCGTCCGCATTAATGAGTGATATTGGACGATAGGAGCTTCTATCGTCAACCGTTTTCCCTTTTTTAGGGAAGACCACAATATTAGTTATTCTCCATGAGTCAGGCGCATTGCCCCCATTGATAATACCCAAGCTGAGCCGCAGATAGACCGGAGCCAATAGGTCCTGAAATACCTTATAAAATTCAAGCGGGATGGCATCATCGCCAACCGCTTTACCCGAGGGTAAGGACTTAATAGCTTCCTCCACCTCAGCCAACAATATATCTTTCTGCAATTCATCATCGTCAAGGCAATCCAAGCGAGGCAGAAGACTCGCCTGCAAATATTCAAAGCAAGTGTGTTGGCAGAATGAGGGAGCAGCTGTATATAAGTCAGCATAATACAGCCTAAATTGCTCCGTTATATCCATTGGCTGAGTAAATGACTTACCACCCTCCCCTCTGATAATTTTGACATTGGTCCTGGCCTTTTGATCGGCAACCTGAAGGGCTAGCACCCGTCCCACCCTCTCCCCATATTCGTATTGTGCAGCTTTATGTTTATGATTGTTAGAAGCGTTCTTATCCACTAAACCCCTGTTGATTTTAGATCGTATTTTTAACATCTGAAGATAGATTGCCTGCGCACCCGCATCACCAGCAGTAATTGCCTCAGCATGCTGGCGCTCTAATTCTAAATGCTCTCGCCGAGCCAGTTCGGTCGCCTCTGTAGCCGGTCGATTTTGAACCAAGATAAAACGTAGAGTTTCCCCCCTGACGAACGCTTTCATACAATCCCATACACATGAGATATTAGCCGTGCCTAAATTGTTGTCTAAATACTCCCTCAAAGCCCCTCTGATATTTGCCACATACTGAGGGTTACTAAGTAAGTATCTCGGAAATGTAAAAGGCCGGGTAACTTTTCTAGCTCCAAGTTGTCTCTGTAGGGTCAGCATGACAGGATTGTGATCAGAAATGATCTTAGGACAGACCTCCACCGAAGCATTTTCCAAAAGCGACCTCTTGGTGAAAATCATATCTATACGAGAGTACTGTTTATGTGGATGTGAGTAGAAAGTGTAGCCTGGCAGTGTAGGATACAGCATCGCCAAGCATCGTCAAGCTGGTGAATATGCAAAAGCTCCTGAATTGCTGCCCTAGTTTTAGACATTCTTGCCCGACTTTTACTATTAGTAGTATCTATTTTTCTGTCCATTATGCAATTAAAGTCACCCAAGATTATAAAATCCCCATCCCAGCCCAATAATTCAACACTCAGTTGATCAATAATCTCAGGGCAATCCAAGTTGGGACCATATACGGCACAGATCGTAGCAATGCGACCCGCTATCAGCAGCTGGACTATAGCCCATCTCCCCCTGCTATCTGACGATGTACGCATCACTGTAGCGACTAAGGTCCTTGATTTCAGCATAGCAACCCCCCAGATAGAAACTGTCTGTGATGTGCAAACTAATGTGTCATAGCCAAGCTGTCCCAGCAACATCCTATCTTTATATGCTAAGTGGGTTTCAGTTAGGCCGATTACTTGTGGTTTCAAAATACAAAGTTCCTCCCTGATTAAACGCCACTTACGAGACTGGTTCAACCCTGCGACATTCCAGCACATAACTTTTAGGTCTGACATTGAATATTATAAAACTCTGACATCTTAATTTGGACATCTACCCTTCTAACTGTTAATTGGCTTTTTACCCCCCCACACCCACAAACCCCTCCGTCACCCAGTGGAAAGCAAATATCCATCACGTGCACCCTCCCCCTTGTCCTAAATGGACCCTCCCCCCAACCACCCCAATACCTGCTGAAAGGAATCATCCCACCCCCAAGCTGTCGCTGACTGACAGCTTTAGTGGATGCCAACCCAGCCCCCCCATGGCCCAGCTGCCCCCCACCGTCCCGTCCTGCCTGCAATTAGCAACAAAGAGAAAAGCCCCTTTATCCTTTTGTTTTTTTATACACTCATTGATAGCCCCCCCACTCCTATGCCTCCAACGATTTTTACCCACCCCCTTTTGAAATCTAGGTCTAGAAAAAGTAAAGATAAGGAAATAAAAAGGGGAGGCTATTAAAAGAGCGGAGGGAGAGGGTGGAGAAAAATAAGTGAACAGCCAGTCCTGTTGTACTCAGTTTCTGTCTTTTCTATGCCAGTGCACTTGTAGCGCCTCCTCCCGCGGCCTCAGCTTGCCATTTCAAAAGAACCTGTCTGGCCTCCTGTTCAGTATTGAAAAAATACGAGCGTCCATTTCTTATAATCTTCAGGCGTGCTGGCTCCTGTAGATAGACTTGCGAACACACCAATTTAAAAGGATCGATTAGCTGCCGCATCCTCCAACGCCAGTCCATTGTGGACTTGCACAGGTCTGAGGGCACAAAAATAGTAATAGTGTCCAATTTGACAGGAGCCGAAGGGCGCGCCTTAGTGTAAATTGCTTGGCGCAGCAAGAAGTTGCCCAAACAAATCAAGATGGGACGTGGTCTAGGTGGATTGTCACGATTCCCTTGTGGAATAGTAAAGGGTATACGATGTGCCCGTTGAACTTGGGAGTCCATGTCCCAATCTGAGAGATCAGGAAATGCTTGTTGAAGCAAACTAACGATATATGCCCGTGGATCCGACCCCTCTCTCCCCTCTGGTATGCCGAAAATACATAGATTGTGGCGCCGTTGGTGGTTCTCAAGATCCTCAACCTTAGATTGCAAGAAAGCCACCTGAGTCTCGTATGCTTTCGCAACCCCGGCCATGTGAGTATTAGTTTCTTCAACTAGCGCCACCCGTTCTTGTAATTCCGTAACGTCAATAAACAAAGAGGCAACTTTGCAGGTAACTTCAGTAAGCACAGTCTTGATGTCTTGACTATCCACCTTTGCTTGACTGTAATATTCCTGAGCCTCAGTTCTTTGAAGAGACAGCGCCTGTAGGATAGCAGTTAGAGAGGGTATGTCTGACTCACAGTGTTCCAAGTGACTCACTTCAGGGTTTGACGTGCTATCCTTTCTTGCACCTGAGGTTCCGGGGACAGATGTAATCCTAGTCTCAGCCAATTCTTCGCCATCCCCCTCAGATTCACAATGCCGACTGAGAACTACTGGCAAAGCATTTGAGGCCGCCGCAGGAGAGGTAAGTTGTTGGTAACCACTCTCGTCCCTCATCAGTGAATTTGAGGCCATACTGCCAGGATTGGAGAGTCTCGAAACAATAGCTTAGGCTTCACCTTTCGATGCCACCCATTTTCGCAGAGGACTAAAAGTGGAATCCGTCTTCGTTTTATTTGAAACATCACTTTTAAGTCGTCCCGCAACAGTAGTGGGGGGCATAACCCCCCCACCACGACCTTTTGCGCCTTTGCCCGTTCTGGCCCCTCTGGTGGTTTTAGGACCTTTCCCCCGTAAGGACTTCGCCTCCACCACCACCGCTGCTGCTGGTGTACATGCAGCAACAAGGGCTTCAATCTTTTCATCATTGCTCCTTTTACCCCCTGTCCCTCGTGCCACGTCTCCTGACTGTAATAATACTCCCAGCATAACGTCATCAGGTACATCCTGAAGGGCCTGATCCACAGAGACAAACATAGGGCCGTCGGATACCACTGGTCCGTCATTACAGCAAGTTGAAAATTATGGCATTAGACTATCCCCTCCTGCTGCTCCACAAATTAAAGGGTTGAAATCCAACTTATGATGTGAACCATTATTGTCATTTCCCTCATGACTGACACTTGGCAAAAGGTCAGCCTGCTCCTGTTCCTGAGGTATTTGCGTAGTAGAAGTAATCTGATGCACCCCGTAAAAGGACCCTCTGGCCGCACCGTATACTTGACAGCACGTGCGCCCTACAGTGAGCCATCCACACATATTGTGTTTTCAAAGAAGTCAAAAGGATGGCATTAACATAAAGTATCCGTACTCATCGGAATAGGAAAGACCAGAGGCTCCACATGTTTGAAAATTTGTAACATCCTGAAGCATATATTGAGAACTAATCAAGTCGGATTACGCTTCGGAGGAAAGCCATGATAATATTCTCATCTAAGGACTGATATATTCAATGATTGCTCAGGAGAGAACGTAGTATTAGATTTGTACTAACATCGTAATATTATATGGTGACATCGGTAGACCTGAAGAGTTCAACAGTACACAGATTAAGTCTGCATAGAGCAGACCAGTTCCCCCATCATCCACCCGTTATAAGTTAGAAAATAACAGGTCCTGAAGAAGATGGATTAATTATTCAAACATTCCATCGAAACGTACGTCGACCAGCTAGAGTGTGACATCCCAGCTATCAGCACAGTCATCAGGGGTTGATTTCATCACCCGTGTTCTTTCCATCTGTGCTTGTGGTGTTGTTCTGGGGTGTTGAGTGTGTGTGTATTGTATGTAAGGGTGCCAGTTGTGGATTGTGAGAGGTGTGTTTGATGTGGGGATGTGAAGAATGATATTGTTTTATTTTTTGTAATTTTGTCCATGTTGTTCCTACTTGTGTCCTTTGGATCATGGCTGTTTCTTGGCAAATTGTGCAATTTTTGTAAAAATAAGTTGTCTTTTGAAAAGTACTGCATATTTATTTCCAGTATGAAATATTTTATAAATAAATCAAAAAGGAAAAATATGAAATAAAATAATGATTTACTATTTCTGGTGTGGAGAATAATGTTGTTCTTTTGGATGCCCTATTTCTGAGCTTGTCTTAGCCAGTTTAAAAAGAAATATAGGTCTAGAGGGTTCGTTTTTGTTGTTGTGATTATTTTTCCCCCTTGTTCCTTGACCTGTAAAATTACTCTCTCTAGGGGGTTGCCTTTTTTACTTTCGTAGTAGAAGTAATCACCACATCGGGGGAGTAGTCGCTGGCACTACTTGTTGAATGACTCTCATTTTTGCCAGCTATGTTACTCTCGTCTTGAGACACAAGACCATTACGATCATTAGGATTCGCCATTGACTTTACAGGATGACCATTCCTCTTTGAATCCATAATGCCAACTGCAAGTAGTCCCCTATCATCCAAACCATCCGGTACAGCAGCCATAAGGGCTTCAACCATCTCTTGCCCAGGTATAGAATTAACTGAGCCACAGGACCGGAGTACCCCCCCAGCCCTGCCAGAGCGGAGTAGTCTCAGGATAGGTCACCCGAGCGTAGAGCTGGATTCAGGGTCTACTGTAAAATCCTGACCCTCATGCCCACCTGTGCCGACTTCCTCAGGGATTGGACTACCGCCATGTATTGCCAAATTGTCCCCAATACACCCTGCCCCTTCTAGACCAATGTATGTGGGGGGACCATAGCAACAATATGGGGCAACACAAATGTCCACTGACCGGTACTTGCTGAGGCTCAGCGTGTAGCTCGAAAAGCAGTCGCCGTGGTGCAGCAGAACGTCAGCCCAATATGTGTCCAAAGCGCTGCTCGACCCGCATACACTAAACTACGTGTAACGGCTGAACCAAGCCACCACATTGATGCAATCAGCGAGCGGCAAGCTGTTTGATGCCTGTTGCAGAGCCGTCTCCACAATTCAGCCACCGCGTGTCCGTGAAGCCGTACCACGGCGCCGCGGTGGAGCTGCCAGGCTGTCAACCTATCTGCCGTCTATCGTCACCAGGTAAGCAGGCGTGGTGGTGGTGGCCCCCAGGGCTCCAAGAGCCTAAGGAGAGGGGCCTGTGTGCCCCCACCTTTTTTTAAAGTATGCCCCCAGGACCAGACCCATCCAGGGGCTCTATTCAAAACCCACACCTTCTATTGTTTTATTTTTTCTGCAGATTCACTGCTATGTCGTGTTTCTGCAATTTTTTTTGTTTAAATGCTCCCAGAGGGACCAGAGCTAAGGGGTCAGGGTATTCCTACCCTACTCCCTTTTCTTTTTTGGAATTTTTTTGTGGCTTCCTGGTTGAAGTGTTGGTAGCCAATTCGATTTGAGCACGGGGATCCGCGTCCCTATACATATACAAATTTGAATTTCTTTTAATAAATCGAAAACTACTGAACAGATTTACACCAAATAACAAAAAGTGTTCTTTCTGGACCAAGAGCTACCTTTCTGCCAAGTTTGGTGTAATTCCGTCCAGCGGTTCGGGCTGTAGTCATGTCTAAAATCTCTGTGGAAATGAACATGAGAAAAACACTTTTTTTGGCCCCATCTTTTTCTTGGCCCCCACTTGATGGATCGCCCCGTAACTTCCCATGCACAACAAGATTCAACGGGACACTTTTTTGGGGACATTTTATGAAAATTTGTGAAACGGCTGCAAAGATATAGTCAAGTCAAAATCTATGGAAACATAGACCTAACTATAAATCCCTACTGGTGACCGACAGTAGGTAATATATATATATATATATATGTGTGTATGTATGTGGCACAAGAAATCAGGAAAACAAGTGCGCAAAACGCAAAAAGGGGGCAGGGTAGAAACACCCTGACCCCCTAGGCCTGCTCAGGGGGTCAGGGTGCATGCGGGGTTTTATTTATTAATTACTTGGGGGGCCTCTAAGGCCCCCCAAGCCCCGGGGACCGCCACCCCCCTGGGGCTTTAAGAAAAAAATGGTGCGGGAGGGCTCTGGGCCCTCCCGCAGCCCCGGGGACCGCCACCCCCGGGGCTTCTTTTTTTAAAATAATAATTACCTGTGTGGGGGGGCTCCAGCCCCCCCACACGCCCCGGGGACCGCCACCTCCCGGGGCACTAATTAAACAAATGTGGGGGTCCGTTTTGGACCCCCGAAGCCCCGGGGACCACCACCTCCCCGGGGCTTTGTAGATGTTGGGAGGGGGGCCGCGCGGCCCCCCTCCTGGAGCCAGTGATGGCCCTGGGGACCACCACCCCCCAGGGCCGGCTCCTGCAGTGTCCCGGGGTGCTCACCCCCGGGACACTGTAGTTTGCTATGACAGGACGGGAGCCTCAGGATTCAAGGGGAGTTAATCCCCCGACTTCAGTGGTGAAGGGAGGGGGCGGGGCTTGAGGTGACATGTGTGCAAACAGGCCCGTGGCGCGTTTTAAGATGGGGAATTAAATCCTCTTCAATCCTGAGGGTCCCTGGGGGCCAACTAGCCCACCAGGTACGTCCAGAAAGCGCCACAGAGCTGCGTTGCAGAGAGGTGTAAAAAGGGGCGTGGCCTCAGAACACCTCTCTGAAACGCAGCCCCCTGGCGCATATTGGAGGTTCCTGGTGGGCTAGTTGGGCCCCAGGGACCCTCAGGATTCAAGGTGAACTAATCCTGTAACTTAAAACGCGCCACGGGGCGCGTTTGCACAGTGGTGAAGGGAGGGGGCGGGGCCTGAGGTGACATTTGTGCAAACACACCCTGTGGCGTGTTTTAAGTTTGGGTATTAAGTCCCCTTGAATCCTGAGGGTCCCTGGGGTCCAACTAGCCCACCAGGTACCTCCAGTAAGAGCCACAGAGCTGCGTTGCAGAGAGGTGTAAAAAGGGGCGTGGCCTCGGACCACCTCTCTGAAACGCAGCTCTGTGGTCCTAACTGTAGGTACCTGGGGGGCTAGTTGGGCCCCAGGGACACTCAGGATTCAAGGGGCGCGTTTGCACACATGTCACCTCAGGCCCCCCCTCCCTTCTCCACTGTGCAAACGCGCCCTGTAGCGCGTTTTAAGAGGTAGTTTTAATCCCCCTGCCCTATTATGTACTAGGGACTTACAGAGGAGGTCATGCTAATCACAGGGGTACCCCAACGCATAGTGTTCCCTAGTGTATGTAGGTGTTTTCACTGTATTCTAAGTGTGTTTTAGCATAGCACTGGCTCTGGTTAGTCAGAGTCAGTTACCACCAGTACACGTCGGAAAAGTTGTGGGCACAGGATGATTTTGGAACAAGGCCTCTTTCTGCTCCTCTGTTGGTTCTTTCTGCACATCTTTTGCTTCTTCCTGCACTTTTCTTCGTCTTTGTGGACTTCTGTTGCTTCTTTCTGCATTTCTTTTGCTTCTTTCTGTGCGTTTTTTCTTCTTTCTTCACATGTCCTACCTCTGTAGGCATAGTTAGAAACTAGCATTTAAAAAACCTTTGAAATTCACTTAAAAAACCATAGGTTTCAGGCACGTTATAGTTAGAAATTAGCATTTAAAAAACCTTTGAAATTCACTGAAAAAACCATAGGTTTCAGATACGTTATAGTTAGAAATTAGCATTTAAAAAACCTTTGAAATTCACTGAAAAAACCATAGGTTTAAGGGACAGTTATAGTTAGTTGGACATTTCACTCGTACAAAACCCGTGAAATTCCCCCGTTATAGTTAGTTCAGCTAACTATAACTCGCGCCCCCGCAATGCACTGCTGATGACGTCACATATTACATCACTCATGACATGGTCAGTGACATCACTGATGACATCACTGATGACATCTCAAATGACATCACTGATGGCATCACTGATGACATCATCCATGTGATAATTTCATTCATCTTGTCACACCCTAATATAACTTTTGATACACCCACTCTAAATTACAGACTGTCATTCTCAAAACCATACACACTCCAATACCAATATCTGCATACCCACTCACTGATTCTTAGGTCTACACACACACATCTACACACTCACCCGTACAGTCACTCATACCTACGGTCACTCAGTACAGGACTATCATATGCACTCATACACCTATATAAACACTCACACACCTCCACTCATCCATAGAGGTAGTCACACACCTAGTCAGTCATGCAAAAAAATAATCACACACCCATTTACTCACCTATACAGTTATACACACACCAGCTCACTTACTCATACAAATACTAGCACATTCTTACGCTCTTATACAATAACTGATACAAGCACACACGCATCCATACAGCCACTCTCACAATCACACACTCTCACTTATAGCCTTTTAAATACTCTAACACACATATATACTGCCTTTTACATATGTAGTTACTCGCACATGTACCACTGAGATATACATTCACTCACTAACACACCCATACAAACACTCACCCACCCAAGCAGTCCATCACAGATGCACTCTTCAAATCATGCACCCAGTGAATCACACACTCACACATCTATGTACAGAGTCACACACACCCCACCCACACAAACACTCAGCCACACATACAGCTACTCAGAGGACCAATCAATAACCCATATAGACACTCATGTAGCTATTCGGAAATCCATGCATCCACTTATACACCAACAGACAGACGGATACAGACATTCACACAGTTTAGTCAGTAACCCATGCATTCAGTAAGATACGTTTAATCACTCACTTGTAGAGTCAGTCACGCACCTACTCAATCATCCATTGAAACACTTATACACCCAGTCATTCTTCAATACGCCTTTGCCTATATATATTAAACATATTTAAACTTTACAGAAACACACAGTCACTGCATGATGTCATCAGTGATGTCATTTGAGATGTCATCAGTGATGTCATCAGTGATGTCACTGACCATGTCATGAGTGATGTAATATGTGACGTCATCAGCAGTGCATTGCGGGGGCGCGAGTTATAGTTAGCTGAACTAACTATAACGGGGGAATTTCACGGGTTTTGTACGAGTGAAATGTCCAACTAACTATAACTGTCCCTTAAACCTATGGTTTTTTCAGTGAATTTCAAAGGTTTTTAAATGCTAATTTCTAACTATAACGTGTCTGAAACCTATTGTTTTTCAGTGAATATATATATATATATATATATATTCACGTTCTCCAAGCCTCCATGCAGCAAGGACTTCACGGCACCATGAAGAAGAGTCTGAGCAGGTAATTTCTTCCTTTTTCAAATATTTATTCAACCTATGTATATATATATATATATATATATATATATATATATATATATATATATATAAAATTGCCCGAAATACAGTTTTATAGGTTCACTTCTTGGACAAACCATAGTGGAACTAAGCGCTTAATCAGGGGGCATGACTATTCAGGGGCCTTTCCATAAGCTTCTAAACCACACTATATATTTGTATGTGTGATAAAAACGTTCTAAAAAATGGTCAAGAGGACCTGCAGTTTATGATACTGAGGGATGGAATACACTTCCATGAGATGTGCAGGCCATAAAGGGCTCGTAGGTGCCCGAAGCAACTTATTTCAGTGAACCTTTAAATAACCTTAATTTATTGCCGCTCTGTCAATGCAAGGTATGAGCAAGGCCCTAAAGCAACTTGGAAGGTATCTGGTGCATTACATGTTCTACATATCACAATACAACGCAGGTTATTTGTGCCTCGGGTCGTGCAAGACCATACAACCCACCCTGTAATTATGAGGTATGCTTATTTGGGAACATCTTTTCTTACCCAAGCCATCCAATTAGACTAAAATTGCAAGCACGCTCACTATACACGAGAGCTCACAAATCATAACTACAGCACATTCTGGTGTTTCCCACGATAATAAATCTTGATTTTGCTGCAATAATGTTAATGGAAGATACATTCACTTGGGTGGCATTCAGCTCTATTGTGCTGCAGCTATCAATTTAATGTGTGATCATTGCATGTTTAGTGTTTCCATTAAAACGGCTTTGATTTCTTTTAGAAGCTAGTGACAGATTTTCTGTAAAATGGATTTAATATTTTCAAAGTATTAAATCGGGTGCTGTTCTATCCATAAACCAGTAAACAATTTCGATAAATGGTGCCAATGTTGCAGACCATAAAATGTGCGGTGACTTGGTACTGGGCTTTCTATTTTAACGCTCTGCATCACTACATGCATTTTATATTGATCCTCAAGGCAACCCTAGAGGTCTACCGAAGTGCCCAAGAAACAGAAGAACTCACAGTTGACCACATTACAAGCCTCATAAGTGGCTCTAATTAGTAAAGTTGTATATACTAGTATTATTTCTTCGTTTACTACTGTTAAATGTGTGAGAGTGGGATGCCTGTAATGAAGAAGACAATGCAGTTATTTATTCGTTAGCTGTTTGGACATGGCACTACTCAAAGGTTAAAGGTTTTTAGGTCTCGCCTACGCAGCGCGCATGCGCTGCATAGGAAAAATACCTTTTGGAATCGTTTCGGCTTTTCAGACAAAAACGTGCACGCGTTCCATTGCCTTCAAAGGCAACGCGTGCACGTTTGGCGATTCACTTGCGGGAGCGAGCGGCGCCATATGGTAGCAATTATCGCTCCTGGCGCCGCTCGCTCCCGCAAGGGAATAGCGCAGGACCCCTCCTCTCCCCCCTCCCCCTGCTGCCGTGCGAGGCGCGCGCGCTTGTTGAAAATGACAGCACCCCGCCATTACCATCCTTTTATAGCCTCAGAAATTGCACATGCCTCACTTTTCTGGTTCCTATCTGCCAGAGCCTTTTTTTTATTTCTCTTTAAATTCCGTCAGCGCTCGGATAAGCGCATTGCTAACACAGTATGATTGAGCTGTAAAAGGGGACGCTGTCGCCTCTAATCTCTTTTAATCTCTTTTATGTAGATATGGAGGCACTTCCACACTCCACTTCACTCCGTTCCCCCCAGCGCAGGCCTTCCACGGCGGCCCGGTCTGCAGGAGCGATGGAGGCCGTCGAGCCGGGTTTCACAGGGGGTGATAAGACGATTATCAACCCAGCCGCCAGACCTTTTGTTGTTCTTTGTGTCAGATTAAAAATATGCCTCTGGAACTTCGTTAGTGAAAAAAAATGCTTAAGGTGCTTAATCAGGCGTCTTGGCTGCTGGAGCGGGAGAAGGCGTAACCTATATTGGCGGAACTACATGAACATGTCTACACAGGGAGTCCAAGTTATCCATTGTCTCTTACCATGGAAAATTATGACTAAGAATATTGAAATGTAAATTTTAACTTTGGATTTTCTATTTTGGGGTGAGGGGTCATTTACGCAGCAGGCAGCATCTTAAAATATGGCCATTTTTGTTCCTGTACAATAGATTTTGAGGCTCTCCTTTTCCTAAGGAAGGCCTGTCAGTTGCCTGATGACAATGTCTTAATCAGCTCAGCAACATCGCTGTAATGCAAGTGTCTCATTGACGTTCAGCAAAATATTTGCACTCTCCTCCTGTTCTAAATGGAGACCGGAAACATTAGGCTCTTAAAATATGTACCTAACAAGCTGAGAGAGGAACAAAATGTTCTCTAAAAAAATATGGATGCAGACAAAAATGCCCTCTAGACCACTGAAATTAACGTGTAATGGAAAGACATTGGTAGAAGACATTAAATCATCTTCATCGATCATGAAGAGGCCATTTCCAAGCGCGCCTAAGCCTTGTGTGTCTAGTGATATATAAAACCCTAGCCAAGCATTACAAAACCACAAAGGCTCACCAGGGGGCCACAGGGGGAGCTTTTGCCTATTTTTTTATTCAGCAAGAGTCACCATCAACTATCCTTGATGTTCTTATTAAAAAGTCGTTTTGCTTTTTTGGTACTCAGCTAGATATCAGAGATTCCTCTTTGAACATCATGGCTGAGTTGACAGCCCCCAAATGCTGCTTTTCGGGGTTGGTACTGGACAAATAGCAGTAAATCCGTGCAATGATATCATTGGCACAAATTATTAGTCAGCTATCACATATTTGAGGTCATTCCCATTAAATATGCATAATTAGCAAATAATAAGCCTAAACAAGCATTGGCATAGCCAATAGGTCTCGCTTTTGGGACCTTATAAGTATTTTGTTATGCAGCACAATATCCTTGGTACAACAACATCAACTGTTGCATGGCGAAACACTTATAAGGTCCCAAAGGCGAGACCTATTGGCTATGCCAATGCTTGTTTAGACTGGTTGGAGCTTACTGACATTGATGGAACTCCTCCTGTACAGGGAAGTCACCAAGGAATAATATGTTTAGTCAGGAGTTCCAGAAAGGTAAGACATTAGGGGTTGCAAAGCATTTAAACTGCCCCGTTTGTAGGGTTTATACCCGATTTTCGGACAAGCTCTGAACCACTGAAAGAGTTTGTTGTCTTAAAGCGATAATGCTTTACCTCAGGGAGGTCGTCATTGGTGCATAAGAGTATACCAGATCTTGGTATATCACAGTTACCCAAAATATAGTGGAGGTGCAGGGCGATCAGAAAAGAAATTATAAAGAAATACTACAGTAAATAAAGTAAAATGGTTTAGGAAAGCAATTTTAGTTTAGAAGCATCCATTCTTTGACTTACAGAAATAATGAATCGCATGCTGTCTTGGTCTTAATACAGTTCCTTGTAGTCATCGTGATGGCAACTGAGGATCTGCAGATTCTGTGGCATATTGTATTCACATTTTCTTCATAGTAAAAGTGAAATGAAGCCTTGTTGTGTGAGGGCAGGAGGTGAAGAAGAGGGGCACAATTTATTCCAAGACATGGCTTGCCCAAAGCATTTGTTAACAGCAACAGAGCATGTTCAGCCCTTTACTTGTGGAAGAGAGTTATATGCAGGGTGACTATTTTCCAGGATGCACAATATGTCATTAGGGTATGGGGTGAGAAAAAGTGGTTTATGCCACATGTGAAATCCTCGGTTTTTTCAAGCAACACCCAAATCAAATTGAGTGGCGAGTGAGTGACAAGCAAATATTTTCACTGCAAATGTTAAAAAGCTAAAATTACAAAAATGAATGAGCAGCGGACTCGAGTAAACTATTGACCTTTATTCCAAGAGGCAACTTTGTGAAGGACTTGCCTCAGTGCAGAGACTGCTCCAAATGAGAATATGGCTGATTACTCTCAATGATCTCAGGGTGCTTATGGCAACAGTGATTGTGATAACAACACAGTTGGCCTCTATCTTGTAACGGTAAAGTGTGTACAATGTAAGGGTTGCAATGGTGGCATTCTTTAAGTAACATTTGTATTCACTATCCTAACAAATCTATTGTTTTTCTATCTGAGAAAAGTGAACAGATGCTCAGATTAACTAAATGTAATGCAATAAGGCACTGCATCAACAAATCTGCGATATGCAAGTTTGTAACATGAGTCATGCATAACATTTACAACGTAATCCTGTTATTTGACAAAAAATTTAATACTAAGCAATGTAAGGCACTGTTTGGGTCATTTAGGGCCTTATTTTGAGTTTGGCGGTGAGGGAGCAGGACTGCCCCGCTCCTGCACCGCAAAACCCGTGTAGGAAGGAGTTTTCTCCTGGTCTGGCGGGCAGTTCGCTGGCGTTCCCAGGGCGAAGCCTATGAAATATGACTGCTGCAGTCCATGCTGTGAAGGTACTGGTGTGCATGCACACAGGGGACCACATGATGTGCCCTCCTGTGTGCATCCACATGGCGTGAGACACCAGGGGGCGCTGTAGTGCCCCTTTTGTTTCCTCACCACCACACTTTTCATGGCGGTGTGTTTGGCGGTGAGGAAACTCATAATATGCTTGGTGGGCCGCAGCGGCCCCACCAAGCATATTGCAGCCTCAGGACCGCCGCCCAACCGCCAGGGTACGGCGGTTCCCTGGCAGTTGCGACGGTTGTGGTGGACCTAGGGTGGCCGGACCACCCTAGTCATAATAAGGTAGTTGGGAGACCACCACCGTGAGTCTGGTGGTCCGTGGACCGCCAGACTCATAATAAGGGCCTAAATCATCTATGCTAGCAATAAGAATCTGAAGTTCTCAGAAAAATACAGAAGACAACGTGTGGAATTCCTTGATATATAGATTGTGGGAGTACAAGATCATATAGAAGTGGCGCTGGAAAACCCACAGCCAAAAATACCCTGTTAGAATTTGGGAGTTTTCACCCCAATTGTCAGAAGGACTCTGTCCCCTTCGGAGATTTTTTAAGGATTCGCAGGAATTGCACAAAAGTGTAGGATTACATCGAGAATGGAGAGAAATTGAAAAAGAGACTCATACTTCGTGGCTACCCTAGAAGACTTGTGAGTCAAGCCTACAAGAGAGCTAAGTTTTACAATCGAGAATATTTCTTCACAAAACAAGACAACAAAGTAGATGAGTAGAAAGTGGTGTGTGTTATCAACCACTCAAACCTTAATTTCAAAATGAAAAAGGTCTTTGATAAAAATTGGAACATCCTCAATACCAATGAAGAAGACTGGGTATTGGAGAAACGCACATTTGCGTATAGGAGAAATGCAAATCTAAGAGACAAATACACGCATGTCACAAAAAGAGAAACTACATCAGAGTACCATCACGGGTTTAGCCCCGGTGAAAGGCAATCGTCATTGTGGTACCTGCCATGCCTGTGCCACAGTGATAACAACAGAGAAGTGGGAACATAACTATTCCATTATGTTGCATGATATGAAAAATTGTAGGAGTAGCAATATTGTGTATTTAACCCTATGTCCCTATAACCATGGCTATGCTGGAGAAACAGGTAGAGAATTTTGTACAAGATATCGAGAGCACAAGTCCACTATACTGACTAAGAAAATGCAAGCTTCAGTAGTCAAGCACTGTATGGAAATGAACCATAATGAGACTGAACTAAAGTGGCTAATACTGGAAAAGGTTAAAAACAAGCCAGACAAAACAACGCAAAGAAAGAGAAACTTTTTGGATTTTTTCTCTTAAAACTAATAAACATGGGCTAAATGAGAAAATATTATGGCTTGAGTGATAACCTTAGAAATAGCTCAAGTAGGCAAAACAATATCTGTAGCGATCCCCAACACCATGTTGACTTGCCCATGTTGTCATCTTCTTTGATCTGAATCCCTGCTTTAGATTAGTGCGATCGGATGTTGGGGGTGGGCCGCGAGGTAGACTGTTCGAGCAAATCCACTGGTGTTTAGGGTGTTTGAGAGACATGGTGTGTTATGTCCAGAGAGATGGTGGGACCTCACATGTTGAAAATGGAAAACGGAAGTGGTCACCGTTCTAGATGTCTTTATGGTGAGGTGGAGTGTTTGAGAAAACTCATTGGTGCTTGCGCGCTGAGAGACACCTTGCATAACGCCCGGAGAGAAAGTGAGGTTTTGCTTGCTGAGAACAGAAATGGTCACCACTTTAGTTGTTTTTTTGGCCCGCGTGCTAGGACGTAACGGTTTAAAAACACGAGACACAGGACACATGCTTGCTGCGAACATTGGATCACAGAAGAACTTAGAAATCCGTAGAGAGAGGTAACGGTTTGTATGGTAGATGCTTTGATAAAGACTTTAATATCGATAGCCAATTCAAATCGGCAGGAAGAGTGCGATAGTCACAGGTTAACAGCGTATCAAATAATTACGGTGGACTCGCAAGTGAGTTACTGAATACTATAGAGTGAGCGAGACTCTCTAGGGACCTCTGTCTCCCTTCATAGTTATGTTTTATCTTTCGTGTAGAAGAGAGATAGAGATTGATACCTGGTAGGAGCAGAACCATTAGAGGCTAAAAACATGTCCCTTGGAAATTGGAGAAGCCTGATTGAAGGTAATGTTTGTAGAGGTTCTGCTTATGCTAGCCTCCCCTCATGGTGTTGTACATAGTACTATGTAATCTTATAGAGAGAAATCATGTGGGGCCTAGGCCCTAATCAAATACCAAGAAGGCATTCCTGTTGCCGTAAGACTGTCGCTAGGGGTTCTATTGCAATAGCAAACAACAACAGAGACAGGGGACATACCTGCCTAGTACCTCTGTGTACATTGTAGGGTTCCGAGATCACACCGTTTGTCCTCACTCGTGCAGTCGGGAGCGTATATAGAATTTTCACCCATCTAATCCAGTCTTCCCCCAGTCCCATCCGTTCCATTGTGCTTTCGAGAAAGTCCCATCTCACCGAATCAAATGCCTTCTCTAAGTCTATTGATACTATCAGTGCATCTGGGTACTGGTCTTGGTCTGGGTGAAGTAGCACAGAAAACAACCTCCGCAAATTCCCTGAGGTGAATATGGTTGGCACAAACCCATTCTGGTCTGTGTGTATTAAGGTGGTCATATATGGCAAAAGATGTGTGGCCAAGATCTTACTCAGGATTTTAAAATCTGCGTTAAGCATCGAGAGTTGGCAAAAGTCTGATACCTGTGGGTGTGGTTTTTCAGTTTTGGGGAGAGGCACAATTAGCGCATCCCTGGTCGAGGAAGGCAGTTCCCCCTTATCCCAGGCCTCAGTATACAGCTCTACTAATTTTGGTGCTAGGTTCTGGGCGTAGGTGGAATAAAACTCCACCGGCAACCCATCAGGGCCTAGAGTTTTCCCTTGAGCCATCTCTTTTAGTGCTTCCCTAATCTCCATCTCGGTAACTTGTCCCCCTAGAGTCTCACGTTGGTGGGGTGGTATTACCGGCAGGGGAAGGGGTGCTAAGTAGTTTGTTATGGTCTCTCTCTGTTGCGGTCAGGGTTCACAGTACAGTTGGGTATAATTGGATCGGAATGCGTCGTTTATTTCTCTAGGGTGGTGCGTGATTCCCCCCTCTGTTAGTTGTATCTGGGAGATAGGGGTTCTCCTGTGCTCAGGCCAGATCAGCCAGGCGAGCAGTCTACCCGCTCTACCTCCCTCCATGTGCACCCGTCCATGGTACTTCCATGTGTCAAAGCCTTTCAATCGTTCTAGGGCTTCATCATATTTTTGTCTTAGGTCCCTTGACTCGTCCCGAGTGTCCTCATCTGTGGCTAATCGAGCTTCCCTCTCCTGTAGCTGGGTTTCCAGGCAGGTAATTTCCCCCAGAATTTCCTTCCTTATCCCTACTTTATGGCCCATAAATTGTCCTCGTATCACCACCTTAAAGGCCTCCCATTCTATCGCCCTGGAGGTGGAAGTGTCCTGATTAAATTGGAAATATTGTATGATGGCCGTCTGTAATGACGTACGAAATGGGCCATCTTCCAGGAGGACAGGATCCAGCCGCCATGTGGGAGTCAACGTGGGCTCCGATAAAGGGTGAAAACACAACAACAAGGGGTTGTGATCTAATATAGTTCGCCCCAGGTATTCTGTATGGGTTACGGACTGTCCCACACTATTGGAGCAAGTGTACATGTCTAGCCTGGTATGCAATTTGTACAAATGGGAATAATACGAGTACCACCTCTTATGTCCATGTTGCAGTCTCCAGATATCCCCCATGTCCCATTCCTCCATCCACTCTCGGAATCCCCTAGTCGCCTTAGTTACCGTGGTGTCGTTCAGCGGGGGAGTTGACCTGTCCATCTCTATATCTGACACGCAATTGAAATCCCCCCCGAGCAACATATGGGAAGTGTCGAGTGTGGAGAGCTGCTTTGACAATCTATGTAAGAACTGGACTTGATCATGATTTGGTGCATAAATGCTCCCAAGTGTAAGTTCCCTGCCTAGGATCTTTCCCTGTATCAGGACATATCTGCCCTCTGGGTCCATGAGAACTTTGCTCACCTCAATGGGGGTGCCTGCTCTGATCCATATTAGGGTACCCCTCACAAATGAAGAATATGTGGTAGCATACAAGTGACCCCGCAATCGACGTCGGAGTCGGGCGCTCTCTTCCAGTGTGAGATGTGTTTCTTGCAGCATCACTACCTGTATGCCTCGGTGTGTGAGGTAGCTATGTATTTTGTGCCTTTTGGACATTGACCTCATGCCTCTCAAGTTCCAGGAGAGCATCTTAATATCGTGGTGCACTAGTGACAAGATGGGGATTGTTGTGAACTATATCTCCCCTTCTCCCCCCAGGTCCCTCCATTTCTTGCAGACTTCTTGGCATACAATATTAACAATCTGACAGAGACCACCACTTTTCCCCAACAAGTAACTCCCTTTCTTCCGGGCAGCTCCACAACGGCTGGTCGTCCAAACCTTTAAAAAGGAAAACAATTAGTACAAGATTGTCCCAATTTCCCATCCAGTCGGGACTATTTTGGTGGGGGTGTGTAGGGTGTTAGTCACTGCATGCAGTATCAGCTCAGGCCTCAGTATCTCTGACAGGGATCCGCTTACCTCCTGCCACCGGGACCATGGATCTCATCTGTCTTGTGCTTGATTTTTCTTACTCTGGAGCACGGAGGCCAGCTTAGATAATGTTGTCTGCCGTTTGTGGAGTCACTTCTGGCATATTCACCTCGCTTCTGGCTTAGGTCCCCGATTCAGAGTCCCCCGCACTGTACTCCGAAGTTTTGTCGGAGTTGCTCTTCTCCGTTTGTTGTGTCAGGACTTCAGCCACAGCTTGCAGGGCTGCTTTTTTCTCCTGTGCCGTTTGTGATGCAGTGGGTTTCCGTAGTGGGGTTCTCCTGGATGAGCACCGCAGCCATTTTCGTTGTGGCTTAGGCGGCTTGGAGCCGTGTGGTTTGTCTTGAGCCATAGGGCCATCCTTCTTGTAGGTCTCCAACCAGGTCCACACATCCTCCGGTGAGTCACAAAAGTGCGTGGCTCCATCAAGGGTGATTCGTAACTTTGCTGGGAACATTAAGGAGTATCTGATTCCCTCCCCTCTTAATGCTTTCTTGGCCTCTAAAAAAGAAGCACGTTGGGCCTGAACTTTAGCTGTGAAGTCCGGGAAGATGGACAACCTGCTGTTGTCCATAGGATAAGGTCCATTAGTGCTGGGCCTGTTGTATGAGGATGTCGTGATCTTTCTAGTGCAAGAGGCGCACCACAACCGGCCGGGGAGGCCTCCCCGGTGGACACGATGGGACTCTGTGCGCTCTGTCTAGTGCAAAGAAGGGCGTCAGCAGGCCCGGGGCCACAACGGTCTTCAACCACTCTTCCAAGAAAGCCACCATATATGTGTTTTCCGTATTTTTGAGGAGTCCTAGCACACGTATGTTATTACATCTGTTTCGCCCCTCGGCGTCCTCTGCCAATCTTTCCAGGGTAGATACTCCTGCTGCCAGATCCTCCAGCCTGTTGGATGAGGACGTGCAGTCTGGTTGCATCGTTTCAATTGTTTGTTCAACCATTTTCATCCTATCCACCAGTTTGTGGTGTTCTGCCTGTAGTAGTCCGAGGCCAACAGATACTGCCCCTATGTCCTGCTGTAATGCCGTTTTTGTGTCTGCGATGGCCGCTAATATTTTATTGAGGTGATTATGGAGGGCCTGGTCTGCTTGCCCCAGGTCCTCAGCATCCGCAGCAGTAAGTGGGGGTTGCATTTCCCCCTCTTCCACAGGAGCACCTCCCTGTTTTTGCCGTGCTTTACCCATAGTGAGAGCGTGTCCAAATTCTAGGAGGGTCTCTCCCTGGAACCCAGTGGGTCCTCAAGCTCCCTCTCCGGAGAGTCCAGGGCTCCCCTCCCATAGTGTGGGGGTTTATTGCCGGTTCTCTACACGTTCTCTCTGTGGAAGTACTTCGCTGTCACATTTACAACTTCTTCGGCTCGCTTGCACTGCCGCCGCTTGGACTCGCCGCACTTTTCCTGGGGGGTTCTGGTGCAGTTACCTCTGGCCAAACCTTGCATGTACCTTCATTGTGACCAGGATCCTCCCCAGTCACCATGTATTTGCTGACAAGGTAGTTTCCACCCATGAGCGGAAGGGTTTCTCAGAGTATGGGCGTAGGATCCCGAGAGCAAGGTCAACGTTTCGCCATTGTCCACCCTGTCGGTAACTCACTACGAGGGGTGTCAAAGTTTATGGCGAGCCCACTTTGTCCCAATGTTTTGCCAGGATATGGTGTTCTCTGGCTTCTGGCTGCCACAATGCCTGGGCTGGGCCTCAGCAGCTCCCACCCTGAGCGATCATGTTTCCCGGGGGGGGGGTGGACAACAGGGAGGGCCATCTCCTGGGCGCTACGGCATCCTGACCTCTCCCGCACCTCTCTCAGGATCTGCCTCGTGTCGTACAATCCTCTATTTTCGCCACAGGCCTCATATACTTTCCTCTCAGGCCGTCGCGTCTGTCGGGGGTCCCTTATCCCCGGATTTCAACACGGTGTAGGCCCTCTCCTCCCGGAGCCCTCCACAGACTTGATCTCTCATGTCTATGTGGGGGTATTTGTAAAGCGCACTGTTACTCCAAGGAGTGCTCTGGCACTAGATGCAGAAGGGTAGCAGTGGGAGAAGGGGGGGATTAAGGGCAGGAATAGAGCCAGGTTGATCACTCATGTGCAGCCTCTCCTCTTATTTTTGGTGCTGAGGGTGTCACCGGCACTCAGTCCACCAGCAACTCCGTATGCCCCGAGAGTAGGTAGGCTACAGGTGAACCGCCCATTACGTTGTGGAGCCCACACTGTTAGGCCCGCCTCTTGGGTCGCTGGCTGTCTTCGGTCCAGCCCTCCGCCGTTCCGCCACAGGTGCCGGGATCTGAGCTCTCGGCTCCCTTCCCCCCGGGGTGCCCTGACTCACTTGATTCAGCTGGCTCGCATCCCCAGGGTGTTGCCGATGCCTCTTCCGAGCCCGATGGGGGCCCGCTCCGCGGTGAGGAGCGCCGCACCCCGACTACACCCGTCCGGGTGCGCATCCACTTTACCCTGTGGTTTCAGGCCGCTCACGTCATCTGGCCGCGTACCGCTCTCCACTGCTCTGCTCCCTCTCGGTTTGCTCCTCAGCTTCTCCTGCTCTTGGCGACTTATCAGAATGTCGTCCTGGTGCCGGCAGCAGGCTATTTTCTCAGGATAATTGTTAGGCCTCTGCGGAGCACTTCGCTCACACAGCCGCCATGATTCGCATTCAAGCCACGCCCCCTCCAAGTCAGAAAGGGTTTGATCTGTCTTTATGGGTGGTAGACTGGCTCTGACTAGATATTCCTGCGCTTGCAAAATGCAAATAGAGGATGTTCAAGATTAAGGTTACCCGCAATAAGGACTGCCCAGTGTTTGAGAATACGTTTTTTCAATTGATTTGAAATTGGGGAAAAATGTAATGACGCAGACTAGACGGTCATTGTCTTTTTATGTTTTGGGAGTGAAAAGTTTCTCTCTAGGACAATACCAAGTTCTCTTCATAGATTGCTTCACTAGTTTGCAAGTGTAGCTCCTGGCACAACGTTTCTTGGCCAGGTAGTTGGCCTCCTGAAAGAAATCTTGTTTGAGAAAATAGTTCCTGTAAATGTGGAGGAACTGGGAAAATGATAAGGAGTCCTTTACTGCTCCTGGATGATGGCTTGTGTAATAGAGGAGAGTATTTATCTCTGTGGGTTTGCGGTACAATGATATGAATAATTCCCCCTCAGAGTTATAATTAACAGGTCCAAAAAGGCAATTTCTGATCTGCTGTGGGTGAGTTTAAATAGCATTCAACTGCAAATAGTTTTGAGCCAATTACAGAGGTCTGAGAAGGTGCCTTCTGAACCATGCCAAATCATGAAAATATCATTGATGTATCATTTCCAAATGATAATGTTATCATGAAATGGGTTGATATTTGAAAGAATGTTGATGACTTCTAGGTGATCCATAAAACAAATTTGCCAAATTAGGGGCATAAATGGCCCCCATGGATGTTCCTTTGATCTGTTAGAAAAAATGGCCATGAAAGTAGAAAAAGTTGCTAGTGAGGCATAGTTCCAGGAGTTGTATGATGAAAGACATGGGGACAGAGTGTGGGCGTGTTCTACAGTCAAGGGTTTTCTCGAGACATTGATGCCACCCGCCTGTGGGATATTTGTGTACAAGGTCTCAACCTCCAATGTACAGAGAATGCTTGTGTCGGGTCAAAAGAGAAATGTTCCACTTGATTGATCATATCCATGCTATCTTTTACATAGCAACGTGTTTTGAGTACAAAGTCCTTGATGAAGTAATCTACATATCAGCCCAATGGTTCAAGAATGGACCCACAACCAGAGACAATTGGGTGCCCAGGCGATGCCTCAATGCTTTTGTGCACTTTAGGTGGAGTGTAAATCACAGGAGTTCTGGGAAATTTGGTGTTCAAGTACAGAAATTCATTTTGGGTTAAAAAAATGTCAGTGTTACCCTTCTCATTCAGGTCAAGAGTCAAATTTTGAATTTCCTTAGTGGGGTCAGAACCTAGTCTTAAGTTATGGACTGTGTTGGCAAGCTGCCTGGCAATCTCAACTTTGTACAGATCTGTGTCCTGGACTGTGATTCCACCACTGTTGGCCACTGGTTTTATAGCCGATAATTGGTTGAGTTTCAATTTATTCAGTGCCAGTTTTTCCTGAGCAGGGAGATTGTAGGGAATGTAGTTACATTTATGTTCCAGATCGGTGATTTCATTGAGAATCAGTCTCTCAAAGGTATGTATCTCTGGGGGGCAGACAGCTGTGTGGTGGGGAAAAGGTAGATGGAGGTCAGAAATGTGTACTGGTAGTTCATGGGGTAGTCAGATTCTCGAAAAAGAAGGGATGAAGGTGAATTTTCCTAAAGAACCATGAAGTCTCACTCTGGAGTTCAAGGAAGTTGGGCCAAATTGTGGGGGCAAAGGATAGGCCTTTACTAAGAAGTGAAATTTCATCTGAGGAGAGTTGGTGAGTAGATAGGTTAAAGATTGGCACTGTCTGGCATTCCCTCATAGTAGAAGGAGATCTGTTGGTGGATCGAGCCCCTGTTACAATTGGTAATATTTCTGACATGTCTGGTGTTCACCTGGAGCGCTGTACTAGCACTGTGTCCGTCCTCTCCCTCGTCTGGGGGTGTCGTCCTTGACCTCTCCCTAAAAAAGTTGCATTGGATGTGTTTGAGGAGGGGCTCATCCCTTCTCCTGTGTCTGAGATGTCTGATGAATCACCAGACGTGTCTGAAAAGGAGACAACAGTGTTCTGTTTGTTAAATCTGCCCCAATGGCGTCTAAAAATTTGTTTTTGTGCATGCCCTAATGCTATAGAAGCCTCAGTGAGATAAGGGTATGTTTCCTCGAACTTATAATTTATGATATCTCTTTTTACTTTGTTAGTCTTTTTATCTTGTTCAATTCTATTGAATTCAGCCACTGTCTTCTGAATTTTCTCAAGGAGGTTTTTGACATCTGTTATAACGCTAGATTCGCTAATCTGTTTCTCTAAGATATTGATTTCTTCTGCATGTTTTTTTGCATGTTCAATTGCCGTGTCAATACCAAGCACCATCCAGTGCCTGTAGCATGTAGTCCCTATGAAACTGAACCCATGTAAATATTTCTTGTGATTGGTAAAAACGCCGGGGACATTCCTAACCTGGAGGCTGACTGGGATAGTGTCAGCTCTAAGGTACTTGGTTAACATGTGTATCATCAGCTGCAGTCTAAAACCATACAATTTCTTACATCTTTCGAGTTGTTCACCAAGGCTGGAACTGACAGATTGCTCAGCAGACTCTTAATAGGTGTTTGGACAAAATATCGGCAAAACATATTATGATACAATTTTTTTTTAAGAATATTGAAGGACAAATTATCATTTTAGTATTATTTTTAATATTGTTGTAAAAAATATCAATGTAGAAAATATTGCAGGCAATATCATTTGTAAGTGTTAAATAGTATGTAATATATTTTAGTGTGTTTGATTCTATATGTTTATTAATTGTTTTATTGTGTTTTTAGTAAGACAGTTTATTGGTTATGAAATTGTTGATTTTTGTATTTTTTGTTGTATAAATGTATATAAATAATGGTTTTATAATTTTTTTTAGTCATGGGATATTGGGTTTTTAGAGGATAAGGGTGGGGAGATTTTTAAAAAGTGAATATTTAAAGTACATTTTATGTTAAATATTTTAATGATATGCAAAAAATTACAACTTATAAATGGATTGTGTTACATTAAGGGGCCGATTGCGATGTCGGTCGGAAAGCCTCCGCGGTCTGAGGTTTGCGGTCCGACCGCCAAATTACAATGTCAGGGGTCGGAGTGTAAACAGGCCGGTCATTCCGACGCAGTTCAGACTGGCTCTCGGAGTCTTCCAGCCGGTCAGACCCGCACCGTAATCCTCCATGGATTTTATTTTATGATTGATAATTTTGGATTATTATTGTATTTCTTATTTTTCAGTTTGAAATTTAGGAGTACTAGTAAATATTTTATTACTATTATTAGTTATTTATAGTAATAATAATATTTTATATATTCTAATGTTAAATATAAATATACGTTTGTAGTTTTGGTTGGTGTTTATTTAAATTACCTTTTAGTTTATTTTATAGTTAAAACATTGTACATGAGTATGGGATATTAATTGTGTATTTAAAATATGTAATTTGTATAACCTTGTTTAAAATGTTTTAGATTGTAGTGGAAATAGTAAATGTCAACACTTTAGTGTCCATCACCCTCTTTAAATCGCTTTGGATTGGAGTGTGAGTAGTAAATGTCACGCCTTTAGTGTCCAACACCTTCTCCCAAAATGGTTAGATTGGAGTGGGAATAATATTTTGCACCTCTTTAGTTGCCCAACATTTTCTCCAAATTGGTTTTGATTGGAGTGAGAATAGTATATGCCACCCCTTTAGTGCCCAACCTGCCCCTAAATTGGTTTCGATTGGTGTGGGTATAGCATTTTCCACCCCTTTAGCGCCTCACACCTTCTTCAAATTGGTATAGATTGGAGTGGGAATAGTAGATGTTACCCTTTTAGTGTCCAACACCTTCCTTAAATTGTTATAGGTTAGTGTGGAAATATTAAATGACACCCTTTTAGAGTCCAACACTTTCTTAAAAATAGTTTATGCTGGAGTGTAAATATGTTTTCTTGTAATTTTATTCTCAAATCCTTTGTTTTAATTTTATTTATATGTAGTAGAAATAGTTTGTGTTATTTCATTAGTGCTTATGCTTTTTAGAAATATAATGAAAAATAGTTGATTGTATGGTTGTAAGCAATGATATCATTAATTGGCTTTTTTAATAGAATAAAGATATGTAACACAGTTTTCTAATTTTATTTATGTTTTCAAAGTGTATTTAAACAGCCTTAACAGTGCAGGCAGAGCCATAAATGCCATTTCCCTGCAAGCTCAACCATGCATGCCTTAACCAACCACATACCTTAACCATGCATATGCGTGGTTAAGACAGTGCGCGGTCTAGATCCTGGGATGGGCGGGCCCAGCAACAGGAAGGATTGGGAGAGGACGTAGTGAGGTGAGTGGGGCTGGGGCCTGGTTTGGGGGTGTGGGGGCAGTTTTTATGTGTTGGGTAGTTTTAAGGGCTCGGGGGGTCCGGGTAGTTTTTAGGGTTGGGGGGGTCAGTGTAGTGTTCAGGGCTCAGGATTGGGGTAGTGTTTAGGGCTCGGGGGTCTGGGTAGTATTTAGGGCTCGGGGTATGGGCAGTCTATGGGGGGTCGGTGGTGTTTAGGGCTCGAGGTCAGGGTAGTGTTTAGGGTTCGGGGTCGGGGTCGGGTGGTGTTTATGGCTCAGGGGGTGGTCGGGTAGATTTTATGGCTTAGGGGGTTTGGGTAATGTTTAGGGTTCAGGGTGATTGGGGCAGTGTTTAGGGCTCGGAGGTCAGGGTAGTGTTTAGGGGTCATTGGGGGAGGGTCCGGTAGTGCTTAGGGCTCAGGGCTGGAGGGTTGGGTTGTAATCTTTACCACAAAATTGCATGGAAAAGGCATGTGTGGTAAAGGAATGCTCTGTTTAGATGCATTCATTGTTGGCGCCGTATAGTAGAGGCACGCGTGATTTAGCCATGCATGCCTCTGTCATTCAACCTTTATTGTGAATTGTCAATTCGAATCAGTCTAATAGCCGACCTGCATCTTGCGAATGGCTTTTCCCCTCAAAATACTATGTACTTTATTATGTTTTGTAGTTTTTATTGAAAAAAACTAGCCATGAATTCATCTTGCCTTTGTTAAGGTATGCCCAGCCCTGATGTATTTGCAATTATTGACTGATGTTTATGCCTGCTTCTCTGTTGCCAGTTGTTTAGAAGCCACTGTTAAATAAAGGAAATCACTAACCAGAACATGCATTAATGCACTTTCTTAACCTTTTAATCTTGTTATGTTATGTTAAAAAAGTTTTCTAAAGCGCTCGTACACCAGTTGGCTTCATGGCGCTGGTTCTAGGAGGGGCTGTTGCTAAGTCGGTCACAGTTTATTCGTAGGCCTGAGTGTACAACCAAGTTTTAAGGGATTTCCTGAATTTCAGTAGATTGGTACTGGACCTGATTTCCAAGGGGATGGAGTTCCATAATCTAGGAGCCAAGGTAGCAAACCTACTTCCCCCTTGTTGCTTCAGCTTAAAGGTGGGGATTACCAGAAGTTGAAGATGGGCTGAGCGAAGATTGTGTGATGGGGAATAGCGTGAGATAAGGCTATCTATGAATCCAGGGCCCTGGCCGTGAAGAGATTTGAACAGCAGACAACCAACTTTAAAAGCCCAGCGTTGAGGGATGGGGAGCCAGTGCAACTTCCTTAGGAGAGGGGAGGCCTGATGCCACCTAGGTTGATGGTGAATCAGTCTAGCTGCCTGGTTCTGAACCATCTGCAGCCACTTTGTGAGACCGAGAGGAAGGCCAAGGTAGATTGCGTTGGAATAATCTAGGATAGGACCATGGCTATCACAACTTGTATTAGCGCTGCTTGGGTGAGTAGCCTACTTATCTTTCTAATCCTGCGCAGCTGGAAAAAGCAGGAGGAAATCACTGAGCCTACCTGTGTCTTCAAGGATAGATCATTGGATATAGTGACACCAAGGCTCTTGGCCGAGGGAGAGAGGATAGGAGGGGAACCTAATTCGTTTGGCCAATAATGTGGGCCCCAGAAATTCTGGCTGCCACCCGTCAAAACCAGTTCGGTTTTTCCTGGGTTCAATTTCAACTGATTACAGTCCATCCAATGGCAAATATGCTGCATGGTGGACTGAAAGTCGGAAACTGATTGGGGCGAGTTGTCGATCATGAAAAGCAGTTGTAGGTCATCAGCGCAGTTAAAGGTGACCACCTTCCTTTCCTTCAAAGACTTAATCAATGGAAGGAGGTAAATATTGAACAAGTGTGGGGAGAGCGAAGAGCCCTATGGCACCCCACATGTAGTTTTCACCTTGGAAGCCATGAACTGGCCCAGACGGACTGCCTGGGAGCGATTTTCTAAGAAAGAACAAATCCAGCTGAGGGCTGCGCCCTGTATGCCAGCATCCTTGACACGGTCCACCAAAATCCCATGGTCGACCGTGTCAAAGGCGGCCGATAGGTCCAATAGCACCAGGGCCTGAGGAATGCCCTTATCAGCCTTCTCCCGCAGGGAATCCAGTACAGCTGTGATTATTGTTTCCGTGGAGTGGGCGGGACGGAAACCCGCTTGGTGTGGATCAAGGAAGCTGGTTTGTTCCATAAAATTAGACAGACATTTAGCCACATGGGCCTCGAGTACCTTGGCTAGGTACGGGAGCAATGAGATCGGGCGGTAGTTTGAGAGTGTCTGGGGGTCAGCCCCAGGTTTCTTTAAAAAAGGGAGATCACAGTGGCCTCTTTGAAGGCCTTTGGTATACAGCCCTGAGATAGAGAGTTGTTCAATAAAGCAAGGGCTGGGCCCGGGAGGGCAGTAAAAACATCTTTTAAAATATGAGGGGAACACCAGTCCACGGGAGAACCAGATCTGACTTTGGACAAAAGAACGTGAAGGGCCTGGGCATCGATGGCCGAGAAGGATTCAAGGGAATAAGAATTCGTGGGCCAAGGGGCGGAAATTTCCTGGGTAATGTATTTGGGGATACTGGCTTTGATAGAGGAGATTTTGTCGACGAAGAAATTGTTCAGTGAGTCACATAGGATTTGAGAGGGGGTAGGCCTACTTAGGACTCTATCTGGGTTGGACAATTCGTCGACAATTGTGAAGATTTCCTTCGATTGGTTATTGGAAGTTAAAATTCTGGAGGCGAAATGCGCTGCTTTAGCATTTAAAATACCTTTTTTGTATTCCCTCATAGCCATTGAGTAAGTAAGTTTATCTTTTGGTAGGTAGTTCTGCCTCCACTTCCTCTCCAATTGGCGGAGGGCACGTTGTTGTGATTTTAATTCAGGGGAGAACCACCTCTGAGCCTCGAGGCGGCGAGTTATTCTTATTTTTTTCAATGGAGCATGTGTATTGCTGGCCTCAAGTAGCCAAGTGGAGATGGTTTCCTCCTGGAGGTTGGCATCAAGTGTGCCGTGAGGAACTGTATTAGCCAGTGTGGTGGGAAGGTCATTTTTGTCAATGGCATTCGATTTTCTTAACCAACCCCCCCCTTTAGTAGGGTGTTTGCCTGTAGAAGGGTT
This sequence comes from Calotriton arnoldi, assembly GCA_963921515.1. Classification (NCBI taxonomy): domain Eukaryota; kingdom Metazoa; phylum Chordata; class Amphibia; order Caudata; family Salamandridae; genus Calotriton; species Calotriton arnoldi. The sequence continues at coordinate 247,008 of CAWUFW010003446.1, read as the reverse complement.
AAGGAGAGTGAATTTAATCAGGTGATGGTCTGACCAAATACATGGTAAAACTGAGAGTCCGGACACTGCTAAATTAATCGTCCAGATTTGATCCAAAATGTGCCCTTTAGTGTGTGTAGCTGTGGATACCTGTTGAGCAAAATTCAGATTGTTTAATAATTCAGTTAGCTCAGCAGAATGCGGCCCTTCTTGTGTGTCGTTAGCCCAATAGTTAAAATCGCCTATCAGTAGAACTCTGGCATGGTTAGTTGCCAGGTTGGCCACTTGTTCGGCCAGAGAGTGAGGAAATAATGCCATGTGTTGTGGGGGTCTGTAAAGTAAGACACATATGAGCGGGGCAGGGGCAGATTCAAGTTTAATTACAGTATTGTCAACTGCAGGAAGGCAGAGTGGGGTAAGAGCAGTAAATTGGAGCTTCTGGCGGATGATAGCCGCAACCCCTCCCCCATTTTGCCTGGCGGTCGGTTGCTATGGAGAATATAATACTCGTTAGGTAATGCCGCCAGTATATCGGGTGAGGAATCAAGGGTGAGCCAGGTCTCGGTGAGCAGAAGAATGTCAGGCTTATCTGAGTCTAAGAGTGTAAAAATGTCAAGTTGATGCTTAATAAGGGAACGTGTGTTTAAATAATAAATTGAGAGGGCCGAGCTCTCGTGCTTTTGATGTTGCTGAGCAGCGTGATGTAAGGGCTGAATGTCTTTAGGAAATGATTTCCGTGGTAACAGAATTGTATGATGATTTAAGCTAGCACTAATGATAGGGTTAAGTTTGTAAGTGGTAGAGTGAAGCTGTCTCAGTTCCAAGGACGAATAGATGCGGAGTTGGGCATTGTGACTGGTCCCTGGGCACGCAAGGGCGCAGACGGGCACAGACGGGCTTGCCTTTGGCGCGCCCGCTGCGCGCGTCCGCTGCACTCCCGCGCTGCAGCCGGTATTTGTGCCTCTAACTCCTTCCCACGCCCTTCGTGATTGGTCTCTGCCCGGAGGGAGGACCGGAAGGCTAATCAGCTGAGGGCCTGACTCGGCACTAGCGCGGTACGTGGGTGGCTTTAACCAGCAGCGCAATCAAATTCATACAGTTGGCAGCAACAAATAGTAAGTAGCAATTTTAAAAAGCTCAATTTAAAAAAAAGACGTTGCAGTAAATAATTACTGTTTACAGGTAGCGGCCTCTACCTAGAGTGCCCGCTCCCGCGCTGCAGCCGGCATTTGTGCCTCTAACTCCTCCCCACGCCCTTCGTGATTGGTCTCTGCCCGGAGGGAGGACCGGAAGGCTAATCAGCTGAGGGCCTGACTCGGCATTGGCGCGGTACGTGGGTGGCTTTAACCAGCAGCGCAATCAAATTCATACAGTTGGCAGCGATAAATAGTAAGTAGCAATTTTAAAAAGCTCAATTTAAAAAAAAGACGTTGCAGTAAATAATTACTGTTTACCGGTAGCGGCCTCTATCTTATATAATTGACATGAATTATAGTACTGAATTTCAACCAAAAATTCCTGTTTTATTTGTTTTGTGTAAAGCAAAAAAACTCTCCCCTAAGACCTATATTTCTTTACAAAAGATTCAATCTGGTATGGGTTAAGGTACAGGTACAAAATTACAATGATATGACATTCAAATAAACATATACATATTTTCTTTTATAAAAATTCCTTTTATTTTTCATTTTAAATACTTTCTTATTTGTTATAGTCAGTGCATATCAGTTTATATTTTTAATACATTTACTAAAAGAACACTTTTTCTACAATTTTTTAATACAAAAATTATTATTCCAAACTATTGACCCCCAATAAATAAATCAATCTGACATCAAAACACATTCATTCCTTACACTCGCTCACAGTCATACAAGACACATATACACATTTGGGTATAAGGAACACATAGATGTAAAACGTTTCCAATGGACAATATTGATGACCAAAGCCAAAAGGTCTGGGCGCACGTGGTCGACGCGCGTTTCGGTGGAGTAACACACATTGTGAACCACCTTCATCAGGACCTCGCCCAAATAGAATACTGTGTCACTAGGACAAATCAGAACCGGGGAACTGAATTCAATTGGGAATGATGCCCTTTCTCCAAAGAAAATAGCTTATAGAGTTCTGGACAGCGAAGTCTATATCAACAATGGCTAGCCGTCCCCTTCTGACTCAAGTAGATGCAGGCTTCTAAATAATTTGTTCAATATGTTTGGGTCCCCCTCGCCAATAATTAGAATTATCAATGCTTGCGTGTTATATATTAAGTGGTCTTGCTCTCCCAAGAACAGAGTGTATCATACTCTAGGTCGTGGCAATGGAGGTATCCCTATAATATATGTCCTGGAGTATTCAGTAGGATAAAACTACCATGGATATACCTCGCAATAACAACCCCAAGCAAATGTTTTGTGTACCTTATATAGTTATGATTCATTTAGCCCAATTAAAGAAATTGATTGATTGATTGACTGACTGAAGAGAACTTTCAATGAAAGTTTCCACTTGCTGTAAGACATCTAATTCAGTGGTGAACGTAGACTTCTGTTAGGTTCAAAGAAAAAACAACTTTTAAAACTGTACTTTGTGCTGCCTGAGAGCACACCGGTTTTGCACTGGTTTTCCCAGTGGCCCTGCTCTAGAAATTAGAAATTAGAATACACATCTGAGCCTGGGTATTAACAACTGTTCTCTTGTAGGACAATGGCTTGCCTCTAGGAACAAGAAGGTTGAAATGGTACCACATTGCAAAGATTATTCTTCTGGAAGGGGGATACGAATAGCTGACTATACAGTGGACACCTTTAAATCTGCCTTTTTCAACATGGCGATCACAAATGGGGATCTCAAAAACTGAACCCATTCATGCATTTAGACACCCTCGGCTTTCTGGCTGTGCTCCTAGAAGGATAGTAAACCAGAACCAGCACTGTCTGAGAGGAAGACATCTTTCTCCACATTAGAGTGTCTTAAATCAGGAACATAGCCCACGCAGCAGGAAGAAGGCAGTGCATCATGGAAAGGTTTGCAGTAAACTGAGATAGGAAGTGCTGTCAAAGGAGGGTAGGGTTTGGCTGGAAATTTGCTAGGATTGGTTATTGGGAATTTTCCAATTGCTTGCTAGTGCAGCGAATAAGATGGAAGGGAAAGGGAGAATTCACTCTTACTTCCTCAGAATATTCCTGGTTCTGGGATGAAACAACTGGAAGAAAAACCCAAGGACTGAGGGACTTTCAGAACTGAAAAAAGTCCAAAGGTAAAAACTGTGCCTGGTGTATCCCACTTGCCCTACATGATCCCTGCTCCATTTGCAGTCAGCCTTAGATTGCACCTACTGTCATGGTCAAATATAAACTGTGACTTTCAATTAACGCTGTATATTTTCTTGGCACTTTCAGCTTTAAAGTTTAAAAATCCATATCCCTGGTTCCCATTATACAATTTTGATAATTGTTTGCGCCTTTTTGCTGATTACATTTTTGATGAATTTTCTAAATTTGGAAATGTTGTCTCCTTACCTTTAGTGCTGTTTGGTACTGCTTGAACTTAACACACATTTCTCTGAGTGGAAATGCCTGCTGCTTGTGATATTGCTAGCAGAGTTTGAGCAGTGATTCTTTTGGAACTATGTTGTGACCTAACCAGAATGTGGTTATTAAGTTGGTTGGGGGTAGCCCCCTCCCAAATTAATAATCCAGTTTCTGACAGCAGAACAAACTGAGTTTTATGATCTGCAAGGGCCAACAACAGGCAAAAAAAGCCATTTGTGAAGGAAAGTGAGGGGCATATTTACCAATATGTCATGCAGCGCAGCAAGTCACCTGGCTGTACTGTGTGACAGGAAAAGGCCAGGAATGCACCGTATTTAACATAATGCAACACATTCCTGCCTTTTCTCAACATTTGCACATAATGTGCTGTCTGGCGCCAATGCAGGCTCTCTTGCACCATGGTGCAAGGGTGCATGCATTGTAAACAGGATGGTTTTTGTGCAGAAAGGGACACCTACCTGTACAAAAAAATCCCCTGAGGCATTTTCCTCTTTCCACATAGAAAGAGGAAAATTGAGGAGAAATAAACATATTTCTCTTTGTTGCGCCTCACCAGGTGCATTCCTAAGTCTACCACTTACAGTCAATTTGGGAATGTGTCCAAATCCATGGGTTTTGTATGGGAACACCCACGCACCACCCATGGAACTCCACCATGGGGCAGAGTAACGAAACACAGCGATTTGCACTGCGTTGCGTTACTCTGGATTTATTAAGGCATTTAGGGCCAAGCAAGGTGGCCTTGCATGGCTCGATAAAATGCATTTAAGGGTTGCATCATGCATGCACCCCATTGAGTGGTGAAAAACGATGCAACACTTTCATAAATAGGGCCCTAAATCAGGACTGCCATTTGCACCACTCTGCACAATGAAGAATTTTTTAGGGTAGTGTGGGTGCTTGTGTGAGTACTTGCTCACTTCGACAGTAAATCTAGGTTTATATCTGGTGAGCCTTTGATGCCATTTCTCCTAGATGTGTTCCTATTTCTTCACTCAGATGTTGCTTCATGCAGTCTGTGCTATGTGGCAACCAGCCTTATCCACTTCTCTGCATGGTGATTTCACATTGTTGTGTACACTCCACTAAGCTACCAGTGTATTATTATCCTAGATTAATCTCAATGTAGCTGCCGTTTGTTGTGCTTAACCTAAAGCTGTGTCATCCTGAAATAACTCACATTGATCAAATTTCCTGCTCCAATATGGGCACAATAATTTTACATTATCTTTATTGATTTTCAACTTTGATGCATTATAAAGATCTTGGTGATCTTGGTGTCACCATTGGTGTGTAGTCTTCCAACATATATTTAACTAGAAAGCAAGAATATATACTACATGTAATGTCTCATTTCTCCTCGCTGCCCAGGTTCCTTTCCTGAGTGTCTTCCTGCATGATGTCTCCATGAAAGTGTGGCAGAATGACTGTTCCATGTGTCCCCTATGTTCTTAAATTTTTTAAGACACATTCTACTATTCTATGTCATTAGATCTACCTCCATTCACCAATCACTCCATGCCACCGTTCCTCGATTTTGATTCCCCTTTTTCATATAACGACCAGCCTTCAGTTGCTAAGTGAGGATGAATGGAGCTGTACCACGCTTCAGCCTCATACCCTTCAGTTGACGATTAATGAGAAGATCCCATGATCTAGCTACATTTCAGCCATTCATCCTTTGTGTTGTCTTGAACCAGAGATCAGTGAGTGCATGTCAAGTCATGAGGCTGTTTGTTCCACTTATTTTGTCACAATGGATATCTCTATGTTATGTTATGTTAATATGTAATGTTAATAAGACTTATAGAGTGGCTGCCCCAGCGACCGAGCTTTCCAATGCTGACCACAGTAGACCAGACATTGTACATCAGGAGAGGTAGGGAGACCCCAAAGAGGCCTAGGTAGTGAACAGCCATGTTTTTAGTTTTTTTCTGAAACAGAGATGGCTTTGAGTATTCCTTAGGTCGAGGGCCATCCTGTTCCAGAGTGCAGGAGCCAGAGCTCGTAATGAGCGACCTCCCAGTTTCTTTTTATTAAATCAATGGATCACTTCCAGATTTAGTTCTGCCAAGCGAAGTGCTCTGGAAGGAAGAAAAGGTAGTATGAGTTCTGAAAGAATGGGGACTCCTGCAGCATTCATAATCTTGTGAGCAGTGCTAAGAACTTTATAATGAATGTGCTTCTCGATGGGCAGCCAGTGAAGCTTCTGAAGGAGCCCAGTGGAGGAGCAGAACTTTGAAAGGGAGAACAGCAATCTTGCTGCCACGCTTTGGACAGATTGCAACCTCTTTGAGATTGATTTTTTGCAACCCAAATACAGGATGTTGCAGTAGTCGAGGCGAGACAGAATGAGAGATTGATTGATCAACTGTTGAATGTGGTGTTGGAAAAAGCTGAATAGGCCTTATGCCTCTCAGAAGTCCAAAGCACGTGCCTTCTAAAGTTCTCACTTGAGTCTCATAGGAGAGGGAATTGACTAGCCAGATACCTAGCTTTTTTATAAATGGTTTGGGTGATGGAGGAGGCCCTAGAACCTCTGGCCACCAGTGATGTCCCCACGTGAGGGTGTGCTTTCCAAACAGCAGGATCTCAGTTTAAGACAATTGTCGCCCATCCAGCTGGCCACAGCCAGCATGCAATCTGGAAACTTAGAATTGTCTTGAGAGGCATCAACAGAGAAGGAGACAATAGGTTGAGTATCATCTGCATATGATACTATAGAGACCCCAAAGGATTAACAATCTCCACCACGGGCCTGACGTAAATGTTAATTAGAATTGGGTTCAATGAAGAGCCCTGGGGGACCCCATGCTCCAAAGGTATAAGCAAAGAAGAGAAAGGATGAGAAATGACGTGGAAGGAGCAATTACTGAGGAAGGAGGCAAACCAGGAAAGAGCATTGCTGCTGACCCTATATAGCCAAGGTGTTGGAGAAGCAGCCTATGTGATACAGTATCAAAGGCAGCGCTCAGGCCCAAAATGATGAGGGCCAAGGAGTCACCTTCATCTACAATTCTTCAGAGAGTCTCTGTCAAGAGGGCAGATTCAGAGCTGTAGTTGAACCTGAAGCCATTTTGGGACATGTCCAAAATGTGATTGCCGTCTAAAAACTCAGAAGTGTATTAACATGTTTTTCCATGACTTTCCCTAAGAAAGGGAGCATGGAAATAGGGCAGTAGATTTTGGGTTTAGTGGGGTCAAGAGACACTTTTTCCAGTAGTAGTAACACCTTTGTCTGCTTCCAAGCTTGAGGAATGGTGGCTGAGGACAAAGAGAGATTGGCAACCTCAAGAAGAGTCGGAAGGATGATCTCATGGAATTTAGTGACAATGTCAGGTTTAAGGGGGTCATCCTGAGAGCCCGAGTTCACTAAAGTGCATAGAGTGAAAAAAGAGGGTAAGTCAAGGAGGGCTAGATCGTTTAGTTCTGGCCCAATCTGTGACTCATCTGACCGGCTGGGACAGACCTCTGCATCAGAGAGGTCCTTGGGTGGGAAGTGGGAATAGATGTTATTAATCTTTTCAACAAGGAAAATCTGCGATATTGTTGCATCGGTCAGTTGAGCCCTCGACTGGCTCAGTAATGTCCAGTTTCTTAAGAATATTTACAATAGAGAAAATTTCTTTGGTGGGATTTTTACTGTTTAGAAACGTATTAGAAAGGAACTTGGCTCGTGTTTTTCTTATTGATTTGTGGTATAACTTAATTGAGCTCATATAATGAGATTCAGCAACAGCATTTTAAGATTTCCTCCAAGCTCGCTCGAGCACCTTACAGTGTTTTTTCTCTGCAGCCTCTAAAATAATGTGTTGATAGGCATTCACTTCAGCATTTGAACATTTGGAAGTTGGCCACCCTATCGTCACAAGTGAACCCCATTATTCGTATCATATTAATTGGAAGTGGGTGAAGTATGCACAGACGTCAGCCACCACTGATTCTTCCACATATTGGTCCTTTCTAATCTTTCCCATCCAAAAGGCAAAAAGTATTCTACAAACCTGAGGTTTGCTTTATTCATCAAATAATTGGACACCGGCTTCCATGATACTTGCATAGCGGTCACTATTGCAGTACAGGAGTGTAAAGGATGAGATGTCCCATTTGCGTCCAGAAGCCTAAGAGGTAAGGAATCTTCATACTCTATAGTAAAGCGCAAGGTGTTCACTAGTTGTTGGGGGATCAGCCACTTCTTTCGGGTATCGAATTTAAATTTGAGCTTACCACAAACCATTGGTATATTTGTTTATAGTGGAGTTTATTACAACCTAGGGTGTGGGCAGATCTAACTTGAGAATTGTCAAATGGCAATTTAAATGGCAAGAGTTTCACTATCAGATAGAGTATGTCATGGCGGACTAACTATCAAGGTTACCATTGAGTTCTGATGATGAACATCAGGAAGAACTGGTTGTTGATAAAGTTGTGGTTAGTGCCCTATCTAGTGTTACTATGAGGGGCCATTTCTGAGACAGTATTATAAGAGCTTGTGAAGAGGGTGAGATGCTTAAGAAAGTTGTATGGTTGGTGAAGGTAGGGTGGCCAACTTCCAAATGTTAAAATGCCAAAGTGAACGCCTATCAACACATTATATTACAGATGTTGATCGGGAAGGATTACGCGAGAAGACTGGATACTCTGGTTGTTCTCCAAAGACTAAAGAGTAAGGTGGTAGAGTTGTCCCATGAGGGTCACATTGGGATAAGGGCCATGACATTCTTTTGGTGGCCCACATTGCATAGCTGTGTGGAGCATTACCCTAGTCAGTGTTTATCCTCTGCCATGTGTGACAAGTCACAGGTCACGATTCTGTGTCTGGTTGAGTCTGTTCTTAAACCGGAAAAATATTGGTCAAAACTGGATCTTGAAGCCAATGGTCCCATTAATGTCTCAATTATCTAGATAAGTATAGTATTGTCACGGTGTATTAATATTTAAGTACCAAGCTTATAGAGTAGCTTGAAGGCTTGTTTCCTCGCAAAGATATTCCAGATGCAATCACTACTGACAAAAGTCCACAGTTCAAGATCAGGGAATTTGCCAATTTCCTTGATTGTTTGGGTGCCAACCATGTTACCCCTTCCTTGTATCACCCAACAAGCAATAGGGTGGTGGAACGCAGCAACTGAGTGATCAAGAACCACATTCAGTTGTCTATGGTCAATGGACTAGATTGGGTACATGTTTAAAGGAGTCTTTTGTGGACCGTTCACATGACACACTCATGCTGATACCACAGTGTTTCCTTTTTTCTGTTTACAATTAGTATGCCAGGGTCTAAGATGATCAGATTCTGAATGGGAAATAGAGCTTCACCTGTAGAGGAGGTACATGACGTAAGGCACAAATGTAGTACGAGGGCAAATGCTGTTGTGGGTTGCGAGTGTGATTTTGTGAAGGTCACATTGACTGGGGTTTATTCCAAGGAAAATGCCAGTTTTTCCTCCCTATTGAGAGTGGTTAAGGTGAAGGATTGAGTGAGCAGACTGGCGGATTGAAGATGTTAGACTAGGGTGAGTTGTCTGTGATGTTCTCAGAAGAACAGGCAAAGAGGTTGGGATCTCATGAGGATCCTGGGTGAAATGTTTCCAATGGGATTTATGTATGTCGATGTGTGTGATATTATCTGTGTTGGTGTGTTGAGTTGTCCATGTAGGTGTTGTTGAGTCTGTGGGCTATTTGATTGGGTCCAATTCTTCCTAGTGAAATTTCGTTGTCGTGGTGTCTGGTGATGTCATTTATTTTTCTGTATGTAGATGTGTTTTGTGGTACCGGGGATGATGTGGCTGTTCTTGAGATGGGTTACTAGAGTTCTGTTCTTGTAAGTGGAATGTGGAACTTCAAACCATCTTGGATATATTCTGAAACAATTGGTGTCAGTTGCTTCCTGAGGTTTCACCTTGCTGCTTGTATATGACATCTGCTAAACAAGTATTAATTTGAAAGTAATCTTAAAATATATTGAGAAAAAGAGAAATCACGCAGGTGCCTCCTGGGCCCCACCTCGGACCTACCTGTGCCTGATCCTCTGACCAGGCAAGGCCCTTTCAGACCCCACTCCTGTAATGATTTCACATGCATATGTCATAGGCATAGAGCAGGGACATACAATTTATGGGTGGGGGTGGCACATGTGGCCCTCCTGTCCTTTATATGCAGCCCCTTGATCATCAGCAGCAGTGTACAGCAGTTAACTAGGCATGGGCAGAGTTGGGCTACGCAGAATGTGAAGTGGCTAAAAAACTATGCCACATTTCGTAGAGTTCCGCGTGTGGGCGGAGTCTGCCGGGCACCCGTTCGTGCTGCCATGTGCAGCGTGGAGTGCATCCTCGTGTTGCAAATCATGCACAAATGGCACTACATGGTTTCCAATGTGCGCCCTCACATTGGAAATCACATGCAAAAGCCACCACGTGGTTTGCATGTGTGTGGCTATCTTGTTTTTCTACTTTCTGTTAAGGTGCTGGGCCTAACTTTCAATCCCTTTTTAATCCTGTTAATCCTCCCCATCAAACTTATCTACCCCTCATTTTCATTTATTATATTAGTGTGTGTCTTTGTGTTTGTGTAGTTTATGTTTTTTTGTAATTTATTTGGTGTTTTTCGTTACTTTTTGTATTTTGTTTATTTTTCCCCGTGCTTCCTTATTTCTTCTTTCCTTTCCCTCCTTTTCCTTCTTTTCTCATCTTTCTTCACTCCACTCAGCGCCATGGCAGAGGATCGTGTACCTTGCGGGTGACGCTGCTGCACATGTGTGCAACCCGGGGCAAACTTTAGTGAGAATGAGGTGGCTGCACTAGTTTTTTTGTGCAGCACCACCTCCCCTTCCTGCTGGCAGCAGGCCCAGCAGCAGATACCCCCTGCGGGAGTGTCCTCTGCATTGGGGGAGGTTGCACCACTGTGTGCTGCACACCAGCCAGGTTCGGCACACCGTCCAGCAGCTGACGCACCGCTGGGCGGATATCTAAGACTGGGAACAGGACCTGCTCGACCTGCTAGGTGTTGAGATTCCAGGGGTCAGTAAGTATTAATTATCTGTTGTTTTTGTGTTCTAAAATGCAAAAAAGAAATCTGACTTGCATGCTGCTCACACTCGGAGGTAAATTATGTTTAGTTTACGTTGCAATGTTATCATTATGTGATCCAGTTTCTACTAGACAGGTGCTCAGCACTAACTAATTGTACTTATCATTGGCGCTCGCTTTGGCTGATTAATTAAGAAGCCATTGCAGACTGTCATCCTGTCACCATAATGAATCAGTGATAGCAGTGAGTTAGCGTTCTCTCTGTGACTTCGTTTATGTAGCTCGTACAGTTCCAAGCTATTTCACAGTGATGTGTAGTATGCATCTATGCATTGCAAAAAATGGAGACTGAGTTGGTCCATCAAGGGGGTTGAGAATAGAGTCAAAAATCATTCACTGCAATGCATTAATTCCAAATGTAGTTTTTGTTAAGGACATTTGGAATAGGGATTTTAGGATTAGTATGGGCAACTCAACAATAGTCAATAGACACGTGACTAGAACTATAGGTGATCTGTTTTAGAGAAGTACAATTATGTGACTGCGTTTTCCTGTCATAATAATTTTGTGGAGAATAACTGAATCACTAATCTATTTTTTTATCTTGGTCATTTCTTACATCAGCACCAAATGGCATGAAGAGGGACGTTGTAGAGGGCCCGGGAGTAGCTGATCAGCAGGAGGCGCGGACTACCAGTGCCGCTGCCGAGGGCTCTGCAACCCCAGTAAGTCCTGTTATTTATTATGATTATTTCCCTAATGTTGGTGTTTTACGACTGTTGTGAGCTTAGGGTATTGCAGTATTGGAATGTTGGTGCTGGGTTCCAGAATGGGAGTTGCTGCCTGGAGGCTGGTGTTGCTGGCGCGAAATTAAGTTGCTCTGCCACCCTTATCTGCCGCCTTCCTTCCACATGGTGACGAGGATGGGATACAAACCCACTCATGCAAAGCACAATGGATTTGAATTTTGTTTCATTCTTTTTATTCCTTCATTATCTTTTTTTCCCTTATATTACATGGTTTTCTTTTTTGGTAGATTACTTTTTCTGGCCTCTAGTTTCTAGTTCACTTATCTTCTGCTTTATTGGTAATCTTTCCCTCTCTCCTATATATCTTGTGGTACTGTAAGAGTAAGATTAAGAATAACACATTTTTGGTACTTTACTGTGAACCGTGAAGATTGCAGACCCAAGTGAGCTAGTATTATAAATAATACTCACCATGTATATTTATTGAGAAGGTTTTCTTATTCCTGCTCATGCTCTAACAGTTGAGTTCACAAGAGAGTGTCCATGGTCATGGACTACCCCTCTCCTCCCAATGTTGTGTGCCATGTCATTCATCTATACAGTATACCAGCAGTTTTCCATGACAGTGCAGCATTCCTGGAAAAAAGTATGAGGTCCCACTCCCATTGCATTTTCCAACCAACACCCTATGTCTTTCATTGACCATCATTCCACCCCTGGCTAGTCTAACATTGTGAACCAACCAACTGCCCAGAGTGATATTTTTGTTAGAAGACACTGCAGTGCTAGCAGAACTGTAGTGATGTATTGCAGTTGTACTTTTTAATTAAAAAAATTAAGAGGTGGCGTATCTGGTATCTTAAATATGTATAATTTTTTATTCTAGCCACACAGACCACCAGTGATGCTGGCTCCAGTGCCGCTGCATGAGTAGAGTCAGTTGGAGGGGAAGAAGCGGCAGGGACAGGCACTGGTAAGTCACATATTTTCTTGCTTATTGTCAATTACTGTTACACTCACTAGCTAGTACCAGGGCGTCATCATCTCATGACTGTGAACCCTCCAGCTTTACCAGCTGCAGTGGTGGTTGAGCTATTATGGCCTCTTCTATCTGCAACTCACCAAAAGCTCACATAATGAGCGTTGATGGCTTGAGTGAAACGTGAAAGAACGGAAGGTTAAAAGAAAGGAAAATGGTATATAAGTAAAATGATGGGTGGGTGAAAGAGTGCGTGGGTGGGTTAAGGGATGGATGGGCGAAAGGATGGTTGGAAGAAAGGGTGGATATTGAATGGATGGATAATAGATTGGAAATTCTGGTAAAAGACTGGATGAGAGAAAGTAAAGCTTAATCATGGTGGCTACGGGTGAACTATAATGAAAGGATTAATGAATATTTGGATTCCTTGGATAAATAAGCAAGGCAGCTCTTCTCATGTAGAGGTGTATGCTGCTCACCTACTTCGCTGATGTTGTTTATGTAGGGCTATCTAAGCTATGGCTCAAAGTGGGGGGTATTTTTTATAATTTTTGTTCTACTCCCTCGACTCACTGTATTAGATAAGTCAGCCAGATGTATCCCACCCATCATTCATCACCCCTTCTTCCTGCCCATGGCATTTTGCCTCCTATGACCGAAGTGCAGTATGGTTTAATTTGGGACTGCAGTGTTGGCTGTGCAATGTGCGTCTGGTTCAGTTGATGCAACATTTACAAAGTTTTCAATGCATTGCAAACCAAACACACAAGGTGTGTTTCCCTTCTCCCACTCAGTCACCTCTTAGTACTTTTATAACCATGTGAAGTGAAGTGATTCCAGAATATAAATATTTCATGGTTTCTCATAACCGATTTATTTTACAACTGTTGAGATTTTTCCCTTTCGACTATGTCGACCACAGTGGCTGAATAAGCCAAAGATGGTGAATTGATGATCAGTGTTGTGACCCCCTCTTTTCTATATCAAAAGCTCTACCCTACCTGCCTAATCCCTCTACCCTATCTTGCAATACAGTAAGTCAAGTTTCCTTTCCTGACTTACTGCCCAGAGAATTAATTTGTTGGAATTAATATGTGGTGGTGGGCGAGGCCAGTGAGTAAAGTGGGAGTAAGTGCATGATTTGATGTCAAGTTTGGCGTATGGGATACACTGTGATGAACATGCCAAATATAATCTATATAGCCCGTTCCTTTCTCTGTAGTTCAGTGCATCATTTATTTTCCCCAACGGCAAACAGGATAATTAATATCTGCATGTCATACATGAGGTGTGTGACATAGTATCTTATTTATTATTCATCTGCCTCCCTGGAGTCAGGGTAGAAAGAGAAATGCATTTGGAGAAGAGCAGGGCCATTGGAATTAAAAAATAGATAATTGTCAACTACAGCTGCCACAGCTGCACACAACAGCAACATTCCCGATGCTCTGGCTTTATCACAACACACAACTTGTACTCCATAGTGCATATTGTCGTACGCATTAATGAGAGGGAATTTATTTTTCCACTCAAAGTGTCTGTTTATATTTACTTGAAAAGCCTTTAGAAGAAAAAAAAAATCAAATCACTTTATTTAATCCAGTGCTATTCTGCCTTAGTACTTTTCTGCCACACAGTCAGTGCTTTTTATTCAAGGCATGTGTGGGTAAAACATAAAATTGGCCTTGTGACTCCTAATCATAATAACATCAAATACTAATGGCCCTAGGGGACCAGCAATTTACTGCTACTGTGCCACCCACTAATTTCAAACAATTGCTGGTACAGAGCATTGTTTACAATATGTCTTTTTTCTTTTTCTTTTTCTCAATGTAGCTACTCCTGCTGGTCCACATGTAGCACCCAACACCTACAGGCAGGAGATAGCAGCCTGTCTGCAGCAGCAGAGGCTGGACCGCATACAACAGGAATACCGGTGACTGGTGGCCCTAGAAGAGGATAAGGATGAAGTAGATTTGTCTCAGCCGGGCCCCAGTACAGCCAGTCCCCTTCAGCATTCCAGCCATCCCATCACCAGTGCCACCGCCAGCTGACATCAACTGCTGCTGCCCCTCCCACACTGACAACAGCAGCCCCTTGCTTTGGTGCATCCAGCAGCGGCTAGACACCATTGAGAGCCGGCTCGCCATGATGGAGCAGAATCTGTACCAGCTCCGGACCAAAATACAGAATGCCCTATTTTAGGGCTTTTTAAAAAAATGTATTGCAGTGGGAGGGACTTGTTGTAGGTGGAGAGGGTGGGAAGTGAGTTAGCACCAGGTTTTATTCTTTGGGCATTTCAGATTTTGGGACATTGGGGCTTAGGTCAGTTTGCTTGGGGACAGGGGTGGGCATTTTGTATGGGTAGAGATGGTGTTTTTTTTATAAAAAATAAAGGGGAAACTATATTTTATTGAAGTTTATGCCTGAAGTAGTTTGTTTTACTTTTACTTTGCACTGCTGCCTTCAGTTTGTATGCAGCCTGTTTGTTGTATGAGTGTACCGCTTAGTTATAGAGTTATAGCTCTCTAACTATCTTGACTATTAGGGGGAATGCTGCCATGACCTATATTGTGTACAACAACCTAGATAAACAATTATGTGTAGTAGCAGTTAGTTACTTACTTACTAACTTAACTAGTTCACTGCACTCCACAGTGGTCTTTTCTGAATATAGATGACGCAATAACAGGGAAGGCATCACAACTTTACAAGTGAGGTACCACTTCCACCCAGGTGAGCTCCAACTGTAGGATTCATCGGAAGGATTATCCATCGCAGGCAACTAAATAGAAATAAAAGCACTGAGTTAGTGGGTTATATCAACAATTTAGAAAGAATTGACACCAAACTACTACATGATAACACAACAAGAATTCCTGATAGTGATAAAATAATAACAAAAAATAGCAATAGTTGTAACTTGAGCAATGGGAAGCTGCTAGTAACTTAAGAAATCCTCGAGTCATAAAAAATGGACTCAAAGTCTGGAGTGGACAAGCTTAGGTTAGCCGTTTATGGTTACACAACACAAGGCTTGAATGATAATGCTGACGAGTGACGACTGATGTTCTTCGTTCTATATCTAAAATATGGATCACTTTTTATGTGTGGTTGGGTAAATGGGGCCAGTGTGGGTTATTGCTTAGAAGATCCTGAAGTGAGTTGGTATTGCTTTCACCACATCTGCCCCACCAAGTGTGTGATCCATTGATGGTGTAAATTAAGCCACATCCCTTAATA
The DNA here is from genome assembly GCA_963921515.1 of Calotriton arnoldi. Lineage (NCBI taxonomy): Eukaryota > Metazoa > Chordata > Amphibia > Caudata > Salamandridae > Calotriton > Calotriton arnoldi. Next base: position 231,473 of record CAWUFW010003446.1, on the reverse strand, counting down.
AATCACACAGCGTGGGGAAAGATGGTTAGGCGTTTGAGGAATGGATGGGAAAGGGGATTTGGGGAAAGGTTTGACAAAGACAAACAATACATAAGCACAACATTCATCTGGGCAACGAGCAGCATATCATTTGTCATCAATCTGTTGTGGAAAAGAAACAAAGGAATGAGTATGACACAGTACAGTTAAATACATTGCAAACAGTCCTTCTGCCCCAGAGACCCAAGTTATCAGATATCAAAATGTTCTCCTTCTAGGCTGGGAGTTAACCCACCCACCCAGTTCTCCAAATATGATTGTTAAAATAAAATTGATACTGTATTGTAAAATTAGGTGGCGCATCTGCATTCTCCTCGGAATGTCCATTACTTTTGGGTGCCTGTCTGGACTGGTCCAGTAGGTAAGCAGGAGTGTTGAGCTCATATTTTGCCTTTCATTCGTGCAGGAGACTAGAAGGACTGTGGATTGTAAAACAGAAACTGTATTTAAGAGTCAAGGAGAATGACAGAAGGTAAGCTCCATGAGGAGTGTATCAAGAAGACTCAGAGCCAGAGCAAAAAAAACAAGAGGGGGACTCAGAGTTTCACTTTTGCCACCAGTGTCCCCCCACACTCACACTCACAGCAGTATTTCACAAATAAACGCACCTCTCTCCATTCCACATAGGTGAGTACTAGGCATCAGACTCTTGGTTTACCTTTGAAGTCGATAACTTCTTGCTTCTTGCTATTAATGAGGCTGTCCCACAGCTCTGACCCTGAGTTCTTCCATCCTCCTCCTGACTCTAAGTAACTCTGTCCCAGTCCAGCATTGACCCAAGCAAGATAGACGTGTAGTGCACAGCTGTTGAAGAACAAGTACAGAAACAGAATTGCAGTATTTTGCATAAGTCTTTGTTTGATAACTAAAGTGACTGTTCTGGCCTCTGAAGAACCAGAAAAAAGGAGCAGACCCTGCAAGTAAATCTGGCTAAGTGTGAAAAGGCCAATCAACATCAGGGAAAAAAATGATCGCCTATCACTCAAGCCCCAAACATTGCAAATCAGTCATCTCAAGCAAGTTCCCAAATTACAGTTCATCATCCTCTCTCACTGTCTGCCACCACATGAATCACCAATCATCACTCACAATCACTCGATAATCAGATCACTCATTGGTGCAATGGTTACCTGTTCCATTCCAAGCACGATGGTAGGTATAATATTTCCCCTTTGATGCAAGCAACAGATTGGAATTTGGTAGTATTCTAAAGCAAACGATCATCTTGGGCAGCCATCCTAAATGATGAAAGAAACAGAAGGATCATAGGAGTGAACTGTACAGGTTAATTTATTTTTCTAGTAAGTTTGGAAAGGCCAATCACCTCAAAGGCAAAAATGATCGCCCATCACTCAGGCCCCAAATATTGCAAATCAATCATCTCAAGCAAGTTCCCACGTTAAAGTTCAACACCCTCTCTCACTGTCTGCCACCACATGAATCATCAATCATCATCACTCACACAATCACTCACTCACTGTTGCAATAGTTGTAGTTACCTCCTCCAATCCAAGTACGGGTAGTTTAGGTATTAGGTATTCATCTTTGACAAAGGCAACACATTGGAATTTGGTGATAGCACTCTTGTAAATCAATGATTTTCTAGGGCAGACATGCTAGCGCTAAGTGATGCAACTAGGATAAGAAATAGGCATGCGAGGGGACAGGCATTGTCTCCAAAGTCATGAAGGAATTGTGGAGGCTACTTCAATGCATACTGGTCCAACTGCGATCCAGCAATATATATGACTAAAAAATGGTGAGGCAGAATAAATCTGACATCAAAATAATAATGTTCTACTAGCTACTTTTTTTGGTTGAAAAGATAGAAGTGCAACGAGAAATAAATAAAATGTTCTATGTGGCCACTGGCATACTTAGTCCAGGAAATACAGTTCACCCTCAAACTCAGGTGGTTCACCCAGAAGTTGGTCAGCTAACAGACTTGATTCTGACCAATCATCCTCCTCCTCCTGAGCTGTTTCTGGAATGGTGTAATTGTGTGGTATGAAATGTTGCTTCATTTTGATCATAGTCAATCTCGTCACATTTTTAGGCAAGAGACTGGTCCTTCTCACTGTAACAACTGCACCAGCTGCACTGAACACACGCTCAGCAGACACATTGATCACAGCACGAGCCAGATACTTTATTGCCAGCCTGCTGAGCACTTGCCATTGGCACATCTTCCCATACCAATACATCAATGGATTTTGATACACATACAAGTCTTATGGATCATCCAGATACACCTGGAACATCCTGTGGATGGTCATTGGTGCTGCCACTTGCTTATCCTCTTTTGCCTCTGCACTAGACTTAAGCTGTGCTAATTGAAACGAATACAATGCAGAGGTTGGGTCCGGTCCTTCTTTTGCTGTTGTTGTCGGTGTTCTGGTTGATGATGTTGTTGGCTGCTGTGAGACAAGGCTGTCCTATCTGGAGGTTGAAGGCAGCATCCCAGAACTGTGGAGTGGGACTTCAAGTTATAGCTATTCTTCTTCCAGGTCTCCGGCTTGCTCAACAATCCACCTCTTGTATTTTGAAACATCCCTTTCAGAAAAAGAAATGAAAGTGGGCAGAATTTTTTTGTATCTTGGATCAAGTAGGGCAGCACTGATGTACTCTTTGAACGCAATGATGTCATGTTCCAGCCTTGTATTACAAGCCAAGCGAAGGATTAAGCTCTCAACCAAGTCATGCGCTTCTGTATTTTCATTCACACCTGCAGTGGTGAACCTTTCACACACCTTCTTTACCTGGTCCTGTAGCAGATGCAACAACGAGATAGCTTGGCCCATCGTACCATCCGTCCTCCTTGCTAACTTCCCATGTGAAAACCTCAAAAGGGATAAGCATCTTTGTCAGGCATTTGACTAGGCCCCATTTGTTCGCATCCATGGTCATAGCTTTCCCAATTGCATCCCCTCCTCTTAGAATGACATGGTTATTTATCCCTTTGTACTGCTCAAAGAGATGTTGCAACATGTAATAGTTCGAGTTCCAACATGTTGGCACCTCCTGTATCAGGGCATTAACTGGTTCTCTATTATTACACTGAATATTCGGCCACTGCTTCTGGGCCTTAAAAGATTGGCTGAAATAAGTGCAGATTCTTCTGCAGGTAGTCAGTATGTTGGTGACTAGGGGGATATTATCAACAAATGGCGATATTTATCGCAAACCGCGTTTAGCGTGAGTTTTTTATCGCCGCCAAACGCCGGAATCTATCGCCGCATTAGCGGCGTATTAGTAACACGCCGCTAACAGGCGATAGCTACCTTTTTCGGCGGGAATGGACGGCGATAGATTTAGCGTGACGGTGATAAAAAACCTCACGCTAACGTGAAAAAAGTGGCGAAGGGCCAATCAGCGACAGAATCCCATCGCTAATTAGCACCAGGCCTGCATTTTAAGCGTTCAGCGCGAAAATGCACCATAAAAGGCCTGCCAAACAGAAAAAAAAATACCAGAGGAGCAATGGATGAAGCTGGGACGAGTGCAGAGGCCACAAACAACCCCACAAATACCCAGGAGGACCAGCCAGAGACCCAGGTGAAGGCCAGAGGAATCCTAAGTTCAGCAACCAGGAAAACCAGGTCCTGATTGCGGAGGTGACTGAACACTAACAAGAACTGTTTGTCACCGCCACAGTGACATTGGCAAGAAAAAAAGAAATATGGCAGGACATTGTGTCCAAGGTGAATGCCGTTGGAGAAAGGAGGAGGACAGTGGACGACTGCAAGAAGCGCTGGCATGATACCAAGCGCAAAACCAAGGAGAATCTAGCAGCCAACCTGAGAGCAGCTAGCTGGATGAGTTGGAGGAGCAGGTGTCCCGAGTCATCAGTGAGGAGACGGTGGTTGGAGTTGCGGGCCAGGATACTGCTGAACGTGACCAGACACACAACACCAGGGTGAGCATCAACCAGGGACGGGGGGGACGGGTGTGGATGGGCCCAGTGGCACTCATGTACAATTAATTAAATTGAAGTGCATACCCACAATCACTGTGGATCATGTCCCGGATACCCCTGTCCATGGTGGCATAGGGACATATCACCCTTCTCAAACAACACATTGCACGACACACATTGGCGGGCACACAGACTTTTAAATGTGCACAGAAAAGGAAGCCCAACATAGTCCAAGGTCAACGTCAGACCACACCATAAGTGCCACATCAAATGACAAAGTGGCACAACAACTTGAGATGCGGCAGGGTGGCAAAATGGCCCCCTTGCCACATCACCACGCACATACAAATTGCCAGCACAAGGACACATCTCACTCTGATGCCCAAATGCGGATGCACTGTGAATGTGACTGGTCATGTGCACGACAAGGCATGCCACCACCAATGTCAGCACACCTGCAGCATTGTGCACATGTGTCTGAGTAGTGTGCAAGGTTGTGTATGCGCAGTAAAGTACACCTATAGGCACATGCACATTCCTGCACACTACTCAAACACATGTGCACAATGCTGCAGGTGTGCTGACATCGGTTGTGGCATGCCTTATCGTGCACATGACCAGTCATATTCACTGTGCATCCGCATTTGGGCGTCAGACAGAGATGTGTCCATGTGCAGGCAATTTGTATGTGCGTGGTGAAGTGGCAAGGGGGAAACTCTGACATTACCTGCATTCCCAGGCAATGTGCCCCCTTGCCTGTTCATGAGATGCAGTCCAGTGTACACCAAGTGGGGAAACACCTAGTGAGTCTGCATACCACACACACATGCAATGTCACAAGTAATTGACCATGTAGGCTACTGGATAAATGTTGCACATACAAAATGCACACAAACAGCACACTTCACTCAAAGGGCGATGGAATACAATGAGCAGGGGGACATGCCTACAACCCCACAGTACGTGGACAATGCAGATCAGGAATGTGTCACACAAATATGTACTGCATGCCTTGTCTGTGTGACATACGCGCTGAAGCACAATGTGCCTGTAAAACTGTCTCACTGCCAAAGTATGACAACAAGCAAAGATAGCAAATTTGAAACAAATAATGACAACCGCCCAAATGCCACCCTCAACCCTTATGTTAAATTGCACTCCTACACCCCCAAGTGTACACATCTGCCATACAGAAAACAGCATTCCACATCAGTCCTGATGTGAGTTGCCCATCACACCATCATGTGCAATTCAAGGTAGCTGTTTGGTAAGTCAACTGTGTCATTGAACAAATATGCAGTCAGGTAGTTATCAACCACATGCTAAGCTAGGCATTGAATACCAGAACCAAGACAGCAGGTAGCATCCATGTCAGCAGCTGCGTGGCACATACACAAACACACATCACCCACCCATTTGCATCTCTTGTGAAGGTTGCGTGGCCCAGGCCTGAGCACCATAAATAGGCCTCATGAAATGCACATACATCAGAAAACTGACCACTTACACACCACATGTGGGGTCAACCTTGAGGGTAATGGGTGTTGAGACTATGGGGCATATCATCAAGCCCCAATCGCTACCACAACATCACTCATTTGTGACGTTGGGGTGGTGATAGGGTCAGCGCACCATTATCAAGGCAGCGTTAAGTCACTTAATGTGGCTCAAAGTCACGTAAAGTGGCTTTACGCTGCCCTGAGAATAGGGCCCCTTTCATGCTAAACTTTGTGTGAAAAGGGGCGAGCAGTGGGTGTTGTGGTGGGAGTCCCACCACAACACACATTGAAGTCGACGCTGCCATCCATTATCAAGTTAGGTGAGAATAGGTGGCAGTGCTGATCTTAACACCAGAAAAATCCTGGGCCTAAAGTAGCAAAACTAGGAGAAATGCATTAATGCACCTTGTTTTTGCTTGTTTCATGTGTGCTGCCTTGTGCAGCCCACATGGAAAAAGCTAAATACCATAGGCTGTTCATGTACAGGAAGGTGTCCCTTCCTGTACATGAACAAACTATACTCCAAAATGCCATATTGTAACTTCCATGTGTGCTTCACGAAGCAGCACACATGAAAGTTACATAATGCCTTCTTCGGTTTGTTCATGTGCAGGAAGGAACTACTTCCTACACATAAACAAACCTCCCTGCTCGCAGACACCCTTGAACTCTGGTGCAAGGGTGCCTGCGCTGGCGCTAAGCTGTGTAATTTTGGGCCATTGCAGGGGGAAATGCCAGGCTGCACCATATCCTTGTCAACATGGTGCAGCCTGGCGTTACCAAAGTGGTGGCGAGAGGCGTGAAGCAAAGATGGGTAAAGCCTCTCTCCGCCAATTCCTTGGTAAAATGCCCCTGTCTGTTCAGACATCGACAACAATAGAGACTCACGCCGAACCATACTCACAACGGGTAAGCCAAACGGAGGGCACTAAGCAATGCATGCAAGAAAATACATGAAGGACGACATGCACACAAGACAAATCACAATAGACAAGGCAACATGGATGTCCATGTGTACTACATAGTGCAGAACATGTCGAAACAGCAAGTAAGTTCACATTGCTAATGTGCCTTATGGGTGCCCTACTCACACATGACTATACTTGCACAAAACACATGCACATGTGCAGTACCCTGCAATGCTGGGTGTCCGTGAGCCACATTGACAAGGCAAGTGACAGTGCATGATGAATAGCATGCCTGCAGGCACAACATATTAACATGGTGCAGGCCACCTCACTGAGGTCGCTGAGTGTGCACAACACCCTTAAACAAGCAAGTCACACTCTGACACATCCTCGTGTACATACAACCCCTGACGTAAACAAGACATTTGATGTCAAACAATGCACAAGTCTCCCAACTCTGACCAAGACCCATATTCCAGCCACTTTGGCTCATCCCAGCATTATAAATGCACAGAACTGAAAGGCTCACTGCCTGAAAGCTATAACGGGCAGCTAAACCAAAGCTGCAGGTGCCACCATCACACAATGCAGTGCACACACAGACAAATCTGAAGTCATCAACATTGACTACTATGTTGGCCAAATTGCATTACTCAAACAAATGAACAGAGGACACAACTTGTGACGCTTGTGTGTAGATATTGTACAATCACATTTGTCATAGCTGGAAACTGTGAGATGACAATGTACAACTACAACATCACATCCGCAATGTCCTCAAAATCATCACTATCCTGCAACAAATAGGCATCTCCTCAAAAACAGGATGAATGTACACTGTCATGCAGTCTGCTTGTAAACTCATCCAATGCTTGATCGTACATGACAAACACTGTTAAAGTGTATCTCCCTTATTATATTGCAGAGGGAGAGACATCACCTCCTGAACAGCAGACTGGCCCAACCTTCACTGATGACGAGGAGGACTACCCCACCATCAATCAGGAAGAACTCCAACATCTGCTAGACTCCTTCTGCACCTCACCTCCAGGAGCAGGGCAACCCAGCAGCATAGCGGCAACCCCACCCCCTGCACAAACCAACCTGCAGCAAGCACCTCCCACCACAGCTGGTTCCCAGGACCTCGAGGACCCACGCCTGGCCTTCCAACGCCGTGTGCTAGAGGTCCAGCGGGAGATGGCTGAACAGGTGAGGGTGGGGTTCGAGAGCCTGGCGGACAAACTTGAGGCCATACGTGGGTGTCTGAGTCCCATCTGGGACCACATGCAGAAGATCACGGACACCCACAGCCCGCTCGATGCTCTCCAACGGTCCATGGCTGACATTGCTGGAGTCATGATTCAGAGACAACAACAACTGTCTGGTCAGAGTGGCTCCAGCAATGTCAGCCAGGAATTGGGCAACATCCGTCAGATAATGGAGAGCATGGAGCGGATGCAGGCACAAGATATGGCTGCCAGGGCTGCACACCAGCGCAATGTAGCTGGGATCTATCATGCCCTGCACCTGCTCATCACTTCATTGCTGCCACAAGGTCTGGCGCCGATGAATGCTGCTGCTGCTTCCACATCCTCAGCTCCGCCACCTGATGTGTCAGTGCCTCACAGTGCTGCACCCACTATACCACCACCCACATGTGAGGCACATGCCACATCAGAGGACGAAGAGGGGGATTAGAGTGCATTTGTGCTCAGGAGAAAGCGGTAGAATCCATCGACGCCAAAAGTCCAGTTTTCTCCTTGGTGCCGGACTTAGTATCATGCCACGGAAAATCTTCTTGCACTGTCTTCCACTGTCCCCCGACAATCACCTTGGACCTCCACATGGACTGCCATATCACCTTTTTCTTGCCATTGACACTGCAATCAGCCTGCGGACTGAACTATGCCTCTTCCCTTGGACCTGTTACCACCAAATGACTCTGTCTGGCCCCCTAACAGGCATCCATGCAAGGATCACTGACAGAATATCGAGGAGCAAAATATCGACCTGCCAAAATATCGAGGAAAAAATATAGAATGCCAGAATATCGAATTCCTATCTACAAACAGGTAAGTACAAAAATATCGAATCCAAAATATCGTTTTAAAAAATATAGTTAGTCAAAATATCGAATTTTTTAAATGTCTTAAAAGTAATGTAAAATTAATAAAATAATAAATATAATTAACTAAAACATACTTAAAAATACTTAAATAACCTTAATATTAATAAATAATTAATGTAAGTAAAAAAAATAAACATGCATTTTTATTTTTTAATACATATATATATATTAACGTAATATTAATAACAAATATTCAATATTTTTAGCGTAGGATAGTGGGAGGGTAAAATTTAGTATTCCCACTCCAGTGAGTGCAACAGTAGGGAAAGCGTTGGATAGCGGGAGGGTAAAAATTACTATTCCCACTCCAGTGAGTGTACAGTAGGGAAAGCGTTGGATAGCGGGAGGGTAAAAATTACTATTCCCACTCCAGTGAGTGCAACAGTAGGGAAAGCGTTGGATAGCGTAGGGGTAAAAATTACTATTCCCACTCCAGAGAGTGCAACAGTCGGGAAAGCGTTGGATAGCGTAGGGGTAAAAATTACTTTTCCCACTCCAGAGAGTGCAACAGTAGGGAAAGCGTTGGATAGAGTAGGGGTAAAAATTACTATTCCCACTCCAGTGAGTGCAACAGTAGGGAAAGCGTTGGATAGCGTAGGGGTAAAAATTACTATTCCCACTCCAGAGAGTGCAACAGTCGGGAAAGCGTTGGATAGCGTAGGGGTAAAAATTACTATTCCCACTCCAGAGAGTGCAACAGTAGGGAAAGCGTTGGATAGCGTAGGGGTAAAAATTACTATTCCCACTCCAGACAGTGCAACAGTAGGGAAAGCGTTGGATAGCGTAGGGGTACACATTACTATTCCCACTCCAGTGAGTGCAACAGTAGGGAAAGCGTTGGATAGCGTAGGGGTAAAAATTACTATTTCCACTCCAGTGAGTGCAACAGTAGGGAAAGCGTTGGATAGCGTAGGGGTAAAAATTACTATTCCCACTCCAGAGAGTGCAACAGTAGGGAAAGTAATGATTTAATAATTAAATATATATAAATTAATTATCAATACCAATAAAAATGTATTAAAAATTAATTCCCAATGACAAATTATTTAATATTTAATTAATTATAAATACCAATAAGTATTAGTTATTAAAAATTAATTACCTATTAATAATTAATTAACCACAAATTATTTTTCAATACCAAAAATTAATAAGTAATACAACATGTTTACCAATTAATAATTAACAGTAAATTAATTATCAATACACAAAAATATTTTCAATAATTATTTAATTACAATTAATTTACTTCCCATCCTATTCCCCTATAAACCCACAACCCGCTCCGAATAATAAATTAATACAATTAATATAATTATCAATTAATCAATTAATAAAAATTAATTAGCAATTAATACAAATTAATTACTTTAATAAAAATTAATTACCAAATAAGAATTAATTAACAATAAATTAATAATCAATACCAATAAATAAAAATAAATAATTACTGAATTACAATTAAATTACTTCCGACCCTATTCGCCTATAAACCCACAACCCGCTCTGAATAATAAATTAATACAATTAATATAATTATCAATTAAAAAATTAATAAAAATTAATTACCAATTAATAAAAATTAATTACCAATTAACAATTAATTAACAATGAATTATTTATCAATACCAATAAATAAAATTAAATAATTACTTAATTACAATTAAATTACTTCCCACCCTATTCCCCTATAAACCCACAACCCGCTACAGAACTAAAACGCAAAATTAAATTAAAAATAATTAATAATTCCTAAAAATTAATATTTTATTTACTATAATTAAATTACTTCCCACCCTATTCCCCTATAAACCCACAACCCGCTACGGAATTAAATTATGCAAAAATTAAATAACATAAAATTCATTACTTTAAAAAAATTAAAACATACATTACAAAAATAATACATACTTTTAACACATATACTAACACTTAAAACACTATAAAAAAAATCGGTATTTTTAACAACTATATTATGACTGTCGATATTATGACAATCGATATTTCTTACCTGAATTTCGATATTCTGCACCACTATATTTTGGCAATTTGATATTCTGTCCATTCTATATAAAAAACACGATATTTTGGCAATTCGATATTAAAAATTCGATATTATGTCTGTTCACCCCATGCAATGTGGGCATGTATGGCCAAGCACTGGTCCAGTCTTCATCCTCTGAATGAAAATAAAATCATTTAACTTACACAGATGTGTGTCGTTCTAGACCAATCAAGTTTAGAAGTATGTAAAAATTGTTAGGACACTGATTCACCCAGAAGGTACACCTAGGGAAATACGAGCAAGGTCCCTGTTTTACCGGACACAGCTAGGCAGTGAGATGGCCGTGTATGTGTGAACTAGCTGTGCCCCCATTGCTCCAAAACAAACATATAGCAATATACCAACCTAGCCCCACGTCCATTAAGGAAAATGCATGTGTGCTAAAATGTCTTAGTCTGTTGCAGGCCACAAGTAGTGTCCTCCTTAACACTTGTAAACAAATGTCTCTTGGCAGATCTACTCACACACTACGGGGTGGACCAAGCCTGTTGTGATGGTGCACATTGCATGTCACATCCCAAAATGTTGCACACCATATTCACATTGATGAAGACACGGAAGGGCACATGTCCACCAGAAACATACGGAACCACAATGTCTGCCTCAGTGAAGTAGAATTGCAAATAGGGGCTCAACCCAAAGTGCAAGGCGTCAGTCAGCCCCTCCCTGTCGACAAACGATGCAACCTACAATATGACCCCTCTCATGCTGTGACCACTGCGAGTGTATTGGGCAATGTGTGTAGGGATGTGTGTGGCACTGCACTCAGCATGTAGTCAGATGCACGGCCAACAGTTCAAGTGCGGCATCACCATGAGCCAATGGCAGAAGTAACAGCTGGGACAAGTCTCCATGACACTGTCACTACAGGGAGGAATGCAACATTTCTACCCTTGTGTGCAGCAGAACAGTGTGCCACCACCCAAACGTCAGCTGGGACAAAATCAAAACTTGACAAGTACAGTGAGTCACGAAAGACATTTAGGATATATTAACTCAGTAAACCAAAATGCACTACTCCTAAATGCCATTTGTGAGTAACGTAAAGTGTCAAGTCATCACTTACTCTCAGATTACTTTCGTGAATCAGGAACACTGTGGTTCCATGTGCTGTACACAATGCACACTGAATTTAAAAAAATCATGCATGGTCCGGAGATTGAGCTTACATGCACAGGAACATATCTTGAAAAGGAAGCGGACACACTGGCACTACGCAGCAAGTGTGGGCAGGTCTGTGCAATGTAGATGGACTCTGCGCCAGGAGCATTTGACATGCAGGTGTGTGACGGAATCTGTGGAACCTGGCGCATACATCCATCTCCATGATGGCTAACAGTAGCTGACTGTATTCACTCGCCATGCCATCTTACTCGGTTGTGTGCAAAATGGGCAACAATGTGCTGTCCAAATCCGTGAGTCACACTGAAGATGTAGAACGTCACAGACGACTGTCCCTAGACCAGGACGTAAATTCAAATTGACACCCTGTCATCCATGCAAGTTAAGTGTGCTCACATCTAAGGTATCCTGACACAATACATCCTGCAAACTGACATGTCATGAGCAGACTTACCGATTGCAATGGATAGTCCAGTAATGGCAAGAGTTGCATACAATGGAATGAGCCACACTCCACAACATCATCCCTGACATAAGTGCAAGCAGAAATCCAAAGTATCAAAATGTTATTATAACAGTAAATATATTTGACTAACCTAAACTAACACTTATCACTATAACTACTACTAAAATATAAACTAACCATAAAATTCTTACTTACCTAAACTATCTACCCTAACTAATCCTATACACGCAACAACATATCCTAGCCATCAACCCCCCTCCCACCCTTAAGGCACACCACGAGACAGGACAAAGACATCTAAGCTATACATAAACTAACTACACATGTAACCTATACAAAGATATATTTTTTTGTATTTTTTTTTTAATTTTCTATAAACAAAAAATACATCAAACCACCACCCAAAGGAAAAGGAAACTTATCCCCAAATACGTATAAATAATTAAAATCTAAAATCTACCTAAGAAGCTAACCCTAACTATGACCTACACTATACCTACACTACCTAAGAATTATATAACTAACCTAACACTACCTAATAAAAGCTGATGAAACATTTGGGGAAGGGAGAAGAGGGGGATGGGGTCCAACAGGTCCAGCCATCATGGCAGTCCAAAGTGTTGCTTAATGTCTGCAACTTGTCTATTCACATCAGACAATTCCCGCCTGATCTCGGCCAGGGACACAGCAATGTCTTGAAGGAGCCTCCTGTCCCGCAATGTATAAGGGGCCACTTGATCCCCTGTTGCTGGTGGGACTGTGCCTTGGGGGGTGTGGCCGTAGGGGGATGTGCCACCTGTCCCGGCTGGGACCCACCACTGACGCCTGAGGGCCCTGCAATGGGCTGTGTGACAGTCTGGGCATGCTCGGGCACCGGCTTCCATGTGCCCTTCTCCAGTTCCTCCTGGTACATCCTGGCCATTTTGCGGTACCCCTTTGCAACCTTCTTCACATGTTTGAAATGGTCCTTCCACACCTGGAAGGCATGTAGTTGTCCTGGCGTCATGTTGTCTGTAAAATATACACAAAGGCAAAATAGAGTCCCTCAGACAATTTCAATGTCCTCCATACACATCTGCAATACAAGATCACTTAAACATGGGAGACTACACTCCAGCGTAACTATGTTAAGTCAGCAAGTGACCTGTACAACGACATGTTGAAGCATGGATCAGTGACTACATGCAGGGGAGACTGACATGACAGTGCATGGCATGGTACATGTACTGTCACAACCAAATTAGACTGACTGTGCCAAACAATTGTGCCACTACATACCTGGGCTGAGGGTGACATGTATAAGCAATCTGAGGAGGGAAGCATTAGCCCCCCGTGTGTAGCACCACCCTCATCCTCTCCAGTGACACAGTGCTGCATAATAGGTACAATGCCCATGTGCAGGCATGTGTGTCCCCCAGCACATGTGTGCGGTTCATCAAGTCTGCGCCAACACAGGCAATCTTGCAACAGAGTGCAAGGGTGTCTGCGAGCAGGGAGGTCTGTTCATGTGTAAGAAGGAGTCCCTTCCGGCACATGAACAAACCTAACATGCCATTTTGTAACTTGCATGTGTGCTGCTTCGTGCAGCACACATGGAAGTTACAAAATGGCATTTGGTAAACTGTTTGGTCATCTTCCTGTACCTGAACAAACCATGGCATTTTGCTTTTTCCATGTGTGCTGCACAAAGCAGCACACATGGAAAAAGCAATAACCAGGAGAAATGAAGCATTTCTCCTTGTTTCGCCACCTTAAGACCAGGATTTTTCTGGTCTTAAGTTTTGTGCTGCCACATATTATCGCCAGACTTGATAATAGGTGGCAGCGTCAACGTCAATGGGTGTTGCGGTGGAACGCCCACCGCAACACCCACTGCACGCCCCTTTCACACTCAACACAGCGTGACAGTGTACCTCATTGACAAGTAAGCGTTGATACACATGGAATGTATTAACGCTGCTTCGATCATGATGGTAGGCCCCTATTGACAACACAACTTCAATGAAAGTTGCGTAGACTTTGCGATATAGGTTTGATGTTATGCACCTTACTTTCAATTTGTGTCACTGACTGGGGATGGGCCAAGTCACAACTGTGAGACCAATGCACTTGTCCAAAGTCACTTACTGATTAGTGCACACTGCTGACTTCCACAATACATCATCACACTGTAGGCAAGGTAGATGTGATACACACCCATACTTCATACTACAACGTTGATCATTTGACCCAGACATCCATGCCACCGCAACATGCCAGTAAATTACATTCCAACTCACCAGTTGCGTGTGGGTCCTCGAAGCTGTCAATGTCCCTCTGTGTTATAGGTGGCCGTCCATCTGTGAGACAAGTAAAGAAATATGTGTTGGTATCAGAATTCAATTCATATGTGTCGTTTTCCTCATAACAATCATCACCATGACAGCAAATGCCACGTAACTGTAGTGTGGCGTTTCATGTTGACTACATGATTGGGTCAACTTTGACTGCCATTCACACCATACCTGTGGCTGCTGATTTGGGACAAACCAGACTGTTATGCTGGCTAACATGCCCATAATAGTAGTGTGAGTCATCCACAAGGCACCATTACTACATGCATCATGATGTCCTACATGCACTTTGTACAATTGAGTTGCTGCAGATTGCACAAAGCAGTTACACAGAGGTTGATGGTGTATGGCAATCTGGAGATGTCCACTTTCCTTAGACCATTTGTTCCTATACAATACTTTATCACACATCAACTATGTTCACAGGGCAGCGTAGCTAACGTAACACAAATCAGGAGGACAGCATTTTGACTCTACCTTTTGGCCAGCACACAGCTCACATGGACAATTCCATGGCTGGTTCATGTACAGTCACCCCTGCCGTACCCAAACAATCTTCTGCCTGCACGCACATTATGCGCAGGTGTGCCAGCTATGGCAGTACAGTGCCAAGTGTTGGTCCAGCGAAGTGGGTGACACAGACTTGCAACATATGCTTGTCAATGTGATGCTGCGTTGTGTCTCGGATGTGCCAACAAGATGCGCAAACGCATTGCATCTCCCACCTCAATCAGCAACCATTTCTCACTTTGACACCAGTGTCACACATGTCGTAATTTTCATTTGTTACAGTACACCAGATTAAATGTGGAGTTTGTACTTACCACCCTGTAGGCCTGTCATGACTACCACGTAGTCAAGGAGGTCAGCTTCTCGTGCGAGCATGTCCTGCCAGCAGTGCTTCCACTGGCGCACGTTACAGTCCACTCCATAGAACCTGCGCATATGCACCCGCACACGCTCCCACCTAATCTTCCATACACTCATGTTGTATCCTTGCAGGATACGGCCTCCCCTCTCCAACATCAGTGGCAGGTGAAATTTTATGAGCCACAGGAAGCCCCCTCGGACATCCTGCCCTCCCTGCCCACACCCGGCATCTCCCTGCACACCTTTGAGCCCACAGCCAGAGAAAAAAATAATTCCTCTAAAATATCCCCAAAAACAATGTTAGTGTACTACCCCAAGACAGACACCCGACAAAACTGAGGACAGGAGACAGTTAAACACAATAAATCAGTACACAACACTTCACAGACACTATCAACAGGACACAGGACACAGCAACACTCTCAAAATCTCCAAACTGCAGAACACACCACCAAACAGCTCCAAAACTCTCCACAATCACCAACAATGTGCTCAAAAGAGAAAGTGAAAGTGGAAAACACTACTCCAGTAGACAGGAAGCATGCAGACATCACTTCCTGTCTCTTTGCGGCCCGTTTTTGGGAAAGCATTGAAAATCTGCACGCAAAAGGTCACAGGAGTAATCTTTAGAATTGCACAAAGTGTCGCAAGATGTATTTTAACATCGGGCGGATGGAAAATAGATCGCTTTTTCGTGTTAGCGGCCAGATCTGCACGCTAAGAGCAAATCAATACACTGATGTGCAGTCTTAGTGCAAAATTCATGTCAGAGCCCTGTGACAACATGATAGGGTTGGTTAGCACTCATATGACACCATCAAAATTCTGTTTCACAACACATGACACCCTAACTTGCAACATTCAACACAGGTCACACCATAATTGCATATCTAACAAGAGAACCATCAATCAATCAGTGAAATTTTAAGTGTGCTACTCACCCGTGGGGGTCACGAGGCGTAGGGTCATGACTTTCGGCACGCTTCCAGTTGTCTGTGAACGTGCATGTGTTGAAGGTGATGTTGATGTTGCGTAGTGGTTCGTATGCGATGGAAGATGCGGCTCTGTGGTAGATGTGAGGGGGCCAGGGGTCTGTGTGGGCCCCCTAGTGGATGCCTTTCATAGCATAGGCGGTGTCTTCATCCGTGCCTGGTGTCCATATGGAGATGGCGGTCTGGTTGATGTCTCAGAGGTGCTGGTGGTCCGTCTGCTGCGTCCAGTTTGTGGTCCACATACTTGTCATAGAGGTTGTTGATCTGGAGGTGGAAGTGGCTTCCAAGCGAATTGCTTCTGACACACAGAAAAGCATATTTTACCCCATTGCACGCCCTATTTTCATCTTTTACCCCATTGCACCCCCTATTTTAATCTTTTACCCCATTGCACGCCCTATTTTCATATCTTACCCCATTGCACGCCCTATTTTCATCTTTTACTCCATTGCACGCCCTATTTTCATCTTTTACCCCATTGCACCCCCTATTTTAATCTTTTACCCCATTGGACAGACTATTTTCAACTTTTACCCCATTGCACGCCCTATTTTCATCTTTTACCCCATTGCAAGCCCTATTTTCATCTTTTACCCCATTGCACGATCTATTTTCATCTTTTACCCCATTGCACGCCCTATTTTCAACTTTTACCCCATTGCACGCCCTATTTTCATATTTTACCACATTGCACGCCCTATTTTCAACTTTTACCCCATTGCACGCCCTATTTTCATCTTTTACCCCATTGCACGCCCTATTTTCAACTTTTACCCCATTGCACGCCCTATTTTCATCTTTTACCCCATTGCACGCCCTATTTTCATCTTTTACCCCATTGCACGCACTATTTTCAACTTTTACCCCATTGCACGCCCTATTTTCATCTTTTACCCCATTGCACAACCTATTTTCATCTTTTACCCCATTGCACTCCTGAAGTTTCATTATTTTGCACAACGTACACACTCCAATAAATTATTGACAACTGACAACAGACTACAATTGTGCATCTATTCACAGATGACAACCTATATTTGATGATTTACACAAAGGACATGCAACAATTTTGAATTGGGTAGCCCAATTTGCACCATGAAGACTCTAGTCTTACACATTTGACACACTGAAAAGCTTCTCTGTACTGAGGAGACATTCCCAGCATGAATGGAGTTTTTAGATTTTTTTTGCACTTATTGTGCAACGTACACTTTTCAGAGTGTGGACTCATGCTGGAGGGTAACATGCAGACAGGGTATGTGTGTATTGTTTTTTATTGGCACAAACCATGATTGGGGTCATTTTGCACTGAGATACATTGGAGGGGGACTGTCACAATGTGACGTGCTCAGTTGAAGAAATTGTTTATTATTCGGTTCCTTCGGGCAGTTCCTGCTGCATTTACTGTGGGGTGTGCGCCACCTGCCTCACCTTCATCATCATCCTGGTCATCGTCCGGTGCAGCAGGCACTTGAATCCATGGAGCATTGGTGCGCACAGATATATTGTGCATTACACAACATGCAAGGATGATTTTGTTTCAGGGCTGTACAGCAGTCTGCCACCTGTGATGTCCAGGCAATGGAAACATGACTTTAGCACGCCAAATGTGCGCTCCACAATGGACCGGGTGCGTCTGTGGGCCCCATTATACTGCCTCTGGGCCTGGGTGGTAGGGTTTCGGAGGGGTGTCATCATCCACGGGCATAGTGCATATCCTTGGTCACCTGTAACATGTGAAAGCGAGATGTGTACATTATTGGTTGTGCCGGCTGTGTTGTTGGTGTTGATGGTTTTGTGGTGTGTCATTTGTGCTATGTTGGATTTCATGTTCACCATGTGTTGCTTCTGACTGATTACCAGCATCAATGCAAATTACATAGCTTCACTGTTGATACTCCCTCCCCCAAGCCAATTAGATTGCGTGCGCTGTGCGGTTGCATGACTGGCTCTTCTACCGTCTATCGATGGCACTCATCCACCCTCCTCACAGTCAATGCCATGTTAACATTTAAATGGCAATAGGCCACACCAGACACAGTTCACGTTCAGTTCTGCTGCTGCCGCTGCTGCCAGGCCTGCCCCACCGCACAACACATGCTGTTTCCTGTCCCGAGCTGCCACAAATCAACAGTCAGCAGCCCCCTCGCATGCAGGGCCCATTGAGGGCAGGAACGCTTCAGCCACACCATCAGCATCATCAGACGCAACACTGTCCACTCCCTGGACTACGTACTCATTCGTGTGTGTAGCCTCCAACTCACATGCCACGACTACTCAAGATCCATTTGACTGAGGGAAATGTTTGCTGACATCAGACTGTCCCAGATCTTCACCACACTGAGCCACAAGGCAGGGCACACTTTGACGGCTTCTTTGCATGTGTTGACTTCGTCCAGTTCATCTACCCCACTAAACGCACATGTATTGACCATTTACGCATGCACCACCTTGTTGATGTACCCCAAGACACAGTTGACCACATGCAGGCCCCCACAAAGTTGGTGTAGCTCAGTCACCGAGGAGATGCTACACACCACCATCAACAGCAACACCCACAACGCTGCAGTCTTCACCAATGGCGCTAGGCTGCATTTTACAGACATGTATCTCCAACTGCGCATACACCCTTGTCCCACTATGCAACTGCAACATTCAGCAGGCAATGAATGCCACCTTGGTCACCAACAATCTCAAAGTTGGCTGATGCATCTGCTGACACATGGAGAGGAGCTGGTGCAAGCTTGGGGATACCAGTGAACAGCACCACCGACACGGACAGGATGCTCATATTCACCATCAACAATACGCCCACACACAAAACTGGGCTTCCAGGTAGGATTGCTGTGGGTTGCAACATGGTTGATCAACAGCTGGGGCGTGCTATACGCAGGGGAGACATGAGTCCTCATCCTCGTAAAAGTACAATCAGCATGTGGCATCACCTGGTGGGCCAATGCCTTCGGATGCCCCCACCCCTACTCTGGGTACCGAGGCCACATATTTGACTCCTCCCTCTCCATGTACCTACAGGTGTACGCAGTGGCCTGCAACTGCTTCGCCTGCCTCTGCATCCTCCATGCAACCTTCCAATGGATCCCCCCATTGTCGGGTGAGACAGTGACCCACACAGTCATTGCCATCAGGCTGGGCTACGGAAACACACTATATGCCCACATGGGCACGTCTGCAGTCAGCTTAGTCCTGACTGTCCAGCACAACACCTACACACTGGGCCTTGTGTTCATACTTTCATTATGGATCGGGTGCCTCCATCGCACATACATGAT
This sequence comes from Calotriton arnoldi, assembly GCA_963921515.1. Taxonomy (NCBI): domain Eukaryota; kingdom Metazoa; phylum Chordata; class Amphibia; order Caudata; family Salamandridae; genus Calotriton; species Calotriton arnoldi. The sequence goes on along the minus strand of CAWUFW010003446.1, from coordinate 211,845 downwards.
TCACACCTCTCCCCACATTTGCTAATGAGTGGCAGAGGGGCTAAGCATTTGAGGATGGTTTGTCTACATAGCTAGCCACAGTTCACACAGTTCCTGGTGTTGTTGTGTCTGGTATGTGGGCATGTTGATTACCGTGTTGTATGTGTGATTGTGACATGTACATTCTCACACTTATGATTTGCATCTCTGTGAATTTGAGGCATGTGGTGGGTCACGTTAGTACTTACCGACTAGCACTGCATTTCCATATGTGCCATCCTGGAAGCGCTGGTTTATGATGGACTGTCGGAAGATGTAGGAATCATGCACACTACCTGGGAACTTGGCTATGACATTGGTGATTAGTCCCCGGTGGTCCACTATTGCCTGCACATTCATTGAATGGGTGTGCTTTCTGTTGCGGTATTTGTGTGCACTGTCCGCAGGGGGCACAAATAGGACATGTGTGCAGTCAATTGCCCCCAACACCTGTGGGAATCCGGCTATGGCGTAGAATCCTTGCTTGGTCTCAATCTGTTCCTGCACAGTGTTGGGGAAGTGAAGGTGCTGGGGTATCAGGCTGAGTATGCCATCAAGACAGTCGGGAGGAAGATTGAAAAGGCTGCCTGTGAGACTCCTCCGACTCTGGCCGTTGTTGGTTGAAAGGTCCCAGAGGCCAACATGTGCAGCACGGCCAGCAGCTTTGTCTGCGGAGGGATGTTAGTTCTCCGCTGTGTTTGTGGCGTCAACCTGTGGCCTATCAGGTTAAGGATGTGTTGGATGGATGTCCTTTTGAGCCTGTAGTGGGCAATGACATCCTCTGGCGCCAGGTCTGCGAGGCTGAGACGTCTGCGCAGGGCCCGTTGTCTTCTTTGGCGCTGCCTCGGTGGTGGTCCTGGGGGAAGTGGCAGTGGCGGTGGTGGTTGTTGCCTTCGTGGGACTCCAAGCTGAATGATTAGTACCTCCATGGTGTCTGTGGGTCTTCAGATGTGGGTCTGGGCTAGTCTCCCTTATATGCCTCCCTTTATCACCATTTTTACCATTTTTAGACCTGTTTTTTTCAGGTCTTATTTTCCAGCAGCTAAGGGGCTTTAGCGACACTTTTTTTATCGCTTCACGGGTCCGGGACTTCATTGGTAATAGTGCGATGGTGTGTTAGCGACTTTTTTCGTGAAATTTTGAGAGGGAACGCCTACTTTGCATCTCATTAGCGGAAACTATCGCTGCCATGCACGACGATAGAAAAACCGTTAGCTATCGCCGGAAAGCTGTCGCTAACGCTTGTTAGTGACAGCTTGGTAATAGGGCGATAAAAAAAAACGCGTTAGCGGCACAAAAGTGCCGCTAACGCGGCGATAACTGGCTTGATAATATGCCCCTATGTCTTCTTTTTTGAGAAAGTCTTTACCACCAGATTGATGCAATGGGCCAAACACAAGACCCTGAAATAGCCTTCGTCTGACATGGCTTGACTATGTTACTGCCATTGTCTTTGGCAACAAATCCAATTCAGAAACCTCTGGGTCCCAGCCATTCATACACCTTGCTGTTAAATTCGTCCAAGGTGTTTACAGCTGTATGTGATTTCTCCATGGCAAACAAGGCCACTGTTGCATGCCACCGAACGCTCTTAAAACTTTCTTCAGGGCCAAGACCTGCAGATATCTTTTGCTTTATCCCCGCAAAAGAGATCCAGTTTGCAGGGATGTACATGTAATCAGTAGCCTGACAACTGGTCCACATGTTTGTCGTCAGGTGGATAGTGTGAACAACACTTTGATGCAGTGCTGGGACAGCAACTCTGGCAAAATAGGTCAGACTTTGAACTTTCCAATTCAGGCAGATGGTTGCCACAAATTCTAAGAATCCCACTCCTTCCACAAAAGAAAAAGTGAGGAGGTCCAGCGCTAACATTTCTGCCAGCTTCCAATTGTATAAACATGCAGTTGAGTGGTTCCGCACGTACAGCCTCTCCTGCCTAAACATGCCTGTAATAGAATCCTTAATTTTCTTCTTTTCTGAGGCCACTGACACAGTCATATTTCGAGAAGTAGATGGTGGTTTTAGACTGAAAGTGCGTCGTGGTGGGGCAATCACAGTATGCCGTGGTGTCTCCATCTCACTCCTACTATTGTGCCATTGTGAAGTCGCAGAGGTGGGTGACTCTGCTGGTGCACTTCTGGGGACAGGGCTGCTTTCCAGGAAGATGGCATCCTCTTCTTCCTGATCATCACTTTTCACCATGATTGGACTTGTAGCTGATGTTCCCTGGCTCTCCTCACCACCACAACCACGTTCAGCAATTATTTTAAGGTGATCCTCTCACTTAATTGTGTGGTGTTTTTTCATATGGGTCATTTGGCCTCCAGTACCATCATTTGCACCAGTCTTACCTCAATGAACATTTGTGTTGCAAATACTGCATACTACAATGTGTTCCCCATCTTTGCTAACTGTAAAAAAGTCCAAACTGGGGAAAAATACTTTTTTACTGTGCCACTGCCAATGCCTGAAGAAGAACTTGAGGTAGGTTGGCATGTCGTCGATTGCCTCTCTGCAGTGAATACTTCTCCTGAGGTAGTGGTTGGTGCAGATCTCAGCTGGGGCTTTGCAAATATGGGAGCTGGCGGTGCTACCTGTGCCACATCCCTTGGAACAGGTTGAATAACAATGTCAGACTCCTCTGTGTCTTCTTCACAATGACTGCTTCATCATTGTCATCCTCCTCATCATCCCCTTCCATAAGTCTAAGTCTTTCAGTAACTTTTCTTTTCCCTTGCCTCTCCTGTTGTCTCCGGAACTCTGCCAGGGTCCACTCCATGTCCCTATTATAATCTTCAGAAGTGGTGCTTGGAGAAGGTGGTGGAGTAGTGCCCTTCCTTTTCCTTGCTGGAGATCTGGGAGCCAATGAGTCTAAAAGAGGAGGTTCTTGCTTGGAAGGAAGCTCAACCTCCTGTTCTGCTCCAACATCAGGAAAATGTACTTTTGCTGGCTGCTGCTGCTGTCCACTTTGCTCTGTTTCCTGAAACGATTGTGTCCTACTTTGCGAAAGGGACAATTCAACATCACTACTCGTCAACATGATTGAAGTGGCTGCCTCACTGACAGCCATGGTCCTGGGCTTAGGTTGGGGCGGTGCTGTTGATGCAGAAGTGCTGCTCCAGCTTGATCCCCAGAGGTCGGTGCCGCAGGCACACGACGTGGTGGTCCAAAAAAGATTTGGGGTGACACGGCACTGGCGGGAAGCTGCTTTTTCTCACTGACCACTCTCTTGAAAGCATCTTTCCTTGGGGTCATCTTAAATCTCTCAGTTGGCAGTTGCACCAAGCTGCACAAGCAAAGAGATTGGAGGACTGATGTTTGACTGCACAGGCGTTCTGTTTGGCAGTACTGCGGGTGATGTCTCTTCTCTTGTGCACCTAAAAGCAACCAAGCTAGAAAAACAATTAGGGGCCTACTACGATATCAGGCAGACTTGCGTAAGCCCGACACCGTCTCGGAACTGTGACCGACTGACCTCCGGTCGGGGGTCCCGACCTCCTGATTAGGATGCGACCACACAGTGTTCGGTCGCATGCCGACATTTCCCTATGGGAGCATGTATTACAGCTGTAAACCGGCTGTAGTACATGATCCCATAGGGAAATGGGAGGTGGTGTCAATCCCTGTACCCCGTGAGGTGCCTGCCACAGGGTGCAGGGATTAACAGGGGGGCACCATAGGGGCCCCCTCGGCCCCCAACAGGAAGCCGCGCACACAGGAGGGCCCTTCTAGGAACCCCCAAACACTCTTTCTGACAGGGTTTCCATGTCGGAAAGGCCGGCATGGAAACCCTGCTGGAAACTGTGCATCGTAATCCCAAGGGCGGAATCCCGTTTGGGATTACAGACCGGCCTCTGATTGGCCAATGGGCTTCTTAAACCTGTCGGAAGCCAGCTGCGATGACCGTCCGGTTTAATTTCCGACCACCAGCATTGTAATGCGGCGGTCGGAAAGTAAACCGAGATGTGGCCCGGGCCGCATCGTAATCTGCCCCTTAGTGTGAAACATGACATTGTTTGCAGTTTGAATTAGTACAGACAAAGACAAAATGAGTGTGGTTGTTTTGTTAACTTAGGTAACCACTTTAAAATGAAGCCACACCACCATACCATAATTCCCCATCAGAATAACACATAATATACAGAATGATAGAGCTCTTTCCTATATGTCCATATATTCAAAAGGAGACACCAGTGGCTCTCAGGGAATTAAATGTGTAAATAGAATAGTAATCTTTTAAAAAATGGAGGTCAGTGTGCACCTATGGCAGGCAATGTGATCCAGGGGGAATGGAATATCCATCGTCATTACACAAATGAATGATGCCAATGTCTACTCTAAAGTGCACTGTAGCAAGGGTGCCCAGGAGGGAATTTAATTTATATATACCTAAAAAACTGCATGCTCTTGCGTGGCTGTGCACCTATGGTGGATGGATAGATGGATGATGGATCGACAGCAGCAAAATGGGCAAAAATTATTTACAATAAAAAAAATAATTAAACAAAATTAAAATTAAAACATTTTTAAAAATTAAAATAAAAAAATAAAAAATAGAAAACAGGTAAATTTAAAAAAAATTACTATTAAAAAAAGTAATAAAAAATGACATTAAGAAAAAACAAAAAAAAAATACAATATTAAAATAACATTTTTTACAATAAATTAAATTATCCTCAGGCATATTATTGAACTGATATCTAATCCTTCCATGCAAGCATATGGCAAGGGCACACCGGCTGGACACACAAAATGGCTGCCAGCCAGTGCCACATGGTCAACAACAACACTGAGAAAAAAGGTATGGGGAACAAGGAAGACACGCAGGCCTACGGCAAAAGCACACTGGCTACATACACAAAATGGCTGCCAGCCACATGGTCACGTCAACAACAACCAGCAAGGAGGCATGGCCTCAACAAAGAACATATGCAAGCCTATGGCAAAAGCACCGTGGCTGGCTAAACAAAATGGCTGCCAGCCCCATGGTCACAATAACAACAACAACCAGCAAGGAGGCATAGCCACAACAAAGAAGACATGTAGGCCTTTGGCAAAAGCACACTGGCTGGCTACACAAAATGGCCGCCAGCCACATGGTCACAACAACAAGTAGGAGGTATGGGGAACAAAGAACACATGCAGGACTAATGCACATGCCCACTGACTGGCTACACAAAATGGCCGCCAACCACATGGTCACAACAACAACCAGCAAGGAGGCATGGCCATAACAAAGAAGACGTGCAGGCCGATGGCTAAAGCACACTGGCTGGCTACACAAAATGGCCCGATTTCACACAAAGTATCCCACGGTCTGGTGAACAAAGTTCACAGGTTCTTAATACTAACCCTAGTGATTCAGATATGGGAAGATCCTATTTGAAGCAGTCAGATGTTACCCACTAGGGAAAGGGGAAGGAGGCAAGTCCTTTTGTTTTTATTACCCTCACACACCCTAGTGGTGTCATGCTTCATCATTGGGTCACCCTGACGCCTACAAGTCAGGGTGGGCTCGACGTGTTCCAGGGAGCTCTTGTGAGATGTGGCCAGGGGGAGTTAAAGATTAAAAACCCGCAGACAGATCCCAGTTTCCCTTTATTGGTGGATCTGTGAGGGATATTAAAATACAAAATAGGGGGTCACATGGATTCTGGCATAGGATCGCTCCTAGAACCCCTGTCTAAATATACTGATTGGTTCTTGAGACCTTTGGTTACCAGGATAAGATCATACGTACAAGACACCAAACACTTGCTTAACCTACTAGCAGACCAAGAATACAATCCAGCAGTAAACACCATGGTGTGCTTAGACGTTGAGGCGCTGTATACCAGCATTCCTCAGGAAGAGAGTCTTCGGGTGATTGAGGAGATTTTACAAAAGGAAGACTGGCAGTGGGAGGCACCCGTTAGGTGGGTCGTCACTTTGATGCGCCTGGCATTGACAGAGAATTTCTTCAAGTTCGAAGCCCAGCTGTACCTCCAAGTCCATGGGACTTCCATGGGCAGCACATTTGCGCTGAGTATAGCGTGTTTGTTCATGGGCCAGTTTGAAGAACAACACATCTGGCAAAAAAAACCTTACTCGAGTAACATCTGCAAATGGTATAGGTACATAGATGATATCCTGGTCATCTGGAAAGGGGATGACTCCAGACTGAAGGAGTTCTCGAGGTGGTTAAACCAGCTTAATCCACACCTACACTTTACTATGACTAAAAACAGCGAATCGGTCTCCTTTCTAGATGTCATCCTAACAGCACAGGGTGGTACACTAATCAGCTCCTTGTATACCAAGCCTACAGACAAAAATAGCCTGTTGCGATTTGATAGTGCCCATCCTCGATCCCTGAAGGAAAATCTGCCCGTTGGTCAGTTCCTTCGGATACGCAGGAACTGCGCAGACCTGACTGAGTTTAAGAAAGAGGCTGAGGTGCTGACATCTAAACTACAACAAAAAGCCTACCCAAAGAGAATCATTGACAGGGCTAAGCAAAGGTCATGCAACACACCAAAGGAGGCCTTATTAGAAACTCACCACAGACCAGAGACAAATAAATTAATATGCGTCACTACGTACAATACCTCCTCCAATGACCTGGAAAAAAATCATAAATAAAAAATGGCAGATTCTCACTTCTAACAAACTCACGTTTGAGAAACCTATGTTCTCTTTCAGACGGAACAGGAGTCTGAGGGACACGTTGGTACATACCAATACATATAGACCCAAAAATACTACTCAACTCACCTTGTGGAACCAACCTCCAGTCACGGGTCATTACCCTTGCGGATCCTGTGTGGTTTGTCCCTTAACAGCACACACCAAACATATTGACTTAGGCATGGCGCACCCGTGGGAACAGCAGGCACACACCAATTGTAACAGCGACAATGTAGTGTATTTGATCAAGTGCCCATGCCGACTAATGTACATCGGGATGACCAGTAGAAAAATAAAAGTATGAATAAGCGCACATTGAAGTACCATCAGGAGGGCTATAACAGCGACCAGACTCACAGCCCACTACCTCGAAAAAAATCACAGTGACACAGATTTGGAATGGACAATTATCGAGAAAATAAAAGGCACTGGTAACCTGACCAAGAGACTGTTGGAACGAGAGCAACGTTGGGTGTACCGGTTAAAGACCCATGAGGATGGGCTCAACGATTCCATCCCTTGGACCCAGTTGTATCAATGACTGTACTTATGACCCTTACATCCCTGAATATAGAACATCTTCTCCCCTCTTTTTAGTTGAACAAACCTGGTTCTTCATATACACACTATAACCCTTTTTATAAGTTTCCTTTATCTGCACTAGGAGACACCTGAATGATAAAAGTGGCTTTGAAGTGAATAAATTTCATCATCCCTTCCCCAGGACGTCAAGTGGTGGTTCCTCCAACATACTAGCCTAACCATCTCAAGCACACGACCAATCCCACTGTCCTGGGTACTGCTGAACACTACACGTAGACAAATTTTATCGTATATGTGGCGAGGTTTTTCACACACATTCGATCATTTGTAATCACTCCGTGCCCCATGGTTTATCTTTTAACTGTAGGGTGCACGCCCTTATAACACTTGGTCACATCAGGGAATGCTCATAGCTTTTATCAATAAAGTTAGCCCGTTTTTGAATCTGTGGCCAGTCCAGAACCATCTGGCATCGCAACATTACAAAGAGTTAAATTACGATCCACTACTTGAACGCGTTAACTGCACCAAAAAATTCTTGTGACCGTTTACTATCTCGGCAACATTTTTATACCTATACACTGTCATTCGTTTGAATACGGGTAATACATACACGCAGCAATTTACACGTGTAGGAACTACAATTCCCAGCATGCCCGCAATACCGAGGGACAACGACTTCTGGACGAAACACTTCCTTCCGCCTCCAGCTCGCGGGGTTTGTGACTCCTCCCTCGCGCGCCGGCATTTTCATGAAGCATAGAAGCTCTTCATTCCCGAGCCTCGGAGCGCAAGACAGGGACTCGGTCCAAGTAGGTGGTATCACGGGGCAGGACCCTTGGAGGCGTAAGTAACAAATCCTCAATACCGACGCTCTCCTACAGGTACGCTTTGAACCACCGCTTCAGCAATGGGGTTTTTAATCATTGTATGTATGTCTGTTTCTTTCTCCCACTATTTGTCTATGTGTCATTTATTTGGGCATTGGAACTATGCAGTGTTTGACTAAAGGGCTCCCCACGCATACCGGAGTCCCCAGTGAATTGTTTTCTCTCCCAAAGAGGGGTAAGGGAGAGTGTGATACACATTATGTTTGTATGTGACAAGTATGACAACCGATAGCGCTATGGTTAAGTTTGATGAGAGTGACAATAAGCTTGCTTCTGTCAAGTGTCTATACACGCACAGAAATGTGAATTATTACAGAATGCCACATCACTATATATATACCACTAAGTTTCGTGTGGTAGTTTTATATAGTAAGGAATACACATACCGAGTTGGCATGTTGAGTGACGTCATTCACACACCCTACAAGAATGTAAGCATGGGTGTTATTTGTGCACATCACATATAGGAAGCATGGAGTTGATGACAAAAGTGTTACGCTATGATCTCTATTTTCTTTTACTTGCAGATGGAGTAAAGGAATCAAACAAAGATAAAATTATCTCTTGTCTCATTTTAAGGAGCGGCTATCTGCCCTTAATTTTAAAATAGGATAGGGTTTCCCCTTCCTTCCACACCCAGGGAGGAGATTTCTCTTCTCGCCCTGAAGAAAGTCCTGGACCAATTGGCCATCGTTGGACTGAAACATGTTGGCATTAGGGTCATAGGACCATAAAAATCCACGTGACCCCCTATTTTGTATTTTAATATCCCTCACAGATCCACTAAAAAAGGGAAACTGGGATCTGTCTGCGGGTTTTTAATCTTTAACTCCCCCTGGCCACATCTCACTAAGAGCTCCCTGGAACACGGTCGAGCCCACCCTGACTTGTAGGCGACAGGGTGACCCGATGATGAAGCATGACACCACTAGGGTGTGTGAGGGTAATAAAAACAAAAGGACTTGCCTCCTTCCCCACTCCCTAGTGGGTAACATCTGACTGCTTCAAATAGGATCTTCCCATATCTGAATCACTAGGGTTAGTATTAAGAACCTGTGAACTTTGTTCACCAGACCGTGGGATACTTTGTGTGAAATCGTGTTAAAACACGGGAGGACGTACTCCCACAAGAGGTTTACCTCTCGGCCCTTACGGCACAGGGGAAGGCCCCTTTCTCTGTGGACCATAGTTTTGTCATGTCATACACAAAATGGCCACCAGCCACATGGTCACAACAACAAGCAGGAGGCATGGGGAACAAAGAACACATGCAGCCTTATGGCAAAAGCACACTGACTGGCTACACAAAATGGCCACCAGCTGCATGGTCAAACAACAACAGGCAGGAGGCATGGATAACAAAGAACACATACAGGCCTATGGACACTGACTATACAAAAAAAATGGTCCCTGGCCACATGGCATGGGGAGCAAAGACTAATGGTGGACTATGGCAATCACACTCACACACTGGCCAGATGAAGAAAGGAGGCATGGTAATTGGTAACATAGGAGAAAACAGCATCAATTCAGCAATGCCAAAAATGAAATCTAACTGGGATAAACATTTTTACAACAACACACATCCTCCAAAGGCATCAAATATATTACCCCACCTATACACAGTTTGCAGGAAAAAGAATGCGAAATACCCCAAAAAAACCACATTTTGTAATTTAATCCAATGCCATGCATGTTCTAAATGATGTTTCAATTCAACAGACATGACAGAAAGAATTGTTTCATGCACCCTTGACCAGTACTGGGCCTACTGGCTGGAAGGCCGATTGGAAGACTAGGCCACATACTTAATTAAATGAATATTGCAAATTAATTTAAAAAACGTTGAGAAAATGTACTAAACTGTGCAACATTTTTCCTTTACGAAAGAAGAAAAATTACATGCAAAAAAAAAATAACTAGGCCCCTACTGAAACTGCAGGCCACCCACCACAATAAATTTTAAAATGTAATAAAAGTAGAAATAAATCATGGTGCATGGCCCCAATAAAACAAAGAACACCCTTATACCACAGTTCTTGAACTTACTTGTAAAATCTCAAATACAAAGTCCTTAAATCCAATGGTATATCCACTGCAGGCAAGGAGAGTGATCCTTCCAGCTTCAAATCCCAATGGAAAGTGACCTGGAAATGGACAAAGCACTGGGAGGAGTCTGCTGGGCAGGAACAGGAAGTTGGAGTCTCTGGGGCACTTCCTTCCTGTTGGAAAAAAAAGTAAAAAATAAATGCTTCGTGCACAAAAAAACCAAACTCCAACTTGGAGAAGAAAATCCACTCAAAAAGCCTCTCCGCTGCTACTCGAGCACATAAGCTGCTCGAGCACTGCATTTGCGATGGGTACTACATTGGCGCGGTCGGAAGCCATACAAGCGAGCACGAAGTATCGCATGAGCTCACTAGCAGCCAGAGAGTATTGTGGCGCTCACGAGTGAGTGCCAAAACAAATCTTGAGTGTGCAAATGGGAAACAAAATTCTGCTCCGTGCCTCGGAAGGTGGAATTCAGGAACTCCGCGCGCCTCCACAGAGCGCGGAGTGCCTGAATTCCAAAAACTCCACGAACGGAGCAGAGTTTACCGTCCAGGCCTACTGTTAACTCAACACAGCACTGACGTCAACCTGATATCACATTTACAGGCAAACGTGTATTTGAAGGTTACTGTTAGTTAAAGGAAGGAAGTAACTAGGGTGACCTGCACCGCCTACCTTTGGATACACCTTCATTTTTAGTGGCATCATGCTTCATATGTATGATGTGGTCTCTTCAAAAATCTAAAGGAGTGTTACTCAACATGCTGACCTTTTTCACCTTCGCACATAAGATCATGTCAGTGCATTGAAGAGTAACATTTTGATATGTATAAATATCAACCAACAGTTGTTTCCCCCCACCCAGGACAACAATGCCCATTGTGGACTGGGAGGTCAAACATTTGTGGTGAGCACTCTTTAAGTGGCCTGTGATCCCATTTTACATGAGCAACATCATAGTCTATTTTACCAGACACTGGATAAAGTTTTGTACAACATACATCCAGAAGTCATGTATTTCAAGGTTAGCTTATATGTGATTATGGAGGAAGAGGAGGCAAAGTGAAAATCAACATTTGGCTGGGATCAAACTATTTGGTCAAGTGGAGAAGCTGGGATGATCCCCACCTTTCCTGGTTTCCGGTTGTGCAGTTCAGCCACCAGATGTATATGCTTCACTCCACTACACCCACATTACCAGCCTCAACCGCCCACCCCAACCGCAACCCTGCTGGCATCAGTGCAGCCCTCATCCACATCAATTACCATAGATTTTGGACCCTGGGTTTTCATAGAGATTACTCATGTCATGGACTTTCAACCCACTTTCAACCCAGTTGTGGTTACTACTCTTCATAAGAGACAATATTAGCATTTAGGTACTTACTGAACTCATGTACCATACATTTTGAGTCTTCCTTTCATTAGCCAACATGTTATGAAGTGGCATAGTGTTATGAGCCATATGTGAGCATATGAAGATGAGTGACAACACTTGATATTAGACACACGACATACTGCAGACATTTAATCCACTTTTTTGGAACATGAGCATTAGGTTAAGTCATTCTTAGGTATACTTACCAGGGTCCCACATCCCCACAGTGTATGTTGCCAGACCAGACGTCACACCCGTACGTTTAGCTGGGATCGCTGCGGACTGAGTTTTCTGGACAACATCACAGGGCCTACAATGATATGTGTGTTTTCAGTTTACATTCTAGTTGGCATGTCATGCACATCATTTCCTAGTTCAGTTCACAAGTTTTGGACAGTTGATGTATTCTATGTCCTATATCTATGGGGTGTCTGATCACAATGTAGACGTTTGGACCCCCTCCTCGCCATATTAACATATCAGTTTGTGGTGGTGGTGGTATGGGTTGATGCGCCCCATGACATTGCCTCCCTGCAGTTGCAGGGGCCTCTGCTCCAGTTGGTGACTGCACTCTGGCTGTATGTGGCAATAAAAGGAAAAGAAAACATATATAAGCAAGAAATGTTGAATATGTGTAACTTGTCACCTATTTACTCAATGCCATCTACATGCCAACAGTAATGATATACATTATCTATTGCCATTTACCAGTGTTAGATGAATACATCAGCAGTGCAGGCACACTGTTTGGGACTGAGGAACTGGAAGTTGCCATTTCTATCACAAAGAAATCTGGGACTTGTAGTGCAATGGACAAATTGAGGCACATGAGCGTCTGACTCACCATGCACTTTGCACACACTTGGGACAACATTCATAGTCACATTTGTAGTGTATCACAGACATTTATAATTCAGTGCCACTGTTATAATCATCGCATTTTACCTTGCACCACATTAAGGTTGACTGTCACAGGCAGCCCATGCAGCAGCTGGGGGTGAATGGAGGAGAGAATATCACTCTCGAGTGGGGTGTGACCGAGGCAGGGTCCAGTTTGTCCACCAGGATGAGCTCTGGCCACCCTTATCCTGTTGCACTTCTCCTTCACCTGCCTCTTCTCATCCTACCACTTCTTCTTGATGTCTTTGACAGTGCGGACGTCCTCCCCCAATGCAGTGACTGCAGTATCCAAATGCTGCCATAGGGCTGCCTTCTGTGTGGCACTTCTGCTCTAGGGGGGTAGACCCAGCAGTCTTTTGTGGTGCCTCACTATGAACAGGATTATCATGGTGGTCTCCTCCTCGCTATAATTCTTCTTCCTCCTCAGTGGTAGCATGGTGGAGGTAAGGTGCAAAGCAAGCAGGCAGGCAAAAAGTCTGTGTGGCCTAGCCAGGGCCTTGATTGTGTGCTGCTTTTATGTGGTTTCTAGTGCTGGGAGTGCAGGTGGTGTTGATAGGTTGCAGGAGTATGTAAATACACTTACTCTGGCCCAGGTGCAGAATGTCCGCCCCCAAGTGCAATACTGGGATTGACTGTTGGGCTAAGGAGTTTTCCCTTGAGCTGGTTGGGGGGATGGTAGGCACTGACACAGGTGTGTCAGGTGAAAGCAAACTTCTTGTGCCCTGAGTGTGGAGATTTTGCCTCTACCGTGAAGATTCCGGCCTGAGTGCGGACTTAAAATACCACTCGTAAATGTCCTTTGTGCATACCAAAAGTTGTACATTCAGGCCTTTGGTCTAAGTTTACCTTTGTGACTACCAAAAGTTGTAAACTTATACTTATGGTCTAAGTTTAGCTTCGTGAATCGGGCCCGCTATGTTTAACAGAGATATAAGCTAACATTGTGGAAGATACGGGATGCAGTATCCAAACCTTCCACCCCCAGCTATTTAATAAATTACACTGACTATGAAAATTCTCTTTGGTAAAAAAGAATAAAACCAGAGAAAGATAACTTGAGACAGCTGTAACATTGAAACTATTTTTCTAAACATATAACTTTCATTGATAGAGCCCTAGCCACCAACAGATCAAAGAGTACTGAGACAAAATATTCACCTCTAAAAGAGTTTCCTCAGCTCAAAAAAAAAAAAATACATGGTTAGTTCTTTTCCATTTGTTAAATGGAGACTTTGCTTGAATGACTTGTGGGATACGTAGTCAATTGGGCAAACATTATCTATTACTGACAGGCTAAGAGATAAACATTTTTAAAGTGCCACCATCCTAGCACCCTTCAAATCTCTACAGACATATACATTTCAGATGAGTTATCAAGACGATTTATGAACAACTGAGGATCAAGTTCACATAGGTGATGGATATTTAGTTTTTCTCTTTGGGGGCATGGAGGATTACATGGCCACCTTCCAATGGCTGGTTCAGAGTGCACATGCACACTGAATATTGGTGCAGCTGTTACCATGCATGAAGAATACACACAATCGCACGCCGGCCCTGCATTTTGAGCGTGACATGAAGGACCCATTATGGAGGGTGTGCTACAAAAACTGAACCCACCTTGTGGGTGAAATCATGACCCATCAAGGGTTGGGGGCAGATGCACACTCCAACAGGGATGTGGGTAAGCCTATCACTCTGTCAGGGTGGGCAGTGTTTTCTTTTATAATGGATGTAGAATGGTTAAGTGCCCAAAGGAACTGGTTACAGCACTGCTGAACACTAATAGTCATTGTGAGGATCATGTCACTGACCCTATTGTGCACCCAAGAGGGCTTAGTGCCCCGTCCACAAATGGCTGGAAGCGAACTCAAAAAGTGTGAGGACGGCAATTAGTGGCAGGTGGAGAGACAGGAAAAAAGAATATGGCCTTTAATCCCCTATCACCAATTACAGCTCTTACCTTGGAAGCAGTCGAGGGTACACAACTGTTGCAGAGTAGGTAAATGTAGAGACACAGATGTAAGTAGGCAAGTCAGAGGAAGGATAACTGCTCCCATTCCACAGAGGATGAACCAACAATGGGTTCTTTGTTATTGCAAAGACACCTTTTTCTTTTCAGATGCTGTTAATAATAGTGCATTTAAAAAAAGTCATTTCCTATGCAATCACAGTGGCATGAAGTTCCGAATGCTTCAAAAGGGTGCCATGGTGGCCGTGTTCCAAACTACCTTCCATCTTAAAATGGCTGAGCAGAGCATGGACCAGAATGCTCAATTCTTTGTAGTTTTCAGGCATAGAGGCCAGCTCTCCAGGTTAGCCAGTGCCACCGCTTGAGTCATCTATGCAGCATAGTGGTTGCTTGTCTTACAGTCTTTATGTTGCTTGGTGCCTCCTATGGAGAAGGTCGTGCTGGCCCAGTGGCTGAAATGAATTCAAGCATTCCATCCTCCACCTTGTTGATGTTGCAGTTGATGACCGAAGTGTGACAGGTGTGCCCAGAAGTGAGTCCGGCACTCACTGTTCCATAAGATTCAAGCTACACCCTACTGATGAGCCCCAAGCAGGGCAAAACTGGTCTGGGGTTGAAAGTGGTCCCTTCTGTAGGGGGCCTCACCTGGCAGTTCGGGACAGACTGTTCTCATGAGGAGCTGGGTGGGTACTGATTTTCATAAGGCGGGCCTTTGCATAGAGTGGTCTTGCGGGTGAATATCGATGTACTGGGGTGCGGCCTGAGCAAATGCCAGTGATTGAGATTAATTCAAGCATTTCAACAAACACCTGCTTGATGTTCTAAGTGCGACAAGTATGCATAGATGTGAGTACCGTGCTCACTGTTCCACAGGTCTCAATTTACACCCTACTGACGAGCCCCAAGTAGGTCAAAACCGGTTTGGGTTTATTGTGGTTCCTTTTGGAGAGGGCCTCGCCTGGTAGTTTGAAACAGCTGCTCCCATAAGGAGCAAGATCAGTACTCATTTGCAGAAGGCAGGCCTTTGTCTAGAGTGACATGCTGGGAGAAAAACAATGGAAAGGAATGTGCCCCCTCTAGCAATTGACAGTAGCTAAGATAAATTCAAGCATTCCGTCCATAACCTTGCAGTTTTGCAGTTTCAGTAAGTTAACTAAGCTTATTTGTTCGCAGAATATTTAGTTGTCCCCTGATTACTGGTAAGTGATAAATGCACGTTTTTGTTTTCATCGCACTGATGTTCACCTGTTTATAATTGATTTCTGTTTGCATACTTTCATGCTGATTCTGTTTCCCAGTTTTCTGCTGCCAGTGTGACAATGGATCTCTGTTGTAGCTCTTACTTTCTAAACTGGCAGGGGCATGACAACAATTTCAAGGTGGGCACCTTTCCTTTGTTTCAAACTCGTTTTGTGTACATTGATTGCCAGTTTCCTCAAATAGTAAGCCATGCTTCACTGCTACCGTATTAATGTATTAATTTATTTTATAGTTTTATGTAGTGCAAAGAACATCCAGTGGGTAACGGAGCGCTTTACAAAGCAAGCACAAAACAGAGTGCACCACAGTGTAGATTTGGCACACAAAAAGTACAGTTAAGAGAAAAACATATATAAAAAATACCAGAGAAAACACAAAGTGGATACAAATATATAATATTTACGGAAGTTGGCACCATGGGATCATATGTCCTAAAAATTAATCCAACATTAAACGCCTAAGAGAAGATAATGAGAAGCTCACTGCAGGTGACTGATAGGGGATCCCACAGACCACTTTGCTTTTTCCTGATAACAGACCAAAGGTCACTGTCTCATAGGGGCAGGTGGTGCAGACCCCTCTACTATATGCCTGCAGGACACTAAACAATAATTAGACAAGGAGCATGTGTCCCAGAGTATTAGGTGACCTTTTAATCAATCTGTACCACAGTTCAATCAATTATATTTAATTAGGTAAGGAGCGCAACGAAAGGCCCGCAGTAGCCTGCATCCGATGGGCAGAATCGAAATCGGACATAATACCGATGACCAAAGACGATCAAAATAAAGAGTGGAGGGTAAACAAAGACTCTGCTTGTGCAGAACTAAAAGTACCTAACATTCATTTTACTTTGAGAAGATAACATCTATTTTTGGGTGTGTGCATTTAATTAGCTAGGCACATGAAAGGTTTTTGCTAAAATGGAAAATGCGTTCAAAGTAAAATATTCTAAAAATCGAAATCTACAACAGATCTACAAATCAAATTGTGTTAACAATGCTTGATTATTTTGAGACGCTAAAAGACACTTCGCCAATTTTTTCTTTGTTCAGCATGCAGGGAATAATCAATAGATAAACAGTGGCTCAACCTATGAAACTAGTAAGTAGAAGCATTTATTTTTGCAGGAGCTGAATCGCGAGTAGGAATTGCAGAAGATGCTGACACCATGAACGTCAATTCACCAAATTGCCAGGAACAGTGGAAGCGACATCACACGCCCTTTGCCCATCGGTTTCACTCATCACACACATGCTTACACATACAGACACTTTCACGCTTGCACACACTCTCTCATGTAACACACACTCTGCGAGCACCCACACAAAATACACGTAAAAGCATTTTTTTTACTTACCTCAGCTGCAATGGAAGGTCATATTCCAGCTAATTGAACTCTTTTTTTTTTTTTAAACTGACCCAGGCTAAGCTATTTGGCTTTGCAGCGCGACCATAGCCAACTGTTGGGACTTTTAGGCTACAGCATAAAAGTATCTTCGACCTTAACACTACACCCCCCCAATCTCTTTGGGCCCACATGCAGGGCTGGCTTTAGCACTGGTGGCGCCCTGGGCAACAGTGTTTGTTGGCGCCCCCCAAGGGCACCCCCCCACAGACTCCCTCACTACTACCCTTTAACAGTGCCCCCTCAAGTCTCCATAACCACTCTCTCTCAGATGTATTTAATTAGTTATATAGCACCACCTATACCAGTGTAGGGTATCAAGCACTTTACATCACACACACATCACACAGAGACAATCAATCATATGTGTGAATCAGTGTATAGGAAATGGTACATAAGCCAGAAGACTACAAGGTGAGTCACATGTCATCCATACTGATAGACAGTATAGTTTAAGAGTGCTTGGTCTGGAGAAGCACAGACTCAGAATTTAAAACATAACCCCATGGTTGGGGGTTACATTTAATAATAAGGATTTTCTTTTTTACCGAAATGAACCCTTTTTGAAACATTAGAATAATGAGAGACGGAGGAAAACATCATAATGCTCTAATCCATACCTTGCAGTTTGCATGCAGCTCTTTGATGACAGTTATTAGCTCGCTGTTCCATGTTAGGATTTTAACATCTACACTGCTAGTAACCAAAGGATCTCTCTGACAAAAGCACTGACCAATTTAAACTATATGCACTTTGTGATCTGCATGGTACACATTCTTTGCAGCAGGCACATTAACTCTCCTTGCTACCATAAAATGAGTTAAAACTTCCACTTGACAAAACTACTTCTCTCTCCAGGAAAAACATTAATCACTGTGTTATCTTGACATTTTTATTTTTGTATGAGGCCAGCAATGCAGCAGCAGGTACTTTTAAAACCATAAAATACTTCCAAACACGGCGCCCCCTCGAAGAGTTAGCACCCGGTACGGTGGCACCGGTCGCACCGCCCTAGAGCCGGCCCTGCCCACATGAGATTAAACATGGAATATGTCACCACGGGAAAAACCTCTATAAGGTTGGGTGCGCGATCTATCACTATACCCTGCCACTGAGAAGTCACCACGAGTAGTTAATTAGGCGAGCTCCGCCAGACTATCATGGCGGTAAGTTACATTGGCCCACCACCCTCTCTGAACATCTGCTCTTCCCCCTTATCCTACCTTCGTCAGGCGCCCTGTATAAGTAATGTTAGTGTTACCAGTCTTCTGTAACATTACTCTAACAATAACTAGGCATTTCTCAGCCCCTTGCATAAAGACACAGCTGATTTTAGTACATTTAGCCTAAACATTAGGGTTTTTTAATCGCCCCTGTTTTTAGCTCTTATCAACCATAGGATCTCTTACCTCACTTCTTGATGTAGTCTTGACTACTAGTTAACGCACGTAGCACTTCACTAATCGATCTCTTAAGCGCAACCCGGATCTTGACCAGTATCAACCCACACGCCCTAGTGAAACAATAATTAATGCACATCCGATAAGGCAACCTAACATGTAATTGCTGTACTGTTCGTAGTCCCATCGAGAACTTGCTATTCACCTGCTTGCACTATTTTGCCATGTCCTATCTATGGCTCAACTCTTATGAACTGTTTCCCTTACTCTGGAAGTGTTTCTTTTAATGTACAGCATATATTTATTACAATTTTATCATTCTTTTGCTGCATTTTACTATGATAGACTTAATTGCTTTAATAAAGTATTGTTAAACATGAAACTATTTCTCCAATAATGTATTAAGAAACATAATTCATTATTAGTGTAGTAAAATAACGGAGCCATAACAAAGTGTGAAGCCTCAACTGTCGTCCATAAGGGCGAGCTGCCACTGTGTTCTTGGCATTGATTTTTCCACCTCGGGGCCAGGGCTCGCCAAGGCAGTGCCAGGGTTCACAAGGGCCAGGCCAAGGGTCACATCTGCGACCCCTAAATGATGTCCGTGGCTGATACAAAGACATCTGAACACCAACAAAAGACCTCCTTATCAAAAGGAGCACCATTTCCAATATGGCAAACAAAATTGGTAGAAGACAGATAAGGGGAAAAAAACAGGGTGAAGGAGACATGACGCATTTTGCAGTTTGTCTACGTTTTTTTAATTTTTCGATTAGTGTAACAGATTACAAGATGTTTTCACATAATTTTTTCTTTAAGTTCAATTAAGCCTTTTAAAATTCATCAATTCCTGTCTGAAATAGCACTGTGTTTCCTATTCTTGGCCTTTATAGAAAGATATAGGTGAGTTGTCATATAGCTCATGGGTGTGAGACAAAGATCATAGTGTATCAGAAAGAATCATTATAGTTTACATTCTCTATTGCTCAATTCGGGCCTTATTACACAAAGTGCCCCGGGGGCACAACAGGTGTTTGCGCCCGCTTTGCGCACCTCTGGGGCACTTTGGTATTACAGAAGGGGCAGCAGATTCTTGAGTTGTCCCTTCTGTAATACTGAAAGCGCTGGCGCACATACAGTGCCAGCTCTTTCTCAGGAGGGCATGCCCTCATTTGCATGGGGGCCTGGCACCATGCAAATGAGAGAATCCCTTTACCTCTGCACCCGTGCCTTAATATAGACGCGGACACAGAGGCAAAGAAGCTGTCAGGGGGTGCACTGTCAGTGCACCCCCTGATAGCAGCCCTCTGGGGGGGGTAAGGGTGGTCCTATGGACCCCCCCAGTCATCCCCTTGTAGGTGGGTGCAGTCGCTCACTGCACCCGCCTGCAAGGGGATCTCTAAACCCCTTTAAAGGTGCAGGCGGGTTGCTGCCTGCACAGTGAAACACAGAGCTGCTGCTTCAAAGCTGCTCTGTTTTTCACCTGAATGTGGGGCAGCACGAGTTTTGCAGCTGCCCTGGGGGCAACGCATTCTAGGTCATAGGGTGCACTTTCTTGTTTGCACCCGGCGCACCTGTTTTAAGGTGCGCCAGGAACAAACAGGGAAAGTGCACCCTATACATAATAGGTTAAACTCACATTCTGACTTTCAACCGGCCTGTAGCTTGACTTTCAGTCAAACATGTGTAAAAGAGAAATAGCAAGACTATGACCTCAGAGAAATGTATACTTTATTAGATGGTGATCACAAAATTCTTTTTCCCTTTAATTTTTCTGAACTTAGGTCTCTCCTACTCCAAGGAAGAGGTAGACGCCCTGTTGGGCGACCCTTCACTATTCTCTGATCCCTCAATTGCACAAACCATCTCACAGACATCGGAGTGGGATAAACTCACAGAACAAAAAAGAAGCCGCATCCGCACCATCTTGCACGGCACAATACTCACGGAGTACCTAAGGAACAACGTTGCACCTAGGGGACTCCTGGTGACTAATGCCCCGCGCATTTTTCTTGATGATGCACTGTTCAGAAAGGAATGGGCCCAGATCGCGTGGCATTGTACCCGCGACTGGCTAGTACTAATAATAAAAACAGCCCTTCGTCTATCGGAAGCACTACTGGTGGAAATCCAGCTTCCGGAGACCCACTTTAGGACCACACTAACTGGGTATAAAAAGCGATTAGACGAACTTAATAAAGAAATAAATGAGTATAAAGATACTGTAACAAAAACGAAAGCACTAAAGTTCCAAAAAGATCTGAAACGGTGGTCCTACATTAATACCTATCCCTACGCCAACCCCGATTACATTCCTCCAGTCAAAAATGATTTCAGTACAGATGGCTCCAGTGACGAGTGTTCCAGTACAAGTGGATCCAGCGGGGACAGTTTTAGACCCAGACAGCGAGGGAGAGGTAGAAATAGACGACAACAATATCAACAACCATGGCAATCTTTCCCACAAATGGGGGGAGGTGGCTATCAAAATCCTTTTCATCCCCCACAGTTCCAACAAATGATGGGTTGGAATCCTGCCTTTATTCCTCACCCTCACTTCCAACAGAACATGTACCGCCCCCCTTTTTTAGAGAGGGGCCGCAGAGGACGCGGCAAAAGAAGAGGGTCCAACCAGGTCCACTGGGAACAAGAAGAAGCAGCGAGCAGCAATGTACGAAGCAGAGCGCAGGAACAGCGGGCGGGCCCGAGTCATCAGTAAGTCTAATTACCAACCTTTCCTCACACACCTTGACCAATGATGAAAAAACTGTCCTAGAGAAGGGCTTAGGCTTTATACCTACTGTACGCCTAGACCGATTCAAACTCCATTGCGAATTATCTGAATTCTTCAGAAAGTTAAAACTAAAAAGTTTTTTTGAGAAACAAAACACGGAAGAGACCCAAGCCTCAAAAAGTGATACAGGGCTAAAATTGAAATCAACCTTTATCCCCCCTTTCCACACTGTACCTCCTGAAATTATAGCCTTTGAGCAGGCTGTTTTCAATGACGTGGAATCCTTTGAAGAACCCACTGTCTTCAAGAACATGAAGGCCTCTGAGTTTCAAGCTCTCCAAAGACTCCAGTCTAATACAAATATAGTCATCAAAGCCGCTGACAAGGGCGGGGGCATTGTGATTCAGGATTCAGAAGCCTATGATACTGAATGCAGACGCCTCCTGAATAATCAGTCCAATTACACGCGACTGACTACCGATCCCTCATCTCAGCTCCGGAATACCAACCTGGAATTAGTGAGTGATGCGGAAGGCAGAGATTACATCACCAAACATGAGGCGGATTTCCTTACGACCTCTAAGGGCATTGTACCGTATTTTTATACTTTGCCGAAGACGCACAAAAACAAATTGCCACCTCCTGGGCGTCCTATCGTGTCAGGCATTGGTTCTCTTTTAGAGCCACTGTCCAGATACTGTGACTTCTTTTGGAAACCCCTCATTCAGGCAACCAGTACCTATATCAAGGATACCAAAATCCTTCTTTCCGTACTACAGGAAATTGAAATTCCCAATGTATCATCCTTCTTGGTATCTCTCGATATCGAGAGCCTTTACACCTGTATTCCCCAGGACAACACCATTAGGGTCATAAAGGAAACATTGGAGACAGCACCATGGGACTTTAGAACTCCCAAGGAATTTGTGGTGGCTTGCGCCACTCTTGCACTTAAAAGGAATTTTTTTGAGTACAGAGGAGAACTCTACCTACAGTCAACGGGCACTTCGATGGGCAGCACATTTGCCCCGAGTGTTGCCGGGCTTTATGTGCATAACTTTGAGCGCAAGTACCTCCTTTCGGCACTTAACCCTTATGAACCCTATGTAACCTTTTGGCAAAGGTACATAGATGACGTTCTGGTCATCTGGGATGGGACTGAGGACACCCTTTTGGATTTTTTCGGTTGGATAAACACATGTGATCCTAACCTTCGGTTCACTCACTCTTATAGTAGAGATGAGCTGGTTTTTTTGGATGTCACCATCAAAAAAGTGGGGAATCACTTACACACCAAAACATTCCATAAACCTACAGCTAAGAACAATTTGTTGCATTTCTCCAGTTTTCATCCTCGCCCGCTGCAGGAGAACCTCCCCTTTGGACAATATTTACGTCTACGACGTAATTGCAGTGAATTGACAGACTTTAAGTCACAGTCACGGGATCTGACAAATAAACTGCAAAAACGTGGGTATCTTGACAAAATACTCACAAAGAGTTGTAAAAGAGCTCGGAACCAGAATAGAGAAGCTCTCCTGGAAGATTTTCCCAAAACTATTACAGAAGAGGTACCACTCACTTGCGTAACAACGTACAACACTGCATCCAACGCAGTGAGTCGGTCCATTAACAAACACTGGAAGATTCTGGAAAGCAATAACCACAAATGGAAAAAACCTCTCTTCTCATACAAACGGGCCAGGAGCATAAAGGACTCTTTAGTACACACTCGCCCGAAGAACTTTGAGAGGGATGAGAATCAAACTGTCCTAAATGCTTGGGGCCTTCCCCCGATACTAGGACATTATCCCTGTGGGGGGTGCAGTGTTTGCCATTTAACCACCGCCACCAAAGTCTTAATGCTGGAACCAGGGAGAGAATGGGTGCAGCGCACCCATACGAATTGTAATTCCACCAATGTGGTATATTTAATAACCTGCCCGTGCGAGCTCAGGTACGTGGGCATGACATCACGTAAGATCAAACAACGTATCTGTGAGCATCGCAGTAACATCAGGTGCCACAAGAATACCACAAAACTGACTGACCATTTTTGGAATTTAACCATACCACAAATGACCTTAGGTGGACTGTTATTGAACAACCTAAACTGAACCCCAACGCCCAGCAAGAGCTTTTCGAAAAAGAACAGCAGTGGATTTACCGTTTATCTACCCACCGCAAGGGTTTAAATGATAATATTCCATGGGGCTCAGTGCTTAGAAGATAATGTTCCTTTCTGAACAGTGCATAGGTTGGACCACCTATTTAGCAAGTCAGGGTATGAGGTATGTTACCTGACACTAATTTCCCTACCAGACGCGGTCTAGTGTTCTGAAGTGCCGACTTCCTGATCCAACACGTTTCACGTCAAAAAATGTGAACCACGTGATGCTTAGCCGGCATTTGTACACTCTACCAGATGCGGTCTAGTGTTCTGAGACACCGACTTCCTGATTCATCACGTTTCACGCCTACAAACGTGAACCACGTGATGTTTAGCCGGCATTTGTACATGCAACAGCGATTCCGCGGCAACATTCGGGCCACGGTGATCGCATGGATAGGTCGTGAGAGGGACAACTCTAAATCAGACGTAAGTGTATAACTTGAGGGGCTGAAGAGCTGAAGTGTCCCAAGTAGAGTTGGTGCTGATCTCGACTGTATTTCTTGATTTCTTACAGAGTTTCTGTGGCAAACAATGCCCCGCCGTGGACTCATGACGTGAAGCCACTCTGTACTTCACGTGAGCCTTAAGTTTTCCATGCTTCGGTTTTTGTGTGTACTTTTTATCTTTAGTACACAAATAAGGCATCGCTGTAATGGTTATTCACAGCGCTGTCAATTTTATTAAGAAGGTATATTACGATTGGTTGAGTCCATTCTGAGCCATTTTGTTTCACTATTTAATTTGAAAGCACTAAAAATATAGTGCATATTTCTGTACTAAGCACACACATGCCCTTAGCACACAAATAAGACATGGGTGTGAGTTTACAGTATGGGCCACTGACGCACAATTGCTAATAGAGTGGCTGTATGCTTACTGACTGGTGTTATAGGTCCACTGGTGGAGCACCGTTTGATGAATCATACGTGACTGTCAAGGAAAATATATCACAAACTTATCCGACAACCAGAGACCAATGTTTTCTAGCAAAATGTGCTTTAATGTATGTCCTGTGTCGTTTTCTTCTTTTTGTTTTCTCTTCCAGAATAAAAGGGGCCTCTTGGAAATCCCAGATCCCCCAGCGGTAAAACTGTGAATTTTACTGTACACACTAACTCCCCTGGTTAGGGTACGCCTTAGTGTGCGTATACCGCCGGGGAGTTATGGTCCTGAAGAAAGCTTAGCTAACTTGCCATTAATAAGCTGAAACATGTCGACCACTTTTTTACACATAGCTAGTTAAATCGGATGGGCTGGTGCACCTAATCAAGCAGCGTACGTCCGTTTCACTTTCATTTTAACGATTGGGGATTTTGCCACTATTAAAATTGATTTCTGGCAAAACCTTCATTCTTTTAAATAGCACTACCCCTAGCACTGTCACCCTTGCACAACAATATCCTGCTCCGCTGTAATTCAGGCGTCGAAGCACACTAGGGAGACACTCGGTCTCCCTGGTGGGAACCCAATGATGAAGCATGTCACCAACTAGGTTGGTGAGTGAGGGTTCTTTTAAGAAATAAAGTCTTTTCCTTGCACAGTTTTTTTAAGATCAAGTACCTTTTCTTCGGAATTGGTTGTCACTCTTTTGTTGTTTTCTAATATTATTATTCAGGGGAAGAAGAGTGGCTACTCCTCCCTCCCTCTCTTGTTGATTGATATATACTGTCTTTTTCTCATTCAAAACTGATTACACCAACTCACAGAACATGCAGCCTTATATCTCTGTTCCAAAGGCAATATTCTTGCTGTGCAAATCACACAAACCTTCAAGAAAAAAACATCTTCCACTGTTCATATTACTTCTGTGTTGAACATGTCAACGAAGTACCGCTATCAATATAAGAGGCACTGAAACCTTCACCGTTACAAAAACATGGCTGCTTCTTGAATCAGGGGTGGGGGAAGCTAAGGTGTCAAACAAACTCTCCATATCACCGTCCTAATGGAGGTTAGAGCAAAATAATCCTCTTCCATAATATTTCTACTTCATGAAGGAAAACCAAAATATCTCATAATTCTGTTTTCTAACAAACCTGCAGAAACATTAATATCTGCCTTCAGCTTTTGATAGCATATACTTGTAAATTCGAAGCAGTACTGAATAAATTGGAATGAAAATTGATGTAAAAGTTCCTGGGTTTAATGTAGGTAAGGGCGTGCCTGTCATTGGTTCAGCAAGAGCAGTTGCAACAGTCTCAGGGTTGTGAGGTATCCTCCTAGTATGGCTCTCCTTTTATACCTAAACAAGGGTGAGTGCCCATGGAAACCTTGCAATGCCACTGAGCCAGTGCCCATGTATACGAAGGTTGGTTGACTACTAGATATACGGTGACTCTCACAGTATGCTCAGACTAATATTGCTGTTCAGTTCCGTCATGATTAGAGACATGTGAAATCATTGCACTTAACATCCATACACACTCCAGAGACAGACCCATCTAGTAACCTCCAACTGGTTGTGGCCTTCTTGGGCATCATCAGTACGGTGTAGCTTAAGTCCAGTGATGAAGGACATAGGACTCAAATCTGAGTATACCTGTGGCACTTATGGTTTCTCATGTTGAAAAATAAGCTATTAATGCAAAGAGTGTTTTAATTAATCTCAGCCACTGGCAATTTGAGTTCAAAGACACAGATGCCTACTTACAAAAAAGTAGGAAATTGTTGTAATCCTTTTGGTTTGCTCCTACCTTGGCCTCCCCCTGCCCTCTCCCGTTGATTGGAATGTCCCTTGGTTTGTTGAACCAACATTCCACAGCTGACTCTAGCTGACTGGAATCTGTTGGTGGTGTATGAACTAATAAAGACAGCTCTTCTTTACTCAGTGTTTTGTCTTTACAACAGAAATCTACACTTGAATATTTACAGTTACATCAGAGTGCAGATTTCCTACTCTTTGGAATTCATGAACTCCTCAAGCGCAGGGTCGGATTGGTAACGCGGGCACTCGGGAAATGGCCGAAGGGCCGGTAGCCGAGTTCTAGCTGTGGGCTGCATTTTTTGGGCAGTCTGTGCTGTTAGGATGCCGCCAGCGGCCCAGTGGGTGCCTGAGTGGCCTTTAGAGGCAAATGGTCGGAGGTATCACTCCCTTTCTCTCGCTGGGCCAGCCCATTAATGTATGCTGATTGAGCGGGGGCAGGGGGCTTGAGCAGAAGTGGTCTCACTTGCATTCATGTGTGGCTCAGCAGTGTGAACTAATCTGTGCATTTTTTTTTTATCTAAGTGAAGTTAATAAAACATGCCCCCACCCCCTTTCTTTTCATAAATCTTCGCTGAAGCAGTGTTTTGCGGAAAGGCAATGCGCAAATGAGGGCCACTTTATTTGGTGTGCCCGGGCCGATTTTTGATCCACATCCAACCCTGCCTCAAGGAATTCATATGGAAAGTTGTGCTTGACACAGACGTCCGGGCAGATTTCTTGGGAAATTATGTGATTTCCTTGTTTGGAATGCATTTCCTCTGCATGAAGTTCTCTGTGGTGAACTCTTCACAGGGTTAATGGATTTCCCCAAGCAAATGCATATTTATTTGTCATTGTTTCTTCTCCATGAGAAACCCTTTCCCTTATACCTCCACCACATTTGTGAGTGATCCATTTCCTTTCTCTCTCTCCCTAGAAAGCGTATTTATACCAGCACTTGACTGGAAGAAATTTTCAATCCTTGCCAGACTGGAAAGGGGAATTAAAGTATTTTGTCAATGCCCACAAACATACCTATTTGTGGGCATTTACAAGCCTCCAAGGCTAACCATGCCTTGGAATGTCTGGAAATGCCCATAATTTTAGCCCTTGGCCCAAATATACTAATTGAAATTCATATAGACACAGAATGGGAAAAAAGATTGATACATCAGGCCCTTGAGTGGGATTTATGAGTTTGGAGATCTCCCACATATCTCTGCAGAAACATTTTTCCCTATAATCTTAACATATACCTACACTATTCACACCATCTTCTATTTACACCCCTCAAAATTTGTGAGAAGAAGGAAATGATGCTTTTATATTACAACTCTCCCACCCCTCCTCTATTGACGAATGGCTTTTAAAACATTATGTTTTTTCTAGTGGTTTATTACTCACTACCCAATTTGTCCTCTATTTAGGCACAATTTATCCTGAGTGGTAGTATTTTAAGGCAGCTAAGTATTATTGTATTTTAATAAGTAAGCTGCTAAATTGTTTCTTGCAAAAGTGGCTTAAAATGTACTTCTCCGTCACCAATCTTTTCACCCTTCTTAAAGCAGAAGCTTGATAACAACATTTTAACTGAAATAACATGCTTTTTACCATAAACATTTTCATGAAGCCTGAGTTTAGGAACACTGAGCACTCAGCCGGCACTAGCCAATGTATTGCATGCTTAATTTGCTTTGTTGATATCTTAGTGCAGGAGCCTGGGATCGAGCATGCTAACCAAGGCGTGTTGGTCAATCCTTCCTACGGCTATGGGTGTTTCAGAGCAATTGTGAAATGACTAACAGCAAAACCTACATTAAGCTCTTTTTTTGGCAATTGAGAGAAAAATGATAGACCATTAACACCTAAAGCTGTTGTAATTCTGAGGTAGCCATTAACAGTCTTTGTCCCCAGCCAGCAGACGATGATTATAGATTATAGATGTCAACCACAATCAGCAGTTCAAGATAGATCAAGGTATTTCAGACTCAGTGATCTCAGTGCCACTCAGAAGGTCCTGATGGATTACCAAAGGTTTCAAGAAAGCAGCTAGCCTGTGCACACGTATACAGTATCAACACAGTATTACATATATACAGTGGAAATTGAGACGAATAGTCATGAGTAGTATTTTCTCTTTTTCTTTTTAATCCAGAACGGTGGCTGGGCAACAGTTCTGGATTAAAAAGAAAAAGAGAAAATACTACTCATGACTATTTGTCTCAATTTCCACTGTATATATGTAATACTGTGTTGAAATTAACCCTGGGCGTAGTTCGCGAAGTAGCGCTTCGCGAAGCTACGCAAAGTGAAGTTCGCACTACGCGAGCTTCGCGTAGCACTACGCGAACTGCGTAGTGCGTGTTCGCAATGATTACACAGTGCCGGATGCTTGTCCGCACTGTGCAATCATTGAAAACGGCATCTTGCACAGTGCGAGCTGTCTTTTACTGCCGCTCGAGTAGATTTTTACTCGAGCAGCAGCTTTCTCAACGCGGACTGGTAGTTTCTCATCGCGAGCGGTCGCGAGCATACGCGACCACTCGCAATGAGAAACCTGACCTCCCCGCGTTGAGAATCTCGCCGGGAGGTTTATTTTCCACGCTCGCGATCGGCAACTTGTGTTGCTGATCGCGAACGAGGAAAAAGTCTCGCCGGGATGTCATTTTGCTTGCTCGCGGTCGCCAACTTGACGTTGAGGACCGCGAGCAAGCAAAAAATGACCGCTGCACTATGCTACGCTACGCGTGTTTGCACTGTGCTAAGTAGCGCAAACTACGCGAGCGTAGCGTAGTTTTCCGCCCAGGCCTAGTGTTGATACTGTATACGTGTGCACAGGCTAGCTGCTATTTTGTATGACCGTCAGTCATTCACGTAGGGGGTTCAGGGTTAACCCCCACCTGTGGCACCGTCTCACATGGACTTAAGATACACAACACGCACACTTGATGTGGGCGCCATTGCCTACCACATATGTTTAAATCCTGTCTTTTGTGTCTAAAAGTTTCAAGAAGGCTGAGTTACGCCTTACAGTCATAACTGGAAGCAGGTTAGATCATTTGGATGTTGAACGACCTCAGGTTTGAAAACAGAGGGATTCAGTGTTCTTTGTATCTATTACTTCATTATGGATACTGGACCTTTGAACCTTTGCAGCTCCCCCTTGGACAGCTCCTTGAAGCAGACTATTTCTATAGGCCGTTTTTCCCATCTGAGATATTTCCACATTTTAATGTGTCCAATAGCACGAGACTGAATCTTCCACTTCTGCAACCAAGTCCTGGGAACAGCGATTTAAATCAAGGGGCATAACAAACTTGTTTTCCCTAGCATGTAGAGAAAGTTCTTCTTGCAGGAGGCAAGGAAGCATCTTCTTCTTTGGTGCACAGACGTGTCTGAGGGAAAGCAAGAGTTTTTAAATGGGGATCTGACTTACCATTGCTAGGTGAATAAAGCAAAGCATTAGGGCATGTCTCTAAACTAATTTAGAACGTTGGAATGTTGAGAGCTCCATTGAAGACAACAGAGTAGCTCTGGGCTTATAATGGCTGGTATAAACCCAGAGCTCCAACATTCCAATGTTTGTCTTCATGTTTCTCCCTTTTTAATTTAGAACATTCTACCCTAAGTTGGTGGAATATTCTAATATCCTTAAAGTCCTTCTTTCACAGGCTGTACCTATTGCTAAAGGCCCTCTTCCTCGTTATAGGCCCGGCTTTAGGGTCTTTAAAAACTGGTAGTGCCCTCGGCAGTGGATTATATGGTTATACTATGAAATGTTTCCCCATTCTCATTTTATCCCTGTTGTAATGTAGCTTCTTTTTGTAGTGGCACCAACATTCCCCTCTTTATGTGTGCACATTTAATATAGACCACAATAGCTTTGTAGCTAAGGCAATTTTCTCAGGTCTCGGGTCCCCTTGTTACTAACAAGTTAATAACCAGTCTGCAGAGGTGAACTGAGAGTCAAAAGCAGCCCTGGAAAATTTGTTCATACCAGTCCCACATTGTATCGAGTGAGTGTAGTGAGCGAGACTGATCATCCCCATGAGGGTTTGGGGGGCAAGTGCTATAGTTGTCTACAAGAAAATTGTTCCCTCGCTGATGCTTGCCAGACTGAATTGTTGATAGTCACCACATCCACCTACTACTAAAGTTAGCTCCCAGGTCCTCTTCCTACTTTGGGGTTTCTCTACATCTCATAAGGTTATACTCTTGCCAGCCTATCTCAGACTGACTAAATACAGTCCATCAGCTTTTGGAAACACTAACAGGACAACATGCTGGACAATGGAGGCACTGTTTCTTCTAGAAACCTCCAGTTGAAAATAAGCAAGGGTGATTAGGCCGATTCAGTCATATATGTCCAGGTAGGCCAAAGTTAATCAGCTACTGCTTTTATGAACATTGTGGGCCATCTTTATGACCTTGTTTGCATTGCTCTTGCACCACGCAACGTGGTGTAAGAGTGACACAAACCTTAAGTCAGATTTTTTAAGCCACACAAAGCCACTTTGCTTGGCTTTGAGTGACTCCAAAAATCTGGACTAATGCAACACAGCGCAAATCTCTGTGTTGCATTACTATGCCCTGGGAAGGCATTCCATGGGCATTGCATGGGTGTTCCCATGCAACTCCCATGGATTTTGACGTATTCCCAAATTTACAAGTCCTTGTAAACCTGGGAATGTGCCAAAAAGTTATGCCTCCCCAGGAGAGGAGTAACGAGGAGAAATATCTTTATTTCTCCTTTTTGCTTCTTCTTTCTATGTGTGCTGAATTCTGCAGCATACATACATAGAGGAATATGCCTCTCTGGATTGTTTTTGTGCAGGAAGGTGTCCCATCCTACACAAAAACAATCCTGCATTCAACACAGGCACTCTTGCACCATGGCGCAAGGGTGTCTGCATTGGCGCTAGGCTGCCCATTGTATGCCAGTGCAGGGGGAAAAGTCAGGAATGTGGCATATGCCTTAAATATGGCACATTCCTGCCCTTACCCAGTGACACAGTGCAGCGCAGCAAGGTGACTTTCTGTGTTGCACTGTGTTATTGCGCGGCACTGTGCCACTATTTCATAAATATGCCCCTGAATGTTTATTCCCTTAGAAGCTAAGACAACAACTATCTACCCAGAAAGTCTGTAAGTAGGTGGGAGGCTCTCTAAGTAGAGGTGGGAAGAAGATATGAATAGGTCTCAATTCAGTTATGCATCTTAGGGCACTATATCTATGGTCAAAAAAGCCACACAAATAACATAGCTCAAAACTAATAACTAATTTAAAAAGTTTTGATCTAGATTACATTTAGGTCATGATGTTTGTTGCATTTTCCACATCTGAGACCTATTTTAGTAGTGAGGTGAAATTGTATTTAATAGATTCATGGGGTCTAAAACAAAAGCTGTGAGGTTTTCGTTACAGCAGACAAGCTGACTAAAAGAAAAAACTATTGGGATTATGAAATCTTTGGCAGGAGTTTTTAGAAGTGCCCCTTCATGATCAAGACAGACTGTTGTCTATTAATTTTACAGAATTAAATTATTTATTGATGGAGTCATTTATATTTTGGTCAGTCTAAGTGTCCATCGACGCATAGTCCTGACTGATCAAGGACAGGCATTGAGAAGTAGGATGTCTATTCTGAGGGGACAAAGAATTGCCATTTTTACAGAGCTTCTGGGGCTAACCTCTCTGCCCACAGCAGAGATCAAAAGGCAAAAGTAACCAGTGTTAAACCTGACAGCCTTAAGTTGGTCTTCCCCCAATTTCTTGCCTATCTTCTCTAATGTTCTGACCTCGTTTTTGCTGGCTTTAGAACTCTGTGCACTTTAACACTGCTAACCAGTGCTAAAGTGATTGTACTCTCTCGCCTGAATATGGCAACCCACATTGGCTTATCCCCACCTGCCATATTAAATTCACTTCTAAGTCCCTAGTAAAGTGCACTACATGTGCCCATGGCCTGTAAATTAAATGCTACTAGTGGGCCTGCAGCACTGATTGTGCTCCTCACCTAAGTAGCCCTCTAACCATGGCTCGGGCCTACCATTGCATTAACATCTTGCCAGGCCCAAACCATCCATTTTTGTACATATAAGTCACCCCTAAAGAAGGCCCTGGAAACCTACAGTGCAGGGTGCAATGTATTTAAAAAGCAGGACATGTACTTTTAAGTTTTACATACCCTGGTAGTGCAAAACCCTTGAATTCGTTTTTCACTACTGCAAAGCCTATCTCTCCCATAAGACAACATTGGGATTACCTTTTTTAAGTGTAATTCTCACATGCTAAGATATAGACTTTTCAATTTTGGTGTCTCTAGAATCATAATTCAAAATTCAAACTTATGGTGAGGTCGGATATTAAATTGCAATTCTGAAAATGCCACTTTTATAAAGTTAGCATTGTCTTACTTTAGCCATTTGGTGCCTGCTGCCTGTCTCTGATGCACATCTTGGGAGGGTGACAGCTGGGCTTTGTGTATTCCTCCTAGACAGCCACACAAGGGAGCTTAGGTGTAACTTGATGGGCCATTCTGGGAGGATGGGAGGGAGGAGCTGGCCCCAGCCTCACTTACACCTGAATAGTCTATGCCCTGTTCCCACACAAAGGGCTGCATACCCCCCCCCCATGGTGAGTCTGGAGCCAGGGCAGGAAGGGAGAACCTCTGTGCACTTCAAAGACCTGTCTTTGAAGTCTCCCCCACTTCAAAGGCACAACTGGGTAAAAGTAATGGACCTCTCACATCATCACTTCAGTACAAGTCGGGACCTATGAAGACTCTGCCAGGCAGAAGGACAGCTATGCTGCTGAAGGACTTCCACTCTGCTGGACTGCTGGTTTGCTGGACTCCTGCCTTGCTGTGCTGCCCTGCTGCCTGCTGTTCATCTGCCTAGGTGAGAAGGACTGAACCTGCATCACTTGAACCCAGAGTGACTCCAAAGGCTAGCTGGCTTGCCGCCTGATCTGTCTCAGGGACATGAAAGACTTCCTCCTCTTCTGCTACTGCACATGGACTCTGCCATCTGTGCATCTGCCCTGCCAAGTGATGCCACCCCAGTCATGGACCCTTGGAAGTGAGGCCTAATTGCTTGCTCCAGTAAAACCCACTCATCCTCTCTCGAACCGACGCATCGGCACTGTTGAGTGGATCTAACCCGGCGCATTGTCCCCTATTGTGTGATCAGAACCGGCGCTTTGCCTCTGCTGCATGAATTGACCCCAACGCATCGCCATCAGGACCACCACTGCACAACGCGCTTCCCAACTTGAGGTTTTCTCATCTCCATTGACAGCAGCCTCAACGACAGCAACGAGAACTCTGCATCCCCGTCCCTGTGCTTATCGGAGCCGATGCAACGCCGCTGCTGCATGGATCAGGACCAGGGCATCACCGCCACTGCGAGGATCGACACCAAGGCATCCCTTCAACATCGACGAATCGCTTCGGCTGCATCCCGCATCCTACACGTTGACAGGATCTTCGATGTCGACGCAACCCAGACTAAGGTACTTTAGCTCAGCAGGCCTCATCTGGACTCTGTGGCCAGCCCACGCTCCATCGTGGTCGGCCTGTACTTTTGACTTTGTCCCATTCCAGCGTGACCAGACACCCCTTGTTGCAGATTAGTGCCTTTTGGTGGTATTTCCACTTAATTCTTTAAAAATCAACATCTCCCTTTCTACTCTCTGGATTTTTGTTTTTTTGGTATTGGTTTATTTATTACATTAAGTTCTATTTTTCTAACTTGGAATGGAATGCTTTTGTGTGGTGTTTTCACTGTTTTACTGTTTGAAGTGTAGCACAAATACTTTACATAGAGTGGCAGATTTACAAGAAGGTGCCGCAGCGTGGCACCGCAAGCCCTTTGGCTGTGCCACGCTGCAGCACTTTCAGAGCACAGGAATGCGACATATTTACAATGATATGTCGCATTCCTGTGCTCTCCCCTGCGCTGGCGCACAAACAGCTGTCATGCGCTAGCGCAGGCACCCTAGCACCATGGTGCAAGGATGCCTGCATCATGGGGAGATTGTTTTTGTGCAGGAAGTGTCTTGTGGATTGTTACCTGCCTTGTTATGTTGGCCTAGGCCTGGCTGCCATGCTGCTTTTCTTTGCGCACGTTACACTGAGCCGGGCCTCCCTCGCCCTTTGCTCGTGCCAAGTTCTTTTGCACTGTCTGCATTTTCTGTTGTTCACCTTTTTGGGCTCAGTCTGCACAAACATGTACAAGGTCGCATAACAATGTATTTTGGTTCTTCCTGATATGGCCAGTCTCGCGCACCCAGACATAACATTAGGTGCGATTGCCATGAAGAATTTGGTATGCTTTTAATACTGTGGTTTACTAGCGCTTAACACACTTGGAGAAACCCTTTCAGTGAGAAGAGCTATGATGTCCTGCTGATGTAATTCTGCATCTAGAGACTGAGGTATGGGGGTTCGCTAGTCAAAGCCCGGAGGTCTTCTATTATTATAATAAACTATCTTACTGCAAGGGGAGGGTGGTAATGTTATTTATACGTTTATCCACTGAGCTCTGAGATGCTTTCCCCGTTTGTATTCTATGGAATTGTAACCATGCTGCTTATATTAGTCATATGCATTATGCTATTAGTACTGACACGTGTACTGTACATTAGAGCACGTAAGTTGGAATAAACATTTTAACCTATCCAGTGTCTCTTCCTACGCACCTTGTGGACAAGTACGAGTGAGTGACGAAAGAGTGTTCTTGCTTCTGCGAGTCCTGAGATAAAGATACCGTGTTCTGGGTTGTCCAAACATTAGTACTTGGGTGCTAATGGGATGCTAAGCTAGTTGGGTTGGGGTTTTTGGGTGCTACGGTATATGGTGGCAAACCACTGTATTCCGGGGTCCCATTTTCCTGTGCATAGCTCTGTGTATGTGCAGAAACCTTATGACATGGCGCCCAACGTGGGGCCCCGGAATACAGTGGTTTGCCACCATATACCGTAGCACCCAAAAACCCCAACCCAACTAGCTTAGCATCCCATTAGCACCCAAGTACTAATCGGAGACGGGGCCTTTTGCCTGCCGTTTGATGGGATATTGGGGATGGGATGAAGAATCACCTCCTCATGCAATACCTTTGCGGTCACTACCGCAGCCACAACCCCAATATCCCATCAAACGGCAGGCAAAAGGCCCCGTCTCCGAAATTCTGACACAGTTGGAATATCAGGGAGTAATTGAACCATGCGTATCACCTATGAACAATCCCCTTTTCGTGGTTTCTAAACCCGATGGATCGTACCGCTTAGTTTTGGATTACCGGCATTTAAATACTCATTGTCGGAACTTTGCGGTGCAAAATACACACAGTTCTGCGCTTGTAGACAGTCTTGTTCGTAAAAAATACAAAACGACACTTGACCTTTCAAACGGTTTCTACACGCACAACCTAGCCCCGGAGAGTGGTCAATGGACCGCATTCACTTCCGGTGGTAAATTATTCCAGTTCCGGCGTTTACCCATGGGCTACAAAATAGTCCGGGTATATTCGCCGCCCGTGTTGTTTCTTTGTTAAATGACATTGATCAAGACGCATGTTCGTACGTAGATGACATCTATCTGACGGACGACGAATTATTTCAGCATTTGTCCCGTGTGGACCGCATTATTCTTGAATTTGCGGAGCAGGGTTACAAATTTAACTTTGCTAAAACACACATTGCTGAATTTACAGTTCTGTTCTTGGGCTATGAGCTCAACAACGAAGGTAAGGGCTTAGCCCCCCATTTCTTAGAAAAATGTGCACATTTGTGCCCCCCAAATACTCTGAAGAAACTTCAGTCTTTGCTGGGTTTCCTGAATTTTGGGCGTACTTACATTCCCGAATATGCCCAGCGTATCAAGCCTTTGAATAAGTAGGTTGTATCAAAGCATACAAGGTCTTGCTGGCTGCCTGAGCATACCTCAATTCTGCAGTCTTTGCAGACAGACCTTTTGGAGTTTAAATATCTTTTGACTCGTGATAACCACACAAACCTGGTGATTAGAATAATTCCGGGGGCGGTGGGATTCACATACTTAACCTTTAATGAAGGTGATACAGTACCCATCGCATACAAGTCACATCTGTACACTTCCGCTGAATTACGCTTTACCTCTGTCGAAAAAGTTCTAACTGCAGTGCAAATGGCGATTCTAAAAGAACGCGCACTGGCACAGGGAAAGCGGATTCTAGTGGTAACACCCTGTCCTGCCCTAGAGGCAGTAACAAAGGCAAGTGTACCGAACTCAAAAGCAATGCATCCCCGTTGGATACAATGGGCTACATCCTTGACGTCTTCGGACGTCACTTTTGTTTTTGATTCTTCTCTGCAGACTCAGGAGTTTTTGCAGTATGAATTCGTTCATCCTCCTCCTTTGTTTTTATTACCGCTTGAGGATTACAAATGTGTGATCTACACCGATGGTTCGGCGCAACCGGCCACTGGGTCCAAGCACGCTTATTCAGCTGCATGTGCTATTGTTGTGGGTTCCTTTGTAGATGGAAAGTTCAAATCCTCTGCAGTGCATACTCGCACACTTGGAGATAGTACCGCACAATTGGCCGAGCTGCATGCATTGCTACTTGCACTTGAGTTCGCTTCTCAGGATGAGACCACTCTTATTGTATGTGATTCTTTTTACTGTGTACAATCTTACAATGACAATCTGTTTTTCTGGTCGAAAACGACTACAAGGACGCAAAAGGGAGCACAATTAAGCATAAAATGCTTTGGGTTCGAGTGGCAGAATTGCAACAACGTCTGCCCCTCACACAGGTGGTTCACACCTTAGGCCATCAGCGGGTGGGCGCACACGCTATGGGTAACGATCTGGCAGATGAAGCTGCCCGTTCAGCAGTAGTCACGTGTTCAGTAGCAGCGGTTACCAGGTCCATGTCGAAAATAGACCCTGTTATATTAGCAGCTATTGCTGCAACCAAGGAAGGTAATAATTACCCTACAGGTTTCCCTTCCAAGTATTCTTACACATTAAGTCCCGATCAGGTTCCTTATGTAACTATACCTGACGTTGGAGATCGGCTGATCCCCAACGCGGACCGCAGGAGTGCCTTGATATCAGCTGCACACGAAGGCATGGCTTCGGCTCATGCAGGTGTGTCAGCTACAGTTTCCATCTTGCAGCAGCGTTATTGGTGGCGTGGATTGTATAAAGACACCCGTGCTTTTGTGCTTTCTTGCGATGTTTGTCAACAGATTAAGCCTTCCACGGTAACACGTCAACCACAAACCCCGCTCTGCATTGCTAACAGACCCTTTGGGTGTGTTTACTTGGATCACTGCGGTCCATTCTCATCAGACACTGCCTATAAATACATCTTAGTGGCAGTGGACTCGTGCACACGGTTTCTCTGGGTCTGGCCACAACGGAGTGCTGACGCCCGAAATGTAATCAGGGATTTGCGTGTCTTTGTGGGAATTTTCGCATGCGGCACCTTCCATTCGGACCAAGGTCCAGCGTTTGCCTCTAGGGCTTACAAGGATGCAATGGCTTCGCTTGGGGTGCGGGTGAAATTTTCGTCTCCGTATAGGCCTGAGGGCAACTCTATCGTTGAACGAATGAACCGTGACTTAAAGCAATCCTTAACAGCTAGGGTTATAGGTACTGGCAGGAACTGGCTGGCCCATTTGTATACCGTTCAGCGTGCACTTAATAATCTCCCTAGAAGACCTCTGGGTGGGCGAACCCCATACGAAATGCTCTTTGGCATAAGAATGTTTGTGCCTGACCTTGAGGGTCCAGACATCGCGGCGCAATCCGCCAAGTTTGATGTAGATAACCATTCTGCTATGTTACAGGACTTACAAGAAGCCCGAGACAAACTTGCAACTACACATTTGCCTTCAGCCACAGATCCTGCGTTGCAGATTCCGGTAGCCGGCTGGCTTCCAAAGGTTGGAGAACTGGTTCGAGAAAAGGTTGAAAACAAAAAAGAATTCGGCCCCTCTTTTCGTGCACCGGTTCCAGTTCTGGGCTTGAAGGGAACACGTACAGTCATTTTACCACCGCTTCCTGGTCGCAAGGAGAACAGATACATCTCAGTGGAAAATGTCAAGCTACAGCGCCTGGCCGATCCTGAATAGTGTCACACCAGCGGTCTCTTGTCCTGCCATTTATCGGGCATATGTTCATAGTCCATCTGCACGAACGATCGCTGATGCTGTAATTGAGATGGTTGATTTGCCTGAATCCTCTACTTTGCCTGAAACTATAATTGATCCCCAACTCTCCACCAACATCGACGAGGACGAGTATACTTATCCTGCATCTGAATCGGTGGCACATCAACCAATATCGCCACTAAGCCAGACTCGTTATTCCTTCGATTCGGATTCCACATCTTCAAAAGTTCCATCCAAGTTCAGTATTTTTATATCCTGGTTTAGAGACAATTTTTTGATTCCACCCTGGACATACATCTGGTTGGTACTTTTCTTGATATTTTTGTTCATGTCCATTGGCTTTGTCACAGTGTTTTTTCTACTAATTAATGGTCACTATTTACCTGAACGCTCTGCTGTAGACTATGTTTCTGGAACTTTGGCTCCTCATTCCTCGTCTCACATCATGAAGCGTGACCACACATTTGTGAACATTTCAGCTTTCCCAGTTGCTGATGGCATCGTATGGGATGCAGTGAATTATCAAATCCATGGTCCGACGGAAATTATTAATGTACCTAATGTCCTTCGTGTTTCAATGGGTGATGTAGTACAAAATAATATTCATTCTGATGATTGGGATGTGCATGCCGTTGAAGCATTGTTTGCCGATTTAAAATATTATGCATCTTTTAATGCTGAAGATCTATATATGAATTCTGCTAATTATGCCAATTTGTATTGTTACCAACATTGGGGTAATCATTTTCTCCATAAGCCCAGTGCCCTGCGTAGTTCTGTTAACTATACCCAATGGGAACATTGTCCAAACCCCTTGCCAGGTAGCTCTCAAACTCTTCGAAATAAGTTTAATTATTTCACTGATTTTAATCGGTCGAACCCTGCATCCTATTATTTTAGACTAAATAACACATCAACTCAGAAAATTATGTTAACACACACCAAATTGCTTTATTCAGGTTCCTTTCTAAGTGCCCTAGCTGTGGGTGGTTATGAGTACTGGGATAATACAGTGGATTTAAAATCTATTTGGGGCTCCAAGCCATGGCAGGTACAGGGAACCGAGGCATTACACCGTGCTTGCCTCATCCCTACACAAATTATGTTCCTCAATGTCTCCATCTATCAGACTACATGTTGGGGCTTAGCAACCACTAAACAATTGAATACTCCATCCATACCATCCCTGTCGAGTTTTCCCAATGAAAGCTCACGATTCAATATGTCCCTCGTGTCCCTGCAGGCTCTGTTACAAAATAATTCGTATAATGTTTCTGAGCTGGTTCAGTCACCCTGGTTGGTATGGCCTACATCATCAAATGCATGTCAAATGCGTTTTCACGACTCAGGAGCTATTTACACACAGGATAGGCCTGATCCGAGATTTACTGATTCCCGTACTGTCACTACATATTCTGTTGGTAAATTATGCAAACAATGGCTGCAACATTCGTCCCTTGATTCTGTTAAACAACATTTGTCCCTCCTTTCAGGCAATATTGATCTGTCCGACTTTGTTTTGGGACCTCGTGGTCCCCGACCTAAAAGATTCATTTATGAAACATATAATGAACTCTGGAAGCTATCACAAATGGAAGCTGCTTCCCGTCTTCGGGAAATAGATCAAGCAAATTTGGAAAAGGTGCTTGCTGTTGTTGACAATAGTATTAATACCCTGTCTTCTCGCATTTATACTTTGGAGAATATTGTGTCTTCTGTTGTTGATATTGTACAAGATGATGTTTCTGTGTTATATCATGGTCAGAATCAATTGCGTTCGGTTATGCAGTTTGCATGGACTTTACAAACGCTCAAGTTAGGTAAAGTTCCTTGGCATTTTTGAACACCTCTGCCTTGTTTCTACCTTTTAACTTAACTGACAAACAGCAATTTATGTCCATGAAAGATGCAACTTACACTCTATTACATATCGAAAAGATGGATCCTTTGCCGTTCTCTGTTGCAGAACTCGATTCTGCTGTATGGCTAGTCCATGGGGTTATCGCTTTACCTTTTTCCTTGTTTGAATTTGACTCCTGCATGAAACATTATCCTGTGGGCCGTTACCGGCCCTTGGGCAGTGCTTTCCTGCATGAACTCTGGTCCTTGCCTTTCATGTATAAATGCCTTCGGGACGGCAAGGAAGTCTTTCTCACGGGGAGTACTGCGACTCGACTATGGGTCATTCGCTTATTTGTAAACACATTAAATTGCATGGCTCATGTAGCGTTTCCGCTCCTAATCTTGCTTGTGTGCTGAAAGGTATTCCTGCTCCTGTTATTTCACCTACTTTCACTCTCCTTTCCAATGGTAGTTATTTACTTTTAAATAACGAAAACTGTTGTGGCCTGCAAGCTGGCATTCCTTACATTGTAACAGTTTCGCACAGGGTTGTCTGCTGCAAAAATGTGCTTTTTCCTCCCCCTCATGGCAAGGTTGATATCTCTATTTGGCCTTCCATCCCTACCATGGAAGCAGATTTCAATAGACTGAGCAGAATAAAGGCACTATTATTAAACGAGGAAGTTATGCTCACGTCCGCCCGGGAGACATTCATTCTCCAGGTGGCGAGTACCCACAGTGAAATACAGGCCCTTTTAAACACTAATCTCCCCCAACATTTTGGGGAGTTAATACATCGTATTTTTAACGCATCTAACACTGAAGGCCTAGTACACTTTTTTAAGGTCGTGGGGTCGGGCTTGGTGTCCTCCTTCCAAACTATTTTTGGTGCCATCCCGGCTTTCATACATTCTATTTTTTCCAGTGTCTTTGGCGGTTTCCCATTGATCCTCGCTTTAGCGGCTGGTGTCTTGCTCTTAATTTGCTTTCTGCGCAATGGCTGCTCCCCGATGGGACCTGCTCGATCCAGAACGCCTCCAGCTGCTCCGTGAGCGCCTTTTGGCCGGTTTTGGTGTCTTTCCATTGGCGACACTGAGTGTGTCATATACTCTTTCGTTTCGCTTTGCGTATTTCACTTGCGTGCAACCTGTGATGACTTGTGTCCGCTGTCCTTTCACCTGGACTCTGGATTATTGCCTCTCCAATTCGTCATTGTCTGTTCCGGATTTTGTTCAGTTGATGGGTCCCTTAGAGGCCCATGAGCAGGACTGTTCCGTTGCTGGCTGTATGGCGCGTGCGGCTGCACTGGGGATTTTGGCGCAATGGGATATCTGGGCGGCTGCCCAGGATCTCCTACAACGAAGCTGTTTCGATTATCACGCAAGCTGTCCCGCATTGCTTCTGGATGCTCCCTTTGTTGAGGAGCATTCCTGCTCTTTTGATCTCATGGATTGGATGGCATCTATGTTTTTTGACAATTCCAATGATGAACTCTTGGAAGGTATGGCTTTTCTCTGCACTTACACTTTCATGGATTGACCTGCCCTTCGCCGTTTGGGCGCTCCCTGTGCTCCAACGGCTGTGTTTCTCCTCTGATGGGCCTCTGTCCTGTCCGCTGGACTGACCAGGGGAGGGTGTCTTGTGGATTGTTACCTGCCTTGTTATGTTGGCCTAGGCCTGGCTGCCATGCTGCTTTTCTTTGCGCACGTTACACTGAGCCGGGCCTCCCTCGCCCTTTGCTCGTGCCAAGTTCTTTTGCACTGTCTGCATTTTCTGTTGTTCACCTTTTTGGGCTCAGTCTGCACAAACATGTACAAGGTCGCATAACAATGTATTTTGGTTCTTCCTGATATGGCCAGTCTCGCGCACCCAGACATAACATTAGGTGCGATTGCCATGAAGAATTTGGTATGCTTTTAATACTGTGGTTTACTAGCGCTTAACACACTTGGAGAAACCCTTTCAGTGAGAAGAGCTATGATGTCCTGCTGATGTAATTCTGCATCTAGAGACTGAGGTATGGGGGTTCGCTAGTCAAAGCCCGGAGGTCTTCTATTATTATAATAAACTATCTTACTGCAAGGGGAGGGTGGTAATGTTATTTATACGTTTATCCACTGAGCTCTGAGATGCTTTCCCCGTTTGTATTCTATGGAATTGTAACCATGCTGCTTATATTAGTCATATGCATTATGCTATTAGTACTGACACGTGTACTGTACATTAGAGCACGTAAGTTGGAATAAACATTTTAACCTATCCAGTGTCTCTTCCTACGCACCTTGTGGACAAGTACGAGTGAGTGACGAAAGAGTGTTCTTGCTTCTGCGAGTCCTGAGATAAAGATACCGTGTTCTGGGTTGTCCAAACATTAGTACTTGGGTGCTAATGGGATGCTAAGCTAGTTGGGTTGGGGTTTTTGGGTGCTACGGTATATGGTGGCAAACCACTGTATTCCGGGGTCCCATTTTCCTGTGTATAGCTCTGTGTATGTGCAGAAACCTTATGACAGAAGGGGCACCTTCCTCCACAAAAACAATCACTACAAGCATTTTCCTCTTTCAATGCGTGCTGTAGAATGCAGCACGCATTTTAAGAGGAAAAAAACAAGGAGAAATCAAAACATTTCTCCTTGTTGCGCCTCGCTACGCCACCCCTAGGGTGGCGTAGCATACTGACGCATTTCCAGGTTTACGAATCCTCGTAAATCTGGAAATGTGTCTGGTTCCATGGGTGTTGCGTGGGAACACCCACAGCAACACCCATGGAACGCCCCTTTCACGCAAAGTGCGGCGTGTAAAGGGGCTGTATTTACAAGGACAGGAAAAGCCACGCAGGGTGGCTTTTCCTGTCCTTGTAAATATGGGGCAGTGTAATGCGCTGCCAGTGAGTCACAGCGCAAGGGGCTTGTAAATCTGCCCCATTGTCTCTAAGTTAAGCCTGACTGCTCGGTGCAAAGCTACCAGAGGCCGAGCACAGGTTAATTTAGGGATGTCTGCTTCTTACCCTGACTAAGACTGTGGTTGCTGCCTGACTTGTGCTTATACCCTAGTCAACCAACAACCCAATTTCTAACAACCAGTAAAAAAACTTGTGGTAAATACAAAGTAGATAGATATTCCTACTCTAACATCATTGTGTGTACATGAAAACAGCTGTGTGTCATAGATACACAATTGTGCATACAATGAAGCAATTGTCTATACTGTAAAAACAGACTGTTTAGTAACACCCATTTGTGTACTGTAGCGTACGTGTGAACGGTAACATTAAAGCCTGTTGGGAAACAAAAGAGACAAAGGGCCATATATCAAGAAGGGCGCAAACATGTCCTTGACACCAGAACCTGGGCTTCTATTGGAATTCTCTAGGGCATATTATCAAGCCCCTTATCGCCGCTTTAGCGGCAGTTTCCTGCCACTAAAGCAGCGATAATGTTTGTGCCCTTCTTGATAATATGGCCCAAAGTGTGGCTAAACAGTAAAACCTGCCAACCAGGAGGTGTGTGAGCTTGAGAGACACGAGGGCACACAGATGTAGAGACCTCCGTTTCTGTAGAGCATAGAAATAGGGCTGAGATGGTGAGAGTACTGTAACATAAACTTTGTTTACAGAGCTTCAAAGTGTGATGCAATCATACAGGAGTGTCACAAATGAGGAAAGTGACAGGTGTGTCTGCCTTTAAAATCCAGACAAAATTCTTCTAAACAAAACCATATTAAAAAATAATTACTTAAAAGTCAAACTCAAAGAAAAGCAAACTGCAATTAAGCAAACAATGTTTAAAGTTAAATTCCATGAGCTACACGGTTAAAGTTTTCAAAAAATTACTAGCGTTTCTTTTTCTTCTA
Source organism: Calotriton arnoldi (assembly GCA_963921515.1). Taxonomy (NCBI): domain Eukaryota; kingdom Metazoa; phylum Chordata; class Amphibia; order Caudata; family Salamandridae; genus Calotriton; species Calotriton arnoldi. Next base: position 167,909 of record CAWUFW010003446.1, on the reverse strand, counting down.
GTCTAGCATTTAGTTTTTCAGACAAAATGATACCCGAGTCAGAAGTAACATGTTGATAAATCCTTTTCTGTTTCCAGAAATTGTAGTAGAATCTTACAGATACAGTATACAAACGTGATAGCTAATTAGCAGCCCAGATGTACAGCGCACGTACACGGCTTAGAATTAAATGATACAAGAACACTGCGTGTCAAAGCATTTTTCTCAAGTACAGCCCTTCACTGTGCCCTAAATGTACACAGTGCTCTTTTAAGGAACTGTAATGTTTCAAATATTTCAGGTATTTGTTTTATATTTAAAAAAAAAAAAAAAGCTTCGAGAAATATTCCCCATATGTTTCTATCGAGGAAAGTTTCCAGGTGTAATTCTTTACGTTTTTTTCTCTTTTGGTCTCGATGAGAAAATATAACCTTCCACTGGGAATGTTGTGGCTTTTGGCACCACTTTGTGTGGAAAAATGTTTTTTTGTATGTGCGTTTCATCATGTGCCATGGCAGCTGCCGGCGCGGTAGCTATCTGCAACAAATTAGAGGGCAGTTAAAGTGAGATTTTCCACAATCAAGAACAAAGCTGGACCGGTTAGCACGGGGACATCTTGTTCTCATTGCTAATGTGCTTAAAAACTTGCTGCTCAAAATCTGAAACAGCTTTTGTATTAGGATGTCGGGCTCTGGTTTCTGAGGTCTTGCACTAAATCAAAAACAAATGGAAAAGGCTAAATAAGAAAATGACAAATGATTCACTGACGTCTCCCGCTTTTAGCAAAATACAGATTTTTTTTCTTCACTATTGATTTGAACGGTAATTCTCTCCATTATTTAAGCATCTAATGGATGACAGCTGAGCCAGATCTGCAATTGGAAACAGTTTATTTGCTGAAAGAAGGCTCTGCCTAATCCTACAGCAGATGCAGAAAACTCACACTTTATTTGTAGCTGCCTTCCATTCATAAGGAAACCCAATGCCCGGCAGAAGAACTAGGGACATTTAGCAGGATTTAATCATTGAGTAGGGTTTTCTGCCGCAAAGTAACTATGAAATGGGATTGTCATATTAAGTTGGGTCCGCCCTTATTTGGCCGGCTTCCATTTTTTCTCCTACTTTGAGACACTGGGGCGTTTTGTCCACTCTAGTCTCTTTATCAATGGACGCTGTCAGATTCGATCTGTTTCCAAAGGCTGCTTTGAGTTTTGGCCTTGATCTATGACAAAAATCCTTAATCCTCTTATTCTGATGGGAGTGTGGCAGGTGACACACTATGTAGACATACTTCTGAGTGCCTTCGTAAATGAGCGCTAATGGTCTTTGTGCCTAGATTTACAATCACGGATTTACCCCCAAATTGCAAAGCATTGCTTATTTGCTCATGAACATGTGCAGATAAAACTATGCCATGTGAGAATACCCATAATTAAGAACTCACCATTGCACAGTGCAAAAGTTGTTGTCAAGCTCAAAAACAACCCAATATCATGCACAAGCAATACTTCCCTGAGCTTTTTTATTGCCCGAATCCACTGCGACACTTTAAAATGAAATTGGTGTCTTGTGTGTGGCAGGGCTTGTTTATGATGACATGTAACATGCAAGCCAGGTCTGATTGTGTGTAAACATATCTGCATTTGTTATAAGTGACTGCATGTATAGGTATAGTGCCTAGAAAGGCATACTGACCATTTGAATAGAAAATGCGTGCACTAAATCTCAATGTTTTTAGTTTAGGAACTTCATGGATTCTGACGCTATTCAAACCAACAATGCAGCGATGGGGACTTTCCACCGTCTCTGCTGCAAGCATTGTAATCAAAGCTGCAAAGGAAGATGACTTTGCATAGATCCATCTTTGATGGAAGATGGGAAAAATAGCAATAGCTTTCTTATGCTTCTGCAAAGCAGCATTGTTTGTACATAGTTGTAGCAAATCAGGAGCCAACCATGAGTGACTCCTCAACACTCCATAAAACACCATCAGCAGTAAAGGTTTATTAGGTACTGGCGCAGGGGCCAGGTGCTGAAGGGAATTTCTGAAGAGCTGAATTTTGACTGCTATCAGGATTAGTGTGTTGGGGCGGGAATCAGTTCACAACTTTAAAATATAATGGTTTACCATCAAATGGGCTAATTCCTGCTCTGGGTACTTCTGCTTCAGGTCGATTAGATCTTTGCCATTGTTTTAGAGAAGAAGAGAGCAATCCATCATATAAATTATCATCACAATCATTGATGTAAGTTTAGAGGGTTTTATTAATCAAATCGTTCAGTGCAGCATCTTTATTGCAAGTCACAAATTAATTCATATTAATCTCATTATTGGTTAATCAAATCATATAATAAATGCATCAAAAGTGTGTTCCATAAAGGACAGAATCCCCATTCTAAGAATCAGGTGAAAATCGAGTCAGAGAAAAGCATAATATTAGCTCAAATAGATTAAAAAATCGAAGCAAAGGACTTCCCATAAAGAGTAGTCCAGGGAACTCAGTAAAGTCTCAAAGCAATGTGACAAAAAGTCTGGGTCAGGAAATAATGGAAAAATGGAAAGTGGTAAAAAGGAATGAGTAAAAAGGTTCTGAGTCGACTCTAGGAACTCTAAACTTTCAGTATCTTGCAGACACCACCTTTTTTCTGCAAGTAAAATGTCAAACGCTAGATCTAATAGCCACAAATTCTGTATTTACAACTAATAAAGCTCCAGAAGTACTGCTTGCCAATTTATTGACAACTGTTGAAAGCTTTCTAATCTTTTCGTTATTCAATAGGACTCCTACTGGTGGTATGATTGCACCAAAAATGTCTCCATCTAGTTGCGTTCCATCACATATACTCCGTGTGTGTCTATGTGATTTTGTCATTGTTAAAGCATCTGTACTATATACATGATATATCTTAGGAAACAATCAAGCTAAATAGCAATACCCTCCAATGGAAAATAAGAATACTGGTTTATTTTAAAAATAAGCATTCTGTCCACAAACAAAATAAACTCCAGGAATGACTGTTTCTTCTGCTTGTAAAATTTGCCATGTACCTCCCATAATTTCAAATGTGTGTTCACAGCTACTGATCCCTACATGTCTACTGCTGCTTTGGGTTCTGCTTTTGTAAATGCATATTTTCCTTTTTGTCTTCTACCTAATTTCAATTTTGAATAAATCATTTCTTTTTAAATTTGTCTTCCTCTTTCTCCCAAAACTTTTTCAAAACATCTTCCTCTTTGTTTTTGCTGCGTGTAATGTTTATGTTTCTTCCTTCTAATGTCATGACAAATATCTTTTCTAAGGGTCTCCTTAAGCAAGTAAATTGTTTTCGTATACCCTGGGGCTATCTATAGGCATGGATGGTCTAACATAATACCAAGCTGTGTCCATTTCATTTGCTTATTAGTGTAAGTTCATGCACTTCACCTCCTCTGCAGCTGATGAAGGTAAGTGGGCATAGACATAGCAATCCTTTGCATCTAGTGCCTGCGTGCATTCTTGCAATAATCTAAAATAAACATTAGTAGAATAATCCTCTTGTTATAACTCATGAATGAAGCCTTTAATTTTGTCTCATCTATTGTGTGCGTGGACGTTATAGTTTCAGGCGTAGACACAAACTTCTCTGTCTCTGGCATCAAATAAAACCCTATTAAAGTTGTTTTAATCACTAATACTAAAAATGTAATACCCATTATAATCTTGCACCTATTTCTATTTAGACAACACATGTTTGTCTGCAGTCCGATTGTTTAAGCAAAATATTCAGCAATAATTTAAAAGTTCACTGCAGGTTTTCTCAAGCAGGTTCTTTTTGCAGTTAGTTTTCTTTAATCAGTCTCTTTTTCTTTAAACAATTAGTTTTGTTCAGCTTTTATTTACAACAATCTTCATATAATCATCCCTAACCCTACTCCGTCTTCTTCTAAGTGTGTTATCCTTACTCTTCTGCAGCAGCCTTGGGTCTAGGGAATATGCTTTAAAATAAAAATTAAAAAAAACAGTTCTTTGTAATTTCTCAGTTAACAAAGTCTTTTTCAAACAACTCTTTTCCAAATCTGCTCTCAAATTTATATCATTAGGGTTCAAACAGTTCTAATCTCACAGAAAGCAAGTTTTCCACTGGCTCATTTAACACTTGATTAGTGTAGTATGTCCATTCAGGTGCAGAATACCTCTGACGAGGTACTCTTGCTCTTTTATAACCTTCTTGGCTTTTCCTGGTCTTCTTCTGTGTCACTTATACCACTTGACTCAGTTTCTTCTGCAATTGTCGGCGATATGCAATCAACTGACACACTTCATCTTACTTTCCTTTGACCATAATGCTGTGGCCATTCAGCAGTGTGGGAGACTCTGCTCGTTGCAGTACTTGTCCTTTACCCGGATCATCTCACCTGAGATCTTGTCCTTTCTTCTTCTTCTTCAGAGACCTCAATGCCACTTTGAGAAATTACAGAAAACTGGACTGGTGTGACTGTTTGTCTTTCTTCACCTCTCTCTCCTCTTTACAGGTGTGCCTCTTGCTGTATTGCTCCTCGCAATTGTCTAACTTGTGATGGTTCTGCCACTACTGCTCTTTGTTCTGGCTCATAGAACACTATTTCTTCATATGGATTTCTTAGTCTCTGGGTATGCAACGCTTGCACCCAGTTTGGTATCCCGGCACACTTAACAGCAGTATTCGCTATGAGAATCACCTGGTAGGGTCCTTTCCACCTCTGCTCTAGGCAAGATTTTCAAACATACTTCTTTACCAGGACCCAGTCACGACAACTGAGATCATGGCAATGTTCTCGATGCGGATTTAAAGTGACAGCTTTAACCAGGTGAGAGACAGAATGCACCACATCAGCCAATCCTTTACAGTAGTCGAGTATCATATCATCTGTGGTATTCAAAAGTACATTTGCAGGCACAGCAGGCAGTCTCATTGCAGGCCTCATCAAGAACTCATGAGGGGATGACCCAGTCTTTCTGCCAGAACTGTTTTGGAGACTCATCAACACCAAAGGTAATGCATCTGACAATTTCATTGATGTAGAAGCACAAGCTTTTGCCAATTGGGACTTAATAGTACCATTGAGCTGTTCAAGGATTCCAGAAGCTTCAGTTTGGTTGTTACAGTGTAATCTCTGCTTAATCTGTAATGCTACACAAATCATTCTCAGCACCTCATCCTTAAAATGTGTCCCACGATTGGACTCCAGAGAAACTGGCAGTCCGTACCTCGGGATTAACTCCCTCAGCAACAGTTTAGCTACAGTAAAACTGTAATTTCTCTGCATTGGGTAGGCTTCCACGCATCAAGAGAAAATACACACTATAACCAGGACATATCTCAACCCTTTACAAAACAGGCATCTCAATAAAGTCTATTTGCATTCTGTTAAGGATCCACCTTATCTTCCTATGTGACTTAGAGTTACTGGTGTCCTTTTCCTTACATTCATCTGTTGACATGTCACACATCAATGGCACAATTCTTCTGTGAGCATCCTAAATCTGGGATTAAACCAATTCTGTCTGAATATTCTCACCATTACACCCCTTCCTAAATGTGTCAAACCACATTGTGTGGAAGCATTGTGCCCTTGGAAACAACGTACTGTCTAGTAATACTGGTCTCCCATCTGCTGACATCCAAATGTCATTTGCATTTTTCTCACATCCTGCTATAATGCAACACTGTTGTTCTGCTTCTGTAACATGGTAAGAGGTAAGAGGTGTGGTGCAGCGGCCAGGGCAGCTGACTTCGGAGCACAGGGTTCACGGTTCGATCCACCGCTCCGGCGGCAGCTCAGCTCAGCACCATGTGACTCTGGGCAATAGCTCACTTAATTTCCACGACGGCCCCCAGCGCCTTGAGACCCGTAAGGGTGAGTAGCTGTGCTATATAAAAACGGACTTACTTTACTTTAACATCTTCCTGCACTCTTCTAAGCTCTTCCCATGCATCAGCCACTGACAACAACATTAAAAAAACAATGTCCTCTTCAGATTCATTAGAGTAAGTCCCATTAAATGTGCAAGCCACAAGTGAAAAATGCTGTGTACTGTTGTCAGCAAATCTGTTTCCAACAGTGACATATCCATTGTCACTCCTGTGAACTGCACATTTAACAACTGCAGTTTGTGCTGGTTTCTCCAGTACCTCAGGCAACTTTCTTACATGTTCCCCATTTCTAATTGGGGTTCCAGATGAGGTCATGAAACTTCTTTGTGACCATAACTGTCCAAAATCATGGACAACACCAAAGCCATACTGTCTATCTGTAAATATTGTCACTCTCATTTGGGCTGTTAAACTGCAAGCTCATGTAAGGCACTTAACTCTGCGACTTGTGCTGATATCATACCTTGAAGCCAGGAAGCTTCTACAACTTCTTGAATTATACAGACAGCATAAGCTGCTCTTAGGGTACCTTCATTGTTTCTCAGACATGAGCCATCAACAAACATTACAGAATCAGACTCAATCAAACGTTCATCTTTTATGCCCAGTCTTGGCTTGGTGCATAGGTCTATGATATCTAGACAATCATGCTCAACTTCCTCTTCTTCGCATTTTTCATTTACAGGTAGTATTGTGGACGGATTTAAAATCGAGCAGTGCTTTAAAGTTATATTGTCTGCTGCTAAAATCTGCTCCTCATATTTAGTGAGTCATGTACTGGGTTTTTGTGCTGGTAGCAAATTTCCATAGTTTGAGGGACCATAACAGTTAAAGGGTATCCCATCACTATGTTCTCATTCCTCTTAATACATACTCCAACACCTGCCACTGACTTACGATAGCCAGGCAGCTCTGCAGCTACAGGGTGAAGGGTAGTCAAAAAATAATCCACATTTTTTCTTGCATCCCCATGCATCTGAGTAAGCACTGAGAGAATACAGCCCTCCCTCTCACTAAACAACTATGTAAACATCCTACTGTAATCAGGCATTCGTAGTGCCCGGACATGACAGAGACATTCTCTCAGCTCTAGGAAAGCTTATAACCACTCATTGTCCCACAGAAGTGGATCAGGCACATCTTTATGTGTCAGCCTCAGTGAAGGCTTAGCCTTTCATTATTCACTGTCTACAGTAGCCAACCATTAGTAAAAACATTCTGACTTCTCTTTGTGTTCTTCTGTAAAATGGTTTACACTCTCTCAAGTGACACATTCCTTGTTCCTTTTTCAATAATATTAACCAAATATTGGACCTCTTTTTGACAATATTGCAGCTTACCTGGAGACAATATGTGACCGGTCTCAGCCAGGTGATTTAAGAGGGCAATTGTATCCTGTTTACAAGCTTCTCGTGTATCTGATGCCACATGCGGGTCATCAATGTATTGCACGAGAACTTAACGGTAGGGCATCTGCAGGGACTCCAGATTCTTTTTTAGGATCTGGTTGAAAATGGACGGGCTCTCTGTATACCTTTGTGGGACTCGGCACCATGCCAAAACTCTCTCTCTGAACATGAATGAGAATAAGAACTGGCTGTCCTCATGAAATGGAAAGGAGAAGAAAGGGTGACAAAACATCCACAACAATGAACCATTCTGCAGTGCACGGAATATGGAAAAGTACGGATTCATTCTGTACCACAGGACAACATTGAACAACAATGCTTTTAAGCTTTTAAAGTCCTGCACAATCCGATAGTTACCATTGGGCTTTCATAAACCTATGATTGGAGAGCTGCAAGGGCTCCCAACAATTTCTCTTAAAATTCCCTGTGTCAGCATATCCTTCATTACTGGTGTTATTCCTGTAATTGTTTCTGGGCTCAAATTGTATGGTGGTGTTCTAGGATACACAACATTAGGTTTCACTGTAACTCGGACAGGTTCTACACCTTTAATCAGTCCAATATCCTTCCCTATAAAATACCACACTTCTGGATCTACAGTCTCTTTTGGATACAATCCTACAGCAGTTTCTTGTTGGGCCATTTTGAACTCTACATCCTCATCTTGTGTTTGAAATTCAACACTATCTAGTGTACAGTAAGTTGTGCAATTTAACTTGCACAATAAATCTCTCCCTAACAGGTTTACAGTAGTAGAATAACAGACAAAAACTAATGAATATCTTCAAATGAACCAATTTTTACAGGGACCTTTTCTGAAACTGTCTTCGCAATATCTTTATTTGAATCTCCTACAACTTGGATCTTCTTTGCCGAGAGGAGTAGGTCTGGGACTCCCGCTGTTCTAACAGTGAATCTGATAGCACTGATGTTAATTAAAAATGACACTTGGTGACCAATAACTTCTCCTTCCACAAATGTTCCACTCTGGTCTACCTCCAAGACTGTGCCAAGCATTTAATGTTCCTCCCCCTTCAGGCACCCTCATTGGGAATTGTCAAAACAAAAACTGCCATTGTCTAACATTGCGAATTGTTGAAAAGTTCTGATTTTGAAATGGATTTAGATTTGCTTTGGGCATCTGATCAATATTAAATCTAGGGTTTTCCAAGTTTTGTGGTACCTGCATTATCGGAACTTGTTTCTGCATTGGTACTTGCTTCTGCTGAACCGGTACATTCTGCATCTGATTTCCTTCGTACATTTGGACATTGCCATATACTCTATCTGGATTCAGTCTACACTCCCTCTTCCAATGCCCAATTTTATTACAAAGGTGATAAGAGGTAATTTTTCTCAGCATTGTAACATCTACACCGTAAATCAGATCAACATGAACACCTCTACCTCTACCCTGTGAAACACCAAATCCTCCTTGAATATTTTGAGTCTGCATTCCAACACGTTTCATTCCACCTAGATTTCCTACAAGCTACTGATTCTGAAAATCTTTCTGTGCAAACTTCGTCGGGCCAACATAACTTTCTTTTTAAGCTTTTTCTGCTTCATTTCTTGCTCATCACTGCAATACCTTGCAAACCTCAAAATCTCATCCAATGACTTTGTCTGCCAGCAAATCATACTCTGTTGTATGTGCGTACTGATCTCTGGTCTTAACCCAATACCAAACTGAGACACAAAAAATCCTATATCATTTGATTCGGGATATTTCCTTCCACTGTGTTGTTGAAACACCTCAAACACTCATGCATTGATTCTTTTTGTTCTTGTGAAGTTTTTTTAATTTTCCCCCAATCAATATCCTTTGGAGGAACTTTACCGTTCAGAAATGTAATCACTGCTTCCTATTTTTACATGACTACAGGAGATGGCGCTTTAGTGAAAGCATCTCATGTTGGCTCTGCATGTGGCCACTGTACAGCAACTTTACATTAAGCCCACAAATCATTTGGCACTACAATGTCAAAGAATGTCTTCAAATCAATACACAGCATTTTTGAAGCCTTAACAAATCTGTCAACTTGTGTGTACCACTGTACAAGCTTGCCTCTCAATTTTGGAAATTGTTCGGAAATGTTGCAAGAACTCCCCGATTTCATAGTACATGAGCATATGCTCCTCTTGGTATTTCTCTTAATGGATAAGCCAAAGCTTCTCCTCCATCTTGGGACCTGTTGAGAGTTTGTTATTTCTTTCATCTGCCTCTGAGAGTTTCTTTTTCTTTTCATTTTTCTTTGCCCATTTGCTCTATAATTAATCAAAATCACTCAATCTACGTACGCATTTTATTAATTCAATGATGTGTAATAGCATTCCTTGAAGAACACATTTTCGCAATAGCTTCAACATCCAATTGTACCCTGAAACTGAAATGGAACACTTTTTGAAATTTTTACTTGATATTTTCTGGCTAATTCTGTCAATTTATCATGAGTAACTCTGCACGTCTGGTCATTTCTTTACACAAATATATCAGCTCTTTCTCTTGTACTGATTCACATTCTCAAGTTCTAAACATTCTCCTATTATTTCTTCTAATTCTATTTTTAATCCCGGGACTTTCATTGTCTCTCCTTCTCTCTCTGCTGTGAAGTGAGAACCTGATTCTCTGTATTTATTCTCATCCATGTCTTCAAACCATCCCCATCTCAAATATTTTAGTCTCACCTTGTGCCATTGGTGTCGTAAAGACAATCCTTCTCCCTTGTCTTAGTGACAGAACTGTTTGCGGTGGTGTCCAAGCAACAATCTGTGAATTCAGTGATGTCAGGATAAACCCTGTTACAAGGGCTCCTCCAACAGCTCCTTGAGCTAGTGGATTTGGAATGACATTAATCAGAGCAGTCATTGTGCAAATCTCTACTGACTGTGCTGTCACAACCCTAGTAACGGGTGCAGGTACAATTAGAACTGGAGGCATCATTGTAGAAATATTCTCAATTTGTGCAGGCACTACATTTGATATAACAGGTGGTACGACAGGCTGTGTCATATGTAATGGTCTTTCAATTTGAATTGTATTCGGGTCAACAAGGGCTGTAGCCACTGTTACATTTGGTGTTGAAGTACCTTCAGTATTTGTTACAGGGGCCACATAAGGTGGAGGACGCATGGCTAACAAAGCATCCAAAATGTAATCCCCTGAATTACTCTCAGAATCTGATTTCTTTGCAGCTTCGTCATCATCCTTTCCCTGTGTCTTATTCTTTTTCGGGCTACTCAAACTTGTCAGTAGTAATGACTGGATACAGCCGGGTCTCTTTAACTATAGCTTTTCTTCCTCTCCGTTGTTGTTCGTCCCATTAATAATTACGCACTGCTTTTCTAGTTTTATTTGAAGTTTGAAAAGCTTTATTTGGTACATAGATAAATATGACCATAAAAGCACATGAAATAACAGTAAACCAAATTTGCAACAAACTGGCCCAAACGTTAATAGTTAAAATATTATTATAAAAAAATAAAATACAATTAAAATCTTTAAAATAACAGTAAAGATCATGAATGTGCAAAATACATTATTGATAAAGAGGTGTCCAACCATACATGTTTGTATCATAAGTCCCTTAATGATTTACTAATTTTAATCACATAGTGTCATTGCGTCCTTTCTTCGTAGGCAAGAAAGGACGCAATGGCAAAACTCATTTTTGTATCTTGCATATCCATCTAAAATTGATAAGCTGCTTTGTGTAACCGCAGCCCTTCACTTAAAAAAATAAGTACGTTTTCCTACCTTCACCGTAAAATTTACAGAAGATGACTACATGGTTTGTAAATTGGGGGGTTGCATTGTCACAAGGGCACTTATAGTCTTGGGAGTCCAAATAGAGCCTGTGGGAAATGCTACCAGATGGTGGAGGATTAACAAGCAAAATCTAGTTATTAGGAACCTGTAGTAGGTGTTATGAACCCTTCCCAAGTACTGCTGCAGTCCATAGGAACTTTGATATGATGTATATAGTGCAACTGTTGGTTTGGACTCGGCCCTGCTTCTTGTTTATTGTCCCATTGTTTCCTTGGACAGTTGCTTCAGGGCATTTTTAGAGCACCACCCTATGTCCCCTGGGTGCTCCCCCAGGTTTGCATTATTGTCAGCTAAAGTGTACAAATCCTTTTTAATTTTCTGACAGCCATGGATTCTTATGTGCTTCATTTAGTGACATACAGTCCCTTATAATGTCCTGGGTCAGGATAGCTTCATTTTTTGTCCAGACTGAGTGCCACAGCAGCAGTGGTTTCACCTCTAGTGACCTCGCTATGGGCTGTAAGCCAAGTTCTAAATGAATAATGGTACTGGAGGTTGATTTAGGGACTGATAACAACCTTCTTACAAATGTATCTTCCTGCATTTGCAAGGTTGTGTTGTCCCCTGAACCCCAGATTCCCATCCCATATGTGGCAGCAGCAATTGTCTTGGCATTATATAATATTATCATGTCCAGTATACGCTTCGACCCCAGCTTAGCGGAAAATCTAAAAATAGCCTCACTATTCCTAACCATGTAGTGACAGTAAAATCTTTAGGCCTTTTTCAATCCCCTTTGTCTGAAAATCTAAGGCCAAGGTAAATAAAGTGCTTTGTGTTCAAACTCCTTTCTCTCCCTATTAAAAAAGGATAAGATCTCCCTTTTGTTATTGTGCATGACATTGTAAATATCTTGCCCTGATTAATCTTCAATTGCTTCCATGAAGTCACTAAAAGAAATAATGAGCGCTTGGAGGCTGGCTGGGCTTAAGGCTAGAAGAATGGTGTCATCCGCATACAACAAAATTGGTACCGATCTAGCCCATACTTTGGGTGTATCAGTACCAAATGATTGAAGCCGTTCATCAATGCCATTGATATACATAGAGAAGGGAAATGGGGCTAGTACGCACTGTTGTCTTACTCCCCTACAAATGTGAACAGAGTTGTTAACTTCTCCCTGTGTACCAAATTGTACCTTGGCAGAAAGATTACTGTACATGTGAGCAAGTACTGCATGATATCTTTAGGGGCCCCCAAATCAGACATACACCTCCATAGCTAACTATGGTTCACCAGATTGAAAGCACTACTTAAATCCATAAAACACATATACAAATTACTAGACCTCACATTAGGATATTTACCTATTAAAAGATTTAAATTAAGGCATTGTTCAGTCGTACCAAGACCTCTTCTGAAGCCATACTGTGCGTTTGAGAGTATGTTATTGGCCTCAGCCCATTCCTCCAATCTCTCAAATAATACTCTTCCTAGTAATTTTACTGAGGAGTCCAACAGTGAGATTGGTCTATAGCATTTGAGGTCCAAGTTTGAGCTTTTTTAAAATATGGGAATGAGGACTGACTCAGACCAGGTGGGTGGTGTCTATCCCTTTCCAGCGGCATTACACATCTGTGTTAACAAGGGCACCCATAAATCAGGGAATTGCTTGTATGCATCTGTACGTACCCCATTGGGTCTGAGAGCGTTCGCCTGTGGGAAATTTAATTAATGCTATCTAAATTTCCTCCATATTAAACGTAATGTCAAAATCTACGATGTTTGGTGATTGACAAACCACTCCTGAAGGGTCAGTTGTGGATGCAAACATTGTGGAAATTTTGGGCTGGATTTATCATTGAGAATTGGGGTGTTTGCTGTTCTCCAGAAAAGATTATTGTCCCTGGTGTAGGCTGCCTGTGTCAGATTAGCCCAGGCTATGTCCATTAAAGTCTGCTTTCTTAGCTTTATTGACTGTTTATATCCAGTTCTACTCTGTATGATGTCATCCCGATCCCTTGGGAATGCATGCAAATGTTTGATTAAGGGGCACATGCATCAAGCTAATTCTGTGAATCGGCCCCTTTGCAAACGGTAATTAGCCATTTGGGATGCATCAAGCCCAAACCCAATCGCAAAATAGGTAATCGCAAAATTTGCAATTACCTATTTTGCGAATGCATTTAGGGAATCACAATTTGCGATTTCTTAAATGCAATGCAAGAAGCAATCTGAGATTGCGACTTAGCATTGAGGAATCGCAAATTACCACCAACTTGAAGTTATTGGTAATATGCAATTCCTTAGAAAAATGCTAGAAATTGCATTTTTCTAAGTGCTATGTGGTGGACACACATGCCCTTAGGGCATGTGTGTGTGCCACATGTGCACACATGCCAGTTTTGGGGGTGGATCAGGGTGGCCTTTTGGCCCCCTATCACCCTTGAAATTGCATGCTCAATTTGCGATTACCTTTTTAGTAATCGCAAATTGCGAGTGGTTTCCCATTCATTCCTATGGGCCTCTAGGCCCATAGGAATGAATGGGAAGGCATTCCCCATTAACGAATTGCAATTTGCGATTCGCTAATAGGGAATGTGTAGGAATCGCAATTTATTTAGCGATTCCTACATGCATAGGGAATTGCGAGTCCCTAATAGCGATTCCTTAAAAATGGCTATTAAGGAATCGCAATTTCTTACATTGATGCATGTGCCCCTTTGTCCCTACAGGCCTTGGAGCACTGGCAATCAAACCACCCATTGCTCTGTTTGCTGTTTGCCCATATCACTTTGCTCAAAAGATGGTCAACAGATTTTGAAATAGCAATATGTGAATTAATAATTGCAGAGGGTTCTGGATTATCTTCCAAACATAACTGAAAGTTATCCTTATTGCCACTCAGGAAGTCACGCATAAATTGGTCTGGGTCGACACCTGCCCACTTTATCCATATCGATGTCTGTTTTACTAGATAATTATGTGCAATGACTTCCATCTTGTTTTTAACTGGACTTGGGAACCTGAGTGATAATTTAAGAGGGTTGTGATCATTTAGACAATTTTTACCTATCACCAGGTCGAGCAGAGTTACACCTTTATTTCTAAAATTAGTATGTGATCTATGGTGCTCTGGCCCCTGGTAACTATGAAAGTGTATTGTTGGCAATTGACCCCCCTAAAAGTAGGGACCATAATATACATGTCAAGTCTTGCCGCTAGCCTATTAAGGTGGGTACCATACAAACAATGTTTAAAATGGTCCAAATCTTCGTCTTTGAGATCATCTTGCCCCAAATACATTATCAAAAGATATAGAACATTTAGGTAGGTGAAAATCTCCTGACCAAATTATGAAAACCTCCTTATTCTTATCTAACATATCATTCTCCAGAGCAGGCTCCAGATCAACTACAACCTGGGACATATGTTTGTCAAAAATATTATTATAAAAATAATCAAGACGTCCAAAATACCAGCCATGCTTAACAAGACTAATTGGAAGTGTGGAGAGGTCAGAAAAGGTTTAACAATTCTGAGGGATACAATTGTGGAAATCAATGTCAGAAGGCCCCTCTTTTCTCTACCCATTTCGATGCAGTGTCCAGAGTACTGTCTGACATGAAACTGTCTATGGCCATATCAATGATGGACCAAATCTCTTATAAAAAAATAATCCCGGTCCCCTTGACACAATTTCCCCAATCATCAGTTGTGGGTTTATTAGCCAATCCTGCAATGTTCCAAGATACAATACCCAGAATTTTGGATGGGTCCAAGACCAGCTCTTTAGGGAAAACATTGTTAAGTCCTATTGTGATTGTGCTGTAGAAATGGTCTAATTCTGAGTGTTTGCCTATATGACCATTCAGATCAAATTCACTAGGAGGTGTTTTGGCATCTGTGAACTTGGGGGACCCATACTTTGTCGAAAAGTTGCGGGTGAGTTAAGGGGATGCCACGTCGGAAAGTCAAACCAACTGGTACAGGTTTGAAATAGATGCAAACCTGTTTGAGGTTGGGACGGGATCCCTGAACAGCAGTGAGGTAGATAAACCTGCCTGCAGTTTATAAAAATAGCCCAATGTAAAAGCCTCAATTGCAGATCCTGGGGCCACAGTGAAACATATCTTATTTAAAATAATAACAGCCACCCTCCTATTTCTAAAGCTAATACAGCACAGTCAGAGGCATCAGGTTTGGTAGTGTTGCCCACCCAAGGAAGTTTTATTCTAGTATTTCTCTTTCGCTTTAGC
This sequence comes from Calotriton arnoldi, assembly GCA_963921515.1. Taxonomy (NCBI): domain Eukaryota; kingdom Metazoa; phylum Chordata; class Amphibia; order Caudata; family Salamandridae; genus Calotriton; species Calotriton arnoldi. Next base: position 152,598 of record CAWUFW010003446.1, on the reverse strand, counting down.
ATGTGCTGTTTTCTCCCAAATGTTTAATGCTTCATATTCAGAGGGTCTAGATGGGGCTTCATCTCATGTAACTTTTCTCTCAACCTTTCAATTACTCTTAGTTCAAATGTACCATATCTTGGACAGATCAAAGGACCTTCCTTTTCAGTGATCTTGCACCATTGGTGAAGCCACAAACATGTATGTAACCCTACATTTGCAGTCATATATTGTGCAGGTGTATCATTGGGAGGCATTTATTCACCTTCCCATATGGGAATTGTCACATCTACTTTCACAATATTCTTCAAACCTTTAAAACATTATGATTTTGGGATTATTGAACAACCTGCAAACAACCTAATTCAACTTTCACAATGTTTTGATTCTATTCCATAAACATAAGAATAATTTTTCTCCAATACCATAAATTCTTTAATACTTGAAGACTTGCTAACCAATCTCAATGCGGCACTTACACAACAATTGACCTATAATAGTGCAGCACTCTGTGTCGCCACCAACCAAAATTGGCGCGACAATACACCAATCAGAGCGCAGCACACTATGACGTGTAATATCACTCTTTGCAGCAGCTCACCCTCCATTACAATTTCTCTTGTACACACAATTCTACAACTTTAAGTGAACACAAATAAACAGTCATTGTCTGCTCCACTAAAGAAAACAAAGGTAATTCAACAATAGGAATATTAAGGGTTTTACACCCTCTGAGTTTTCATGCAAAAAGAAATTTCACACACACAAATGAAAACTCAACTAGCGGGAAATCTCCCTAATCAATATAGCTTCACCTTTTTCACGGTTTGGTTCTGCCAACATCAATCAATATTAGCACATTCAAAATAGTTTCTTATAATCCTTATCTCAATTGTGTAGTCGATGGTACCTCACGACCACCACCACTCATCTCTAGCAGACAAGAAAAGCCATAAAGTGTATTCTACACTTATCAATATCTCAATATCTATCTATCACAGGATCTTAGGCTACGTCGAGCCCGATAACCACTTCAACTTCGAAATAAGCACATAAACCTCAAAGTGCAACACGCAACAAAATCAACAACAACAATTACAAATGCAACATATAACCCTATTAATACCCACATCTCCAACACAGCAACTGCCTTCAAAACTGCACCTTCAGATTATGGGATTTGGGCTATGGGACTCAGAAATTAATCTAAGTCGGGGTAATTACTTGTAGTTCTTCTTCTCATAATGTGAACCATACCTCTACTACCAAATTTGTTGGAGAGGCAATCAGTTCACAAATTTAGAATATCACAGTTTACTATCAAATGGGCTAAATCCCGCTCTGGTTTTTTCTGTTTCAAGTTGATTAGATCTTTGCCGTTGTTTTAGAGAAGAAAGCTATCCATCAAATAAATTATCATCACAATCAATAAAGAAAGTTTATAGAAGTTTAAAGTGTTTTATTAATAAAATATTTTTATAGAACATCTTTATTGCAAATCACAAGTTAATCCATATTAATCTTAATTGGGGAGAGGAGTTGGCCTAACTGCTAGGGCGGTCTACCTCAAATCTGGGGAACTGGGTTCGAGTCTCTGCAATGACGCTGAACATCCTGTGATTCTGGGCAAATCACTTAATCTCCCCGTGCCTAACAAAAATGAATGTGTACTCATGTAATGCAACTGGTGCTATGTAAAGCGCTCTGATACCCGATTCGGGTCAAGTTCGTGCTATATAAAACTCTGTAAAACAAAGTCAATAAATGAAAGAAATATAAATCAAAATTGGGTAATCAAGTCATATAATAAATGCATCAAAAGTGTGTTCCATAAAGGAAAGAATCCCCATTCTAAGAATTGGGTAAAATTGGAGTTAGTCAGAACCCTTAAAGAGTTCTAGTCCGAGAGAGTGAGACAACAGCATTAAGCTTCAGCATTTAAATCAGCTCAAATAGATCAAACATTTTGAAGCAAAGAATTTCCCTTAAAGAGTAGTTTGAGAAACTCAGTAGAATCTCAAAGCAATGTGACATAAAATCTCGGTCGGCGAATAATGGAAAAATGGAAAGTGGTAAAAAGGAATGGGCAAAAAGGTTCTGAGACTACTATAGGAACACGCACTATTACTGACTACACAATTCATGAAGCTTTTGCAACATGTTGCTTTTCTCATCTCCTGATAGCCAATCAGCTCTCCTGGGAACAGGATCACTTCTCATCTTACACGAATATAATTGTCCTCAGACAGCAATGTTAAGTTTGCAACTATTTTATAACAACTACAGATTCACATGGGGTTTGCCTCGTTCAGGCTTACTTTCCCACATATACTCTACATCTTTAACCTTTTCCTATCACATTTTTAGACATTAGTCCATGGAGAAGACAAAACATCTATATTAATGAAAAATAATTTTTTTGCAGTATCATCATTGAAGGGGAAAAACAAGTAGGTTAGAAAGTCAATTTCACATTTTAAACTCTGTTTTTCAATTCATTAAATCTTCATTACCCTTATTTATACAACTTATTAATGATTAAAAAAACAAGAATCAAACTTTTTATGCATGGTTAGCATTTTCTATTCAATCTTGCTTTCAAGCAGTTTTCAAGCAGTGGTGCTTTAATACATTTTGAGGCCTAGTACGAGTAAATAAAAACAGCCTTCAATTTTATGCATTCTAAATGCATTGTTTTCATTAAAGTTGCATGTTAACTCAACATGTTTAATTAAAAGCAGCATTATTTTCTTGTTAATTGTAAAACTGCCTTTACAACGGCTTAAGGTATTGGGGAAACTATATATTGCTTGACACCCACTGGTGTCCCCTGAGGCCAGTGCTGGCGCTAAAACCTGCCTGTGTGCAAGAGTACTGGATGGGCTGTTGTTTCCTTAGCCTGTGTTCCACCCCAGGCATCCATGACGTTGGTAAATGTGCATTTGGGAGCAGAGTGGATGGAAAGCTTTGCTGCCTATGTCCTTAATTTAGGGGGGCATGCGTGTATGTGTGTGTGGGTGTGTGTGTGTCGGGAATCATAATTTACCCCACAGTCTTTACAACGACTAGCATTTACAATGAGGTTTGTACCCCACATGCGACGTTACTACGCTTTACTGTAGCACACAAGTTGTTGCAACGACTTGCTGTAGGGGTGTGCTGCTGGACTGGTGTTGGATTTTTAAGTCCAACACCTTCTCTATTGTTGCGTAGACTGGAGTTGGAATAGTAATTTATAATATTCCAAAGTCCAGTGCCCCCTTAAGCAAGTTGTTGTAACGACTTGCGTGCTAAAGTTACACTTGGCAACGTCGCGCTGGGGGTACTGACTGCATTGTAAAGGCGTGCAGGGTAAATACCTGCTGGGTTCTGTCATACAACTGTGTGTGTGTATGTGTGTGTTAGGGCTGAGGCTGGTTCTCCATGAATGTGACATCTGTCCCAGCTGCCAACTTCACACCCCCACAGCTGGAGCCTGAATCAACTGTCACTGCCTGACTGCCACCACAGACCACGGAAAAGCATTAACACAAGAGGACTTAGATGGAATTATTGTGGGACATCCACAGTCTTAAATTTCTAAAGCACTCCTTTGATAAAAGTATCTTTTCAAGGAATTTATGAATATTTCTGCATGTATGCCATTGGGATTACACCCACTACACATGATCCCATTTGTCCACTCATTCAACTATTCATTCATCTATTCATGAACTCACCGATTCATTTTCTATATGTAATCACTTATATACCCTCTGATCTACCCATCTATACTTTTGTTTATTCGGATACTGACTAACCTACCCCACTAAATCCCACCCACAAACTAACCAAAGACGAAGCACCTTTTACTCAAAAAGCCAAACTTACCTGCCTTCTCAAACTTGATTTTCTTTTAATGGTAAAATGCAAAAGTGACGTCTACTAGGGTGCACACGATTAATACAAGATATTGGACCTTAAGGTTACCCAGATGGGATTGCCAGCTGCACTGTTTAAGGAAATAATGTAATGATATCTGATTAGCGTGAAGAAAATAATGAATGCAAGATTTTGTTGCTGTTTTTTTTACTCTGCCCAGTGCACAGTGTATCTGCTCTGACCCCTAAAAGGGAGACAGCCTTTACACTCCAGTCTTTACCACACAGTGCCTTTACCACAAAGCCTTTACCAGACAGGTAAGTACCATACAGGTAAGTATTTGCACCTTTACCATGCATGCCTTTGCCACACAGGTATTTTTTTTTTTAAATAGCATAATTATTCTGTTATTTAAAAAACTGTGGTTTATTAGTTAGGGTAATGTTAGATGTGGGTTGTGGTAAGGGGAGGTAAGGGTATTTTTAGGGTTTAGGTGTGGGCAGTGGTAACTGGAGGTAACAGTAATTTTAGGGCTTAGGGGTGGGCACTGGTAAATGGAGGTAAGGGTTATTTCAGGGTTTAGGGTTGTAGTGGTAAAGGGAGGTAAGAGTAATTTTAGGGTTTAGGTGTGTGTAGATGTAAACTGAGGCAACAGTGATTTTAGGGTATGGGGTCGTTGGTGGTAAAGGGAGATAGGAGTAATTTTAGGATTTTGGGGTTAGCAGTGGTAAAGGGAGGTAAGGGTAATTTTAGGGTTTAAGAGTGGGTAATGTTAAAGGGAGGTAAGAAGTAAATTTAAAAATTTAAACCCTGGGGTGTTTTATATATATATATATCGCAGTGGCAGTCGCCACTGGGTAGTTCTAGTTAGGTTAGCATTTCAGTAGGAAATGCCTTTCTTGTTATGCTTATTACTTTGGTGCCATTTGATGAATTTTCAAAAAGTGCTACTTTTTGACTAGTTTGGGCATGGAAAGTTTTGTGGTGATCTGTCAAGTAGGGAGAGAGAAAAAGGGGGTCCCATAATGCAAAAACCCCATGCATTTTCCATACACTTTTTTGGAAAGCAATATTGCAAAAACTGCTGAAAGGAATTACACCAAATTCGGCTGGAAGCCAGATCTTGGTCCAGAAAGTGTGTTTTTTGTGATATGGTGTAAATCCATTCAGAAGTTTTGGAGATATAAAGCTCAAAATATATTTCTATATGTGGACAGTTGGGTTCGAGGGACTCTCGAGAGAGTCCCTTGAACTGAATTAAAAAAAATAGAGCATTGTGATTGGCCCAGGGGGACTCTAATTGGCTGCCTGCAATATGAAAAACAATGTTGAAGGCTGCCATTACAGGACTTGGGGACTAAGTTTATTAAAAAATATATATATAAGGGGGCAGGGATACCCTGCCCCCCTAGGCATCGTGGTGGTGATCTCAGAGGGACAGAGGGATCCTCCCACCCCCAGGGCCAATATAATTATTTTTTTTTAAAAGAAGGGATTCTGTGGGAGTCCCCTGGGTTCGCTACTTTAAAAAAAAAAACACCTGTTGGCTTTTAAATTATAATAAAAATTGACTCCTGGGGTGAGCCAGGACCCGGAGTCTTCTCATTTAAATTTTTGGGGAGGGTGGTGTGAATGGGGAGTCTTTGCCTTGGGGACCCCATCCCCTGTGGCTAATTAACATACAGAGGGGAGGGTGGGCATGTGTTTGCATTCCTCATTTCACCATTGGGTCCTGGGAATATCTTTCAAAAAAATAAAATAGGAGGGCACACGGTCCCCCTCCTCGAGCCATTTTTGGGCCCCCCAGGGACCCTATCCCCCAGGGCAAAATTGATAATAGAAGGTGAGGGGGGCCATGTGCTCCCCTCTCAGTGATCATATTGGCCCCTTAAATTCCATCGCCGGGGGCGGGATAATGTACAGTGTCATGAGGAGCCCACCCCGAGAATCTGTGGTTCCCTGCCAGGTGGGCATATCTCCCAGGCAGGGAATTACACTTTGCTGCCACCCAGTGTTGAAAACAGTTGAAAACAGTTGTTCCTACCAGGTGGGAGCAAAGAAAAGTTGCCGGCTCCCACCAGGGGAGCCAGCTAGGGCAGTGGGAGCACTTGGGCTCGACCCACAACCCACAACTTAATGTTCATTGGGTGCCCTGGATGGGCAGTGGGTCCCCCATCATTGACAGAATTAGTCCTGGAGATGAGGTCCCTGGGGTACTTGCTGGCTCGGGAAGGGGGCCACACCCCCCCTCCCCATGTTTAAAAAAACAAAAGCCCTGGGGTACGTGGTCCCTAGGGCCACTAATGGCTCCGGGAGAGGGGCTGCATGCCCTCCTCCCCTTATAAAAAAAAAACAGTCCAGTGGGGGGAGTACCGTTGGTCTAGAAAGGCTTAGATATGGGGGCTATACAGCACCCCTCCCTATTAAAATGTATATGGCCATGACGATGGAGTCCCCAGGGCCATTATAGGTTTGGGGAGTGGTGTCATGTGAGCCTCTTCTCCTTTAAAAAAAAAAGGCCCTGGGGGATTTGGTCACCAGGGCCAGGACCTGTGGCCAACCGCACCTGTCAGAAGGCCATGAGCGGTGTGGGGTTGGCTGCCTTTGCGAGGGTTGGTGGACAAACACCGAATGTTATGTTGGCTGGATGCGGGGGGTTGTGGCCAGACCCTGTGGCCAACCCCCTTCTGTGCATGACAGAAGGCCCTCCGCAGTGTGGGCTTGACTCCCTTTATAGGGGTTAGCTATAGGGCCTACCTACAGGTCAGGCTTTGTGGCTAACCCCCCACTGTGCACAGCGCTAAAAAATACTGAAAACCACCACCAGAAATTCACTATTTATAGTTATCTCAAGTAACTATAACTTATGCCCTAAGGTAACTATAACTTGGGCCCTCGCTACGCAGTGCCAATTACCCCACATATTACACCACTCATGACATATTTTTTGACATCATTGATAATATCACTGTAACTTTTGCAGTGAAATTATTGATAAGAAAACTGTGCATGGTGAGGATACTAGTTATTGTTACCTTAGGGCATGAGTTATTTTTACTTGAGATATCTATAAATGTAACTGGTGAATTTCAGTGGTTTTTAGAGTTTAAAATGTTGCGTTGTAATTGAACATTAACCTACTATAACATTGCTTTAATCTTTGACTTTTCCAGTTAATTTCTAGGGATATATATATATATCAGCATTATAGCATTTTTTGACTTGCCTATAACTTTAGCGTCGTTTGACCAATCTTCATGAAATTTCCCAAAAAAGTGTCAAGGTAGGTTCTGGTTGTCATGGGAAGTTTGGGAATAATCTGTGCAGTGGGGACCGAGAATTTGAGGTGCAAAATAAGGGTGCGTTTGTAATGTTAATTCCCATAGGACCCTTTAGCCACACCTATACAGCCCGAATCGCTGAACGGATTACACTAAATTTGGCAGGGAGGTAGATGTTGCTTCAAGGAAGTGCCTTATGCCTATTTGGGGTCAATCTGGTCAGTAATTTTTGTGAAATTTAAGCCAAAAATTACAGTGATATCTCTGCCCGTGGATATTTTGCGGTGGTTTTGCGATTAATCTCGAATGCACGCGCCAACGGGAATGCTCTGATTGGCTGGACACAACCTGAACAAAAAGTTGCTGCCGGCATCTTATCTATCGGGGACGGTTCCAGGGCTGAAAATTTGTGTGAAAGCCCACATAAGGGGTCAGGGTGGAGATACTCTGACCTCACGGTTGAGAAATGGGGTGTTAGTGCCACAAGTTATGTGTCCGAAATGGATTTTATTAATCATTCGCGATATTCGCGACGACGCTGGAACCACCCGTGTACTGTTGCGGGAACGTCATGCAACGTTGTGAATATTGGTGGAAATATTAAAAACTATATCAGTGAATCAATAATACGCATTATTATAGAGATATTGAGACTCTGATGAATGTTTTTGTAGAGTTATTTATATAGTGAGTTATCTACTGTGATGGTTAGAATTAATCATACAGTTATAAATTTTGAATGTGGTGATGGATGTTGAATTCCTGCTTTTGTTTTCCATTTTCACAATGTGTATGGTGGGGGATCGCGATTACCGACGTCATCGCGATCTCCGGGATCACCGGGAACATAGAAATAGGTTTTAGAGATGGTTTTTATAGTAACCCTCTAGAAAAACATGCCTTTGGAGAATACTGTAAGAAACCCCTAGTGTGTGAAATACTGCAATATGTGTGTATATATGTGTATTTTAGACTTTATGAAATAGGTACGATCGTCGCCGTTAGGGTCATTGCGATGTCCCAAATAACTGCGAAAACGGAAAATAGGTCTGAAAGATGGTTTTAAAAGAAACTTAGTACACAAATATGAGTGTAAACATGCTTTGAAAGAAATATGTATATAGTAATATGTGTAGGGCAATGTTCAGAATGGATTTTTTTACATATTATTTTTGGATGTGCTGGTGGTCATTAAATGTCTGCTTTTGTATTCCATTTTCATGACGTGTTCGCAGGAACGCGACGTTGTCGCGAAGATCCCCGAAAACAAAAGAAAAAAAAACCTTTAGAAAAAAACTTCACAAAATTTTGGGTACTAGGGTGGCTCTGACCAGAGCCGTTGCGTTGGTTGTGTCTCTATGGCTGCTATACATAAGACCGGATGCAGAGTTTCAGGTTATGGCCTTCATCTGTAAAGTGCACTCCATCATTTCTATAAATTTCATGCATGTCAAAATGCAGATTGTTGTTATAGATACAACACATGCGATGGTCTCCGAGGAATTCAGACACAGTTTATTAACATGTCTCCTGGCTTTGTCAATCTGTGGACAGAATTGATTTGACCACTTCCATTTCTGTCTTTGGCATATATTAGAGTTCACCAAGAGAGTGTGAGGGAAAAGCAACATCTATTTTGCAAAGATTTCTTTCACTAGGATTTCCAGCGCTACCCCAGTCAATGTGCCTAGGTCATTGCCATCACAGTGCACAATCATGAGGTCAGGAGCTTGGGAATCCACAATGGATTTAACCAAAGCCAACAACTGATGAAACGTTAACCTTCTCCGGCCAAAAAAAGTAATCTGCACATTTGGCAAACCCAAGTCCCTGTCAATAATTCTTTAGCCCAATAGATAAAGCTGTGGCCCACAATCCATACGCTAAGCATTTTGAAGTGAAGGAGCATTAGTAGTCAGGAGAAGGCTGGAGCTGAGTGAGGTAGTTTTCCAAAGGAAAAGCAGTAAAAAATGGAGGTGTTTTTTTTTGTTGAAAAGATATATTTCATTGTATGCTGTCAGCATGAAAGTGAATAAAATTAGGTAGTGTGTTGGATGCCTTAGCAAGAAGTCTTGTTATTGGCTGTTGATTAAGAAAAGAAATGTAGTACAAACATGGATATGCTTTTGAATCTGTGGAGTAAAGCACACCTGCTGTATCTTATTTGGCTGTAGCACGTTCCTTCTAGAATGTGCTGTGAACTCGTGACCTACTTGTTCCACTGGGTTGCTAGGTACACTGAGCTAAGAGTGTTTTTTGGGGGAAAGGTGTTAAAAAGACAGAACATTTTTAAAAAAGTTGAGGAGTGATTACACAATTTAAGTAATGGCAAGCTTTAATTTCCAACTCAAGGCTGTGTAATAAACTGTTGCTCAGTATTTGCTTTTTTTTAAAATGAAGTTAGCTATAGGTGTTGTTGTGGAGAAGGAAAATGCATTTTTGATGTAGTTATTTCGACAAATGTATACAAAGGTGAAAGTTAAATTAGCATCAAGCACCCACTGACTCATCCATACAGGCACTCATACACCCACTGATTCATCAATTCTCCTTGGTATATATATTTAACACTCATAAATGTTTTAAAAACACTCACAGTCACTGGATGATGTCATCAGTGATGTCATTTGAGATTTCATCAGTGATGTCACTGACCATGTCATGAGTGATGTAATATGTGAGGTCAGAGGCAGTGCACTGCGGTCGCACGAGTTATAGTTACCTCAGCTAACTATAACTGTTGAATTTCTCTGGTTTTGTGTGTGGGAAATCTGAACCTAACTATAACGTCCCTGCAACCTTTGGTTTTTGCAGTATATATACATATATGTATATATATATATATATATATATATATATATACACACACACACACACATTTAAATTTTTAGGATTAGGGTTGGGTAGGGGTTTACCGATGGGTAGGGGTATAGGGTGATAAGGTATTTTAGGGTTTAGGGATGTGTAGAGGTATAAAGTGGTAAGGGTATTTTTAGGGTGTAGGGGTGAGTAATGTGTTGGGTGGCATGGGTAAAGGTATTGGGTGGTAAGGGTATTTTTAGGGTTTAGGAGATGGGTAAGGGTATTGGGTGGTAAGGGTATTTTTAGGGTTTAGTGGTGGGTAAGGGTATTGGGTGGTAAGGTTTTTTTTTAGAATTTAGGGGTCTCCCCCATAATATAAAATGTATATATATTCACTGAAAAAAAACAAAGGTTACAGGGGTGTTATAGTTAGGCTCAGATTGACATCATCCAGTGATTGTGAGTGATTTCTAATCGTTTATGAGTGCTAAAGATATATACTAAGGTACAACAGAAGTTAAATTAGTATACTTTGTGTATTACTAATGAGTGATACTATTTCTGACATATATTATGTGAGTGGCTGTGTGACTGTGTGTATCTGTGTGTGAGTGGGCAGCGTGAGTGGCAGTATGGGTGTGTGAGTGTCTGTATGGGTAAACAGGTGAGTGTGTGAGTAGCTGTATGGGTAAATAAGTGGGTGTGTCAGTACCTGCATGGGTGGGTGAGTAGCTGTATGAGTAGAAGTATGGGTGAGTGTGTGAATGTCGGTATGGGTGACTGAGTGACTCTATGAGTAGATGAGTGGGTGTGTGAGTGACTGTATGGGTAATTGAGTGGGTGTGAATGGCTCTATGGGTGAGTTGCTGGGTCTGTAAGTGGGTGTATGAGTGAGTGGGTGGCTTTTTGAATGGATGTATGGGTCATTGAATGGGTGTGTGAGTAGCTGTATTGCACAGTAAGTGTCTGTGTGAGTGGCTGTAACTGTGAGTGAGTGGGCATGTGAGTGCTTGTATGGATGTGTGAATGGGTATCTAAGTAGTTGTGTGGGTGAGGTGAGTGATTGGCTATGCTACTAGTTATATGGGTGAGTGTGTGGCTGTGTAAGTGGCTGTAGGGGTGAGTGAGTGTGTGATCAGTTGTATGGGTCTGTGAATAGTTCTGTTTGTGTGTGAGTCAATGTATGAGAGGCCATATGGTTGTGTGAGTGTTTCTGTGAATGATGTCATTTACAAGTGTCTATATATTTTCAAAAAAATATAGAGTACCACAGTACTTAAAGAAGTATCAAAAAGAGTATGCAGTCCCTATAGTGCAGCAGTGAAATATATGTGTGTAGGTCCAGTTTTACAGAGATGGGAGATGCTTCAATAGGAGCAAGGGCCCTCACGCACCCATGTGGGTGTCATGCTTCATCTTTGGGCAAGCTCCTCATCAGGCCGGCACTGCAATGCCCGACGGGCACCCTCAAGTAAGTCAAAAAAAATGTAAGTCTGTTTTTATATAGCGCAGCTACTCACCCTTACGGGTCTCAAGGCGCTGGGGGCCGTTGTGGAAATTAAGTGAGCTATTGCCCAGAGTCACATGGTGCTGAGCTGAGCTGCCGCCGGAGCCGGGGATCGAACCGTGACCCCTGTGCTCCGAAGTCAGCTGCCCTGGCCGCTGCACCACACCTCTCCACTCAAGGGAACTTTTTGCCAGAGATCTTTTTTTCTGTTGTGCCATTTGATGAAGTGTGGGTGTGTGGGTTGAAAGTGTAGAATGGTAGTGAAATGATGTGGGAAAGGAAAGTGTATTAAAATAGACTAAGTGATCCTCAGAAACAAACCTATTTAATGAATTGAGGTCACTTGCCTAGTTCAAATGGTGAGTGCTATCAGGGGATTTAATGGTCCTAGATAGCTTAGTGAAACAAATGGGTGAACATGTTTCTCGCCTATTTATGTCAGGAGAATGATCATGTGGTGATTCTTCAGGACCTAAAATAACCCTGATATACACAGTGAAGGACTCTCAAGAAGTGGAGATGTGGCTGGAAAGAATACCATCAGGGCGTCATTATAAATGTAAGGCACGTATCCAATAGAAGGCACTGTTAGGGAAGTGTGTGGTGGAAAGGATATTGAAATAAAAATGAACCAACTTTGGGTAAAGGGTTACTAGCAAAAGACGTGTAGGAGCCACAAAAGTAGTCAGTGGGGCACATATAATCTAAATGTACTAAAGGTGACAAAGTTATCACATCCTGTAAGCTAGAATATATAAGAGCTGGAGCAAGAGAGGAGTAGAGCTAACCCCTAACTTTTTACAAGAATATTGGTGTCATCAAAAAGATTCACCGTAAGCCTATATGAAATGGGTGACAGCATAAGACACAGAAAAAGGAAGGGATATGGTCCCACTGTCTGGATCGCAGGCCAGACATGGTCATGAATTCTCCTCAATTGGAAAAAAGGGGGTGTGGGCTCTTAGTGTACATAGCATGTGCATAAAGTTAGGCAGTGGTCAGTAAGGTATTGGGGAGCACTAGTTGTTCATTTCGCTCCAAGGGATTTCATTATTCAGTCCAGTGATATGTGTAGAAAGACAGAAAATCCAGTTCTGTTCCTTTTTGAACAATGTGTTCATGTTCATATATTCATGAGCTTCCGATATTGTCCATCGTATGTCATTCGGGGAGTGGCCTTCAGTGAGGCATTGTACTCATTTTTGTGCTGGATTTTTTGCAGCAGATTTTGCTGCAATGTTCCATAATCCTAACTTTTACCACTCTGGTGGTCATGCCTATATATCTCATCTGCCAAGGACAAGTAACCATATAAATGCAATTCCTTGAGGTGCAATTTGTGTGCTTTTTTTCAAACCACGTCAGATTGAGGCTCAGTTGGATGTCTTTTGTAATCGCGGTCAAAGCACATACTGAGCATGAACCACATGGAAAATGCCCGACCACTGGGGGTAAATCCCATAGGGCCTTTTTAATGGACTTCCATGGTCTGGTATGGATCAACATGTTTTTTAAATTAGAAGTGTGTTTAAAGGCAAACCTAGGGGAGGTAGTGAGAGGTTGCCTGTTTGTAGAATGGTCCAGTTTTTCTCAATGATTTTCTGTTGTGTTATGCTCAAATAAGAATGTCGTTACTCATGTTAATACATCTATGGTGGGTCTAATATGTGGTTCCAATAAAGCCGCCCTGTTATTGTTTTTTGCACATTTAAGTGCAGTATTTACACAATGTGTTTATGTTTATGTTTAAGGAATTTATAGCACGCACAGCTACTCAAAAGAGTGTCCCGGTGTGATCCTGGTGGTAGGAAGGCAGCAAAAAGCTATTTAGATAAAGAGAAAAGTCTTGAGCCTTTTTCTGAAAAGCATGGGATCCTGAACGCTACGGAGATCAAAGGGGAGAAGGTTCCAGGCCGAGGCTGCCCTGAAGGCGAGAGAGCTCCCTCCAACTCTCTTAAGGCAAAATCTCGGAACGTGGGCAAGAAGTTGCATGACTGAACGCAGCTGCCTGGTTGGGACGTAAAACCTGAAGCGATTTCTCAGGTAAGCAGGGCTGTGTCCATAAAGGGCAGAATGTGCCAGGACAAGGGATTTAAACTTTACCCTTTCAGTTACAGGTAGTCAATGTAGATCGCGCACGTGTTGTCTTACGCTGGTCTTTATGGGAATGTTTTGGAGAGTTCTGGCAGCAGCATTCTGTACCACCTGTAGTTTGTTCAAAAGATAGCTGGGTAGGTCTACGTACAAGGCGTTAGCGTAGTCGAGGCGTGATGACACCAGCACACGGGTAACAGTTTCCCTAGCCGACCTAGGGAGGAAAGGGAGGAACTTTTTTAGGGTTTTAAGTGTGCCAAAGCACTGCCCTGAAAGCTTCTTGATCTGAGTAGAGAAGTTCAACTTCTCATCAAACCAAATTCCTAAATTTTTCGTGGGCTGGCCCTCAGAGGACGGCATGAGAGATTCATCTGGCCAAAGCACTTTCCGGAACTGAGGGAGGAAGTTTCTGAAAAGAAGGATTTCAGTTTTTTCCTCATTGCATTTCAGCTGCCAGGGGTATTGGTGAGCCTCTTGATTGGCTGCTTGTTGCTGTGCTTGAGTAACAAAATCATGACTATTGCTGCAATTGCGGCATAATCGGAGGAATTGCCCATAGGGCAGATTGTCCCGCAAAATGTTTTTGAAGATGGCTCCCATACAGAAGCAAGCCATTGTCGGTTTCTTATCGGTGGTAGTGTATAATTTGCCATCAGTCAAGAGAATCATTAAATCCAAGAAGGGAAGGCACACATCAGAAATGTTCCCAATGAACCTCCAGTATGGATTCAAAGTATTTATCCAATCGAAGAAGGAAGTGAGATTCTTATTGCCTTTCCAAAACATTAGAATGTCATCAATATAGCGATGCCAGGTAAGTATGTTCACAATGTAAGGATTAGTGGAACAAATATAATTTTCTGCCTCAAAATCTGCCATATAAAGGCATGCCAAACTGGAAAGAAAGGTGCTACCCATAGATGTAACCTGGGTTTGATGGAAAAGTTGGTCATTATACTGGAAAAAATTCCACGTTAGTGCTAGGGAAGCACATTCTATGAAATAGCTGATGGGGGAAAGTGATATCCATTCAGCTGATAAGAGGGTCCTCTCAACAACCTCCAGAGTGGCTTACTGGGGGATTTTGGTGTAGAGGGCCTCTGCATCCAAGGTAACCACAAGGTCTATTTGTTGAGTGTTATTAGTCACTTCAATAAGGTTCAACACATCTCTTGTGTCTTGCAAGTAAGACAGTATCTGTTTGACCGAAGAATGAAGTAAATAATCAAAAAATTTGGGCAAAGGTTCAAGCAATGAGCCAATTCCAGAGACTATAGATCTGTCTGGAGGGGGCGTGACCCCTTGTGAATTTTAGGCAGAGTGCAAAAATAGGGGATTCTAGGATGGGTATTCACCAGAAAACCTGCCTCATTCCTGGAGATCTACCCCTTAGTTCCAGCCGTAGACACCATAGAAGTAATCCCAGTACTCAGGTGCTCCATAGGATCTAGACTGATAGGGGTATGGTAGTTGCGATCTGCCAGTTGTTGGCGACATTCAGTATCATAATCTGAAGTGGACATAATCACTATCACTCCTCCCTTATCGGCCTGTTTCATAATGTTCTCAGGGTCATTTGCCAGGGATTTTATTGCCTCAAGTTCGCTGTTGAACATGTTGTGAAAACTTGCTGGTTTGTAACTTTTCTCTGCTTCTTTAAGAACCACCTGCTCAAAAGTGAGAATTTCATTGGGTATCATTCTGGAAGTAGGGGTGAATACGGGAGGATTGCATAATCAGGAGTCAGTTTGTTCCTGACTGGTCTTATCCAGCAAAAAACCCCTTGAGGCGTATTTTATGGAAGAAATTGTGCAATTCACAATTCGTCCTGTGTCGGTACGAAGCCTAAACCCTTCTGTTAAGCCGTGCTTTCTGTGTCAGTGAGTTCTCGTGTAGAGAGATTTACTATCACTTTTTCTTGCCTGAGTGGCTCCTGAGTTCCTTTGGTGGTGGAAGGGGTTCCTGCCATGGAACTCTTTTTGGTTGCTGGCCTCCTCTTTTTTTTCTGTCTCTCTGCCCCAACCTCGGCCTCAAAAAAGAAGGGGGCTTATTTATGAGCCCTTGCGTCACTTTTGCGCCGCCGGTGCAACACTTTTTCTGCGGCAGGTATAATGTATGCAGGGGGGGTTCTGACGCAAGAAAGGGTCGTAGAAGTGATGCAGTGAAATCTATAAGATTTCACTGCGTAATCTATAAGATTACGCCTGCCTCAGGGCAGGGGTAAGAATGACGCAGACACATTTAACATGCGACTTGCCCATGTGTAATGACCCATTGCTGGAGTTGCGTCACTTTTGTGACTCACTCCAGCAATGCGTCATTTTTGCACCTACAGATACGTCAGAAATACTGACGGATCTATAACTCCTTACAACATGATGTGTCATTCTGTAAATATGACGCATCATTGGTGTCGCAAGAAGGGCGCAATGAAAAGTGACGCATCGCTGTTTTCTCGCAGCGATGCGTCACTTTTCATAAGTGAGGCCCAAGTTTGTAGGGGTGTGGAAAAGGTTGTTGTGGGCCTTGTGGGAACATTGGGTACTGTTACATAGGTGGTCCATAGAAAGGGGCCATGCCGTACCCAAACACAGCAGGTGGAGGGCCTCTTCTACCCTCATTGCTGCCCCAACTATCCATGCTGGTGTTACTACTAAAGGAAGAATTCCTTTTTTGTGATTACTGACTCTCATCTGTTGATGTGTCACCTATTGTGGATTGGTAGTCTTTTCTTAGAATAGGATAGATCTTTTCCTTATCGAATTTCTTTATATCTTTCTGAAGTTTTTGTATTTTTTGCTTCATTAGATAATCTTTGGTTTCTGCAATCTCACTATTCATTTCAGCTAATTTTGTCTTGTAAGCAGAGAGAAGGATACTGTTTTTAAAGCACCTTCAGCTATTGTTGTCTTAGTCATCAAAGCATCTGCTAGATGTTTTGCTGTATTAATTATAAGGTCTAGCCAGTCCCTGGTGCATTTCCATGCCACCTGTGACCAATCCTTTTAAAAAATGGCATCTTCCAAGAAGATGAGGATGACATTAGTCACCACTAATCAATTGGGGGCAATGTTTGCCCTCAGATATTCAGTCATAATCACACCGTGTATACTGACTTTTATTAATTGTCTTTTCATTGATATCAATGAGTTCCAATCATCTGTCTTACTTCTATCCATGGTGCGATTATGAACGCGGAGTTCGGCAAAAACTCCTCCAACCCGCTGATGGAGCATAGTTTCCCAGCATGCTCACCCCTAGCCTCGGCAATCCCGCTGAGGGGTACTTACTTGTGGCAACAATAGGGGTTCTTGGCCCCCCAACAATCCTCACAAGCCAATTAGACTTCATCCCCCAACCAGTAGTGCACCATGAGGCCCATTTGCAGAGTGGTTGAGAAAGGGGGTGGGGCCTACGACAGCGTCTCAGTAATCCCGCTGAGTGGGACTTACTTGTGGCAACAATAGGGATCCTTGGCACCCCAACGACCCTCAGAAGTCAATAGGACTTCATCCCCCAACCAGTAGTGCACCAAGAGGCCCCTTTACAGAATGGTTGAGAAAGGGTGGGCCTTCAATTACATCTCAGTAATCCCATTGTGGGGGACTTACTTGTGGCAACAATAGGGGTGCTTGGCTTCCAACGACCCTCAGCAGCCAAGGGGACTTCATCCCCCAACCAGTAGTGCACCAGGAGGCCCCTTTGCAGAGTTGTTGAGAATTGGGACGGGGCTCAGACAATGTCTCAGCAATCCCACTGAGGGGGACTTACTGGTGGCAACCGTAGGGGTTCTTGGCCCCTAGCGACCCTCAGCAGCCAAGGGGACTTCATCCCCCAACCAGTAATGCACCAGGAGGCCCCTTTGCAGAGTTGTTGAGAATTGGGACGGGGCTCAGACAATGTCTCAGCAATCCCACTGAGGGGGACTTACTGGTGGCAACCGTAGGGGTTCTTGGCCCCTAGCGACCCTCAGCAGCCAAGGGGTCTTCATCCCCCAACCAGTAGTGCAAAAGGAGGCCCCTTTGCAGAGTTGTTGAGAAATGGGGCGGACCTCCTCCAACGTCTCAGCAATCCAGCTGAGGGGGACTTACTTGTGGCAACAATAGGGGTTTGTGGCCCCTAACGACTCTCAGCAGCCAAGGGGAATTCACCCCCCAACCAGTAGTGCGCCAGGAGACCCCTTTGCAGAGTGGTTGAGAAAGGGGGGGGCCTCAGACGGTATTGCAGTAATCCTGCTGTGCGGGTCCTACTTATGGCAACAATAAGGGTTCTTGGGCCCCAACGACCCTCAGCAACCAAGGGGATTTCATCCACAAACCAGTAGTGTGCTAGGAGGTCCCTGTGAGAAGGTGGCTTGGTATATGCTGTCCACTAATTAAAGTGGGCACCTTGTACCAGTCCACACGACCCTTATGATGTATGAGGTCAAAGATAACCTTTAAAAAGCTATCCTAGTGGTAGCTGTGGAGAGCAGCCTTCAGGCTTAATCTTGAAGGAATGTAAAGCAGCTTGTTTTACCAGAGTATCACCTCCTGAAAGACTAAATGAAAGGAGAACCACACAGTAGTGATATAAAAATATGTATATATTAGTATAACACTCTCTACTAATCTCTACACGAGATTAGAACATAAAGCACACAATATTGAATCAATAGAACAGTTGTAAGTAGCACAATACACAGCGGGCTCCAGGGGGAGACCGAAACATATACTAATAAAATGGTATAACAATCACGACTTGATTAGACACTGTGCCTAGAGCACGTAGAACCGCTGGGACCCCAAGGAGCCACCCAAGGCAGTGACACAGGGCGCCCATGGAGGACGGGTGCAGTGAGGTAACACGATCGCGTGCTCCGTGCAACTCAATAGGAAAGTCGCGGTTGGAAAGTTACAAGTTAAGGACACTTCTACAAGGACTTCAAGCAAACCCTTTGGAACATAAGAGGTTCTAGAGCCAACACACCCGTGAGTACTGAGGTACCCGTGTTACCTATACCGGAGGAGCCGGGTGCATAGGGGTCAAGTGGTGTCGGAAACCTCTGTCGTTTACAATGGAGAGCTGCGAAGAAGTACTGCTGCCAGGAAGGCGAAGAGTGTCCGGTGGAATCCAAGCCTGGATTCGAGGTGAGAGAAACCTGAAAGCAGAGGGGACAGAGTCTGGGTCACTTCAGGTGACCAGGGGCTCGGTAGTCGAATGCCCACCGATGTCGGGTGCTTCAGGTGAGAAGTAAGGATGCTTGACTCTGCAGCCACGGGGACCAGGAGATGTGACGATGACCAGAGTCCGGAGGTGAGCTGTTCCACGAAGGATGTCAAGTGCTGAGGGGTCAGTGTCCGGCTGGAGCACCAACAAGCCTTGGCAAATCAACCCACGCGGGCAGAGGAAACAGGTTACGGTGTGGACCAGCAAGGTCCAGGAGACTCTACAAGCAATGGGGAGTCAGGGCACGTCTGGAGCAACCAGGGAAGCCCAAGAACAAACAAGGTGACCCTCGCCAGGACCCACAGGCCAACGGACCAGGGATCGCGAGGAGACCTCAAGAGAATTCACAAAGCACCAGCCAACAGAGCACTCGGTGAGTGGGGCCGGATATCTTCGGTGCAAATGCTGCTTGGGGTCAGGACTACACAGAGTCCAAAGCACAAGCTCAGAAATCGCCAACAAGCATATGCTTCTGCAAATGTACGTGGTGCACAGGAGTTCGGGTTGCACGGTCCCCACGAGGGATACTGGTCTCAGAATCGCTGAGAGGTCAGATCAACCTCGAGGACCTTCAGGAATCTACCTCCTGTGTTGCTGAAATCTTCGGAGTCCGCAGGAGCTCTGGAGATGCAAGCTGGTCAGATGCGTTTAGGTGCCTGCTGCTGCAGGGGAGTAACTCCTTTACTCCAAGGGTACCCCAGTATCCAATCTGGAGTGTACTTAAAGTACATGCATAACCAATTTAGGGAGAAAGCAGATAGACTGGGTCCCTGGATAGCAGGATCCCAGTCAGACTAGTCCAAAAACAGTGATACATCAGCAAAAAGTGGGGGTAACCATAAGAATCAGATCCTACTTTCCTACAGTCCCTTTGCAGAGTGCTTGAGAAAGGGGGTGGGGCCTCTGATGACATCTCAGCAAGCCCGCTGTGGTGGACTTACTTGTGGCAACAATAGGGGTTCTTGGCCCCCAACAACCCTCAGCAGCCAAGGGGACTTCATCCCCCAACCATTAGTGTGCCAGGAGGTCCCTTTAGAGAGTGGTTGAGAAAGGGGGCAGGGCCTCTGACAACGTCTCAGCAATCCCACTGTGGGGGACTTACTTGTGGCAACAATAGGGGTTCTTGACCCCCAATAGCCCTCAGCAGCCAAGAGGTCTTCATCCCTCAGCCAGTAGTACGCCAGGAGGCCCCTTTGCTGAGTGGTTGAGAAAGGGGGCGGGGTCTCTGACAACGTCTCAGCAATCCCGCTGTGGGGGACTTACTTGTGGCAACAATAGGGGTTCTTGGCTCCCAACGACTCTCAACAGCAAAGGTGACTTCATCCCCCAATCAGTAGTGCGCCAGGACGCCCCTTTGCAGAGTGGTTGAGAAAGGGGGCGAGGCCTCTGATGGCATCTCAGCAATCCCACTGTGGGATACTTACAGGTCACAACAATGGGGGTTCTTGGCCCCCACCGAACCTCAGCAGCCAAGGGGACTTCATCTCTCAACCAGTAGTGCACCAGGAGTCTCCTTTGCAGAGTGGTTGAGGAAGGGGGCAGGGCCTCCGATGCTGTCTCAGCAATCCTGCTGTGGGGATTTACTTGTGGCAACTATAGGAGTGCTTAGCCCCCAATGACCCTCAGCAGCCAAGGGGACTTCATGAGGGGTGGCCGAGCAATACTCTGCCCACTCACGAACTCCGAGGAATTTGGTGCAGTTTTTCAGCAACTCAGCGGAATTCTACACAGTGAAACTCTGCGAGCTCTGCCTAGACCTACTCTATGCCACTCTCCTCTACTTCACTCCACTTTATGCTATTCCATTGTATGCCACTTCACTCACCCCACTCCTTTTTACGTCGCTCCACTGTATGCCACTCAACTGTACAACATTGTACTCTATGGTACTCCACTGTACATAACTCCACTATACCCCACTCCACTTAAGCTGTTCTACTCTATGCCACTTCACTATTTGCCACTTGCCACTGCAATGTATACCGTTCCAGTGTATGCTAATGCAATGTACACCACTCCTCCCTATGCCTCTCCACTGTACACTGTTCTCCATTCTATGCCACTCCACTCTACCCAACTACACTCCACACCCCTCCACTGTGCTCCACTCGGCAACACAGTACTCCACACAACAGCAGTCTATACCCCTTTGCTGCACCACACGATACTCCACTGTATAGCACTACACTGTACAACATTGTACCCCTATCAATACAAGTGTACAGCACTCTACTTTGCTCTATTGCACTTTTCAACACTGTACTCCTCTCTACGACACTCTATGCGGCTCCGTCTATGCAGCTCCATCCCAGTTAATATACTTTATTCTGTGAGACACTACTCCACTGTACTCCACCACTGCACTCTACGCCACTCCTCTCCACTCCACTCCACTTTACCCTGCTCTATGAAATTCAGCTGTACGACAGTCTAACCCACTCCACTCTACCATATTGTACCGCACTCTACTCTACTCCATGCCACTCCAATGTAAAACACTTTAGTACTCTCTGTGACACTCTCCTCCACTGTATGACACTTTCTGACACTCTATAACACACCACTCCCCTGTACCACATATCACTCCATTCTACAACACTTTACTCCACTGTCTACTACGTCATTTCACTCTACTCGACTCCGCACCACTGTACTCTTAGACACACTACTCCACTCAATGCTATGCCACACCACTCCACTGGACTCCACTCCACTCTACTCCACTGCATAACACTTTACTTTACTCTCTGGCGCTAATCAACACTCCACTCTACACCACTTTATGGTACCACACTCTACTCCACACACCATGCAACTCCACTCTCCAAAACTCTACTACACTCTGTGTTATTATACCGCATTGTACTCCACTCTATTCCCTTACACTATACTGTACAACTCTCTACTCCATTCTATGCCCCTACACCCCAGTGTACAACACTCCACTCCATTCTGCAACACTTTCCAATGCTCTAGGACACAGCACTCCACTGTACAAGACACCATTCCAATTTATAACACTTTACTCAACTTTACACTATGCCTGTCCACTCTAGCACACTCCACGCCACTGTAGTATACAACACACCACTGCACTATATAACAATTTACTCTACTGTATACTACTCCACTCCATTCTACTCCTCTCTACTCCACTGTACGACGCTCCACTCTACACCATTCCAGTCTACCCCATTCCACTGTACCCCACTCCACTCCACAACACCCCACTCTATGCCACTCCACTCTACACCATTCCAGTGTATTCTATTCCATTTATGAGACTCCACTGTACCACACCCCACTCTACTGCACTCCACTCTACTCTACTCAATGACACTACACTCTTAGACAGTACATTGTATCACATTCTCCTCCTCGCTACTGTACCACACTCTACTTAAGGACACTAAAGTAGAGAACAGTGAACACTACAGTTTCAAACACATTTTTAAAAAAACATTGAAATTCAATGAAAAAACAAAGGTTAAACCTTCATTATAGTTAGGAAAACTATATTTATTTTTTCTATACTAACCAAAATAAAAAATACACAAACATTACAAATTCTAAAGTTATAGTTATACCTTAAATTTATAATTTATGCACCACCTTAAAATGAATATAACTTTATTTATTCTTTAGCTACAAACCAAACTTAAACTAGAAAAAAATTCAATTTCTAAACGTATACTTATACCATTAATTTATAATTTTCATAACACCTTCAAATTACTATGACTCACACACCTCCATACACAATGCATTCAACTTGGTAGCCACACTATAGTAACTATCACTCATCACTCTACCATGCACTGCGTTCTCACAAAAGATGTGATTTGAAATGTTATAACTGTTATTGTAAATACTATTATTTTAGATGGTATAAGTGATATAATATAAAAGAGTATAAGCAGTGCATGGAGAAGGAATGAGTTACATTTAATATCATGGCCACACTTATGAATGGGCATAGGGAGCTCTACACAGGGGAAGAAAAGCTGCAAAAGTTGGTGGGTCACCCCTGGCAACTTGTACCCCGTTGGTTAAGGAGTTGCCAGGAGTGTCCCACACCCACAGGCCAGGTTACTGGTCATACACATGGAACCCCCAATGCCCTCTTCAGTACGCCTTTGGACCTGTGGAAGACAGAAAGACTGCAGCTGCTGTTGTGACCTGTGAGGAGAACCCTAAGGGCTGAACCTGCTCCCACTTGTACTCAGGACTGAGAACTGGACTCAATCAATCAATCAATCAGATGATTATAAGCGCGCTACTCACCCGAGAGGGTCTCAAGGCGCTGAGACTCCAAGGGTTAGTTAGCTGAACTCCTGTTGAGCTACAGGGACACAAGAAGCCCACTTTCCTCTAAAGACCCCAGCTGGCCAGTTGCAACTGGACCTGCACTGGACCCTGCCAGTGGTTTCTGTGGGGTGAATCCTGACCTCCAAGTGCTGTTCCTGAGGACCTGGAACCTTGGGCTGGTGTCAGAGTCTCCTCCTCCTTCCTACCCCTAACAGATGGTACTTAGAAGCTTTTTCAAGGATTTTTGCCTGGAGAACAGACTGAAAGCCAAGAAAAACCTGCCAAGTCAGTCCGACGAAGGTGTGTTGCATCTGGGCCAAAAATCGAGTTTCCTCCTACATGAAGTATTTTGCAGCAGGGCATCCGTTTCACAGGGACATTGTGAAGAAGGTGTCCAGCCTCGTAGAGTCCTTTTCAGCTACAGCTTGCAGACTTGCCACAGTGCAGAAATCTGAGCTTCAAGAAAGTGACTATGTTCAAAGGTAGAAATCTTCACCGGGGATAGGAGTTGAAGGTATCTGGCTGATAAGGGACCTTCCTTTTGTGCAATTTTTAAATTTCTTCTGCTCTGAGCTTTCCTACCCAAAGTCAATGCCTTCACTGGGACTTTGACCGACGGCTATCTGATCCTGTTGAACCCATCTTGGTCACAGCCTGCTGCCTTGCCCTGCTGGGGATTTGTTCATTCTAATTCACAGACCAAGACAAAGAGTAAAACGTATGACTGGGACGAACTTGGTCTCTGTAGCCCTCCCACGGTCCATCGTGGTTGGCCGTAATCCTTACCTTTCTCCTGGCCTTCTGTGACCACTCCTGCGGTTGGCTCTTTGAGCTTTTTAGTGCTATTTTAATCTACAAAATAGAAATTCACATCTCTGATTTCCCTTATTGGATGTTTCTTTTTTATTGTCATTTTGTTCATTAAAATATTCTCTGTATTTATAAATTAGAGTTGAATTTTTTATTATGTTGTGTTTTTGGTTTTTTAACTGTTTTGGTACTTCTAATTGCTTTACATTAACACCATTTCTTAAGTTGAGCCTGTCTGCTCTGTGCCATAGCTACCGGAGGTTGCGCTCAGGTTTAAATTACTAGAATCTTTACTGGACTTAACAAAGATAGAGACATATTTACAAGCCCCAATCGCCACCGGAGCGTCACTTTCTTTTATGCTCCGGTGGCGTAACGCCATTTCCCATATTTACAAGGTGGTGAGAAGCCACTTAATATGGCTTAATACCACCTTGTAGATATGCCCCTTTCCACTGCAGTCCTCTGCGGCAAAGGGGCGTGCAATGGGTGTTGCTGCGGACATTCCACTGCAACACCCATTGCTTTTTGACGCTGCCGCAGATATACAAGGATTACCAGGTGTTAGAATGGCGATATGAGGAGAAATCCTTAATTTTTCCAGGTTTATTGCTCTTTCCATGTGTGCTGCATTCTGCAGCACAGATAGAAAGAGCAAATCGCCATGAATGATTGTTTAGGCATAGGAAGCTGTCCCTTCATGCACATAAACAATCGTCTCTGCAGTGCAGGGACCCTTGCAACATGGCGGCAGGATGCCTGCGCTGGCGCTAGGCAGTCTTTTTTTGCGCCAGTGCTAGGGGAAACACAGGGGAGCACAATATTCTTGCGAATACCGGTGCATCCCTGCATTTTAAAAATGTCAGAGCTCAGTGCTGCTGATTTTGGCACAGCTCCGAGATCCTTTTGTAAATAGGCCCCATAGTGTCATTATGACTTGTGGTTGACTACCATCCACTCCACCTAATAATCCACTTTATCACAATGCCTCAATATCAGCAAGCAGATTCCAAGGAGCAAAAGCCAACAGCAGTAATTGCTTTAAAAAAATAAAAAAACAGAATATGACTTAGGACTGCATACAAACTACTGGTCTATCTCTCAGTTGCTTTCCTGTCTAAATTGCTAAAGAAGGCTGCCTATGAGCAACTGCCTGCATTTGAAGAGACATCTTCATCAGATGCAGGCAGGGTTCCCCTCTGGAGATGATACTGAATTGCTAATTATTGTGGCATTAGTTGAATTATGCCAGCAGTCGGATGTGGGGAATGTCATGACACTGATACTGATAGATTGGTCAGCAGTCTTTGACTCAATTGATCACATTCAGAGACTAGGGGATCATGGTGTTAGAGATTCAGCATTAGCTTGGATTGAAGACTCTCTGGACTCAATATTCCATTAAGTCTTCTTTCCAACACCTTCTTCTTCATCCAGACCCCTTTAATGGGGGGTTCCACAGGAATCAGTCATTTCCCTCTTCCTTTTTAATCTATATATAGCCCCACTGGCATGTTTCCGTCCTTTGGTTTTGCATTCTTTGGGTCAGAGTTCCCTCTGTCCTACACCGTGGAGGAAACAGGACCGACCAACCTCCGTTCGGCGGTTTCGACCGCCTTATTACAATGCAACCGAATGCTGTTCAGTCGCATACTCCCATTTCTCTATGGGAGCTTGTGTACGCCCAAAACTGGCCGCATTATAGGCTCCCATAAAGAAATGGGGGTGTGTGTAAAACCCTGCACTCTGTGGCAGGCACCCCATGGGGCCTGCCACACAGTGCAGGGATTTACAGGGGGCACCCTAGGTACTCTCTCGGCCACCATCCGTAGGCCGTGGAGTCAAGGGGGCCCTGCTAGGGGCGCCCAAAGTTGCTTTCCGACAGCCTTTCCGTGTCGGAAATGCCAGCACGGAAAGGCTGTTGGAAACCGACATCGTAATCCAGATGGCGGAAAAGCCATTCATAGGGCATTACGGTGTGGGTCTGACAAGCTGGAAGACTCCGAGAGCCAGTCCGAACCATGTCAGAAATACCGGGCGGTTTACTCTCCAACCGCCAACATCGTAATTCGGCAGTCGGACCGCAAACCAACCGCCTTGGTTGGAAAACCTCTGATCGCGGTCAGAAAGCTTCCAACTAGCGGCTAGAGGCTTTCTGACCTACATCGTAATCGGCCTCTTTATGTGTCTTGATGGTACACAGCTGATTTTTAAGGGAATCAAAGATATTGATATATGTCGGCAAATACAATGAATTGACTATGAATGAAAAATTGATGCGCCTCAATAAAGTAAAACTAAACGGTGACAAGTCCAAATTTCTAATCTTACAATTTCACACTGCATCAAGATATTTACTGATGTGATGACAATCCCTTTGGAATCTTCCCAATCAGTGCTTAATTTGTGAAAGAATGAGTGCCAGTGCCCACCTCCGATGACATTAAAAGGCCACATCCAGCGCTATCAAATGTAAGCAAGCAGAATTCCGAGGCTGTGTTATCTTGATTCCAGCTCATGCCACTTTAATGCACTACAAGACACCCCCTTTCCCTTTATATCACTCTTGCATGTTCCTGCTTTCTCCCTTTGTATCATATTTTCCCATCTTTCTCTTCCTTCTTCTTTCCCCTTGGTGACTTTTTTTTTCTCGTGCTATTTTGAAATTTCCAATCAGGAAAAATAAGTGACGGTCCCAAAAAGGAGTCCCACCAGCAGCCACCTGCTCATATTAAGCACTGCCAACAACTTAACAAACTCAAATTAGGTAAAAAAAATTTAGGGCCTTGTTATGAATTTGGCGGTCTGTGGACCACCGTCTCGGAGGTCCAACGGCAGTGAGCCGTCCTCCGTGTTACAAGTTTGGAGTGTTGCCTGTGCAGGAACTGCCGCTGGATCACCAGCACCGCCAGCAGAACGCCGGGTTTTCGGTTGGAGGAAGGCAGCCTCCATTGAGCGATACAGAGGAGCAAGACCGCCGTCCATATTATGAGTTGGTTTTCCCACGAGCCGGCCGCGGCGGTCTGACCGCCGGCTAAAGGTCCGTGGAGACGAAGAATTTGAGGTGCATATTCACCCCTTTCCTGTTCTTTGCAGCAGATTTTGACGTGGACCCCTTTCTCTAGGTTCCCCCTACACAGGAGCATCTTCACCCCGAGGAATATGACCCTGTCTGCGCCGAAATACAGGTAAGTGCATTAGTACCATATACCCATTACCGGGACTGCCCACTTATGAGTCGGACTCCGGAAATGGGTGGGAGGTATTTTTCAACATGTATCATGCATATGTGTGCATCTACACATATGCAGTCAGAATGTACACACAGGCATCACTACATATTGGAATAAATTGCACACTGCCACAAGATAGCCACAGCCACTCCACCAGGTCACAGAAAACTCGTAATACGAATGTTGGGCAGCCAACAGCACTGCACTCTTCTGGCTATCACGGATGCGGTCCTACGGCAGTCAGACTGCCAAACTAGTAATAAGGCCCTAAGGCTAAAGATGGATTCTAAATTAAGTATGCCACTTCATATTAACACAGTCGTTAGTTTGAGTTATTTCTATATGGGTGTTCTTTGCAGAGTACTCATTTATTCTCATGTCCCCTCAAAGTTATGATCAGAATACTCTAATTTCATCACGACTTGATTATTGCAATTTCAGCTAGTTGGAACGTCCTAATGCCTTGCAAGAGAACGTTCAGTTAGCTCACAGGCTGCTGCCCAGTTGACACCGGAGTTACGTAGAAAGGATAGCAATACTCCAGCCCTAATACACTCCATTAGCTGACAAGCAATCACTTTTGTTCCACCGTTTTATTTTGAACCATTCTCTTCCTTCTTTAAGATCAAACAGACTAATGCCTCCTACAAATTCCCAAAATTAAGCATTGCTCAATCAGACAGTGGGCTTTCTCAGTGGCAGCAGCAGTGCAATGGAAATCCCTCTCCCCTCACATCTCCGCTCAGAAAAGAATTTTTTCAAATCCCACAAGACTTTAAATACTTGGCTGTACTTGTATTTGTATATTAGTTCCATGGCAATAACCCTGTTATTAACTCAATAGCTGCAAAATGCCTCTGGTGCCCTTTATAAATACACAAATACAATTCGATACAAACACAATTTTTAAGTGCAATTGGAACAATCCCTCTCCGGCACTGTGTCTTTTCAACAATTGATACAATCTCATAAACTAAAATTGTAACGTCAATATTTCAAATAAATTAACATTTTGAGCACAGCATCACTCTTTCAGTCGTAGATTCGTACAGAAAATGGATTAGCTCCTCTACTTCTTTCTTTGTAAACTTTAAACTTTTTTCTTGTTTAAAGTGCTAGGCCATGGGTGATACTGCAGTTACAGTAATGTATGACTCCCCCAGAACTATGGAACTCATTTATGGCGTTTTGGTGTACAGCAGCGCAGCAAGTCACCTTGCTGCGCTGCTCTATGTCAAAGTGAAAGGGCAGGAATGCACCGTATTTATCCAAGATGGGGCATTCCTGTCCTTTCCCCCTGCGCTGGTGCCGTTTCAGTAGCCTAGAACCAACGTAGGGTGCCTGTGTTGCAGGCAGGATTGTTCTTGTGCACGAAAGTGCACCTTCCTGTACGAAAACAATCGACAGAGGCATTTTCCTTCTTCTATGTGTGCTGCAGAATGCAGCACACATAGAAAGAGGAAAGAACCAGGAGAAATAAAGATATTTCTCCTTGTTACGCCTGCCGCGGGAGGCGTAAGATTTTGACGCATTCCCAGGTTTACAAGTTCTTGCAAATCTGTGAATGCATCAAAACCCATGGGATTTGAGTGGGAACACTCACTGCAATGCCCATGGAGCACCTCCCTTGCGCAGAGAAAGGCAACGCCGCGATTTGTGCTGCGTTGGCTTACTCAAGATTTATGAGGCCACTGAAAGCCAATCAATGTGGCTTTGTGTGGCTTCCTAAAGCTGACTCTGAGCGTTGAGTCACGCATGTACCACTTTGAGTGGTGCAAATGTGACGCAAGGCTCTCATAAATATGCTCCTATGTCCTGTACTGCACAGTAGTGGGGCAGGGACTGGGACAGGTAATCATTTACTTTGTGGTAAAGAGAGATTTCATTTAATATGGTAATTTTATGTTCAGTTGATAAAAGCAGCACTATCCACCAGCAGTGTACAAATTCCTTAAAAGGTCTACGAAAAGTGGGAAAAAATAAAGTAACTTGTAAAGGTTAAGTAATTCAATTATCTAATGAACAATCTGATTAACAGTCTGTGTGTTAGTAATGTTTAATGATTCGTCATGGGCCTAGTTACAGAATCAAATGTTAGAAGCATTCCCCTTTTAAATGCAGAAATAATTTTTCTTTTCAGTAATGAAGATGGCAAATAGAAAATGGCATGGCCTGCCTCTGCTACTAAAGATACACTGTAAAATAACAACTACAAAATTATGAGACAAAAACTGCAAAAGACAAGTCTTCTCCTTTAACCCCTTCGGTGCTCATGACGAGCTCAGCTGCGATCGGAATGTCCAGCACACGAGCGGAATTCCGATCGCGGTCAAGGGGTTAAAGCAGCATGCGAAATGCATCAGGTGTTACCGTTATATGAAATAATGCTGTTATTACATAGATTTAAATACCCATAGCTGTTCCTCATTTCCAAGCCAAGCACACTGTATTTCAAAATGTCTCTTACTAAATGAAGAGCACTAGGACTGTCATTATGAGTGGCCCTGGGATTGGGCAGGTATTTTCCCACCCCCGGGGCTACACATACTAGGGGTGCCAGTGTAGCTTTGAGGCTGGTGAAAATACCGGGAAACATCGGTTACATCGAGTGTTTACACCGCAATACCTTTACAACGCGGGTATTACAACGCAAGTCATTACAATGACTTGCGCTGGATGGCGCTCTAAGCTAAGGAATAGTATGATTTACTATTCCAACACCTTCTCTACTGTAACGTAGGCTGGAGTTGGAATAGTAAATCATACTATTCCTAAGTCCAGCGCCCTCCAGCGCAAGTCGTTGTAACGACTTGCGTTGTAATGCCTGCGTTGTAAAGGTATCGCGGTGTAAACACCGCAATGTAACGTCGTATATTCGAAAATACCTGCCCTTTACAAATTGGACTTTGCGATTCTACTAAAAAATGACACATTTCTGGGATTAATTCGCCCTGGACGTTCACCCCAATTTTTCAGCAGATAAAAATCTATAGTGTTCTTGTGAATCTCATAATTCGGCCCCTTTGAATTAAATGGCCACTTGCAATAAGGGCCTTAATTGCTAAAGACAGACCAGCAGGTTGACATTCAATTGTGAAAGTGCGAGTTTAAGTTCTACAATTGGCATCAAGCAAACTTTCGGGAGCGCCTGGGTTTATTATGTGCTGCACATAACGAAAAGAAACTACTGTCGAGACTAAACACTTTTGCACAACAAAAAGGGCCCATGCAGGCAGTTACAAAAGTTTTATATGAATGTTCTATGCAAAAAAAAATGCTTCCATTGCTATGCATTCTCCAGTGTACGCAGTTGTAAGCTTACCTGTTTGCCATAATCATTGTCTATTATGCAAATCTATATTTTGCCATTTTGCTTAGTAAGCAATTTATTCCTGGCCATTGTAGTCCTTCTTCTATGCCAAGCATTAATGAGGGTGCAGTCTAAAGTGATGCTCTGCAGAAGATTCAATTATTCTATTGCAATTTTTTATAGCCGATCTGGTTGCTTGTGTCCCTGCTGTTGATATCACACTCTCTCTCTTCTACGTATGTGGCTGTTATTTATCCACCCCTAAACAGTTTTAAAGTTGTTCTTCTCACGTTTTCAATTGCCTTCATTGGTCCTTTACTCATCAACTCTCCCTGCTTTTAGCTACTTCAGTGCTTCAGTATTTGACTGCTTCTGTAGTCCTTTCTCCCCCCCCCCCGTACCTGAAGTTACCACTTTTAATTCTACTTGATTCTCTTATGGGGGTTGCAGCTGTATCCTCCTATTTCTGCTCAAGCTGAAGCAGTGTTTCTGATATTTGCTCTGGTGACACTGCTTTGGCTCCAGGCATTTCCAGTTTGTAAATGTCCTCTCTTTTAAAATCTTTAACTGACTTGCCAGAAAACTTATAATCAATTATTAATATATAGTAAATATTACATAGAGATGATTTAGGCAGCGCCTTTGGACCAGCCCTAGAATATCGATTTGGGCTTTGAAGGGTCAGGAATTGTGAGCGATAGCATTTTTAGGTCGAGCCTCGAGTAGCGCGCAAGCGCTGCTCTGGCAAGACTTTATGTTAGGGGTTTCAGAAAGCTGACCACACGCTCGTGCGTCATGGCCTTTTCCATGCGGTTACCCGCAAGCAAAGGCCATGGTGCACTCGCGTGTGGTCACGCCTGCTGCTCGCAAGCGCGCGCACCACTCGCGTGCTTGTTTAGTTTGACACGGCCGCGTCACTTTTCTTTTTCTTTCAGTTTCGCATAATCGCGGCACCCGCGCTTTACTTTTAAAATTAAAAGTAAAGCGCGGGTGTCATGATCTAGCAAAAGTAAAGAAATAGATGTTTTTTTCTATTTCTTTACTTTTGCAGCAATCGCAGCACCGGCGCTTTACCTTTAACCATGAGTAAAGCGCCGGTGCCGCGATTGCTGCTTGTATTTATTTATTTTTAAGCTCCGTGTGCTCGGGACCAACCCTCTCAGCCTCGCTTGGCTATTCCATTCCACAAAGCCACCGCCAAACATAAAGCCAACATTGCTTGCGCCACAACAACGCAACCAGAGGTGGTAACTGGCCGTGCCAGCGAGTATATTGGGGGGCGGGGGAGGGCCCGACCCACTTTACTGGAAGAAGTGCAAGGCTCTGCCTCCCCTTACAAACCCTCGTACCTCCTTTAGTCAGCTGACAAATACAATATTGAGGCACTTACAATGCCTTCTTTGTATGTAGCTCCTAACACTGCTACCTTGTTGATTCTAAGCTCTGTAACTAATATTCATCACTATTACCAAGTTATTTGGTACTCAATCTGCTGTCCTCAGAAGGACAAACGGCTGAGCTGGCCCTGCTTTGAGAGCTGCACAGAACACATATGTCAGCGACAACCATATTATTTACAATAAATCTTTGAAATGACTTTCTCTGTTTTCCTTCGCTTGCGCCATCGTGCTATAAGTTTTGGGTTCCAAAAAATGCTCCTATTTTGCTCATGGATATAGATCAGCACTTTATAATATTGAAGTATTTTTTTCAAAATGTTTCTTTATGGTTTATATATTCAAGACAGTTCACTTTTTTGCACAGAGACGTTCTATTAGTATCAATCAATCCGTACTTATAAAGTGCAGCTGCTCACCTGTGGCACTGCTCGGTGTGGGGGCCCTGTGTGCCTGCCGATGCCCTCGTGCTCTGTAGACCCTTTAACCCATTTCATTACTTCATTTCTTCCGTTTGCTTTGTGTGAAACAGTCGATATTCAAATCCTAATGCAGCATCCAGGCATGCCTTGTTTTCTGAGCAGAGATCCCTGCTTGGGGCAGTCTTGCCTCGCTTGCAGATATTGCCGCTATGACTGTTTATGATGATGCAGCACCCGCTCCTGACATCTAACCAAAAGTAGAGTTTTGGCATTTGTCATGATGTTCTTAGAAATAATGACTGTGGGCTAGCTTCCTGTTTTTCCTTTGCTCTGCTCCTTTGTTCCCCTTTGTTAGGAGAAGGAATGGCCTCCAGTGCCTGTTAGAACCTACAACAGCTACAAACCGCTTCAGCCTTTGCGGCGCTATTTGCCATGTGCACTAGCACTTAACAGACCAGTACATTCAGACACCAGCACAAAAACTCATTTTGTGTTAAGGTGGCTTTTATTTTAAAACTGTGTCCGCTGTATGCGAGGCCGCCGAGCTCTAAAGCTGGCATTACTAAAGAGATGAAGGGCTAACCCCAAGAGTGAGGCCTCTAAGCACTAGCCAACAGCTTAATTACACCCAGCAGCTCTTTTTTTCCTGTTGAGATGTCTGTGGTATAAAGTGTCAGGCAGAGACACACAAAGGAGTGAACAGTGCACTGAAGGAGTTAGATTCCACAGAGCCCTCGAGTTTTCCAGGTCTAAGCCTGAATAGGTTATCATGTCCAGGTTTTTATGTTCATTCTGAGACCTGTAAGCCTGATTTTATAATGACATAAACAGCACTTCAAATCTCTGAATAGTCTGGACTGGAGGAGTACTCACGGAAGGAACGGGAAACTTGACATCTGTACGATTTGCAATTAGTGATCTGCACACAACCTTTACACATAACAATGGCACTGAGCTGTTATCCAACCAAAACTGGTACTCCTTTGTTCAACTTCAGAAAGCAAAAATGGCCATTCGACCCTGCTGTGATTTGAATCTAAAGATCACAGCAAGCACTTAACCTGCTGGGCTATCCTGCTGGCTCCAGATAGACTCACAAAACATACTGGTCTTTGCACTGGGAATTCAAGTGGCAGTGTTTAAACAAGCATTGGCATAGCCAATAGGTCTTGCCTTGGGACCTTATAAGTGTTTAGCCATGCAACAGTTGATGTTGTTGCACGAAGGATATTGTGCTGCATAACTAAATACTTATAAGGTCCCAAAAGCGAGACCTATTGGCTATGCCAATGCTTGTTCCTGTATACTATTGCCATCCACGTCCCAAACAGGTTGGCAGTGAGAGACTAAGGAGGCCTTTTCCTCAAACCACCCATCTCCCCATCCTTAGGGCTTGTCTCAGTGTGGAGTTCGGGGAAAGTGCTTCATTGGGTGGTATAAACTGTTGGTGCTTTGGGGGCTGAGCTGAATTGGGGATCCTTTCTCTACTATTGGCACTGCCTTGGTGTCTTGTTTTGTAGGCCAATTAGAAGAAGGGCAGGTTCACCAAAAGGCTGGTGAGCATCAATGTGCCTTCATGCATTACAAAATGCCTGAAGGAGACAGCAATTTATCTCACCAAGAACACATCAGGGCAGGGGCGTAGCTAGGCCTTAGGCTGCCTTTGGCGGCCCCTGCGTTTGCCGCCCTCGGCAAAACGATTGAAGAGCGAGGGGGGGGGAAGGGGGGTGGTAGCGGCCGATTCTTGCGGCCGCAACGGCCGCAGGTAAGAGCGGGGGGAAGGGGGGCCGGCTGCCGCCCCAAAACTCGTGCCGCCTGGGGCGGTCCACCCCCATCGCCCCCCCTAGGTACGCCACTGCATCAGGGCGCCCCCCACTCTTCTTATGAAGTATTACAGAACACTGGATTAGGGCACCATTATATGCTCAGTTATAAGAAGCAAGTAAACCCACATGTATGTTATTTGTTACATGTTATATGTCCAGATGACTAGCGATAGGTCAAAAGACTAGTAAATACCCTTCAACCCAGGCATAGGAACAGTCCTCAAGAAAGCCTTGGACTCATATATGCCACTGAAATAAGGCTGAAGCATGTCAATGACATACAGGGTGTAGGATATATCTTACCCAGACACCTGCACAACCCAATTTTCAACCATAACGAAGGCACCAAATATTAAAGGGAAAATGAGGTGTAGCTGAAGTATATTTATTCTGAAGATCTCATAGGATAAATATCAAATGTGCTCCCTGGAACACGGTTGAGCCCATCCAGGTTATAGGGATCAAGATGAGACCACTACATGTAATGCCTAATCAGCATTATTACTCACCTATGGTGCAACAGCTGACCAGACAACAAATCCCAGAGTGGACTGAAATCAAAAGGGCAAGAAAACTCTGGTGGACATGAGTGCTTGGTGCAGAGATGTCACCCTGCTCCCGGGCACTTGATGCCACTTGCCTCAAACTTGACAGATGATTCATGGTGAAACATAGTGTCCGGACCCCCAAAAGTCTGTGACTCAACCTACTATCACTACAGATATATTAATAAAAATGTCAAAAAGCTGTGCAAATAGTAGCCATGCAAAGAAAATGCACACATACCTAAGTAAAGCACATGCATCTTGACTGAAAACTATGTAGTGAATATTTGACAGTCTCTCTATCCGTTCAAGTACAAAGTCCACCAAAGGGTGCATGAACACCATTCAATTTAAACATAACAAATGTATTACCATGATATTTTTAAATCAAATCATCATTTCCTTAGAGGTTCGTTGAATTTTCTCCTGAATTTACATCTGTTCACATGCTGACAATATTTAAGCACTGATCTGTATTCACTAAGGGGCATATTCACAAGGATTAAACTCCGATTTATCGCCACCATAACACCAAAAGTGGAGATAGATTTAACACCCCATTCACAAGCTGGTGCAAACTGCAGACAACGCCAGTATTCCCGCGATAACTGCCCCAAAATCTAACACCACGGCGGACATCACCAACTAACCCTAATGAGATGCAGAGTAGGCGTTCCCGTGCAAAAACACACGAAAAACAACAACACCACTTTCACAACGAACTGACAGAACTGTGAAGCGAACCAAAAACAGGCGATAAGCCGCGGTAGCCGCAGGTATTTAACACCTGCCTCAAGCAGGTGTAAAGACAGACGCTCTACCTGCAGTAGGCAACGGAGCCCCGCACACAGCCATACCCGAAGAACAAACGACGCCATGGAGCTACTCTACATGCAGCTCGAAGCCCCAACAGGGCCACAACACCCACCCACCACCCCCAGGACCACCACCACCCCCAGGACCCGGACCTGCCCCCCCCGGACCACCACAGAGGCAGCGTAGAGTAAGACAGCGGACCTACCGAAAACTCACCACTCTCACAGACCTAACGCCGGCGGAAGTCATTGCCCACTACAGACTCAAAAGGACAACCATCCTACGCATCATGACCCACATCGCCCACAGGCTGACGGTCCCAACACAGCGGAGAACAAACATCCCTCCGCAGACAAAGCTGCTGGCAGTGCTGCACCTGTTGGCCTCTGGGACCTTCCAACCGACAACTGCCAGAGTCGGAGGGGTCTCACAGCCAGCCCTATCAAAGTTCATCACACCTGACCTGGAAGCCATCATCAGCTTCATACCCCAGTACCTTCACTTCCCCAACACTGCGCAGGAACAGCTGGAGACTAAGCAAGGCTTCTACTCCATAGCCGGATTCCCGGGCGTGTTGGGGGCAATCGACTGCACACATGTCCCACTTGTGCCCCCTGCGGATACTGCACACCACTACTGCAACAGGAAGCACACGCATTGCATCAATGTGCAGGCAATAGTGGACCACCGGGGACTCTTCACCAATGTCGTTGCCAACTACCCAGGCATTGTGCATGATTCCTTCATCTTCCGACAGTCCATCATCAACCAGCGCTTCCAGGATGGCACATATGGAACGGGACTGCTCGTTGGTAAGTACCAAATCAACACACCACACATCCCACAGCCACCAACGCACAAAGCACAACTGTGAGGATGCACATGTGACCAAACCACATCCGGCATGTCAAACTACATGACCACCTACCAGACACGATTACACCACTCCATGGTCATCCTGGGCTACCCCTGCACTCAATACAGACTTCACATGGCACCACAGCCACACAACAGCTGAACGTGTGGAGATGCGGAATGCAGCCATGACACATGTGAGGCACTGCTCTGCCCTCATGACCCTACCCCAGTCTCCCGCAGGTCAGCGTCCCATGGCGGTGGGCCCGTGTCGGCCGCTGTGCATCCGGGGCGACTAGCCCTGTGCGACTCGAGTCATCCCCCCTTGTAGTTCTGACATTGCATGTCTGTGTGCCTTATGACTGTTGGTGTAGTTGCCAGCACCAACTACTCCCTGAGGGCTGGCTTACACTCACCCCACACACAGCCAGCACAGGCGTCACTGAATTGGTGGGCCTGACATCACATCCTTCCAAACCAAGTATTGACTCTTTTCTCCCTGCACTGTCAAGGGTGATCAAGGATATGCACTCTGCCCGGGGATGATGACACCCCTCCGAGCCCCGAACACCCAGGCCCAGAGGCAGTACAATGCGGCCCACATACGCACCAGGGGCATCGTTGAACGCACATTTGGCGTGTTGAAGTCACGTTTCAGGTGCCTGGACGGCACTGGTGGGAAGCTCCTGTACAGCCCGGACGTCGTGTGCAAGATGATCGTTGCATGTTGTGTGTTGCACAACATCTGTGTTCGCACCAGGGCCCCATGGATCCCAGTTCCAGAGGTACCGGACGATGATGGTGGTGATGGGGCAGGTGGCCCACATCCCACTGCAGCTGCGGCAGGAATGGCCCGTAGGAACTCCATCATTGACACTTACTTCTCATGAGCACGTCACATTGTGACCGTCCGTGGCATTCATGGGACAGTAGTAGATGTCCAATTGCACTGCATGTGTGAATAAAACATATTTGCAGGTTACAGGTTGGAATTGTACATTGTCATGTTACATATCCCTGGGGTTTCAGATGTGATTTGCCAGGTTGTGCACATTTTCCGAACCAGTTGTGTCCTGTGTTCAGTTGTGGAGGTGTTGCTGTTTGTACCGGGATGTTGTCAATGTCGAGGTGCACTTCTGCTTATGTGCGTATGCTGCACGGTGGGTGTGTCGCTCCTGCGGCTCTGATTTGTCTGCCACTGGTCTCTTTCATGCGGTGGGCCTGTAGGTTCTGTTCTTCCACGGTGCTTGCATGTTGTGGTGTGCATGTTGTCCTCTGCAGTTGGCCAGGGTGCATCCGTGGTACTCCGCTGTTGATGTATTTTGTTTTGTGGCATTTTCCGTATGCTGTTCTTGTGCTTTTTCCCGCATTGCGTTTGAGTATTGCTGCCCTCGCGCTGGTTGTCACTGTTTTCTTATAGCGCTTTGGCCCATCGCAGCTTTTTTCGCGTTGTGGTTTGTGTTTTTATCTCTGTTGAGGTGGTTGTATCGCGAGCATTGGCCGCAGTGTCGGCCAACTATCGCATGCTGCCACCGTGTTGTGAATTCCACGTTGTCACAGGGTTATTTTCCCGCGATAGGCTGCGATGCTGAAAGTTGCGTTGCGCTACTCTTGCGGTAATTATCACACGTTCTTGTGAATATACCCCTAAATTGGGTAAGCCTGAAAAATGTTGCTGTGTCCTCAACACCGTAGTCATGCATTGCATGCATAATTTTGGAGGGAAATTTTATCACAGGGTTGTTGTAGGCGCTCAATTCACATAGGTTAATGCACATCTAAAACAACGTGGGCAGTTAGGACCAGATGTACAGAGCAAGCCCTTTTGCAGATGCAAACTCTCAGATTTCCCAAATCACTGACTTTGCGACTGCAAAATTGCATTTTATATGTACTAAGCTAATTTTGCGGGTCGAAAAAGATCACACAATGGGCTTTGTAATCCATGTCAAACCACAATGAGTAGGGGGCATGACAGGGGTGTCCTCTGCTAATTGTGATGTACAATGGCATGGATAAATGGTTTGCAATCAATTGCAGTTGAAAACCATTGTCAAATCAGTTACACCTCAAACCAGGTGGTAATTGAGACACAAAGCGGAAGGTGTTGCCTTGGGAATGCAAGCATAGGGATGATGGCCTACTGTTCTTTGCAGGCCACCAACAAAGTGGTTATGGCCAATCACAGGGAGTTGCAAATAGTGACCTGCCTAATTAATATTCCTTAAGGTTGTTCTCTGACCCCATGTGACTGTACATTTTGAGATGCGACCTATTAGTTCATAAGCTGCATCTCACCGGTCACAAAAATACAGTGCACAATTTGGAATCACTTTTTGTGACCAGTCTTTTGATACATCTGGCCCTACTAATAGGAAATTGCAATTATGATTCTCAGAAGTAGGATGGTGCAATTTTGCATTGAGAATGGCATTTAATAATTTGTATAGGCTGCATTTTTGGAGCGTGTGGGTGAGAATGAGGGTGTTCGAGTGGTGTGGCCCTGTAGAACGAAGTAAACACCTTGTGGGTATTTGTGATTTTGCAAGTTGTTACCAACCTAAATACTCATTAAAAGCTACTCCAGGATTAAGCGTTTTTGCATGGTGGAAATGAGGATGGAAAAACCCTATATCAGTAGCGGCTCGTGGTGGGAGTGCTGCGGGGCGGTGAGGCGGGGCGGGGGAGGAGCAGGGTGGGGGGTAGTAAACTACGGCATACGGCCGAACAGAGGTAAGTAAACAAATAAATCAATAAAACGAATTTCATTGCGCGCG
Source organism: Calotriton arnoldi (assembly GCA_963921515.1). NCBI lineage: Eukaryota > Metazoa > Chordata > Amphibia > Caudata > Salamandridae > Calotriton > Calotriton arnoldi. The sequence goes on along the minus strand of CAWUFW010003446.1, from coordinate 113,567 downwards.
CTGCATTGCCAAATGCGATGCAGCGCGCGCAACGAAATTCGTTTTATTTATTTATTTGTTTACTTACCTCTGTTCGGCTGTATGCTGTAGTTTACTACCCCCCACCCTGCTCCTCCCCCGCCCGCCCCACCGCCCCGCAGCACTCCCACCATGAGCCGCTACTGCCCTATATATATTTGGAGTGTAGGGGGAACTGTTTCCAAAAGGAAAGATATTTTTCTAGTAGAGAAAATGTAAGAATGTAAGAAAATGTAAATGTGCAAAGGTACATTTGTGCTATATTTATGCAAATGCCATGCGATAGGTATTGCACACCCAGTTGCAATTTTGCATACTGATAAGGTAGACGTCAGTATTCCTGGAAATGTATAACCTGTGTAGATTTGCAGGAGTACTCTTTCAAGTATAAGAGAAATCCAAAAAAGTCAGAAATGTATTCCTAACATAGGAGTACATCTACAGGAATGAATAATTTTTCCCCTTCACTGTGTTGGGCCTTTGTGATCTAGAAAACATCCTTCTGTTTCAATGGCATGGAGAACAAGCATTGGCATAGCCAATAGGTCTCGCTTTTGGGACCTTATAAGTATTTAGTTATGCAGCACAATATCCTTGGTGCAACAACATCAACTGTTGCATGGCTAAACACTTATGAGGTCCCAAAGGCGAGACCTATTGGCTATGCCAATGCTTGTACTGTTTGTGAAGTGAGTGTGTGACAAAATGTGCTGGTTTATAGTGTTTGTGAAGTGAGTGTGTGACGGAAGTCACTGGTTTATAGTGTTTGCGAAGTGAGTGCGAGACGGAAGTCACTGGTTTATAGTGTTTGTGAAGTGAGTGTGAGACTGAAGTCACTGGTTTATAGTGTTTGTGAAGTGAGTGTGAGACTGAAGTCACTGGTTTATAGTGTTTGTGAAGTGAAAGTGTGACTGAAGTCACTGGTTTATAGTGTTTGTGAAGTGAGTGTGTGACAGAAGTCACTGGTTTATAATGTTTGTGAAGTGAGTGTGAGACTGAAGTCACTGGTTTATAGTGTTTGTGAAGTGAGTGTGAGACTGAAGGCACTGGTTTATACTGTTTGTGAAGTGAGTGTGTCACAAAATGTGCTGGTTTATAGTGTTTGTGAAGTGAGTGTGTGATGGAAGTCACTGGTTTATACTGTTTGTGAAGTGAGTGTGAGACTGAAGGCACTGGTTTATACTGTTTGTGAAGTGAGTGTGAGACTGACGTCACTGGTTTATAGTGTTTGTGAAGTGAGTGTGTGACGGAAGTCACTGGTTTATAGTGTTTGTGAAGTGAGTGTGAGACTGAAGTCACTGGTTTATAGTGTTTGTGAAGTGAGTGTGTGACGGATGTCACTGGTTTATAGTGTTTGTGAAGTGAGTGTGAGACTGAAGTCACATGTTTATAGTGTTTGTGAAGTGAGTGTGTGACGTAAGTCACTGGTTTATAGTGTTTGTGAAGTGAGTGTGAGACTGAAGTCATTGGTTTATAGTGTTTGTGAAGTGAGTGTGTGACAGAAGTCACTGGTTTATAGTGTTTGTGAAGTGAGTGTGAGACTGAAGTCACTGGTTTATACTGTTTGTGAAATGAGTGTGTGACGGAAGTCACTGGTTTATACTGTTTGTGAAGTGAGTGTGTGACGGAAGTCACTGGTTTATAGTGTTTGTGAAGTGAGTGTGTAACAGAAGTCACTGGTTTATAGTGTTTGTGAAGTGAGTGTGAGACTGAAGTCACTGGTTTATAGTGTTTGTGAAGTGAGTGTGAGACTGAAGTCACTGGTTTATAGTGTTTGTGAAGTGAGTGTGTGACTGAAGTCACTGGTTTATAGTGTTTGTGAATTGAGTGTGAGACTGAAGTCACTGGTTTATACTGTTTGTGAAGTGAGTGTGTGACGGAAGTCACTGGTTTATACTGTTTGTGAAGTGAGTGTGTGACGTATTCACTGGTTTATAGTGTTTGTGAAGTGAGTGTGTGACGGAAGTCACTGGTTTATAGTGTTTGTGAAGTGAGTGTGAGACTGTAGTCACTGGTTTATGGTGTTTGTGAAGTGAGTGTGAGACGGAAGTCACTGGTTTATAGTGTTTGTGAAGTGAGTGTGAGACTCAAGTCCCTGGTTTATACTGTTCGTGAAGTGAGTGTGTGACGGAAGTCACTGGTTTATAGTGTTTGTGAAGTGAGTGTGAGACTGAAGTCACTGGTTTATAGTGTTTGTGAAGTGAGTGTGAGACAAAATGTGCTGGTTTATAGTGTTTGTGAAGTGAGTGTGAGACGGAAGTCACTGGTTTATAGTGTTTGAAGTGAGTGTGAGACTGAAGTCACTGGTTTATAGTGTTTGTGGAGTGAGTGTGAGACTGAAGTCACTGGTTTATACTGTTTGTGAAGTGAGTGTGAGACTGAAGGTGTTGGTTTCTAATGTTTGTGAAATGAGTGTGACAGAAGACGCTGGTTTATAGTGTTTGTGAAGTGAGTGTGTGACGGAAGGCCCTGGTTTCAAAGCACTACTGCAGGTAGTCAGATAGAGAGATCTCTTCCTCATGAGTGGATACTCTGGTTTGTGTGTTTGTCAGAAGAGGAAAAATCTCCGATTACTGTGTAACTGGGTCATCCCTTGTGGCAGAGGGTGTGGACCAGAGAAGGGGGGGCATGGGAACAAGGTGAAGGGTGACAAAGGGAGAGTGACAAGGAAACAGTGACAAAGCGGATGTGACTCTGGTGGAATTGATGACAGAGATAGGAGGGAGGGAGTTGGGGGGGTAGTAACAGAACAGCGGGAGGTGACAATCCTTGAGGATGAGAAAGAGAGAGATGGAGTGAATGTGTTTATTTATGCAGATGTATGCAGTGCCAGCAGGCCCCGGCGGCTTTGGGGCGCTTTATTATAAAGATAGCAAACGCGTCATAGTGAAATAAGGAAAACACAATTGATAACAATAAAATGAAGGTTGTGGTGCACGTGAAATGCAGTGAGACAAACACAGTGATTGGAGCCAGTGATGGATAGATAGGCACCCTGTCGACGACAGAAAGAAGTGACAGGGTCAGAGAGTGACAGAGCCCAGAGCATCGGGCGCAGCAGGGGTGAGGGTCAGTGAGGCTAGGAGGGAATCAGAGCGGGAGATGATGGAGATGGGTTAAGCCGAGGTAGAGAGGGGGGGTCAGCCACGGGAGGAGGGAACGACAGAGTGACAGGAAGAGGGGAATCTTCAGAAACCTGCTTGGGGGGGTGCTGGGGTCTCCTAGCGCTGCCTGGAAAGGACCGCAGCGCATCTCTCTCTTAAGGTGGGGGTTTCCAAGAGAGGAGTTCTGCCCTCGCCCCCCCAGATGAAGAGAGCTGCTGAGGCCAGTACCTCCTTCAGGGGGGGTTGTGTGTTGTGGGGAGACAGTCTGAGGACAGTCCCCAGTCAGTCCTTGACAGCACTAGAGAGCGCCCAGAGGCAGGATCGGATTGGGGCAGAAAATAGTCAGGGGCACCAGAATAAAAGTGGCACCCAGTAGTGAATTACAAAGCTAAAAAGGTGCCCAATGTTTAAAAATTTAAGCAATTCGGAACTTGTAAAGATACGCTGTTTAAGTCAAGTGTATTTCAAGGTATGGATTTGAGCTTGCTGCAGCCAATGCTTGTTTTAATGGGCTTTTGAAGGCTTGTTCTGGGGTGTCCGGCTGAACCCCACAGATTCTTCAGGTGGAATCACGCGCTGTCAGCCACTGCGTGGATCTGAGAGTGCACAGTGTGTCTTCCTTAAGCAATTCTATAGAAAGTTTCATCAGCAGCAAACAAAAACTAGGGGATGCAGTGAAATTTGGACACAAGCAGTAAGTGCCCTGCAGTCTCTAATTTATATGTCTGTTGGGCTGAGGGACCCAAGGAACGAGATAAGCTAATGAAAATGGACGTGGTGGCTGTAGAGACCAGTAGCATCTGGTACATCCGTTGCGGTATTCGTGTGAGGCAGAATCTCAGTTGTAGACAGTTTCAGAATCTTTCATGTAATTTTAAGTGATGGGGATAATAACCGCACTTGTTCACAAAGCAATATTATGGGATTAGATGATTATGGTAAGCGGGCACAAAAAACATTGAAGAGGCTAGGTGATGAGGCTAATCTTTTCGTATACTACATGAGTGATGGTGACTGCCAGTACAACAAGTGAAGCGCTGGACAGCAGAGACTTCGGCAGCGGGGGCGAGCGAGCGCGGCAGCCTGGGCTTTTCAAAGCTGATCAGACGCTCGTGCGTCATGGCCTTTTCCCCGCACGGCCGGCATTTGTTTCCAATTATTGCGCCCGCGTCTGGGCACGATAATGGGAAACAGATGTGTGCCGCGCGCGTAACCGCAGGGAAAAGGCCATGACGCACGAGCGTCTGGTCAGCTTTTAAAACCCCCTAACATAAAGTCTTGCCAGAGCAACGCTTGCGCGCTACTCGAGGCTCGACCTAAACACCATGGGGCTTATTTAAAACCCCTTGCGCCACTTTTGCGTCATTTTTCCCATGTTAAAAGTGATGCAAAAGTGGCGCAAGGGGCTTGTAAATAAGCCCCTATATTTTTTTCACTTTACTCTGTAATTGAGAGTTATGACAGCAGGCACATCTATTATTGACCCTACTGTATCTATTTATCACTCGAAAACATCTGCTTTTCTGGAATTTCACTATTGAAACATGATTCATAGTTCGCATTCTTGCTCGATGTGGCAAGTTGATTGATAATTTCTGCTATGACGGAAACCACCCACATTCAAGCCTGACCTTTCCTGCCAGAGAGTATGATGACAAATATAATCGTTCATGAGACTTTCAAGCACAGCAGGTCTTCAGAGTGTAAAATGTTTCTCATTGCAACTGTTCAGTAGAAACATAGATTTCTAATTTAAAACAGTTTCCATTTTACATTGGCTAGGTAGATCTTAAGAGATTTCACCTGAAAAAGACATGGTGTAGCTGTGTGCATAAAATAAAAGAATGAGTGACATTGTAAGTTAGTTTACATTTTATTAATTTGGTTAATCAAAACTATTACAAAGCAAAGAAAAGAAATATAAAAGAAATAAAACCATTTCCGTGCCTTCTTCTGTGGCACTCAAAAACAGAAAATGAAACCACATTAGTCACACGGAAAGTCAAACAATAATTAAAATTGCTATCAACCTTAGCGCTGGATTTTAAGTTTGACTGATGGAGCACTATCCATCCGGAAGGCAAAGGACATTGAGTCCGCCATCCCAATGGTATTTCATCCATCAAATCTAGATATGCCCAATGCCTAGCGGTAATCTTTGTACCTAAAAAGGAACTGGCATCACAGTAGTTCACTTCAAAGTACAAAGCGTTTATTGGGCTGCCCCACTTTAATTTTGAGAGCCATTCACCACACCTTTAACTTTTTGTTAAAAAAATCCCAAAGTTGATGGTTTGTTTTTGAAAACCAAAAAATAAAAAAACTAATGACCCCACACCTTGGGAGCTTTTCTTCATTTTTGTTTTTTTCTTTCCGAAACCTTCTTGTGAAAAAATACAACATACACCGCCCCCTCTAAATAGGGCAGGTGGGGTAATGCCCTCCCTCCGACAGCCCATACTCTGTCGGCCATCTGAGGAAGCTCTCTGTCGATGAGCCAATGTTTGCTCCAATTATGGAAAGCTTATAGTGGGCCCGCCTCTAAATAAGGTGTCCCAGAGTTTGGCAGACAGAGTACTCCCTCATAATTGCAATGGAGTACCCTGTTCACCAAGCTAAATTAGTCCTTGAATATTTGGACTGACAATATTATATCCAAAGGCTTAACAAAATAAACCAGGTTCATTGGAAATTAAACTGAAGAAACTACAGAGTGACGTTTGTAGTGCAGCTTTGCAGAAAGAACTGTCTTCAGTTGCTTCATGATGGATAAAAAGTGCATATGGTATTCAGAAAACATGTGTTTTTGGAAATAAAATATCAAACCTCCTTCTGAAAATGACCACAAAACAGACAAAAAAAGCAATTGGCAGCACTTCTTTCACTGTAACATTTACCATCTTAACCACCATGAAACTGGAAGGCATCATCAGAGATCTGTCACACAGCTCTTTGTCCAGCAACATGCTACTCCAAGATGATAATGCAGTACACAGCTCAACTTGTTTACAATTCAGGGCCATATTCAAGCAAGCCATGTGAGAAGGCCATGACCATGCCCTCCACCCACAGAACAATGTCTGGCTTTTCTATTATATTTAAGATGTTTAAGAAAAACATGATTTGCTCCAACTCCAGCCTCACATCAGAAATCGAAGTATTCTGACACATTACAGTCTCTTTTCTCTCTGAGCTCTTAGAGTTCTTAGATGACGTCTTTGAAGCAGCCAAACACTTAAGCATACTAATATTCTTTTATACCTCAGCACAGCTTTTCACAGTGTTAACCCTAGAATATTCCTCTGCCACCCCTCTAAGTTTGGGTCTCTCTCTGAAGTTAACCACAATGGTTCACACTGAGTGACTTCGGTTCCAGCTGGTGTCTTGTCCCACGCGAAGTCCTTTAACTATTTATCTATGCCCCAATTGAAAATCAGAAACACTCATAAATTATACATCCTTTCACATGCTGATGATGCTTAAATGTACCTGCAAATCACCCAAAAACTAAGAGCCAGAATTAGAATTCATGGAGGGAGCACTCCGTCACAAACAGCCCAAACGGTGTAGTACAAGTGCCATAGGATATAATGCACTTGTAATGTAGCGAATGGTTAATATGTCAAGTTTGTGATGATTAACCCATCCGCTGAACTCTAAATTAGGGTGACCAACCTTCCGTAAATTTCACGGACAGTCCGTAATTTCGGCCGTCTGTCCGTTGTCCGTGAAGGATTCTTTAACGGACGCTATTTGTCCGTAATTTTACCTGCTGTTGGGTGACAGCCAATCATGTGCCTTTCTATCACCAACCGTTGCTCCAATATTTGCTGTGGAGAACAAACAAAGCTATCTAGGATTGGCTTGAAAGCCATCAGCCAATCCTAGAGCTCGCTGGTACACTGCAAGAGTGTTCTCATTGGCCCTGATGCGCATCAGGGCCAATGAGAACAGCTTTAGGATACCCAGAAACCCAGCCACTGTACTTCTGGACGAGTGTGAGTGCATCGTGACTCATGAGCAAAGTGCTTGAGTTGCATGCCTTTCTTGTACGTGTGCAGAGAGACCCGTGTGCACTGGGTGTGCAGAGTGAGGCCTGAACTGGTGTGGGTTCAGGGTAAGAGGAGTGCTTGTGAGTTCAGGGTGCACTGCGTGTTATTTCAGTCCAGTGGGATGGTGCACCCTTGTGAGTTCTTGGTAGGTAGTGTGTCTCTGTTAGTGTAGGGTGAACAACATTGTGTGGTGTGTCTTTATGAGAGGAGGATGAGTGGTGTACCTGAGAGATTGCAGCCCATAAAAGCCAAATCTATTGCCTTTGACACTGCTCGTTTTGATAATAATGTCAAAGCCAAAGAATGGCTTAGAAATGTTTCACATGTGGATCTCACACACACTCACACACATACACACACACACGTTTATTGCTCCACATGCATTAAGTTTCTATTTGAGAGGCGTTCTTACTCTAAGGCTCGCATCAGAAAGTAGTACTAAATCAAGAGTAATACCACAAGAAAGCAGTTACATTACTGTAGTTGGGGAATATATCTCTCAATATATATACAGTGCACCTCATAATATGGGGTATTTTTCAATGTAGGCTGTATGGCTCAGAAATGACTAAATAGGAGGGATGCCTTGACAATAGATTTACAGATTAAGGCACAAAGAAGTTACAGGAACCTTTTGCACGTACATGACAAGCTTCATGTTTTTTTAAATAATATAATGTAGGTTTGTCACATTTCAGTAAATTATTAACAGCAAATGTACTCTAATTGGAACAGGCTAATATGCAGCAATTCAAAAAAACTCTCATATGTGAGGCTTTAAAAACACTCTAAAGGAAGGTTTAAGTATTAGGCAGTGATATGCTGTTGAAGCCCTTATAATGCAAAATACCACAAAAACACGGTTACTTTTGACAGAAATGCTTTCTTTTATTCCTTTTGCAGTTTTATATAGTGCAAACACGTCCCAAGAGCATGGCAGCACTTTACATGACCACCAGATTAAATTAAACGAGGACAGATTTTTTTTTTTTAGGGTCAGGGAAATTAATTAATTTGCCCAGGATCATGGCCCCCAGTTACAAAGGGCAGCTTTGTTCACTCTGCCACATGGCCTCCCTTTCACCAAATAACAAACACCACACGTCAGCATTTTGACACTAGAAAGAGGGAGATTTTGAATAAAAAAAATCGGGAGTTTTCATTTCCCCCCATTGACTTGAAGAAAAGGCAATTTAGACAGGAGACTGCTAAAATAAAGCCATTTTTTCTGAGGAAATCAGGAGTCTCCTGCCTAAATTGTGGCTGTTGGCATGTGTGAAACAATCGCTGGATGTTTAGTATTCCTCTTAGGGTGACCAACCGTCCGGAAATTTCACGGACCATCCGTAATTTGGATCTCACGTCTGTTGTCCGTGATGATCCCTTTTACGGACACCGTTTGTCCGTAATTTTGGGCATTGCAGGGAACAACACTGTCCCCCTGCATGAAGCCTCAACTCCGTGATGGGGCAGCCTCAAAGCACTCCTCCTTGGAGCACAAGAGCAGCCCCACCCTGCCCTTTAACATTCTGTATACAGCTGTTTGTCACATACAGAATGACAATGTGCCAATCTGGGCTGCAAAGCATGTGGTGGGCCTCCCCCAGCCTCAGTCTAGGGCAGCGCATTCTGTCAGATGGAAGAAATGTGCAAAAACGCCAATGCTGCTACATGAGAATAAAGTTAAAGAATTGAAGCTGGTGAAAGAAGTTAACAAGAAGGGGCTAGAGTTCTTTCAGTCTCATCATTTTAGAACTGATGCATTTTCAATATTATATTCAAGGAAGCCATGATTGCTGCTTTTTTATTTTATGCAACTAACAACTATTGACAAAGCCAATAGTTCTGGCTTGTTGTAGGTGTAACGTTTCTTGTTGTGTTATATATCTGGATACAATGACAGAAGAGGCAAAATACCAGTCGGGCGGTACACTATACTAAGCACATATTTTTGGCTTAGGTGTTTTAAGCCACGCCCTTAATTACATCGAACACCCCTTTGGAGAGACCCCCCCCCCCAGTTTTTTCATCCCACTTAAAGCCCTGGAAACAACACCATGTCAGTCACCTCATGGCCTGGCACTGTGCATCATGCATGACTCATAACTTCCACTTTTTCAGATTGCCTATGTGCAGGGGCATAGTGAACCCTCCCCCACCCCACCCCTTGCTTTAGGAACTACAGCCAGGGTGAAATTCTTGATGGGCCTCTTCTGTCTGCAACTCTGCAGACAAAGGCTCAGCTCATAATTAATATGAAAAGGTGGGCAAGTGAGTAAGTGTAGGGATGGGCGGATGGCTGGATGGATTACTGAAAGGGTGAATGGATGAATGAAAGGGTGAATGGATGGATGATGAGAGAAAGGATGGATGAGTGATAGAAAGGATGGATGAGAGAAAAGGTAAATAAATGGATGTATGGGTGGAAGAGTAGATGGGTGGGTAAAAGGGTGGATGGATGGATGAGTGAAAAGGTGGATGATGGGCAAGTGAAAGGGTGGATGGATGAGTGAAATGATTGATGAATTATTAGGTGAAAGGGTGGATGGATGGATGAGTGAAAGGGTGGATGTAAGGATGGATGAGTGAGTGAAAGGGAGGGTAGATGGACACAAGGATGGCTAGATGAGTGAAGGAGTGAAAGGGTGGACTGATGAGAGAAAGGATGGATGAGTGATAGGGTCAATGGATGGATTCATGAGTGGATGAGTAGATGGATTGGTGGATGGATGGAAGGAAGAATGGCTAAGTGAAAGGGTTGATGGCGAGAGAAAGGGAGGATGGATGACGGAAAGGGTGAATGGGTGGAAGGATGAGTGACTGGGTGGATGGATGAGTAAGTGAAAGGATGGCTGGATGGGTAAATGGCTGGATGGATGAGTGAATGGATGGGTGGAAGAGTGGATGGATGAGTGTATGGATGGATAGGGTGAAAGGGTGGATGGATAATGGATGGATGAGTGAAAGGGTGGATGGAGGGATGGATGAGTGAAATGATGGATGGAAGGATACATGATGTATAGGTTTGCAAATGGTTGAATATGTTTGGATATGGATGGGCTTACTTATATACTATTGCGCGACCTCCTCTGATGTGTCTGCAAACTTACCTTTTGTCCTGAATTTTGACCTCCTGTCCTGAATTTTTGTCCTGAATTTTGACCCTTTGTCCTGAATTTTTACACTCACCGTCCTGAATTTGCGCCCATGCCAGTTGGTCACCCTACTCTAAATCAGGCCCTACATTTGTAAAGCTGCACTACACAAGAGCAGTCATTCATCCATTTTCCATTCAACTATCAGCCCATTCATTAATTCTTTAGATTCTAGAATCCTGAGAGTTGGTTGGTGAGGTCACTAACCAAGTTGGTCATGCAGAAAGAACAGTTCTGCAGCAAAATGCCCCTTCCTTCAGTCAGCAGAAATATTGGTTTCTTAAACATATGGTTAAGTTAGCAATAGCTGAAATGTGGAAAAGATTTGCCTGAATCCGACTTTCATAGATGTTAGTCCCAAGAAGCCACAAGAGGCATGCACTAAATGCCAAGCGGACCAAAGAGGGGACACATTACGATCAAAGGAGGTCCAATCAGGACATGCGGACCCCAAAGTAGTTTCTGTAAAGCCCATGTCAAGTAAAGCATTTTTTGCCAAAAGCTCTTGAATCTCTTATTATTTATGGTGCTAGATTAATGATATAGATTCTGATAAATAAGGAGACAGGATTCGAGAACACCAATGTCGGCAAACAAAAGAGGCACTGTCACAAATGGTCAGCACAAGACTTGATGTAGATAAAAGCACACATTTAAGGAAATATTCATTTCCGTGGGGGATTTAAATGGTGAAATCAATGCAACATTGTGTATAGGAGCATGCTGTGGTGTTGGAACTATTTTTAGAATACGGGTACATGCCAATAACGTAACCTCACTAAAGGCATATGGATTGCGAAAAATGAATGTGCTAAATCGACACACATCAGTGAGAAGTATTTTTTTAAACAAAACTGTAAGGCTAATGTTTCTGTGGTAGGGTAATGCCATAAAATGGTTTATTTGTACTACTGCATCACTAGACACAGCCACTGAGCTGGCACCTCCGTTTTGACTGGGGAACAGCCAGACCTTATTTGTTTTCACAGTTTAGAGTGGCATGTTATATAGACTAACCTGGGCAACTGGGGCATCTGAAAAAGAATAGACACTTTGGTATAAGCCTTCCTCCTGCAAACGAACACGTTATATGCCAGCCTCCATTGGTGATTGGTCGATCTAAAAGTGTTAATTGAGCCAGATGGTCCCAGCAAGACACCCATTACCAATAATGCAAAAGAAGGCACTAATTTGTTTTATTTTTAGTAGCACCGAACGGTGAGCTGAGCCTGGAATGCATTACACATCTGAGAACATCATATTTCAATAACGGCATAACCTACGGCGGCCTAAACAATGTGAATCATCCAAAGTCACAAGGTCAAGTGGAACATAATAGTGCTCACTTAAGAAGCAGTGCTAAATGAAGTAATGAAACTGAAAGCAAAAATAACTGCTGGGGCTTTATCTCCTAATTCAGCATTTTGCCTGTGACACATGGTATACCACAACACCTTCATTGGCTGCTTTTATATATGTTTGTCCACATATTGTTGTCTCCTGCTTTGCAACTCCATGGGAGTATTTAGGTATGCATTTCTAATTAACAGATCCTTCTCTCTTGCGCACTAAAGGAATGCCCTCTAGTATGACACTCTGAAGTGTGTCCGAAACAAATCACGCCTTTTTAGGCCTCGCATACGCTGCATAGGCAAAAAGACCTTTTGCAATCGATTCGGCTTCTCAGCCAAAAACGTGCACGCGTTCCATTGCCTTCAATGGCAACGCGTGCACGTTTGGCGATTCACTTGCGGGAGCCAGCAGCTGGCGCCATATGGTAGCAATTATCGCTCCTGGCGCCGCTCGCTCCCGCAAGGGAATCGCACTCACCCCACCCCTCCACCCGGAGTACTGTTTCACTTTCGCGGCCGCGGCGCGGGGCGCACTTGTGTTTCAGTGCTTGTTTGATAGTATTACGCAGTGCGAGGGTTCCCGCGTGCGTAGCTATGCGAGCGTCCATGGCCTAGAGCTGTTCTTCGTTGTGCAGCGCCGAGTACACGGCAGTAGGCACGTTAGATTTTGCATAGCGCTGTGTGGCGTGCTCGTGTGCAGCTATCCCCTTGTCCTCCTTGAGATGCTGCTGGTTCTCCGCTCACAGATTGCTGCATGAAAAGGGGGGAGCCAAACAATCACTATGTAACCGGATCTGCTCCAAGCCTGGCAGGTAGGCGGCTCTGTCTGTCCCTCTGTCGCAGCTGCGCTTCCCAGCTTCGGGTGCTGTGTTCAGCGCTCCCTCTTCCGCAGTCCTACGTCCCTGCCGCCCCCACCATGCTCGGCTGAGCAGGCTCCAGGGGGCACGACGGGGCTCCGAGGATGCCAGTGTGGGGGGGGGGGCACCGCCCCCTCCCTCCTCACCCTCCTCCTCATCTTGCTGGGCATCGTCGGGCAGGGCGGGGGGCGCTCCCTGGTGGATCCTCCGAGCCCCCAAGGCGAGTGTAAGGGAGAGAGTATGGGGGAGGGGCCGGCTATTGTCTGCTTTCTGTGATGGGTATATATAAGCTATGGGGGCACCATCGCTGCTACGGAGAGGGGGGCAATGGAAGGGGATGCTCTCCACTGTGCCCGGTGCTAGCTGTGCATTACCTCCTCGTCAGCCCTCCCCGTCCCAGTCCTAACTAAATGAGCATAGCTCCTCCCACCAGAAACTCCCAAGCAACTAAAAACCCATCCCTTCCCTCCAGGCCACACCCACACCCTGAGGCATATAAGCAAGTGACCCGCCTATCCACATCCTGTTTGTTTTTTCTGCGTAGATTACTTACGGAGCAAGACTTTGTCGTGGGTGGTGCTGGCTGTGCCTCCTTTCAGGTGAGTGTGGAACGGTCTGCTTGGCGGCCGTTTGATTCCCCTATGTGCCTTTTGTGTTCCGGTACGTTTGAGTCCCTGCTTTAGCGGGACCATGGGGTTAGGGGGTCCGGACTGCCTGGTGTGGGGTGGTGGCTCCCTGCTGCAGCTTCCCCTCTTCCGGGTTCATTCCCTGCTCTAGCGGGAACACCCGGGGAGGGAGGGGAGGTGTGTTGGGCGCGGCTGGTTTTTCTGTGCGCGCCGGGGGCGTGGCGGATTGGCTCCTCCTCGGAGGTCCGTTGCGGGGGCTCGGTGCTCGCCTCGTTTCGAGCCCGTGTTTTCCCTTTTTTTGGCTCTTGTTTCTGCTTTATTCATTAGAATCTGCGGCGGGAGCGATGCTGGTGCAGTAGTGTGCGTCAGTTTTAAATAAAACATCCCTAGTGTTAGTGTTTGCAATGATGTTCTCTGATAGCCAGGCGAGTCTCCAGAAACAGAGTTCTTTAATTTGAGGCGGTTTGCGCCTCGTGGACACCCGCGGTTCTGTGGAGGCGTATGTGCCCGCTCAGTGTGAGGCTGCCTGTTGTTGGTTCCGCTGGGGGTTTCCGTTTCACCATAAACGGTGAGGCTCTGTCTCTCTTGGATGGGAATTTCGGAGTTTAGATGGGCTCTGCACCTGCAATCTGATGCCCTTGCCTACAGCCTAATATGTACTCACAGCGTCTTGCAATGTTCACAAGTAACAAATGCACATACGTTTTTAACTGCTGTGTGCCTGTTTGTGTCCATTGGTCGCGCTTTCCCCGTGTGGTTGTGGGTTAGCGACTGGTGTTCCCTGGTTGGAGTTTCCCTTTCATTATTGGCCGAGGTTCTCGGTTGTGAGTGGGTGCGCTTGCCTGGGTGTACACTGGTTCCTGTGGCAGTGGGTCCGGGTGGCGGTCCTTGGTTGGCCCTTAAGTCTTGCATCGCTTGGTCTGGGGTGTTTCTTGGGCGCTGGTTCTCTGCTCTGTTCACGTCATGGAACTGGTTCGGTCGTGTGTGGGCTCCGCTGGGTGGTGGAGGTGATGGTCGCTGGGTCTTCCACTGCTCCTTCCCTGGTGGATGTGCAGAATACCTCTGCTGACATATATCTGGACATGGTTTCGGATGGAGTGGTGTAGGGTCGGTTTGTCCAGAGGATGCTGACCTTCACAGTGTTCTGCTGCGTGTTCGGGACAGTTTAGGATCCCTGTTCCCTTGGTGGGTGGACAGTCAGTAGACTTTTCGCCTATTTCCATTTGATGGGGCCTGAATGCCTCCCTTTTCTTGGCTCTGTGAGACATGTGCTGGAGGGGTGGGGAAGGTTGTTGCCAAACTTGCCTTTCCCCGGTTTCTGGCGAAGTGGTATCCTTTCCTGGGGTTCGCTGAGGTATTCCCGGATATGGGGATGGTGGATCCCTGCTGGCTGGTGTGGCGTCTCGGAGCCTGGTGGCGTCCGTAGAGGCGGTCCTTCTTATCCTGGGCTCAAATGAGTAGAGGGGCCTTGAAGCGATCCTTTGTTGCCTCTGGTCTTGCAGTTTGGTCTGCAGCCTACACCAGCTATCTGGTTCAGTCGCTTCTGAGTGTCTGTCAGGGTGTTTCTGAGCAGCTCTTGCAGGATGTGGCTCCCTCTGACTCTTTGTCCGTGTTGGAACTGCAGTTGCGTTTTCCTGGCTTTGTCATTCGATTCCCTTGGTACGGCAGCGGCAGCGGCTGGGGCCTCAGTGGCTGCTCAGTGGCAGTTGTGGCTTTTGCCTGGGTAGGCGGTGCTGCTCGGAATGCTGCCGTGATGAGGCTCCCTTCATGGGCTCAATGCTATTGGGGCACCGTTGGAGGCCTTCGTTTGGAAAACGACGGGGACGGCTATTGTTGGCTCCGGTCCGCTCTTCTCACAAGGGGAAGTTTGCAGATTTAAGCTGCCTTTTGGGCAGGCGTTTCATTCTCAGTTGGTGGCCCTGCCCTTTCGTGGTATGGAACGTGGCCGGGGTGTCCCTTCCTTCCGTGAGTCCCGGGGTGAACAGGGTGCCTCCTCTTCTTCTGGTCCCTCCTCGTCCTGTCTCTGTGAGGAGTTCGTTGGGGGGTGCCAGTTGGGGATCGCCTCACGTCTTTTTTCCTGTTTGGGAGGAGTTTGTTCGTGGTCAGTGGGTCCTGCAGGTGGTCCGGCTGGGCTACTGTGTCGTATTTGGTGTTCCTCCAGTGGAGGTGTTCTGTGCTACCACTGTTCCCTGTTCTCTGACAAAGTCTCGGGCTCTGTTGGACGGTGTTCGGGACTTAGTTTCCAGAGGGGCTGTGATGTGAGTGCCTGTGAGTCGGCTGGGTCGGGGGGGTTTGCTCAATCCTGTTTCTGATCCTGCAGCCCTATGGGGACTGCCGTCCTGTCCTGGTTCTGATGGCTGTGACCTTGTGTCTCCCTCATTGGTCGCTCATTATGGTGTCGCTTCAGTTCTTTCTTCCCTCCATGTTGGTGGGGGGTTTCCTGGCTTCTCTGGTTCTCCGGGTCCCCTGCTTTCCTGTGCCGGTGAATGCGACTTCACGGACGTTCCTACGTTTCGGTGAGGGAGTGGTTCATTACCAGTTCTAGGTATTGCCTTTTGGACTGTCTGCATCTCCTGGGGTGTTTCCTGTAGTGTTGGCGCCCTTGGTGGGTTTGTTGGATGCTCAGGGGATCCTGGTGTTCCCTTCCTTGGACAGTTGGTTGGTTCTTCCTCTTCTTTCCTTCTGGCTCAGGCCCTTCCCGGGGAGTTTGCAGGCTCCTTCGTCGGTTCGGGTGGATTCTGACCTTGGAGTATTCCCTTCTTTGCCCCATTCTGGATCTGCTGTTCAGTGGGGGTTTTTTCGATGCCACGGTGGGAAGGGTCTTCCTGTTGGTGCCCCGCGGACTGGCTCTGTTGCGCAAACTGAGGTGGTTGTTGGGGGCTCCGTCTTCCACTGCTCGCCGGCGGCTGCGTGTTCGGGGGCTGTTGTCTGCTACTGTGGTGATTGTTCCTTGGGCCCGTTTGCTCCTGTTCCCCCTGGGGTCTCATGTCTTGGGTCTTTGGGTTCTGGCGTCTCAGGATTGCGAGCTTTGATTCCGGGGCGGGGGGCCATTGGCCTGGGGTTGTTCTGGTGGCTGGTGTTTCATGGCCTCTTACAGGGCTCGCCCTTTGTGTCCCGGGAGCAGTTGGTCCTGATGACCGTTACCAGCGAACTGCGTTGGGGGCGGTGTTGGCTCTGGTGTCGGTGCGGGAGCTGTGGTCTGTGCTGGAGGCGGGAGTATCTTCGAATCAAAGGGAGTTGGAGGCGGTTTAGTTGGCCTTGACTCATTTTCTGCCCTGGTTCCTCTGGAGGATTGTGATGGTGCGGTCGGACTGCACGGTGGTGGTGTGTTGTTTCAACCACTGTTGGTGTGCGTTGGTGGCTTCCCTCGCCTTGTTGGCTCGGCTGCTCTGCCGGTGGATGGTCTCATGCTTGTTGTCCCTGAGGGCTTTACATCTGCCGGGGGTTTTTTTGTTCTTGTTGGCGGCTCGCCTGAGCGGGGTGTTTCCCTCCCTGTCCGAGTTGTGCCTGTATGTGGATGCCCTGTCCTTCCGGTGGGGTGGGGGCCTGCTGTATGCTTTCCCCTGCTTGCTCTGATTCCGCGGGACCTGCTGCGGGTCGGACTTGGTCGGGCCTTGTTTGTCCTGGTGGTTCCGGATTGGTCCTGGAGGCCTTGGTTCCCTCTGTTGTTGTGGTTGGTGGGGGGGGCCTTGCTGGCGGTTGCCGGTGGTCCCTTGTCCCCTGTCGTTTCACACTCTGTCTTGAGGGTGTCTGGTCTGCCTGCGGCTGGCGGGGTGGCTGTGGGGGGGGCTGAGCCTCGTGGCTTTGGGGTGTTCTCCTTCTGTGGCTGAGTTTGTTCGGCGGTCTGGGCGCCCTTCAGCTCTCAAGTCCTAGGCTGGACGTTGGGTTTCGTTTCTGAGCCCTTGGTGTCCCGGTTGTTGTGGGGTTTTTTCCTCCTCTGGCCGGTCTTTCCTTCCTTTGCTCCTTGTTGGGTTCTCCTTTGGTTTGGGGCCTTGCAGGGGGCTCCTTTTGGGCCTCTGCATGAGGTGTCTTTGCGATTTTGGTGTTCAAGGTGCTTCCTTGTCACTATCACCTCGGAGGTTTGGGGGAGTAGGGCTCCTTGCTTTGTTCTGAGCCCTTTATTCGTTTTTTTCCTGTTCGGGTTGTTCTGCGGCCTGTTCCTTCCTTTATTCCCAGGATTCCTTCCTTGTTTCATTGCTCGGGGGATCTGGTTTTACCTATTTTTCTGTCCAGATCCTCTTTCTGGGGTTCTGGTCCGGCTGCTCTGTTTGGCTGTTGGGCGGGCTCTGGAGGTGTGCTTCCTTCGTGCTGTGCCCTTTCGTGGGGTGGTTTCCTTTTTTTGTGACCTTTGGGCTGGCTGGTCGAGGTCTAAGCCTTCTGGGGCTGCTCTCTGTCGGTGGCTGCGTCCTGGGCTTGCTTCCGGGGGCCTTCCATGTCCGAGTTCGGCGGGGTTGCTGCTTGGTGTTCTCCTCACGCTGTTGTGTCCCTCCCTCATTGGGTGGTGGGTGGGACTGTCTCCTGGGTTTGGGGACGCAGTGTTGCGTTCTGCTCAGGTTGTGTGACTTTCTGCTTGTGCTAATGAAGTCTGTTTTTGCTACTGAGTGAAGCCGATTCTTGCTTTGGTATCTGCTCATTTAGTTAGGACTGGGACGGGGAGGGCTGACGAGGAGGTAATGTCCGGTTACTTACCGGTAATATTCATTACTCCGAGTCGTAGCCCTCCCCGTCCCAGTCCAGGTTCCCATCCCTCCCTCCCTGTTCGGCTTCTTGTGCTTGGTGGTACAGGATGTGGATAGGCGGGTCACTTGCTTATATGCCTCAGGGTGTGGGTGTGGCCTGGAGGGAAGGGATGGGTTTTTAGTTGCTTGGGAGTTTCTGGTGGGAGGAGCTATGCTCATTTAGTTAGGACTGGGACGGGAAGGGCTATGACTCGGAGTAATGAATATTACCGGTAAGTAACCGGACATTATAGATGTGGTGGTTGGCGGGGGGTGACGGGGCTGGAGGGCATTTCACCTCTACCCATATGTAGATATGAATGGTGGACGGTCCTCGCTCGAGGGTCCTCACACCTGGTCCACGGGGTGTGGGGTGGGAAGGGCCCGCTCACACTAAAGCCTGGTGCGATGGTACTGGGGAGGGCCGTTCATCCCACCCCACCCAGGCAGACATGCATAGGGTCGTTGGCCTCTCCCAGGGCTGGGTGTGGCTGAGACTCCTCTCCTTCACCCTGGATGAGAAGAAATCCCCTGCCCCACTCCCAACACACACGCCGGCACTGGGAATGACACCCTCTCACGCATCAAGAGGGGTGTAGGTAGTTGGACTGTGATTTGTTTTTGGTTGTGTGCGTGTGATTGTGAGTGCGTGTGTTTGTGTGTGCGTGCGTGTTTGTGTGTGTCAGTGGCACATTAGATCTCCATGGTGGTGGGATGAGAATCCCCCCTGCGATTTTCACCCGGTCAGCAGATCCGTAAAGTGCTAGGGGAGAACTCTGCTCGGTACGGGGGCGTGGGGAGAGGGGGGTGGTTCAGCGGGGTCTGTAATACATTTTTGGTGGTGGGCTTATGAAGTGAGGGGGAGCGGCCTGAGCGTTGCTTGTTTCTGCTTATGAAAAGGCAATACACCGAACTTTGATTTAATATGAAAGCTGTGCTCAAATCACAGGGCGCTTCTCCCTGCATAGGAATTCTCGGCAGGTTATTGGTATCCTGGTAAATAAATAACCATCAAAGTTCAATCACCTTTGATCGTTTATCAGTGCTTTTATGACCTCTGTATTTTGCTTCTTCTATGTGTTGATCTTGGGTTTATCTGATCTGCAGTCATTGGTTTGGCAGGCCTGTCAGCTGTAGGAGCCACCCGGTTTATTTACTGCCTATCTATTTTTTCAGTCAGGAATGAATGAATGTATCACTGACTTCAGTAAAAACACCTCTGCTAGGGTGGTGTAAATGTGTTATCGGAGAACTTATGCCTACGGTAGACCGCTGGCCATACACATAGCTGTGTACATTTGGTGGGGCGAAGCTCCAAACGAGACTTTAAAAAAAAAAAAAAACTGAAAAAAACTGCAGGTTATCCAAGCGCACAATGAGATTTGGGATTGCCTGACACAGCATGGCCCAGAATTGCTTCCTCAGTAGTATAGTCCGGCAACAGATTACTTAAAAGTTATTTTAGCAACCTCAATAATGTAGCCAGTACAAATGGGCATTAACAAAACCATGCATTCTTTTTGTTCTGGAAGGTTTTCTCACCTTTTAGTGAGAGGTAAAGTTACTAGTTCACATGATGCTGACAGTTGTCCAACTTGGCCAACACCATCCCTCTTACCCTACACAATTGCGGTCTACAAATGTAGGGGCATATTATCAAGGGCTTCATCGCCGATTTAGCGGCACTTTTTGCCGCTAAATCGGCGATATTTTTAACGCCCTATTAGCAAGCTGTCGCTAACAGGCGTTAGCGACAGCTTTCAGGCGTTAGAGGCCGGGAATTACATCGCCTTGCATGTCAGCGATATTTATCGCTAATGACATGCAAGGTAGGCGTTCCCCACTAAAAGTGACTGTAAACAGTCGCTAACACCACTAACCCCTATTATCAAGGCAGGCGAAGCGATAAAATAAATCGCGCTAAGCGCGTTTATCGCTAGATTTTAACACCTGCTACTGACTATGACTTACCTGTTTAAGGTATAGGAGGTGGATTCTAATGCTGAATCCACCTTAGCGTTAATGCAAGAATATCGCTGGTTTTCCAGCGATATTCTCGCATTTTGCCGCTATCGCTGGAAATATTATCGCTATGGAGATAAACCTTACTAATAGGGTGTTATCTCAGCGATATTTTCCAGCGATAGGCGGCGTTAACAGGATTCGCGCTAAGCGCGTTTAGCGATAAATATCGCTATTCCTTGCTAATATGCCCCGTAGTGTGTACATTGGTACTGTGCGAAGTACTGCTGTTGACTGAATTGTACAGGCTTAATGTAAATACCTGTTGACGCAGTTCCAGTGATCACTGCTTGAACATTGAGAAGGCTAATTTACTATTGTAGCGCCAATCCTAGATATTTGGGGAAAGTTGTAAATTCCTCAGACATTTATAGAAGCAGTGGCAAAGTGGTTATGGCTTGCCTTTGCAACCTATTGGCTTTGCCAGTGTTTTTTAGGAATGCTATTTTAGGATTGGCAAAAACAAAAATGGTGGTTGCCGAGGCTAAACAGCAGAGGCAATTTTTTTTTTTTTAAAGCGCAATGGCCCACATGCACGTATGCGTCATAATGTATGTACCTTGTTGCTACTGCCAGTAGGTCTGGGTTTGGAAAAACGGCATCTCGAAATCCTCTTTGCATGCATGCATTAGCACATTAAAGATCTGTTGACTATGCAAATGCTTGCACTTTCTGCTACATCAGTAATGTTTCCTACTGCCTTTGGGGGGGAAACATTAAGACAGTTTGTGCTATTCAATCCATAACCAATGACATTTTCAGCTAACTTACCCAAGATAAGAATTAACGTTTTTACAACAATGTTCACGGATGCAGTGATTACTCTAAGTACGGACGGGAGTAGTAGAGGAAAAAAGCTATATCCAAAATGATCGGGGGACCTACCTCTTAGCTGCACTGAAACTTCAGCTGTGGGAACACAAGTTGCTAGTCCAGGAAGCGTGCACGATTGTGCAAAGTCAACTTGTGAAAGGAGTGATTCAGAACAGGAAATTTTTTGTAACAGATGTAGCAAAGCACCCTGCTAAATATTACAAAGCTAGCACAAATTCCACTACTTTTGCTGTTCCATTATAGCTTCCAAAACCAGGTAAATCGGGAGCAATTTAAAATCTTCCTTTTGGAAGCAAAGAAGCTAAACATTCTTTTAATCGTTTCTCTGGAGCAATCACCTGAAATAACACATACAGAAAGATAGTAAAAGAAGGGAGTGCGCCTCTTCGTTTTAGGATGTGCATTTCCAAGTTATATTTGACATCCCAGTGAGAAACTCAACATTTCCGTTTGTAAACACATAAGAAGAATGTTTCCATTTAGTTTAATGTTTATATTTCACATAATTGGACCTAGGTGGGGATTTTGTTGATTTAAAAAATTTTTTATTTTTTATTTTTGTATTCAAAGTGATCTCTGTTTCGTAAACCACATCAAGCGAAACTGCAAACAAAGAAGGCACTAAATGCTATCTTAAGGATAAAAGCAGCTTTAATAGAACAGGTCTGGAAACTGAATCCTTACACAAAAACCTAGGCAAAGTGCCTTACAAAACTATTAATGACCTCTCTAATATATTGCAAGCATCCGAAGCCCACCCTTCTAAACTTTTGCTGCCCCCTCCCTCTAAACTCCTCCCTTCACAACAAAACCTGTCGTACTGCTCCTGCACACACTGACGTCACCAAACACTGTCCTGTTACCGTTGCCCAATCCATTCCTTTGCTCCTGGACCATATCTCCCCCGTCCTCGCTGAGCTTTGTTCACCCCCCTTGTGAACTCCTCCCAAACAATAATTGTCCTGTTGCCATGCCTACTGACAGCACCAGACCTGCCTACCAGGAGCAAACGAAAACTCTTACAAATAAAGTAACCAGCCTGCCCTATTAAAACAATGAAGAGAAAATAGGATCACAAAGGACACAAGTGAAAAATTAGAGGGGCAGGAGTGAAGTCGCTAATCTCGTCTGTGCCCCAGAATGTGACTACTGCTAAACAGGTCGATCAACAACCCAACCCACTTAAAATTCCCTCCCACTCCACCCACTACCCTGCTTACCAAACATCTTCCCTTCTGTGCCCCTCGCTGCCCCATTTGCATTGTGCCCGTATTTGTGTCTGCTTTTCTCTCCCCATCTTCCCTTCTGTGCCCCTCGCTGCCCCATTTGCATTGTGCCCGTATTTGTGTCTGCTTTTCTCTCCCCATTTTCCCTTCTGTACCCCTCGCTGCCCCATTTGCATTGTGCCCGTATTTGTGTCTGCTTTTCTCTCCCCATTTTCCCTTCTGTACCCTCGCTGCCCCATTTGCATTGTGCCCGTATTTGTGTCTGCTTTTCTCTCCCCATCTTCCCTTCTGTGCCCCTCGCTGCCCCATTTGCATTGTGCCCGTATTTGTGTCTACTTTTCTCTCCCCATTTTCCCTTCTGTGCCCCTCGCTGCCCCATTTGCATTGTGCCCGTATTTGTGTCTGCTTTTCTCTCCCCATTTTCCCTTCTGTACCCCTCGCTGCCCCATTTGCATTGTGCCCGTATTTGTGTCTGCTTTTCTCTCCCCATTTTCCCTTCTGTACCCCTCGCTGCCCCATTTGCATTGTGCCCGTATTTGTGTCCGTTTTCTCTCCCCTTTTTCCTTTTGTGCCCCCGCTGCCTCTCGCCATTCCCGCCGCTGCGTCCCAGCGGCCCCGCCCCTGTCTGCCCATTTGCTGACCCTGCCTCCCGCCTCCCAGCTGCTCCTCCCTCCCACCTCCCCATAAATGGCGGCCGCTGCGCGGGGGAGATCGACCCTTGACCTTGCCAGGTAGGTCGCTCCCCACCACACAGCTCCGCCTGTGTTGGCCGCCCGCTGCTGCTGCTGGTAAGATCGCCGTTCCGCTTGTGGCCTCGGTGCCCGCATTTCTTGCTTGTCTCCCCTTTTCCTTCTGTACCCCTCGCTGCCCCATTTGCATTGTGCCCGTATTTGTGTCTGCTTTTCTCTCCCCATTTTCCCTTCTGTACCCCTCGCTGCCCCATTTGCATTGTGCCCGTATTTGTGTCTGCTTTTCTCTCCCCATTTTCCCTTCTGTACCCCTCGCTGCCCCATTTGCATTGTGCCCGTATTTGTGTCTGCTTTCTCTCCCCATCTTCCCTTCTGTGCCCCTCGCTGCCCCATTTGCATTGTGCCCGTATTTGTGTCTGCTTTTCTCTCCCCATCTTCCCTTCTGTGCCCCTCGCTGCCCCATTTGCATTGTGCCCGTATTTGTGTCTGCTTTTCTCTCCCCATTTTCCCTTGTGTACCCCTCGCTGCCCCATTTGCATTGTGCCCGTATTTGTGTCTGCTTTTCTCTCCCCATTTTCCCTTCTGTACCCCTCGCTGCCCCATTTGCATTGTGCCCGTATTTGTGTCTGCTTTTCTCTCCCCATCTTCCCTTCTGTGCCCTTCGCTGCCCCATTTGCATTGTGCCCGTATTTGTGTCTACTTTTCTCTCCCCATTTTCCCTTCTGTGCCCCTCGCTGCCCCATTTGCATTGTGCCCGTATTTGTGTCTGCTTTTCTCTCCCCATTTTCCCTTCTGTACCCCTCGCTGCCCCATTTGCATTGTGCCCGTATTTGTGTCTGCTTTTCTCTCCCCATTTTCCCTTCTGTACCCCTCGCTGCCCCATTTGCATTGTGCCCGTATTTGTGTCCGTTTTCTCTCCCCTTTTTTTCCTTTTGCGCCCCCGCTGCCTCTCGCCATTCCCGCCGCTGCGTCCCTGCGGCCCCGACCCCCTGTCTGCCCATTCGCTGACCCTGCCTCCCGCCTCCCAGCTGCTCCTCCCTCCCACCTCCCCATAAATGGCGGCCGCTGCGCGGTGAGGAGAGCGACCCTTGACCTTGCCAGGTAGGTCGCTCCCCACCACACAGCTCCGCCTGTGTTGGCCGCCCGCTGCTGCTGCTGGTAAGATCGCCGTTCCGCTTGTGGCCTCGGTGCCCGCATTTCTTGCTTGTCTCCCCTTTTCCTTCTGTACCCCTCGCTGCCCCATTTGCATTGTGCCCGTATTTGTGTCTGCTTTTCTCTCCCCATTTTCCCTTCTGTACCCCTCGCTGCCCCATTTGCATTGTGCCCGTATTTGTGTCTGCTTTTCTCTCCCCATTTTCCCTTCTGTACCCCTCGCTGCCCCATTTGCATTGTGCCCGTATTTGTGTCTGCTTTTCTCTCCCCATCTTCCCTTCTGTGCCCCTCGCTGCCCCATTTGCATTGTGCCCGTATTTGTGTCTGCTTTTCTCTCCCCATCTTCCCTTTTGTGCCCCTCACTGCCCCATTTGCATTGTTCCCGTATTTGTGTCTGCTTTTCTCTCCCCATTTTCCCTTCTGTACCCCTCGCTGCCCCATTTGCATTGTGCCCGTATTTGTGTCTGCTTTTCTCTCCCCATTTTCCCTTCTGTACCCCTCGCTGCCCCATTTGCATTGTGCCCGTATTTGTGTCTGCTTTTCTCTCCCCATCTTCCCTTCTGTGCCCCTCGCTGCCCCATTTGCATTGTGCCCGTATTTGTGTCTACTTTTCTCTCCCCATTTTCCCTTCTGTGCCCCTCGCTGCCCCATTTGCATTGTGCCCGTATTTGTGTCTGCTTTTCTCTCCCCATTTTCCCTTCTGTACCCCTCGCTGCCCCATTTGCATTGTGCCCGTATTTGTGTCTGCTTTTCTCTCCCCATTTTCTCGCTGCCCCATTTGCATTGTGCCCGTATTTGTGTCCGTTTTCTCTCCCCTTTTTTCCTTTTGTGCCCCCGCTGCCTCTCGCCATTCCCGCCGCTGCGTCCCTGCGGCCCCGCCCCTCTGTCTGCCCATTCGCTGACCCTGCCTCCCGCCTCCCAGCTGCTCCTCCCTCCCACCTCCCCATAAATGGCGGCCGCTGCGCGTGAGGAGAGCGACCCTTGACCTTGCCAGGTGGGTCGCTCCCCCACCACACAGCTCCGCCTGTGTTGGCCGCCCGCTGCTGCTGCTGGTAAGATCGCCGTTCCGCTTGTGGCCTCGGTGCCCGCATTTCTTGCTTGTCTCCCCTTTTCCTTCTGTACCCCTCGCTGCCCCATTTGCATTGTGCCCGTATTTGTGTCTGCTTTTCTCTCCCCATCTTCCCTTCTGTACCCCTCGCTGCCCCATTTGCATTGTGCCCGTATTTGTGTCTGCTTTTCTCTCCCCATTTTCCCTTCTGTACCCCTCGCTGCCCCATTTGCATTGTGCCCGTATTTGTGTCCGTTTTCTCTCCCCTTTTTCCTTTTGTGCCCCCGCTGCCTCTCGCCATTCCCGCCGCTGCGTCCCTGCGGCCCCGCCCCCCTGTCTGCCCATTCGCTGACCCTGCCTCCCGCCTCCCAGCTGCTCCTCCCTCCCACCTCGGCCCGTCTGCGCCCGTCCGTGCCTGGACCGCGCCCAGCGCCAAACCCCCTGGCCCCCGCTGCAGCCAACCCACCCATCGGACTTACGACACCGCCACCCTCAACGCACTCAACACCGGCCGTATCCCCGGCTGCCACCGTGCCACCCCAGGTCGCACCCACGGACCCTTCGGCTGCCAATCCTGCAAGTTCTCCTGCCTCCGGACCTGCACCGCACCCGCCAAGCCGAGCACCAGCAGCAACCACCTGAAGTGCATCCTGCTCAACACCCGCTCCGTCCACAGACACGCCGTGGAACTTTGGAACCTGCTCGACTCCACATCACCAGACGTCGCTTTCCTCACGGAAACATGGATGAACGCCTCCTCAGCGCCCGACATCGCCATCGCCATCCCGGACGGATACAAGATCACCCGAAGGGACCGCGCCAACCAGACCGGAGGAGGCATCGCCATTGTCCACAAGAACACCATCCGCATCACGACCAACTCCGACGACACCTTCACAGCCGGCGAACACCTGCACTTCCAGATACACACCGACCCCAAGACCACCCTCAGAGGCACCCTCATCTACAGACCCCCAGGACCACGCACACAATTCAGCGAAGACATCGCCGACCTCATCAGCCCGCACGCCCTCCCCTCGGCTGACTACATCCTCCTTGGGGACCTCAACTTCCACCTAGAGAACAACAACGATCGCAACACCACCACCCTGCTGGACAACCTCGCCAACCTCGGACTCAAGCAACTGGTGACCACCCCCACACACCACGCCGGCCACACGCTTGACGCCGTCTTCTCCTCCAGCAAGGACATCTCCTTCAGCCACACCACCGGACTCCACTGGACAGACCACAGCTGCGTCCACTTCAGCTTCAGCAGGATCACCACGCACCACCACCCGCAACAGTTTCCGCGCAGAAGCTGGAACAAGATCACCACCGACCAACTCACCACATCCCTGAGCCAGAACCCTCCCGCCAGCTCAACGAACCCCAACCAAGCCGCCAGCAACCTCACAAGATGGATCACCAACTGCGCAGACGACCTCGCCCCATTGAAGACCCCCCAGTCAGACCCGGCAACAAGAAAGCATCCTGGTTCACCGACGAACTCAAGAAATCCAAGAAGAACTGCTGGGCCCTCGAAAGCATGGCGCAGAGACCCGACTGCAGACAACATGACCACCCTCAAGCACGCCACCCGAAAACACCACCAGCTGATCCACACCACCAAGAAAACCGCATTCAAGGAACGACTGGACAACAACGCCCACAACAGCAAGGAACTCTTCATCATCGTCAAAGAACTCTCGAACCCCAGCGCCGGAAACAACGACATCACTCCCTCGCAAGACCTCTGCAACTCGCTCGCCTCGTTCTTCCACAGCAAGATCGCAGACATACACAACAGTTTCAGCACACAGCCGACGTACGCTACGACCGTTCCAACGTCCCCCACCTCCACCCTCCGAGCCTGGACCCCGATCAACACCGAAGACACTATCCGCACGATGAACTCCATCCACTCCGGATCACCAACCGACCCCTGCCCTCACCACGTCTTCAACAAGGCCCGGCGCCGTCATCGCACCCCACCTCCGGGACATCATCAACACCTCCCTCGACACCGCCACCTTCCCAGAGAGCTGGAAGCACGCCGAACTCAGCGCCCTACTGAAGAAACCGTCAGCGGATCCCACCGACCTCAAAAACTACCGCCCCATCTCGCTCCTTCCTTTTCCTGCCAAAGTCATCGAGAAGACCGTCAACAGACAACTGGCCGCCTTCCTCGAGACGAATGGATCCTCGACCACTCGCAGTCCGGCTTCAGGGCCAACCACAGCACCGAGACCGCCCTCATCGCAGCCACCGACGACATCCGAGCCCTGCTCGACAACGAGAAACAGCGGCCCTCATCCTCCTGGACCTCTCCGCAGCGTTCGGCACAGTCTGCCACCGCACCCTAGTGCAACGCCTGAACAACGTCGGAATCCAAGAGAAGGCACTGGAGTGGATCATCTCCTTCCTCGCCGGAAGAACCCAGAGAGTCCGCCTCCCCCGTTCAGTTCCGAGGCCACCGAAGTCATCTGCGGCGTACCACAAGGATCATCACTCAGCCCCACCCTCTTAAACGTCTACATGAGCCCCCTCGCAGCCATCGCACGCCAACACAACCTCAACATCATCTCCTACGCCGACGACACCCAGCTGATCCTCTCCCTCACCAACGACCCCACAACCGCCAGAACCAACCTACATGAAGGGATGAAGGACGTAGCCGAGTGGATGAGGAACAGCCGCCTGAAACTGAACTCAGATAAGACGGAAGTCCTCATCCTAGGATCATCACCCTCTGCCTGGGACGACTCCTGGTGGCCCCCTGCCCTGGGCAACGCACCCAAACCAACGGACCACGCACGCAACCTGGGCTTCATCCTGGACTCCTCCCTCTCAATGACCCGACAAGTCAACGCCGTCTCCTCGTCTTGCTTCAACATCCTACGCATGCTGCGCAAGATCTTCCGGTGGATCCCCACCGAAACCAGGAAGACGGTCACCCAGGCCCTCGTCACCAGCCGACTGGACTACGGCAACTCCTCTACGCCGGAACCACAGCCAAACTTCAAAAAAGACTCCAACGCATCCAGAACGCCTCAGCTCGACTCATCCTGGACATCCCCCGACACAGCCACATCGCCGGACACCTGAGAGACCTGCACTGGCTCCCCGTCAGCAAGAGAATCACGTTCCGACTCCTCACCCACGCACACAAAGCTCTCCACAACCAAGGCCCCAGATACCTCAACGACCGTCTGACCTTCTACACTCCCACCCGCCAGCTACGATCGACCAACCACGCCCTCGCCGCCGTCCCCGCATCCGAAGAGCCAGAACGGGAGGAAGATCCTTCTCCTACCTGGCTGCCAAGACGTGGAACTCCCTACCCATCCACCTCCGCCTTACCCAAGACCACCTCTCCTTCAGGAAGCAACTCAAGACCTGGCTGTTCGAACAGTAGCGGACCCCCCCCCCCTAGCGCCTTGAGACCCTCCGGGTGAGTAGCGCGCTATACAAATGCTTGATTGATTGATTGATTGATACCAATAGGGGCCTTGGAGTGCCTTTGAGACACACCCCCCACCTAACAAACCTGGGGGAGGCCAGAAAAGCCTAACTCCCCGCAGGCCCCCATTGGGCGAGATGGCACGCAAAGAAGGCACTCAACTCCATCTTACGGGTCAAAGGCAGCTTTGTTAGAACGGGTCTGGAAACTGAATCCTTACACAACAAGCATTTGCAATACAATAGGTCTCGCATTTATGCAAGTTTAAGCTATTGGCATTGTAAATGACAATGCCTTTTATTTATGTTTTAATAACAAACAAAAATAAAAGGCATTGTTATTTGCAATGTCAATAGCTCAAACCCCCTAGCATTTTTAGGTCTGGCTTTTGACAGCTGAGACGTCAACCAGAGCCACTGGTTTCAGTATGTAAAAATATGGTCATTGTGTCTGCCCCATTCAACCATCTGCTCTCCTCATCCAGCCTTTTTCAGCCATTGGCTTAAGCCTTTGTCAATCATACCTTGGATCAGCTCACTGGGGCATTCGCCTCTCACTTAATGCTATTTGCTCTTTGGGTGTATCCTTCTGCCTCACAAAAATGCATTGGGTGAAGGGAAATGTAAACCAGGAAACGATTCAACTTCATAAGGTGCAAAAACTAGGATATTCGAGAAAATTTGTTTTGCGTGAAAAAATTGCACACACGTTATTTTCGAAAGCACTTGGTTGAAACCTGAGATCAGTGTATGCAGGATGCAAAAATAATTGAATAAATACAATACTTAATCACCCAACCGAGTTTACCTACATCAGAAGGATGAAAGATGAACTGGCCCCACTAAGTGCCTTCTCTGTTACCAGCAAGTGCCACATGGATCTGGACGGCAGGCCATTAACCCACTGAGCAGTGATACTAGTAGCAGCCCTACAAGAAAACATTAACTCTAATCACACTTAGTGAAATGAAGGCAATAGATTCTGAGTTGGATGTTTTTAACGTGTTACACACAAAGTACTGTGAGGATTGGACAGCTTCTGCCCCTCCCAGCACATTTGCACCCTCGCCCCAGGTCATGCGAGTCCCTGCTGCAGACTTCAAAGATGTTTTACTGTCATTGCTGCAAAGCCCTGACACAGGCACATATTTAAGAAGGTTGGGCTGGATGGGGCAGCCGCTGCAATGTTCCCTCCAGTAACCTTTTAAGTGTACACTCATTTTTAAGTGACGGTGCACGTAGAAAAGCTGAATCACCAGGGAGAAATTCAAAAATTAT
The DNA here is from genome assembly GCA_963921515.1 of Calotriton arnoldi. Lineage (NCBI taxonomy): Eukaryota > Metazoa > Chordata > Amphibia > Caudata > Salamandridae > Calotriton > Calotriton arnoldi. The sequence continues at coordinate 83,974 of CAWUFW010003446.1, read as the reverse complement.
GTGAAAAGCTTGTGCTTCTAAAAGAGATGAAGGTCTGAGGCACAGATCTCAAGTTGTCCGAGGTCAGTTGCATCGTTTTGTTTTGCGCTTTGCATTCTGGTACTTGTAGTTGTGCTTTTTCCATTGTTATCCTTTTGTTTCATTTGGTTGCAGCATGAGCCTGTCTTGTTGCCCCTTGAACATTACATGGAGCAACAATAACATTTACTATTGGTGTGGGCTGCCAATTTTACAATGCAAAAGGAAAAAAAAAATTGAGTGAGGTTTTTACACCTCATGTGTGAGGCCATGAGAACTCTGCATGTCTGGAATCTGCCATATTAGGCATTTAAGAACTAAGCTATTTTTAACATGGGATACAACATGTATTCCTGAATCAGACTGCATGACCCAGTGTGTAGCAATTGTATAGCTCTTCAGTTCCTAGCGGCCTAGCACCCAGGCTAATGTACTGCATGCCTAATCACTTATAAGGTCCCAAAGGCGAGACCTATTGGCTATGCCAATGCTTGTTAAATAAAGCTGACTGCATTCTTGAAGGATATTCAGTTCCCTCTAGCAACTAAGTTCAAATAATGTTCTGGATGAATGTTGCCAATTATTCTCTGTCAGCCACCATTCGGGGGCCGCAAAGCACACATAGGCTGATGTAGTTTACCACTGTAGTACTGGCACTCATTTTGCTATGGCTCTAAAGACTGGACCCTTCCACATGACTCTCAGGATAGTGAGGGTGGGCAGTCATAGGCTTCTCAGGGAGGTAGTGTGCAGTGCACAGCTCAGAACTCAACAGTCAATCAACAGACACAATAACTTCAATGCCCGGCTCAATGCTTACCTGTTAGGAAATTAAAGTACTCTTTAATCACACAACAATACTAAATACTACACAGTTAAAATTAGGACAAAAGCCAGTGTCCCTGGTGACAATTCAACCTTGTGCCACTACGCCAACAGAGCTCCCTCATCTAAACCCTCCCTCTGTGACCCCTAGATGGTCGGTTCCCCAATAGTTATGGTATAAGCATGCATCAAGCACAGGTGCGAGTCTTGAATGTCCCCACAAGACTAACATGAGCTTCAAGTCTCTTACCCCTGGTGTAGTGGGTAAAGCCGGAGTTCATGATGCTATCCCTGCAGTGTATCTGGCAGTCTTATATTCATTTTTGCAAGCTGGGCCATGACAAGCAAGAGCAGGACAGATGCCACCACAGACGCCAGGCACGATTGCGTCTCTGTGCACACAGTTTCCTGGCTCTAACTCCATGAAGCTGTGGCCCTGGCATGAGGAGTATGGATGTGATCAGGCTGCATGACTACATTCATCTGTAGCACCAGCCACTACAACAGATGCAGCTCTGTTTGCGCTGATGTTATACACATGGCAGATGTAACCCTGACCGGGCTAATACAGGTAGCTGCATCCCCAATTGTTGATACAGGACATATGGTCGCAACTTGGCCGATTCAGGTAGTGAGGCAGTTGTAGCTGTGATCAGGCTGTTGTTATTCCCACTGTAGCTGCAGGCCCAACTGTGCTAGAACAGACTGTTGTAGCCCTGATTGAGTCAATATTTTCAACAAAGCAGATTCAGTCCCAACAAGGCCAAAATAGGCAGTTGCTAATGCAGTTCCTGCCAGGAATAAAGTGTGAGAAACCAGGAGGACCTTCTGCAGCATGGATCACTCCAAGCTTGGTCTCAGGTATTCAACTTCCTCTGCATGTCCTATGCAAGCAGGCTTCTAAGTACTTAGACAGTCTTTCAGTCCTCCAGCAGAAAGTGCAGACTTCAGTTGATGTATCCTCACCTCAGACAGACACAAGCTCTGGTACTCAACTATGCACTCCCTTTTTTGGTCCTGAAGGATTTTAAATTGGAACCGAGTAGGGTGGTTTTGGACCACTTTGATAAACAACCTCTAGGCAGGGGATGTGAATCCATTGCCTCAAACAATCAGTTTGCTGTGGTTCACTTTCAAGTGGCCTTCTCAAGCTGCTCTCCAGACATAGCTTTAGGATAGAGTGATGCTTCTCATAGCAGGTAACAATGGGGATGTCCCCAAACAGTAGCACACACACAATGAAGTGAGAGGGTTGTGCACCTAGCTGCCTTCATCCTCTCGTTTCAAACACAGTGGTCCCTAAACAGAAGATTAAACAAACAATGAATATAGACTCAATCAGTACTATATTTGAAGCTGTCCAGCCGGACAGATACTTTAATATTCAATTAGTTTCCAAAAAATGAACAAAAGACATTTGAAGTGGGACACAAGCCTGCATCCAAATCAGCAAAATAGGACAAACAACGTGTAACAGAAAAGGCTCAGGCAGAGTAAGTTGTTTGTATGTAGCACATACTGATGTTACAAACAAAATATAGTGGGACACCATTACACATGAGCGATATTTAGTTGAGAAGTGTATATGGTGTGCATTAAGTCGACGGCGTTTTGATCCTTACAAAACATATTAGGATCATCATCAGGACATTTCCATTAGCATGCCTGGGTACATTTGCCTGTAGTTTCCAAAGGCAAGAGTTTGGGAGAGAAGATAGGAGAAAGAAGAGGGACATGGGATTAGGTTGGGTGGAAATTGAAGAAAAGACGTTCAATCTTTTACTTGTGTGCAACGGCGAATAGAAATTGCGGCGTACGTGGAACAAACGTGAACTATAAAAAATAGAAGTGCAGGGGGAGCGGCGATTTAAGGAGTAAAAAGCAACCATACAATTAAGTGTATATTCATGAAAGGAAAACCAGGGCGCACAGTCACCTAGGAGACAACCAATCCAAGTGTGACATACGCGCAGCGTGACCCGATGGAGCAACCAAGGGTAGTGAACTGTTAGAAAACTAAGATGGACGTTAGCGAACAGCACGTGAAAGCGGAGACCATCATTAAAGTTACGTGATGGTTACGAGCGCGCAGTGACCGGGGAGTAGTCATTTAATGTAGAACCATGACCCTTCACCTCTCCATGAAGGAGACAAACAACCAGCAAGTGACAATGAAATACCTAATGTCCAGAAGAGAGCAGCATGGATATGCCATGGGGCGGGAGTGACCCGGGCTGGGGCAGATTAAGCGTCCGGACCTGGTGCAGTCAGAGCTGCAAGAGGTTGGTGGAGATGGCGCTGCGTGCACGGTCACTATATCAATTAGAATGGTTAGGTCTGAATCGGCCTGTTAGGAGGGAAGAGAAGGTCTATGTTAGGACCAGTGCGTGAGTCTCAGATGGAGACTGATAGTGGGACTTGGACAAGAGCTTACCTAGTAATGAGGACACTGCTGCATGGGCGTGCTTCCTGCCGGCATCAATCGCGGGGATGAATGAGAACCGGAGTACAGGGCTATTTATACTAGCTGGATGCTGATTGGATACCAAGGTCATGTGACCTCGTGACTACTAGCTGGAAGCTGATTGGATAACGAGGTCATGTGACCGTAGGAGAAGTGTGCAAGGTTTTATCTAAACAGCGGCCATATTGGAACGGTAACGTTAGATTGGAATCACTCAGCAAGGGAGGTAAAAGTGGACCAAAAGGACTGCTGGATGGATGGAAGTGGGAAGATAATATGTAATAATTGATAAGGAGTCCCACGCGGTGGGGAGAGTACACCTGAAAGTACAAACGGGTGCAAAAGAAGATATTGGAAAGAGGAGGATAAGGGGGAGGGTGGAGTGATAGAAAATACAGTGTGACACACTACAAACATACAATTAAGTAGAGACACAGTTCGCAGGGAGCGATTGAAAAAAGCATAGAAAAGCAAGTGTAGAGGGCTTACACGACAATTGTTAGTTTATACAGAAAGTACCAAGATCACAAAATTGAAGGAGGGACCAGGGTCACATAAATGTCAAAGGACCTTGCTGATTTATATTAATGTGGTCCAATCCTCGAGGCGGTTAAGTCCATTATGTATGCTTCCAGTTCTTAAAATCCACTTGAGTTCCTCCTTGTTCAGGAGCTGCGACAGGTCCGCGCCCCTCGGAGGTGGCTTGATGACACTGATGATGGTCCAGCGTATGTCGTCCTTGCTGTGACCTGACTCCTGGAAGTGTTCCTCAAGGGGGGCATTTGGTGTTTTGCAGCGTAGTCTGCTGCGGTGTTGGCAAATCCTTATCCGTGCTTTTTGTGTTGTCTGACCATTATAGATGTTGTCGCAGGGGCACAGTATGGCATAGATGACGTTGCAGGTGTTGCAGTTAGAGAAATGTTTTAACTCCATTTTGATTTTGCCAAAGATAAATTCCTTACATTCAATAGTAAACTTACATGCAACACAGTTACCACATTTGACATGACCTGTGAGTGGTTCCAGGCCCCAGTGATCATTAAGTGTACCAGTGGGTTTGGTTATAGGTAAGGCTGCTCTGACCAAATGGTCCTTAATGTTTTTCTCTTACGAAATGCAAATAGTGGGCGTTCCAAATTGAGTGTGCCTGCATTGAGGACTTCCCAGTGTTTGAGGATGCTTTTGCTTATGGTATGTGAGACAGGTGAAAAAGTAGTGACACATACTAAGCGATTTTGTGATGATTTCTCTTTAGGTTCTAAGAGGCAGTCCCTTGGGCAGTACCATGCTCTTTTAAGGGAATTGCGAACTAGTCTGCGTAGGTACCCTCTTGCTGTCAGTTTGTTACTCAGGAACTTAGCTTCACAAAAGTAGTCTTCTTTCAGTGTGCAGTTTCTCCTGATTCGTAGGAATTGAGAGTAGGGAAGTGAGTCTCTTAGGGCACGGGGATGGTTGCTGTCATATCTCAAAAGTGTATTGAGCTCCGTGGGTTTTCTGAAGAGGTTTGTGATTAGTACTCCATCTAGGTGTTGTATGTTGAGGTCAAGAAATGGAATCGTAGTTTTACTGTGTGACATAGTAAAGGTGAGCCCCTCACAATTATTATTCAACCAATGGAGGAACTGTTTCATGGTTTCCTCTGAGTCTTGCCAGATCATAAAAATATCGTCAATGTATCTCTTCCAGACTGAGATCCCATGGTGGAAAGGGTTAATTGGCGAGAGAATGCACTTAGTCTCCAGGTTGTCCATGTAGAGTATGGCCAGGTTGGGAGCAAAAACAGCCCCCATTGAGGTCGCTTTTACCTGTTGGTAGTATTGGTCTTCGAAGAGGAAAAAATTCCTAGTTAGACATATTTCCAGTAGTTGCAGTATGAAAAGCGTGGGTACTGCATGGGGGCGTGGATGTGTGTTAAGGACTTGCTCAATCACTAGTAGAGAGTCAATCTGGGGGATGTTCGTATAGAGCGATTCCACATCCAGAGTACATAGGGTGTCAGATTCGGGGTTGAATGGGTGGTGTTCAACAAGATTAATCATTGACATACTGTCACGGATATAACAGTCTGTTATGGGAACGAAATCTTTAATGAAGAAATCCACATATTGGCCGAGTGGATCTAAAATAGATCCACAGCCAGAGACTATCGGGCGGCCAGGTGGGTTTTCTTGATTTTTATGTATTTTAGGTAAGGCATAGATAACAGGGGTGCCAGGTGACTTAGTGTTAAGGAACTGGTGTTCAAGTTTACTCAGAAAACCCTGTTCTATACCTTCATTGGTCACTTGAAGAATACATTTTTGGAGTTCTCTGGTGGGGTTAGTAGGCATTTTACAGTAGTGGTCAGTATTTGACAGTTGTTTAAGTATTTCATTCTTGTACATGTCTATCTCTTGGAGAACTATTCCGCCCCCTTTGTCGGCAGGTTTGATGATTAGGGTTTGGCTGGCTTTGAGGTTGGTGAGTGCTGTTTTCTCTTCCAATGAGATATTGTACGGAATAAAGCGACGTAATGTTTCAAGGTGTGAGAAATCGTTGAGTACCATTTTTTCAAATGTTAGGATTTCACCAGGAACCATGCTTGCGTAGGGTGAGAAAGTAGAGGGGGGCCGTAATGGGGTATTGGCTGTGTGACCGGGCTTGGGGTTGAGCAAGAAGTAGCTATGTAACAGTATCTTGCGAAAGAACCTTAGTAGTCCGGTCTGTAGATCCAAAAAGTTGGGATGGATTGTGGGAACAAATGACAAGCCTTTGCTCAAAAGTGATTGTTCTGAGTCAGAAAGTGCGTGATTGGAAAGGTTAACAAGCATTGGTATAGCCAATAGGTCTCGCCTTTGGGACCTCATAAGTGTTTAGCCATGCAACAGTTGATGTTGTTGCACCAAGGATATTGTGCTGCATAACTAAATACTTATAAGGTCCCAAAAGTGAGACCTAATGGCTATGCCAATGCTTGTTTTATTCTGTTTCAGGCCCCCAACCAACACCTGCTATATAATGGGACTTCCCTTCCAACACTGTATAAATGTACATGGAGTAGGACAAAGCACGTGGCTGAGTCACAAAAAGCATCTACAAGTACAGGTAGTACTCGTTTACATACTCTGACAGGTCTTTGTAAATCAACCCGAAATCCTCATTAGTAAAAATGCAAAGAAGGCACAGTCTTTTCTGTTTATACTAATTGTTTGACTATTCTGTGAATATTTGTATATTATTCATTTGACAGATGTTTTGGGGCTAAGTCACAGATTTATGTAAAAGATGATAACACTTACTCATAATGTCTTTGTGAATAAGCCAAACAACCCTGGAGAGGTCTGTGTTGTAGCGGTTTTCTAGGCACGTGGGCATCTGCTTTTGGTGTTAACCCTGCTTGTTTCTGGGCAGTGTTTTGTAATAACATGTTAGCTACAGGCAGTGAAACAGCAGCCAGGCTCGGAGTGGAGGGATACAAACACGACTGCTGATCACTGCCCCTGGCACACAACAGCGACTTCCCAATCCCTGCCTCAACCGACAGCTTCCAGGAAAGCCCATGCAAATAAGGTGTGCAATATATGCAAAAACACCCCGCGTGACATTAGCACAACTTCCCCCCTTTAACATGGGATGCTTTCACCAATCCATAGCATGAAGCACCCTGCACGCGATGCGTGTCCCTACAGTTCGCATTCCTGCTAGTTTCGGGCCAGCAGGAGAAGCGTTCAGCCTGAGTCAGCATTCAGACCCGCTGCTGCTGTCTAGCGATGAAATCATCACTTTTCAGCATATGCCATAACATTTTGGAGCCTAGAAGAAACTAGCGCATGAGAACTGCACCCGGAGAGGTTCTCACGCCTTCAGGTTCAGCGTGCAGACAAACATACCGGCACAGGCCTGGAAAACTTATCCGTAGTGTATAAAGCTTATCACATCACAGGGCAGAGTAAGGTTTCACCTTCTGAGAGCAGGAAGGCCCTGCCTGAATCACAGTGCACAACTCACTCTGTGGCGGCAGCGAGCAATCAGAGTGTATACCCCAGGCAAACACCAAGCATGCAGAGCAAACACATGCTCGGAGGGGGCACTGGCTGGCAGAGAGTGTCCTGTGACAGATCTACAGTGCTGGTGCCTGCCTGGCAGCGCTCTATGTCTGCCCCGGTTCATCTGTATGGCCAAGTACTACCTACCCTACCGTAATCTCCCTAGTTCGACATGCTGGGCTACAACGACTCACCCACCACCCACAGCTCAGACTGCGCCCACGCACGGGCAGGAAAAGACTCAAAGAGAAACCAGAGGAAAATTCAAACATTCGCACTATGGCCCTGCTTCAACCGTCTCTCCAGCAACTCATACCGCGAATCTTTTCAGAAACACTGGCTAACAATATAATGCAGTTTGCTTTCTACGTTTTTGTGTATGGAGTAGCATCGGTGCCGCGTCAAACAATATGCGTAAACTTAAAAAAAAACCACAAACTTGGGAATTCAGTTCGCGTCAACCGTTTCCTCTATTAAAGTCAATAAGAGAGGAAATGCACACACGCATGCACGAATCATCACCGTTTGATCATGCCTTCACCATGAAGTATGAGAACAGTCCATGTTAAAGCGCGGTCTCAGCTGGATACGGTTCTGTGCAGTTCATGCAGACGCATTGTGAATATTTTTGTAGTGTTGTTAGATTGGTGTAGCAATCTTCCTAGGGTTTACATTTCAGAAATGCACACACTGATACTCAAATGTGCAGTTCAGTTGTAGCACTCAGGTTTGATCTCCTTGTTATGTGGTTATATGTCTTTATATCGCGACTCACTGGATCGGAGGCACTAAACTATTCAAAATTACATTATGTCTAGCGAGGGTGAGAGGCAGTGGAAGAACAAGCGTACACTGCCACGGTGCTTCTAACTTGAAAGTTTTTCGCTGGAAGCCGCTGATCTTAAACAAGCGTGGCCGCGCGGCCTCGAAGCAGCCGAGGGCAAGAGACTGCACGCTGGTCAAAGAAAAAGGCTGTTAATGAGGGGAAACACGAAGTGGCTCGAGTCAATGAGGGAGATGATGCAAGAGGGGGAGAGAGACTGCGTGGGAGACAAGCGCGGCCACGCTAATTAAAAACAGATGGCCCCTGCGCACCGCTGCTGGCTCCCGAGAGCAAAACGCTCTGGGAGTAAACATTTCCCAAAAGGCTGGGACATCCACACGCCTTTGGCCAATTGCGTGCTAAAGCCAGACGCAAAGGCCAATAGCGTGTGAGCACCACATGCACGAGCTTCTACACAAGCTGAAGTGATTCCAAGAGGCCGATTTCCTAGAGCAGCGCATGCATGCTGCCCTAGGCTCGACCTAAAAATCGGTATTACTGGATGAGCGTTCAAGGCTACTGTCTCAATTAGGTCGGTTACCATTGGTAATGCTTGTAACGGGTCTGGCGTTCCCCTGGTGGATTGAACCATCGCTGTTGTTGTTTGGCCCTGCCTCTTTTCGGGGGGTCGTTCTGGCCTCTTCCTAAAAAAGGAGTGTTTGGGTTTCTGTTAGAGGTGCTAGGACCTTCTCCTAGATCAGAATTATCTGAAGAATCAGCGGATGTGTCTGAGAAGCCTACCAGATTGTCGCTTCTGTTGTAGCGGCCCCAGGGTCGGGCGTTTTGGGGGTTATTGTAGGATCTGTTGAGATAAAAGTCTTTGTGCAAGTAGGGGTATGCCTTTTCTTGTGTGTAGGATTTTATATCTTTTTTCACAAAGACTATCTTTTTGTTCCGTGCTAAGCGATGAAATTCATCCACTATTTTTTGTACCTGCTCTAGCAGTTTCTTACAGTCAGCTGCAGGATTACTGTTTTTAATCTGTTTTTCTAATTCATTGATTTCTTCAGCTAGTTTTTGTAGTTCTTCGGTGGCTGTGTCAATTCCAAGCACCATCCAGTGCCTGGAACATGTAGTGCCGATGTAGCTAAAGTTGGTGATGTGCTTGTTGATGTCAGTAAATACCCCTGGGATGTTCCTAATTTGTAAACCGGTGGGGATAATGTTGGCTCTTAAGTATTCTGTCAGCATGCGTATCATAAGCTGTAAACAAACATATTTTTCTTGCACTTCTCTAGTTGCTCAGTGAGGGAAGTATTGGTATTGACTTGGGTATCTGTAGTGTCAGTGAATAAGGATGGTCCTTCAAGGATTTTCTTGATATAATCGTCTGAATACAAAGGTGTGTGGTCTGACATAGCCCAAGGTAAAGTGAAGGGGGGTGAAGAGGAGAAGAGGAAGAGTTAGGAGAGTGATCCACTTAAAAAAAAGGGGTATCATCCTCTCTGTAACAGTAATCAGGGATCGACAAAAGAGCAGACCTGTTGTAGAAACATCCTCACTTATTACAACATGAACTGCAATTCCACCCTTCATTCCAACTGTCAAGCAAATTACAGTACTCCAGAAGAACTAAGCAACAGCCCCTTTCTAAAAAAAGTCCTCATGGAATTCCTAAAGGTAGCCCTGCTCCATCTTCCTCAACACACACAGGATGCTAACTCATTTATTGGGGCTGGCAAATAACACTAGAATCTTACCAAGTGGTGCCTGTATGCCACAATCCGTCTGGCAAAAACATGGCCATGCCTGCTTCAAGCCAGGCCTGCTTTAAGCCAGGAAAACAACATTAATCCTTTATCTGGTATAAGAACTTAAGTGACAGGCTTCTAGGTATTTCAGGGCTGATACATTGCTCCTCCAACAGGACATCTAGACTTCATGCCAGGAAAATTACAGTAGTCCTTTATCTGGTCTAAGGACTCACTTGACAGACTTCTAGGTATTTCAGGGCAGATACACTGCTCCTCCAAAAGGGCATCTAGATTTCAGTTGATGTCCCCTCGATTGTGGGAAATCAGGCAGACACCAGACCTTACTGCAAAGGAATCAGTTGAGTACTTTGCGGAGCACTCCCTTGCTGTGCCATAAAGGACTATGTCCTTGAACAAAGTGGGGTGGTTCGGGTCCCACTTTTCTACACAACTTCTAAACAATGTATATGGATCCACTGTACCAGACTGTAGATCCTATTTGGTGTGGTTCTTCTTTCAAGGCTTTTCTTCAGACACAGCCTTTGTGTAGAGTGAGGCTTCTTACTATGGGTAGCACTGGGGCTGTTTCCATCCTGGAGCACCCACAAAGAGGAACTAAAGAGGTGTGATGTTTCTGCTCTAGGCTGTCATAGGCTGAATTAAATGAGAAATCAGGAAAAGACAAATGGACAGGCCTTACTTAGAGGCATTCTCATAATTTCACGAAAGAGTCTGCAATCCCATTCTTCACTCCTACCATCCACCAAATGGCTAAGTGCAAGAAGACTTATCAGCAAGCCCTTGCTAACTGAAAGACTGATGGAATTTAACAGTCCTTTTTCCATACTACCCTATCTGAGTGTCTGCGTCTACTCCCTCCAACTACAAGAACGCAAGCAATACACTTCCACACTCTGGGAGTATATTTTTCACCCTCCATCTTATAGTAGGCCAAGACAGGGGTTTCCAAAATGGATCCCACTGGCTTCTATTACATTAGCTTACACACACTATGCATGAGTTACACTTGCTGCACAAACAAACATGCTTTACACACCCTCAGGATATCAAGGCAAGGTTGTGAGCATGCACACTGAAGCAAGTGGGCCAGCAGGCCTCAACCCAAGTGTCCCAGAGAAACGTTCTGGTCAAACTAATAATTCTCATAAGCATATTATGTTGACACCACAGTTCTATGCATTATTCTCATGAAAGCAAAACTAGTCCACTGTCAGGACTGAGGGAATGCATGGTGTGCGCCTCCAGCTCACATGAAGGATCCAACACCCCTAGCAGTAAGGGACAGACCTAGGACTCCACGCATATGCTTAGGTTAGTGTGATATCAAGGTCAAAGTTAAAAGTCAGGACCCCAAATGTATATGTAATTAGGCACTCAGGGCAGGAGAGCAGGTCTGGCTATGATGCTCTAGATACTAGAAATTGTGGAAACGGTTCTGTTTATGGCTCTTTATATGATGAGGTAATTGCTGTATTGCTGGATGATGGTGCTTTACATGATGAGACACTGTGGAAACAGTTCTAGCAATGGTGTTTAAGCTCTTGCTTGGTAGATACAGTCTACCTAAGGTGCTTTATATCTTGGGCTAATACTTTACCAGCACCCTTGTAAAATTGGTTAATTCCTGGAATAACTTGGCCACACTCATATAATTTGAACAAACACAAACTTGTGAGGTCAGTACCCTGGCATATAATTAGGCTTTCATGTTTTCAGTTTCTATATTTGGTCAATTCTGGAAGGGATTTTTCAGTGTTTTCAAGTTATGTTATGTTATTGGTATTTCTAAAGCGCAAACGGTTACCCAAGGGTGTCCTGGCGCTAACTGCTTTCCTCTGGGCATTAAGATATAGACACACGTTATAAGTTAAAAAGCCATGTTTTCAGTTGCTTCCTAAAAAGTAGCAGATCAGTGGAGTTTCTCAAGTAAAAGGGAAGATCATTCCAGGCTCTTGCTGCACAAGCTATAAAGCTTCTTCCACCCCATGAAGCTTTTTTGTGGCTAGTACTGAGACCAACTTTGCCCCCAAGGAGCGTTGTGTTCTTATGGGTTGGTACCATTGCAGCCGCTGCTTAAGATATTCTGGGCCAGTGCCCTGCAGAGCCTTGTACACTGTACACAGGGCCTTAAAGAGCACCCTTTTCCTCACAGGCAGCCAGTGGAGTTTTTTTTATTTCATTAGCAATAGGCATAAATTTGGGAGTGTCAGTAAGCAATCTAGCGGCTGCATTTTGCAGCAGTTGCAGCTTATTCATAGATCGTTCTTGCATGTTTAGGTAGAGACCATTACAGTAATCTAACCTAGACATGATGAGTGCCGTGACAACTGTCCACCTACTGTCTGCCGGCAAGAAGTGTAGAATTTTTTTAATCATTCTGAGAGTGTAAATGGTGATTGAAGCTACAGCATTTATCTGATCACTAAAGTTGAGCTTATCATCAACAATCACTCCCAGATTCTTTACCTTCCCGGTAGGTGTGGGGAGAGTGCCCAGAGTGTCTGGCCACCAACTTGGGGCACAGAAGTTAGGGTCATTTCCAAATAAAATGACCTCTGTCTTACTTGAGTTAAGTTTTAAACAGTTTTGCGCCATCCACCTCCCTACCGCCTCCATACAGTCGTGAAACCGACTATCTATGCTCGCTCTCTGGCCAGGATGCATAGCAAACACAATTTGTGTATCGTCTGCGTAGGAGGTAAGTTTGAAACCATAGGAACCAATTAGAGTGATTTCAATACTTTAAAAAAACAGTGGTTACCAGTGGTTACACATTTTCGAGCCATTAAAAACTACAGAAACAGTGTTTTTCCAATGTTTATGGAATGTTTTGCTTTTATTATTGCTTTCTGAACTGATAGTACATGGTATATAGACAGTGTATGTACAGTGTATATGAGGTCCAAATTCATTTTTACAAATCAAACTTATTGTAGTACACCATACAATGCTTCTTCAGTGAGTCTTTGGTTATGCGCACTCACCCTTTCCTTACCATGTAAACTTTTATCTTTGAAAAAGCCCTCTCAAAATTGGCATTTGAGACGGGCAATGCCAAAACAGCCAGTACACAATTTGCTAATTCTGGCCACTGACACAACTTTCCATGCCAATACAGGTGCACCTGAAGATTGCGATTCTCTGGGACAGGTTTTGCAACAAATGCGTTGAACTGGATGCATATATCCTCAGAGTTATTGAAGCGTTCAAAAATGAAGCAGCACTTTTGAAAGTCCGGAGAAAATTCCCCTTTACAGAAGGGATATAGAACTTGTGCAGAGTACCACAGTGAGGCTGCATTGACTTCAAATGCCATGGTTGGTGAAGGGACATTTCTATGCATCATTGCAAGCCATTTCTCATACATTGTAAAAATAATATTTCCTGAACTGATCCTCAAAATTTTTTGCTTATGAAGTGGCAAGCACTCTAACATGGAACATGTTGCAGTGTCAAAGTGACTAAAGGTGTTGCCCAACCTACTCTCAAGGAGATGTTTCACATCTACACCAATTATGCTGGACACTTGGTAGACAAGGGTGTTTTCAGACTTTAGTTTTTTTCATTATGCCCAATACAGCAGTCATGTTGTCCTGTAAAAATTGAAGAATGCAGTAGAGTGTATTTTTTCACATCACTATCAATATGCGACTGAAGAGCCTCACATTTTTGCCTTTGGCATCATCACTCTGCAACAATTCTTTAAACGGTTGACACATGGATAATATAGCATTCACAGCCTCTAGAACTAAGAACCACCAGCTAAATGACACTGTTGGGATGACTCTTTTTTTAATGCCACACAGAGCACAAAATGAGAAATATTTGCATTTTAGTTCCCACGCATAACAATACAGTGCACCAGAATGGACTAATAAGTCTATCACATTCTTCATTAACTTTGATATTGTAAAGATGCTTTCAGCACACCATCTACCAAGGATCTCTTACAGGGAAGCACCTCAGCTCCGGTATCGATTTTGAAAGGTCATCGCACAACTTTTTCATATACGTAGCAGAATCACTGTAAATACAAACAATATAACTCCAATCTTTGCTGAACTTGGTAAGAACTTTTTGCAGCAGCATTCCAAGTGACTGATTTCACCACTATCCCAGATGCTTGGTGACAGCACTCTTTTCACATATACCTATCACTACATCTTGCATTGAATATTTAAAGCCTGGGATGTTTGGCAATTCACCCACTATCAATATTGACCCGCTAGAAAAGGGGGCTGATGTATCAGGGGGTTTTACCTAAGGGTGGGTGGAGTTCACGGAGTTGTGCTTCGCAGAATTCCACGTAGTAGAAAAAAAAGTCAGTGAAAGTCTGTGGAGTTCCGTTCCGCTCGCCCGTAATTTAAATTCATCCCTGTATGTATTTCACTGCATGAGTGAGACAGCTTATATAGTCTAAACCCAATTCTAAAGGCAAGTACGTCACCCAACACAAGGGGAAACAACAGCTGAGCCCTGGAGTGCGACAACAATAGCAGGAGAGGGCCCAGGGTTACTTAGTACTTGGCTGCTCACTGCGCTGTGGCCTCCCTGATGGACCGGTGATTAAATAGTTCTTACCTTAATCGCCCCATTCCTTAGAGTGGGTTGCATCTGGAAGCAGCCCTGCCCCGCCCTCGCTTTGGGTAGTCTGCTAGGGTTAGAAACCAGCCCCACTTCCAAGGAGTGCTGTTGAGCCTTCAGCACAACACAACACACCCTAAAGCGCCGCCAAGCACACAGCTGGGACAATCTGCAGCGGCATCATAAGGTGGCGAAGGGTGGCTAGAGTAGAGTGGCAGTGGGGGTGGAGTAGCTGCCCGAGGGAGTACTGCCCGAGGGAGTACGTGCAGAAGGTGAGACACGCTCAGTCACCATGATGCAAACAAGCACGAGTGGCTCTCGGCGATTGATAGCGCCATCGAAGCTGCTGCAGGCGGAAGTGTCTTAGCGAGTCTCAGTCTATATTATTATTATTTTTGCTGTATTGCTCAAAAAGGTAGGGTTTGGAGACATATCGAGTTGCCTCTTGGTGGATATACATGAAACCTGAGTGGAAAGTAGGAAGTATGATCTTAGCTTGTGGGTGGTGCCTGAGCCCCCTACTTTGTGCGGTGTGAACACTGGATTCAAGATATCTGAGGTGGTAGCATTGTCATTAGGGGTGGCACCGGTAAACTCAGCTGCGCGGCAGTTACTGGAGTTTTTGCCAAACTTCACATTCCAAGCGGAACACGGAGTGGTAAAAACTCTGCAAAACTCCGCCGGCGGAGTGGAGACTACCACCCAGATTTAGTTTTACCCCTTCTCTGTGGGTAAATGTGATGGTACATATTGGAAAAGACTCTTATGAAACCAGCCATTTTACCTTTCAGTGAAAGAATCAAGCATAGCCAAAATATCAAATATGAGTTTAATATTTTCTGATTCTTTACAGTTTATAAAATAATTAAACAAGACCTAAAACATGTCTCTAAACCCTGCTTCTTTAGACCAGAGACCACAAAACTGAAAAAAGCAAAAGGAAGAAGAAACAATATTTTAGTGACATCCCTAAACAACAAAACTCAAGCAGAATAATCTTAGCCCACTCTTTCTTGCTGCTACCATGTATAACAAAGTTACATTAATTTGGCCCCTTCAGGAAGAAATAAAAATGATGCTTTCACTCTCCTTTTCCTTTCTTTGAATGACATTTAGGGGCCTATTACGATGGCGGACGGAGACACGACCGCGGTGCCGGCGGTGGCGGTTACACCCATTTACCGCACGCCGCCAGCGGTCTTCACGTCCGCCATATTAGGATGGCCACACATTGCCCATTTCCCATCCGCCGCGGTGCGACGCCGACCGCCATCAAAGTGCGCCCGCCACCGCGGCGGAGTGAGCCAATCACCACACACCGCCGTGCGGAATGACGTCCCGTACGCCGAAGATATTACGATGCCGGAAACATGGCAGCGCACCGCGACGGAGAAACTGCACAGCGAGAGACGGCTGAGACACCACAGCGGAGACAGAAAAGAGACACCCGCTACACACCGCAATGGATCATGCCCTACACGCCATCCCGGTGCTGTACATGATACACCACCTGCAAGCCATCGTCCGCCGCGGACGCCTCCGCAGGTGCGTACAGACACAACAGTGCAAGTAACACAATACACAGCTCCAGGGTGGAAAAACGTCGCATGGGGAACACCACACACCCCTGTGGGGACAGGCACACAGCCATCACTGCACACACACATGTCCCACCTGTGACAAACACACCTCGCCACATACTGCCCACCCATGTTCCGCCATCATGAACAAATGTCCCGGTCACGTCACCGCCGCGGTCAGTGTGCAGGAAACCATGCACACAACGCAGAGCCCAGGGCCAGCGCCTGCCAAGGGCACCGTACAAATAGCACAGAGCCACAACTCCACCGACAACACACTAGCTACCTCCCTGAAGGGACACAACATGTGCCTCCCAAGTGCCACTCCTGCACAACAATCACACAACTAAAGCCACATCATGCCCCACGTCCCAACAACTGCATATACAGCCACAGCAGGACCCTTTGCACAGGAACACATAGCACAGAAGCCCAGGCCCCAGCCAACACACACACAACAACATCACACACAAGCCAAGAACACTGAGGCCAGGCACAAAATGTACACACACACAGATGAGGACCAAACACTTCACTGCACACACTACCTGACAAGTCACACACATACACACCACCCTGACTCACAGCCACATACACACACCACATGCCAGCAGTAATGGAGGACAACATATAGGAAAGTCAAAGTGAGGTGCCCACAAATGGAAGGGCAGTGACACAACCATCAAGCATGTGTGATGCTTATGCAAGACAAGACACATGTGAGAACACACACAGCCCATCACAGCACACATGGCTGACACAGTCAGTGAACACAAACCACGGTCACCTCAATGCAACAACTCCTGGAGACAGCAAGGACACCCATGTATAGGCACAGGGATGAAAGGAAGGCCCTGAACTCAAACACTGACCAGCTACACATAGGCATCCAAATACTGGACAAGAGAATGTCTGCTGCACAACACACAGGGCCCAGTGACACACTACATGACAGCCAAGCACAAGTAGGATATGTCACACATACCTCCTCTCACAACAGCACCACACAATACTGCCATGTGCACAAAACACAACCACAGGGCTCAACAAGTACACATACAGGCACACCACTCCAGGGTGACACATGGCAGTAGTTGACAATGCAGGTGCACACATATCCACAGTCACAACAAAGTCACCCCCTTCACACCATACACTTCTCCACCACCCAAGTGCACACATTGGAAGTAAGCCATGGGACCTGGATAACTCATCACCACAAGATGTCCATACACCTACACTGATTGGCACACAGAAAGGAAGCTCACACAGACCCCATGACCCTGGCCTGCCTGCCTGTAAGCCTGTGCCCAAACTCCCACCCTGTGCTGCCATTGCCCACAAACCTGACATGTGTCCACCATAGATAACATGAGCAAAGAAGAATGATGACAACAAGAATTCATTGCCAACCACCTGCACTGCACCCATAAGTATCACAGTCAGGTAGAAATGAAGTGCCTCCCACCCCTGCAAAAAAAATGAAATGTGAGACAACCTATTGGCAATGTTGAAGTGGCATACTGAGCATGTGACACAGTAAACCATGCACACACAGAAACAACTTTATTCAGGAAGGACACTGACACAACTCACAGCAGGACCAACTGTGTTTATTCACAATTTGCATAGTGAGACAACAAATTTGGGCAACAGCAAGGCCAGTGGGCATTTCAATATGCACAGTATTTACATGAGAAGCTGCACAGGCAGGGAGCAAACAGCAGTGAGCAATAAGGCCAGTGGCCAGTCCAATGTGCAGATGAAGTCCATGAGAAGCTGCACAGGCAGGGGGCAAATAGCAGTGAACAATAAGGCCAGTACATTGTGCAGAGTGGGGACATCAGAAGCTGCACAGGCAGGGGGCAGACAGCAGTGAACAAAAAGACCAGTGGCCAGTCCAATGTGCAGAGTGGGGACATCAGAAGCTGCACAGGCAGGGGGCAAACAGCAGTGAACAAAAAGGCCAGTGGCCAGTCCAATGTGCAGATGAAGTCAATGAGAAGCTGCACAGGCAGGGGGCAAATAGCAGTGAACAACAAGGCCAGTGGCCAGTACAATGTGCAGATGAAGTCCATGAGAAGCTGCACAGCCAGGGAGCAAATAGCAGTGAACAACAAGGCCAGTGGCCAGTACAATGTGCAGATGAATTCCATGAGAAGCTACCTAGCCCGGGAGCAAATAGCAGTGAACAACAAGGCCAGTGGCCAGTACAATGTGCAGAGTAGGGACATCAGAAGCTGCACAGGCAGGGGGCAAACAGCAGTGAACAATAAGGCCAGTACATTGTGCAGAGTGGGGACATCAGAAGCTGCACAGGCAGGGGGCAAACAGCAGTGAACAAAAAGGCCAGTGGCCAGTCCAATGTGCAGATGAAGTCCATGAGAAGCTGCACAGGCAGGGGGCAAATAGCAGTGAACAACAAGGCCAGTGGCCTGTACAATGTGCAGATGAAGTCCATGAGAAGCTGCACAGCCAGGGAGCAAATAGCAGTGAACAACAAGGCCAGTGGCCAGTCCAATGTGCAGATGAAGTCCATGAGAAGCTGCACAGGCAGGGGGCAAATAGCAGTGAACAACAAGGCCAGTGGCCAGTACAATGTGCAGATGAAGTCCATGAGAAGCTGCACAGGCAGGGAGCAAATAGCAGTGAACAACAAGGCCAGTGGCCAGTACAATGTGCAGAGTAGGGACATCAGAAGCTGCACAGGCAGGGGGCAAATAGCAGTGAACAATAAGGCCAGTACATTGTGCAGAGTGGGGACATCAGAAGCTGCACAGGCAGGGGGCAAACAGCAGTGAACAAAAAGGCCAGTGTCCAGTCCAATGTGCAGATGAAGTCCATGAGAAGCTGCACAGGCAGGGGGCAAATAGCAGTGAACAACAAGGCCAGTGGCCAGTACAATGTGCAGATGAAGTCCATGAGAAGCTGCACAGCCAGGGAGCAAATAGCAGTGAACAACAAGGCCAGTGGCCAGTACAATGTGCAGATGAATTCCATGAGAAGCTACCTAGCCCGGGAGCAAATAGCAGTGAACAACAAGGCCAGTGGCCAGTACAATGTGCAGAGTAGGGACATCAGAAGCTGCACAGGCAGGTGGCAAACAGCAGTGAACAAAAAGGCCAGTACATTGTGCAGCGTGGGGACATCAGAAGCTGCACAGGCAGGGGGCAAACAGCAGTGAACAAAAAGGCCAGTACATTGTGCAGAGTAGTGACATCAGAAGCTACACATGGAATGTATGCAACTCTACCATGCCATGCCCAGCCACAGAGTAATGGGGCTGACAATGGGCATCACACGCACCGCTGTGGACAGACAGGTGTGTGAGGGTGACCACCACTCAGATGGGGCTGTCTGTCGGACTTGGAGCTGACTGTGTGTTGGGGTCAGTTGGAGGGCTGCCCTGGGCAGTGGGAGGAACAACTGTGGAAGAGCCATCTCTGCTTGTGGGAGCTGGGGGCTGCTTGGACCAGGTGGGGTGGTGGCACGGGGAGGTGGACTCATGCCCTGGTGAGACACAGTGTGTGCCGGAGATTGTGGAGGGGTGCCTCTCCACTTCTTGGGGATCCTGAAAGGCTTCCCTGCCTGGGTATTGAGGTGAACTTGGGCGGACACAACAGGTGACCCCACTACCAAAGCTGATTCTGGTGTGGATGGTGACCCTCCCTCTGGGGACATGCTGGATCCCGCTGTGTGCTTGCCTGGGGTTTGCCGCCGCCCTGCCTCCCTCTGTACACCAGGTTTGCCCCCTACAGTGTCCTCCCGTGCTGGCTTCACAGGGCTTGGGATGGGAGTGGAGGTCAAGGATGGATTATCCATGGGGCCCTCATCCTGTGTAATGTTTGCAGGCAACACCTTCTCAGTGGGTGTGGAAACTGTCATTTTGCCTCTGCGAGACGTCTTTGGGACAGGGGAGTCTTTGGCGGGGGAGGAAGGTGAGGCCTGTGACCCTGATGCTTGTTTCTTTGCTTTGTGGCCCTTGCTGTCGCCTGATGGGCTTTTCTCTCTGCGCTCTGGGGTGGCCTTACTTTTATGTGGGGATGGTGTCTGCGCTCTAGTACGCTTGGGCTGCTGCTGCTCCTGTGTGCTGCGGGTTCTGTATCGGGACTTTGGGGTCCGTTGAGCATTGTCACTGTCATCAGAGGTGCACAGTGACACGGGGCCGGACAAAGTGATGGGAGCCGCTCCCTGACTATGTGCCTGTTACAGGGCTGCTGTCACAGTTGATGACAAGGACTGCACAGTCCGGTGTAGCCCACCTACGTCAGAATGTATGCCCTCCATGAAAGCTATAACCTGCCCCAACTTTTTGTCGTGCTCTTGGAAGGCATTGAGAAGTGCTGTCTGCCCCACACACAGCTGGCGCAATAGCTCGACTGCTTCAGCACTGAGGGCAGCAGGGCTGACATGGGCTGGGGCAGCAGTGCCTGGGGTGAAGGTGACTCTTCCCTTCCTACTCGTGCGGACACGGGCAGCACCAGTGGAGGTTGAAGGGAGGCTGGGCACTGGACGCTGTGTGGCGGAAGAGGAGGCAGAGTCCCCGTTCCCTGTACCCCCAACATGGATGCGTCACCGCTGGCGTCAGATGACGTAGAGCTTTGTGTCTCCGGCTGTGAATCCTCTAGCAGACTCCTGTCCCCCTCCTCGGCGCTGGTCACATCTGTGTCAGTCTGCTCCGGTGCGGCTGTTGCACTGGATGCCTCACCACTGGTGTCCGTCCCCTGTCCCTCTGCACATACGGGAGATGCTGCATAGGAGAGAG
Source organism: Calotriton arnoldi (assembly GCA_963921515.1). NCBI lineage: Eukaryota > Metazoa > Chordata > Amphibia > Caudata > Salamandridae > Calotriton > Calotriton arnoldi. The sequence goes on along the minus strand of CAWUFW010003446.1, from coordinate 63,175 downwards.
AAGTACTGTGAGATGAGTGGCATCAACAGAACTAACACGTGCCAATACATCTGCATCCTAGAAGAGGTGTGCAGCACATCGCATGCCACCCTGTGCACACATATATCTTGCCACCCAAAATATCAAGCCAACGGTGCATGTCCAACACACATCCTGCCATAAGTGCCCCAGGTGACTCACACAGCACACCATCCTGCTGTTGGCTCACATCAGACACAGCCACAAAATGGCCTGTGCACACACACTGTCCCGATGGTGGCAAGGATGAACACCACAACATGGTGCTCATCACCTACATGGATGGAGCAGTAGGGGACCACACAGACCACAACATACCAGCCCACAATGACCCTGCACACATGCCATCCACCATATCGAGTTCATGGGCACATCTACTGTTGCACATTGGCCTCAGATGTCTGACTGGCAGACATCTGAGGTCTGTAATTGCACGCATTCATTGAAACGCACTCACAGTTGGCACACTGGCATTCCCATCCATCTGAATTCACACACTACCCCACAGCAGAAGGTACCTGAAGGCCACAACTCCAAATGTAAGAGAGATGCACAGTGCTAAAACTGACTTCATGAAGCACAGGTTGGGCAAATGCATGGCACATACACCCAGCACAGAGGCCACTCACAAAACATTGCACCACACAACCAACGTCACACAGCTGACAATTTGCACACTCTGTAGACACATGCACCCACTCCCAGCCAAAGGCAGCTTGCAACACAGACTCACCCCTAGCTTGCTGCTGATGCTCCTTCAGTTGTCTGTCCAGCTCAGGTTGTGTGACAGCCAGGATGCGGACCATTAGTGGTGTCATGCTGCGCCTAGCCAACCTGCCAGTCCGAGGAGCAGCCCCAGCGTCATCTCGGCCACGTTCTTGCTCAGCCGGCAGATGTCGTCCCACCTTTTATGACAGTGGGTGCGCCTTCGGTTTGATACACCCAGATCTCGCACTCTGGAGGCAATGGCCCTCCACACGGCTTTACGCTGGTGGACCTTCAGCTGCAGGCATGGGAGACAAGAGGGGTGAGGTTCCAGTGACACAGTGTACAATGACAACACAAAGAAAATGCAGTAGCACGACAGTGACTCATCCAAAACTCCAGCTACAACTGTAACAGAGCCAACAATTGCTGTGAACATGGTACAATGTCATTGGTCAATCAGACGTACATGCATGCATGTTCGATGGTGGACACAGTACCTCCACATCCCATTCACATGCAGGATACCAACACAGCAAGCGACGTGTAGTCTGCCCGCAGCTACTGTCTGCAGTTACCTACAACTACACATAGAGAAGATAGCAAAACATGTGTATTGTTGTTGGACTCACTGTGTCCAACACTGCGCAGACCTAAGTGTCCTAGCCCTGTGAAAGCCTCACTGTGTCCTGGAACTCACATAGAGTGATAACAACTGTCATACGCACACCCTTCTCACACGGCTGCTCCTGTGCAATCTACAGGGCAGAGATGGTACTTAGATGAAGAGGCGTGAACCAAACACACATGGAACACACTGTACATGCAGTGATGTGGACATGTGGCATTCGGCGGGGACTGTGCAGGGCAGGTGGACTGACACTGAGTGGGTAAATTGGGAGCAACACAGCCATTCACACAAACAATAACTGGCCTGACTCCTGCATCACCAAAATGCAGCTGCACTGTATGGCTGACACTACAAAGCATGTCCCTCTACTCAGGATGGGCATGCAGGGTAACATGTGAAAGAGCCCACCAAGCCCTTCCCGCTGTAGTAAGCATGCTAGGCAGTGCATGTCAGAGCCCCACAACCACTGACACATACAGAAGCACCTCCACCTCACGTGTGCCCACCCTGCACTCTCACTCACAGTCTTGGAGACTTACCACGACATTAGGGCCACCATAAAGCCTTGGGTACTGTGCAAGCACCCCGTCTACCAGGACCTCAAGCTCCTCGCTGGTGAAGGGACTGGCACGGATCTTCTGAGTCCTCGACATCACAATGGACATGTGGCAGCAGCAGCACGTTGAGGGTGGCAGCCAGCAGTCCCTTGAGGCAGCAGGTGGAGGGTGGCAGCCAGCAGTCCCTTGAGGCAGCAGCAGCAGGTGGTGGGTGGCAGCCAGCAGTCCCTGGAGGCAGCAGCAGCAGGTAGAGGGTGGCAGCCAGCAGTCCCTTGAGGCAGCAGCAGCAGGTGGAGGGTGGCAGCCAACAGTCCCTTGAGGCAGCAGCAGCAGGTGGAGGGTGGCAGCCAGCAGTCCCTTGAGGCAGCAGCAGCAGGTGGAGGGTGGCAGCCAGCAGTCCCTGGAGGCAGCAGCAGCAGGTGGAGGGTGGCAGCCCGCAGTCCCTGGAGGCAGCAGCAGCAGGTGGAGGGTGGCAGCCAGCAGTCCCTTGAGGCAGCAGCAGCAGGTGGAGGGTGGCAGCCAGCAGCCCCTTGAGGCAGCAGCAGCAGGTGGAGGGTGGCAGCCAGCAGTCCCTGGAGGCAGCAGCAGCAGGTGAGGGTTGTCAGTCAGCAGTCCCTGGTAGCTGTGGGAATGTGGGGCACCTTCCCACACATATATAGGCCCCTGGGCCTGTGTCAGTGGTCCCAGGGTGCTGCAATTGGTGTACCAGGTCTGCCTCATTCAAAAACATCCAATGTCTGCCTCCGCGGTGGCGGTGCACGCCTACCGCAATTTTTAAATTCGCATCAGGCTACCGCAAGGGTGCTTCCCATTGGCTGCAAGGGCATGGTCCATGGCGGTGACACACCGTAGGGGCCAGGCGCGCGCTACCGCGGTGGTACATCTTTTGAATGCTTCCAGTGACCGGCTCCGCGGTGGCGGTGCACGCCTACCGCGATTTTCAAATCCGCATCAGGCTCCCACGAGGGTGCTTCCCATTGGCTGCAAGGGCATGGTCCATGGCGGTGACACACCGTAGGGGCCAGGCGCGCGCTCCCGCGGTGGTGCATCTTTTGAATGCTTCCAGTGACCGGCTCCGCGGTGGCGGTGCATGCCTACCGCGATTTTCAAATCTGCATCAGGCTCCCGCGAGGGTGCTTCCCATTGGCTGCAAGGGCATGGTCCATGGCGGTGACACACCGTAGGGGCCAGGCGCGCGCTACCGCGGTGGTGCATCTTTTGAATGCTTCCAGTGACCGGCTCCGCGGTGGCGTTGCACGCCTACCGCGATTTTCAAATCCGCATCAGGCTCGTGCGAGGGTGCTTCCCATTGGCTGCAAGGGCATGGTCCATGGCGGTGACACACCGCAGGGGCCAGGCGGTAGGCACCGCCAAATGTGTGCCATACAGTGCCTGGAGTGACCGTGATTTGGGTAGCGGTGCATAGTGACCGCCATTGTCACATACATATCTGGCTGTGTCTACCGCGATCGTGCCTGGGGTATGGGCGGTGCCAGTCCGCAGGGGCCAAGCGGTAGGCACCGCCATATGTGTGCCATATAGTGCCTGGAGTGACCGTGATTTGGGTAGCGGTGCATAGTGACCGCCATTGTCACATACATATCTGGCTGTGTCTACCGCGATCGTGCCCGGGGTATGGACGGTGCCAGTCCGCAGGGGCCAAGCAGTAGGCACCGCCATATGTGTGCCAGACAGTGCCTGGAGTGACCGTGATTTGGGTAGCGGTGCATAGTGACCGCCATTGTCACATACATATCTGGCTGTGTCTACCGCGATCGTGCCTGGGGTATGGGCGGTGCCAGTCCACAGGGGCCAAGCGGTAGGCACCGCCATATGTGTGCCAGACAGTGCCTAGAGTGACCGTGATTTGGGTAGCGGTGCATAGTGACCGCCATTGTCACATACATATCTGGCTGTGTCTACCGCGATCGTGCCTGGGGTATGGGCGGTGCCAGTCCGCAGGGGCCAAGCGGTAGGCACCGCCATATGTGTGCCAGACAGTGCCTGGAGTGACCGTGATTTGGGTAGCGGTGCATAGTGACCGCCATTGTCACATACATATCTGGCTGTGTCTACCGCGATCGTGCCTGGGGTATGGGCGGTGCCAGTCCGCAGGGGCCAAGCGGTAGGCACCGCCATATGGGTGCCAGACAGTGCCTGGAGTGAGCGTTAATGGAATTGTGGAGTAGCTTTACTGCACCTAACGTGTCCTCCAGCTCTTTGCATAGGCCAACATGTACAGTGCCCAGTGTCTCAACAATTGAAGGGTCCTCATGAGGGCAAATGCACAAAAGGAACATGTCACTCCACGTCACCAACACATACCATATATGGGTCGCCAATACATTGCATGGGCACATACACTTGCACATGTCACATGTGCTGTGTAATGAAATGTAGACTGTCCAGTTAATGTGTTGCATAGCATATGTAGATAATGGTCAATGTCTGTGTGTGCAATGTAACGCACAATGTTGTCTGATTTACTGAACTAGGGGCATCAGCAACTGTCACATTGTGTAATGCACATGCACACACGTGTCCCCCATGCTCAGCCGGTGGTCAGTGTGTAGTTGATATGTGCCATGTGCAACCTGTGTTGGGAGGTGTATCAGGGACAGCAACATGGTGTGTTAGGGTAGTATTGCAATTAGTAACATATGCTGGGGGTCATACTCACAGGTGTGCACACATATCTGTTAGTATATCACACTGTGCATGCAAATGAGCCGGAGGGGTGCACAGATAATTGCTGCTGGTAAGGGGACAGGTGTACGAGTAGTGTGCCTGATGTATACCTACTTGTGAAGTGCTCTGTCGGTTAATGGTGCAATGTGTAAAACTTGGGAATGTGTCTGTTGAAAAAATTGATGTAATGCACATTTCATGGTCTTTTGCATTGACATCTGTGCACTTTGATCTGTCCTAGGAGGAGGAGGCCCAATATCCATCGTCCGTTCACAGTTCTGGCAGACATGGAGAATGAGGATATAATCCGCAAATTCAGACTGGACCGACAAACCCTGCAGAACCTATGTGCCATGTTGGAGCCCCACCTGCAGCCACGTCGGACATATCTGACAGCTTTCACCGCAACATCTAAGGTGATGGCATGCCTGCATTTCTTTGCAACAGGCTCATTCCAGCACACGGTCGCAAGTGCAGGCGGGATGTCACAGCCGATGTTCAGCATGGTGCTGAGGGATGTACTGTCGACCATGATGCACTACAAAGACAGATATATCCATTTCCCCAGGGGGCCTGAGTTGGTGGCTGTGAAGGGCGATTTCTATGCCCTTGGACATATCCCCCATGTCATTGGTGCAATTGATTGCACACATGTTGGGCTTGTGCCACCACAGGCACGTGAACAGGTTTACCGCAATAGGAAGCATTCACACTCGGTAAATGTTCAAGTGGTGTGCCTGGCGGACATGATCATCTCACACGTGTGTGCCAAGTTTCCCGGCTCAGCCCATGATGCCCACATCTTGCGCAGCAGCATCGTTCCTCAGCTGATGGCCAATCTGCTTCCGGAGCGTGCATGGCTTGTGGGTGAGTATGCATAGTGGATTAGAGTGGGGTGTGTGTGACATGCTGTCGTGTGGCATTGTGGGACTGCAAGGTTAACCTGTGTTTCTCACACCCAGGTGACTCGGCATATCCGAACCGCCCGTGGTTGCTGAGCCCATTGCGAAATCCCGTCACGTCAGCTGATGTGCGATACAATGATGCCCATGGGAGGACACGGCGTGTGATAGAACGGACATTTGGTCTACTAAAATCAAGATTTCGGTGCCTGGACCGTACTAGAGGTGCCCTTATGTACTCGCCAGGGAAGGTGTGTCAGATAGTGGTGGCATGCTGCATGCTCCACAACCTGGCCATTCGCAAGGCAATACCCCTGATCCTGAATGACGATGATGAGCAGCCAAGGCCCCCGCCTGCAAATCAACCCGGATCCAGTGACGAAGGCAGTGGAGAGGAGGAAGGTGTCGACATGCGTCGACAGCTCATTACCCGCTACTTCACTTGAAGGTGAGTGACAATGTAGAAGGGACAAAATGGTCTGATGGTGTTGCAGTTGCTGTGTGGGTGTATGTGAGCTTGCTGACTGCAGCTTTGTGTTGACTCATTGCTGCCTGCCAATGTATGTGTGATTGGTTAGTGTGATACAGAATGTCTCTATGGTGACTGTTGCTCTGTGTAAAGTTTGTAGATCTGAGTACCTTGTTGACAAGTGTTGTGTGATGTGTGCGATGCCACACCCTTACAAGTGACTCTTGTTCTGCTGTTTTCCCTAGGTCCCTTCAGCATCTCACTGCCTACCTACATTCCATTCCCCTGGACCATGTCCTACACGGTGAAGGTTGCACATCCTGTATTAAAGACGGAGCAGACACAACAACATGTGTGTAAGGTGTATTTATTTACAATTGTGACATGCGAGGGTGGAGAAAATGTGAAGGGGGAATTGAAGAAGTGAGTTGACAGTCATGGTAGATGAGATACTTGAGTAGTCCCCACAATAATGTGGAGACCCAGTCCAACAGATAGATGCCATTCACATGGCAGTGTGGTGAAGGATAGTCCAAAAGGTCAATGCAGTGGTGCAGTGGTCTGCCATCATAGCTGTCTCGGGGACTAGCGTTTGGCAGGTGCTTTGGCACGTGAGGCCCCCTGGCCTTTCCTTGGATGGCCCCTTTGCGCTTGACTGGAGGGGCCACTGCTGCAGGGACAGTGGTGTCTGAGGACTCACCCCCTCTGTGGATGCAGGGAGGATGATGAAGTGTCATCCTGCTGCCCATCAGGGGGAGGCGGAGGGGTAGAATGTTGCGCTGGCCTGTCTTTCAGAACCGCCACTAGCTGCCCCAAGAGGTCCACAATCTGTCCCATGCGTGTGTCCATGGACCTCAGCAGCAGGAGGTGCTCTCGAGATTCTTCCTCTAACCGGCCCATTCGTCCCTGGGCCTGTTGGTAGGCCCCAAGGACTCTGTCGATGTGGGCCAGGGCTTCCGTCCCAGGATCAGTTCCCCTCTGCATGACCCTGTCCCTCCCTCCTGCACTGCTGCCATGGTCCTGTCCGGTCCTCACATTGGCCCGCTGAATCCTCTCCCTGGCCTCCGCAGTCGATGTAGTGGGCTGCTCAACCCTTGGGGCAGGGAGGGTGTTGCGGCCAGCTGTGGTGGTGGTGGTGGTGGTGGTAGTGGTTGACACACAGGCCGTGACAGCAGCTGTCTGAGGATGGTCATGGGCTGCAGCTGATGTGGTTGTGGGGACAATGGGTGCCTGGGACTGGTTGCGGGCTGCCACACCAGATGGGCCAGCTTGGAGCTCCTCATCCAAGGAATCCAGGGAGTCTTCATCCAGTTGTCTCTGTTCCGGGGGGACTGGCTCTGCAGGTTGGTGTCATCCTCTGCAGTGAGTTCTTGGTCACCTGTGGGTCAGATGAGAAATGGTCATTGTGTTGTACCCAGCAAAGTTTGTGTTAGCAGTGTTACATCAACTGTTTGTACATCCAGCAGTTGTTCACTGTACAAATTTGCAGTGACCGACATCCAGTGATGCATTACAAGCTGTTGTGGTACATGCATTACTTGTACATATTGGGAGTTGTCAAGACATGACATGCACAATTTAAATTTTTTACATTGACAGGCTCATGTTGGCATCCAGTTATTGATAAATCATATGTCATCCATTTACGTGTATGTGTCACTTGTTGAGCCCTTGCAGCGGTTTACTCTGCACATTGAGTGAACATTGTAGTTTTATGCATACCTTTTCAATGTGGTGTACATATCTGTATTTGCAATTCCAGCCATGCTTAAGTTTGCTTTAATTAGATCCTAGGTGGTCTGGACCACTGCTACTGTCAGATGGCATGTAGTGGTGTGCATGGTTGTGCTCTGAGTTCTATCTACATGTGTTTCAGACTTTCACACTTTGGTTGCTGTCACAGTTTCATTTTCTTAGGTGTGTGCACACTATAGTTGCCAATGCTATCTGGGTGTGCAGTTGTGCATTGAGAGGCCTGGTGTCCTATGCCACCATGTTTTTTGAAATGCATATCTGGCTGCATGTTGTGGCTGTTGATATGTTGTGTTTGCTGTTTTTTGCTTGTATTTGTGAGACCTCTCTGTGTGTGTATGATGATGGCTTCCATCTTGGTCCAGTGTGGGACAAGTCAGCATGATATGTCTACATACCAGTTCTTTTGAAGTGGACATTGCAATAACTGACACATGCATGTTGGTGCCAGGAAGTAATGGGTCTTGTGTGCTGGTGGTCAGGAGGGCCCGTGTGAGTTGTTGTGCAAGCTTCCCACCCCCACACACCCCGACCTGTGAGATGCGGTTACCTACCTGTGAGTTGAGTGGGTAGCATACATTGCCTGCCACATGATTCTTATTGGGGGTGTAGTGTCCCATCCTCCATAGGGGTGGAACAGCATGCATGTTGCGTTTTGTGGGACGAATAGCCAAACACACTACACCGTCTCACTGTGAAGATGGCTACCTACCGTTTGAGGTGAAGGTGAGCAATGACATGGCTATGTGAATTGTTAGTAATTTTTGGATGGAATGTGCGTGTGGTGAGCAGAAGGTGTGTGTGGCTTTTTGTACCCATTGATTTCAGATTACATTTGGGCATGGGGTATAGCCCCCATCACTGTTGTCCCACCGATCTGGGTGTGGGGTTCACTCCCCCAACATTTGAAGGCACAATAGGGCATGGGGTATAGCCCCCATCACTGTTGTCCCACCGATCTGGGTGTGGGGTTCACTCCCCAACATTTGAAGGCACAATAGGGCATGGGGTATAGCCCCCATCACTGTTGTCCCACCTATCTGGCTGTGGGGTTCACTCCCCCAACATTTGAAGGCACAATAGGGCAAGGGGTATAGGCTCCTAGCACAGTGGTGAAATACAGCAGGGTGAACATCTCACCCAGCATACATTTCCACACTGTCATGGTTTCATGGTATTTGTGGACCTGAGAACATGAGCACAGTACTGGTGAAGCAGTTGTTCCAGGGCATCCATACACTGACATGTTGTGGTCAACAGTGGTGTGTGTGTGTGAGATGTACTCAGCCATGTGCAGACAATGTGTGCTTTTGGGGCCAGACTATACCAGCACTGTTCAGACAGACAGTGTGAGATGTGAACATTGTCAATGCATACACACATTGGTGGTCCGAACAAGACACCTTTGACAATTTTAGTCAGACAAGGTGCTGTTCTGCAATTCAGTGCAGCACTGTGGTAGCTGGGTGTGTTGCAGGACATTTTGGATGTGCTTAGTTTAGCATTGTGAGTCCCAGCTGCAGTGTAGTTTTTGGGTACACTGCACTTCCACTGTTTACATTGCAACACTGTGGTAGGACATGGGTGATTTGCACTTTGCCAACCAACCTGCCAGACACTGCTGCAGGGCAGCATGATCGTTGTTAGTGTTGCAGTGTGTGATGCCTGGCACAGTGGACACAATGTGGGTCATTTTTTAACAGAGACTTGTGCATGGTGACTACAACACAACTGTTTTGCATGATTTGTGTAGGTGACTGTGGACTAAGTGGCATGGTGTCATGTGCGGCTGCACAGACGTCACATGCCTATGAGTGGGACAAGTGCTCCATCATGCTGAGCTGTGGGATTAGGGGGCCTGTTGTGAATTGTGCTGCTGTGTCACCAATTAAAAACGACACTCCCCGTTACCTACCCGTAAGTTTGATGAGTGACATTCAATATCTGCCACATGCTTGTGGCTGTGGGGAGTGCTCCATCTTGCACAGCTGTAGGACAAGGGGGCCTGGTGGGAGTTGTAGTGCAGGCTTCCCAGCCACCCACCCACCTCCCTGTAAGGATGGCTACCTACCAGTTAGGTTAAGGTGAGCAATGCTATGGGTGGCACATGGGGGGGAAGGGCTCCATCTTGCGCAGCTGTAGGACAAGGGGGCCTGGTGGGAGTTGTAGTGCAGGCTTCCCAACCACCCACCCACCTCCCTGTAGGGATGGCTACCTACCTGTTAGGTTAAGGTGAGCAATGCTATGGGTGGCACATGGGGGGAAGGGCTCCATCTTGCGCAGCTGTAGGACAAGGGGGCCTGGTGGGAGTTGTAGTGCAGGCTTCCCAACCACCCACCCACCTCCCTGTAAGGGTGGCTACCTGTTAGGTTAAGGTGAGCAATGCTATGGGTGGCACATGGGTTGGGGTGGAGGGCTCCATCTTGCGCAGCTGTAGGACAAGGGGGCCTGGTGGGAGTTGTAGTGCAGGCTTCCCAACTACCCACCCACCTCCCTGTAGGGATGGCTACCTACCTGTTAGGTTAAGGTGAGCAATGCTATGGGTGGCACATGGGTTGGGGTGAAGGGGTCCATCTTGCACAGCTGTAGGACAAGGGGGCCTGATGGGAGTTGTAGTGCAGGCTTCCCAACCACCCACCCACCTCCCTGTAGGGATGGCTACCTACCTGTTAGGTTAAGGTGAGCAATGCTATGGGTGGCACATGGGGGGGGAAGGGCTCCATCTTGCGCAGCTGTAGGACAGGGGGCCTGGTGGGAGTTGTAGTGCAGGCTTCCCAACCACCCACCCACCTCCCTGTAAGGGTGGCTACCTACCTGTTAGGTTAAGGTGAGCAATGCTATGGGTGGCACATGGGTTGGGGTGGAGGGCTCCATCTTGCGCAGCTGTAGGACAAGGGGGCCTGGTGGGAGTTGTAGTGCAGGCTTCCCAACCACCCACCCACCTCCCTGTAGGGATGGCTACCTACCTGTTAGGTGAAGGTGAGCAATGCTATGGGTGGCACATGGGTTGGGGTGGAGGGCTCCATCTTGTGCAGCTGTAGGACAAGGGGGCCTGGTGGGAGTTGTAGTGCAGGCTTCCCAACCACCCACCCACCTCCCTGTAGGGATGGCTACCTACCTGTTAGGTTAAGGTGAGCAATGCTATGGGTGGCACATGGGGGGAAGGGCTCCATCTTGCGCAGCTGTAGGACAAGGGGGCCTGGTGGGAGTTGTAGTGCAGGCTTCCCAACCACCCACCCACCTCCCTGTAAGGGTGGCTACCTACCTGTTAGGTTAAGGTGAGCAATGCTATGGGTGGCACATGGGTGGGGTGGAGGGCTCCATCTTGCGCAGCTGTAGGACAAGAGGGCCTGGTGGGAGTTGTAGTGCAGGCTTCCCAACCACCCACCCACCTCCCTGTAAGGGTGGCTACCTACCTGTTAGGTTAAGGTGAGCAATGCTATGAGTGGCATATGGGTTGGGGTGGAGGGCTCCATCTTGCGCAGCTGTGGGACAGGGGGGCCTGCTGGGAGTTGTAGTGCTGGCAGCATGTACACATGTGCCCATGGTGATGTTGCTAGCTACCTTTGGGGGGCTTCAGGGGGAGTGTCTGTTGAATCTGTGAGAGATGTGTTGGGGGAGTGTTGTGCACATGAATACATTTGAACCTTGGAGGTATTACTTTGTAGTAGTGCAAGACAGTACATTTGTGTGATGTTAGGCATTTGTTTGTACTTACCAGCCTCCACTCCCCCGGGTATTCCTGAGAGACTCTCTGGATGTAGAATGCCAAGCACCTTCTCCTCCCATTCAGTGAATGTTTTGAGTGGAACGGGAGGGCCACTGCCTGTCCTGTGAGCCAGCTCATGGCTCTTGGCTCTCTTCTTCTTGACCACTGCCTTCAGATCGTGCCACCTCTTCACAATTTCATCTCTATTACGTGGCACGGTCCCTACTGCATTTACCTTGTCTACTATCCTTCTCCACATTTGCGTTCTTGTGGCTAGTGGTGTCTGTTGGACCTGGTTACCAAACAATTGTGGTTCTACCCTGATTATCTCATCAACCATGACCCTCAACTCACTCTCAGTGAATTTGGGCATTCTCTGTGGTGACATGGTGTGTGATGTGCCAAGGTGTTTGAGGTGCAGGTTTGGAAGTGGTAGTGGTGGTTGTGATGTGTATGGTGTGTGCTGTGCAAAGGTGTTAGAGGTGCAGGTGTGGAAGTGGTGGTGGTGGTGGTGATGTGTGTGTGTTGTGCAGATTTGCCTCTCCTGTCAGCTGTGGTGAATGTCCCTTCAGTTGTGGAGTTTTGCAAAGGATTGTGGTCTGTTAGGGGGCTGGATTTATACTGGTCTCTGTGGGTGTGTCAGGATGGGGTATTGGTAGCAGGTGTGTGTGTGTGTGGTCCTGGGATTTGTAGTTTTGGAGTTTCCCATGGGGGTATGTCTTTGGGCTGTGTTAGGTATTTTTGGGTGCATGCCTTGTTTGGTTGGTGCACTTTGTGGCCATGTTGTGTGTTTTTCTCGCGACCGCCATTTTTTTCACGGAGCGTCCGCAGCGGTGGCTCGGCTACGGTGCTTCCGCCGTCTCACTCATTCATCACTGTTGTCGACCGCGGCGGTCGGAAACAGCGCACAGCACCGCGGCGATGTCGGGAATATCATAATTTCGATGGCGGTGTCTCCACTGTGGTTGCGGTCGTTTGGGCTGTTTCCGCTGCGAAACCGACCGCCGCCGACGGGTTTGGGCCTTCTCCGCAGGCGAACGGCGGTTTCTCGGGGAACCTTTCCGCCGCGGTAGGATTTCTACCGCCGTGGATCCTAATCTGGCCGTCGGTTTTCCCGCGGTTGAGGCGGGCGGTGATTTCCCGCTACCATGGCGGTCGGCTTGCTTTTCCGACCGCCATCGTAATGACCCCCTTAGTTTGTGGTTGTGCAGGCGTTTTTTCAGTGTTTATATGTTTACACTGGTGAGGGCTCAGTAGGGTTTTATCAGTTATTATAGGGTTAAACCTTAAACAGGATAGCCTACATATAATACTATTCAACCAAATTGTATTTAATTTTCTGGCAAATAAATTGTCACTGTCTACTAATGTTAATTGGCACACAAATTGAACATTGTGTGCTGGTGCCAGATTGTTATTATTCTTACTGTTACTACTACTGTTATGATTATTACTATTATTATCATTGACATTTCTAAGTCTCATAATACAATTATATTGTCTCAAAGCACCCATTCTAGAAGAAGTTGCCAGTAATTATTCATGAGACCATAAATGTTAGTTTATGGTTGAATGTGTTTCGATTTTGCTCTCAACATGAATTCAATGGTAAATAATTCCACCATTGGGCTTCCATGTGTCCCATTCCCTGACAGCTTGAAGTTCTAAGCTTGAATAATACTGTGAGGTATTTAATATCTGAGGTTTTAGAAACCTACTGAGGATGTTGTGCCTAATTTCTGATTATCAGATAGTCTGAGTAGCACCTGAGAGGCATTTATAAATTCAACACAGGGTTATAAAGTTGTAAACCTAATTTTGGCCTCTACTGAGAGACACTGAATATTCCTATTGAGTTTAAGCCAGTTTGACTTCCATGTTTTGAGTGATTTATGGCATTGCTAGATTGTCCCAGGAAATATTGAGGTATATAGTATTACCACAATTAATCATTACAGTCACAATTGCTCCTATGTATATTCCCTTCATTGTGATAGACATGGGCTGTAAGATTTTTCTCAGATATGCAGTGTTAAATGTGAAGGCTTAAACTAATATGAGACATTACTGTGCACTCTTTTACATGATATGTTACAACCCCAGGAAGTGGGCGAAACGCGTCATCAAGCCATGTACAGCACAAGCAAATAAATGAAAAAGGGCACTCAACTGGTTTCCGTGTCCCGTTTTGCAGCCAGCAGCTGTGGGAGTTTGATGAAGATCATATATATATATATATATATATATATATTATCGCTCCACTGTCACCATAAGTATAAGTACACCGACGAAGGCGCCAATGCCGAAACGCGTTTGTTGTTGCTAAGATAAAATAAAGTCATCTCTGCAATTTGCCCCGCGAGTGCCGGCTTTGTTCTGTGGATAAAGGAGCATTGGAGCGTGTATATATATATATATATATATATATATATATATATATATATATATATATATATTATCTACTGGCGGTCGCCAGTAGATAGTTATAGTTAGGACCTATTTTCCATAGGAAATCCGCGACATTCTATTTGAAATAACTCTCTTGCCTGTTGACGTATCTTCGCGAAATTTTCAAACTTTGTGGGGCGCTCCGGTCCGCTCCTACCCTGAAAGTCTCGGGGTGATTCGTTAAGCGGTGGCCGAGAAAAAGGGGGTCCCAAAACGCGTTTTCCCCATTCATTTTTCCATAGGAAACTTTAGACACGGCTACAGCCCGAACTGCTGAACGGAATTACACCAAATTTGGCAAAGAGGTAGTTCTTGGTTCAGAAAGAACCCTTTTGTTAAATGGTGTAAATCCGCTCAGTAGTTGCTGAGAAAATCAAAAGTAAAAGTACATATATATCTATGGGCACGGAGGATCCGCGCACCCTCCCGATCACGAGCTGTCTGCTAATTGGCTGTCAACACTCCAAACCAGGAAGTGTTGGCAGCCATCTTGTTCCTCGGTAGAACCGAGGAACAAGAAAGCAATAAAAAAGTGTGCAAACGCACAAAGGGGGCAGGGTAGAAACACCCTGACCCCCTAGGTCTGCTCAGGGGTCCCACAAGGACCCCCTGGGCAAAGCATTTTTTTAAATCGGCAGGATGCGCTCAGGGTGCGCGGATCCTGCCGATAAAAATCGAAGCGCGGTCTCCCGCGCTTCGATAGTTAACTTGCCCCGGGTGGGCCAAGTCCCGGGGGCATGCGGGGGGGTTTATTTTATGTATGGGGGCCTCTAAGGGTCCCCAAGCCCCGGGGACCACCACCCCCAGGGCTTTATCATAAATGGTGTGGGAGGGCTCTGAGCCCTCCCGCAGCCCCGGGACCGCCACCTCCCCGGGCTTTTTATTTTATTTTTAAACCTGTGTGGGGGCTCCAACCCCCCACACGCCCGGGACCACCACCTCCCGGGGCACTAAGAAAATTGAAAATGGGGGTCCGTTTTGGACTCCCAAGCCCCGGGGACCACCACCTCCCCGGGCTTTCAAAATGTAGGGAGGGGGTCGCGCGGCTCCTGCAGTGTCCCGGGGTGCCTACCCCGGGACACTGCTGTTTGCTATGACAGGACGGGAGCCTCGCGGCTCCCGCCCTGTCATAGCAATCTTGGTTTGCATTTTGAAAGAGAGAGCAGGAAACCTGCTCTCTCTTTCAAAATGCAAACCAATGCTTTTCACATGGGGAGCAGCATCTTAGCTGCTCCCCATGTGGAAAGTAATGCCGGCTCCCATAGGACGCGGGAGCCGGCGGGTCTGTGGGGGATTGGGGACCCCCACAGTCCCCAACCAGAGGCCAGGCCCCGGTCCCCGGGGCCATAAGTGGCCCGGGAGGGGGGCCACGCAGCCCCCCTCCCCAAATAAAAATTTTTAAAAAAAATAAGGGCAAGGCCGGCCCCGGGGGATGGGGTCCCCAGGGCCAAAAGTGGCCGAGGGAAGGGGGGCCACGCAGCCCCCCTCCCATAAAAAAAAAAAACGGCATTGTGCCGGAGGCCCCGCCCCTCCCTGCAGTACTCTGCAAACGCGCCCCCTGGCGCGTTTTAAGAAGGGGAGTAATTCCCTTGAATACTGGGGTCTCTGAGGCCAACTAGCCCACCAGGAACCTCCAGTATGCGCCAGGGGCTGCCTTGCAGAGAGGTGTACAGAGGCCACGCCCCTTTTACACCTCTCTGCAACGCAGCTCTGTGGCGCTTAATGGAGGTAGCTGGTGGGCTAGTTGCACCCCAGGGACCCTCAGGATTCAAGGGAGTTAATCCCTCAACTTAAAACGCGCCACGGGGCGCGTTTGCACAGTGGTGAAGGGAGTGGGCGGGGCCTGAGGTGACATGTGTGCAAACAGGCCCCATGGCGCGTTTTAAGATGGGAAATTAAATCCCCTTCAATCCTGAGGGTCTCTGGAGCCAACTAGCCCAACAGGTACATCCAGAAAGCGCCACAGAGCTGCGTTGCAGAGAGGTGTAAAAGGGGTGTGGCCTCTCTACACGTCTCTGCAACGCAGCCCCTGGCGCATACTGGAGGTTCCTGGTGGGCTAGTTGGCCCCTAGGGACCCTCATGATTCAAGGGGACTTAATCCCCCAACTTAAAACGCGCCACGGGGCGCATTTGCACAGATGTCACCTCAGGCCCCGCCCTCCCTTCACCATTGTGCAAATATTCCTCTAAAATCTGCCGAACTACGAATTCTGATTTACTCACCTGTTATCAGGAGAGACCTCAGTGCTGCATCTTTCAGCCCAGTACTAATCCTGAAAAGTAATTTTAACCGTACTTACCAGTAACTTGAATTTCCTTCCATAGGATATCATTGCCTGCTTTTTGCTGAAAAAGTTTCTAAGTGTTGATTTTTGAAACATACAAATATTCCTCTAAAATCAGCCGAAATACGAATTCCGATTTACTCACCTGTTATCAGGAGAGACCTCAGTGCTGTATCTTTCAGCCCAGTACTGGTCCTGAAAAGTAATTTTAACCGTACTTACCAGTAACTTGAATTTCCTTCCATAGGCTAACATTGACTGGTTTCACTTGGAAATTCTTCTAAGTGTGGAGTTTTGGAACTTTAAAATATTCCTCTAAAATCAGCCGAAATACGAATTCCGATTTACTCACCTGTTATCAGGAGAGACCTCAGTGCTGCATCTTTCAGCCCAGTACTGATCCTCAAAAGTAATTTTAACCGTACTTACCAGTAACTTGAATTTCCTTCCATAGGCTAACATTGACTTGTTTCACTTGGAAATTCTTCTAAGTGTGGAGTTTTGGAACTTTAAAATATTCCTATAAAATCAGCCGAAATACGAATTCCGATTTACTCACCTGTTATCAGGAGAGACCTCAGTGCTGCATCTTTTAGCCCAGCACTGACCCTGAAAAGTAATTTTAACCGTACTTACCAGTAACTTATATTTTCTTCCATAGGAATCCATTGTCTGGTTTTCAGCAGAAAAGTTTCAAAGTGTCAATTTTCACAAACTACAAATATTCCTTAAAAATCGCCTGTATGACTTAAACGCATTCTTTCAACTGTTTACAGGAGATGCACCAGTGCTGGATCCAGGATCCAACACTGAGTAAGAAAAAGTAACGATAACAGTTTTTACCTGCTAAGTGAATTTCCTTCCATAGGATAACATTGGTGATTCTATGAGAAAAAGTTTCAAAGTGTCAACTTTTAAAATACAATAATATTCCTTAAAAATCACTACTGTAACCAAAACGCTTTTACTCAACTGTTTACAGGAGATGTCCCAGGACTGAATCTAGGATCCAGTCCTGTGGTTAGAAAAGTAATCCATAAAGTAACTAATTGCATTTAACACTAAATTCACATTGAGCTGAATGTTGCATTGTGTTTGAAAATGTGTTGCCCATTGCAACAACTGTAACTACTGTACTTAAAAGTCTATTGCCTATGTGCAAAGTATTTAAACTAAAGTAATTCATTCTGAGAAAGTATTTTTTGTAATGTATAATGTAATTACAATGTAATTTAAAAAATAAAATATGTAAAAAAATTGTTTCTAAAAATGTAGTAAATCAGTATGAAAAAATAAATATAACAATTAATACATTTAAAAATTGTCATTTACAAAACCTTTGAAATTCACTGAAAAACCGTAGGTTTCAGACATGTTATAGTTAGGAATTAGCAGTTAAAAACCTTTGAAATTCACTGAAAAAACCATAGGTTTCAGACACATTATAGTTAGAAATTAGCATTTAAAAAACCTTTGAAATTCACTGAAAAACCATAGGTTTCAGGCACGTTATAGTTAGAAATTAGCATTTAAAAACCTTAGAAATTCACTGAAAAACCATAAGGTTTTAGGGACAGTTATAGTTAGTTGGACATTGCACTCGTACAAAACCCGTGAAATTCCCCGTTATAGTTAGTTCAGGTAACTATAACTCGCGCCTCGCAATGCACTGCTGATGACGTCACATATTACATCACTCATGACATGGTCAGTGACATCACTGATGACATCACTGATGACATCTCAAATGACATCACTGATGACATCACTGATGACATCATCCATGTGAGAATTTAATGCATCTTCTCACACCCTAATATAAGTTTTGATACACCCACTCTAAATTACAGACTGCCATTCTCAAAACCATACACACTCCAATACCAATAAGTACATACCCACTCACTGATTCTTAGGTCTACACACACATCTACTCACTCACCCGTACAGTCACTCATACTTACAGTCACTCAGTACAGGACTATTATATGCACTCATACACCTATATAAACACTCACACAACGCAACTCATCCATAGAGGTACTCACACACCTAGTCAGTCATGCAAATAATTAATCACACTCCAATTTACTCACCTATACAGTTATACACACCAGCTCACTTACTCATAAAAATACTAGCACATTCTTACGCTCCTATGCAATCACTGATGCAAGCACACACTCATCCATATAGCCACTCTCACAATCACACACTCTCACTTATAGCCATTTATATACTCCAACACACATATATACTGCCTTTCACATATGTAGTTACTCACACATGTACCACTGAGATATACATTCAATCACTAACACACCCATACACACACTCACCCACCCATACAGTCCATCACAGACGCACTCTTGAAACCATGCACCCAGTGAATCACCCACTCACACATCTATGTACAGAGTCACACACACCCCACCCACACAAACACTCAGGCACCCATACAGATACTCAGACAATCAATCAATAACCCATGTAGACACTCATGTAGCTATTCAGAAAGCCATGCAGCCGCTTACAAACCAACAGACAGACGGATACAGACATTCACACAGTTTAGTCACTAACCCATCCATTCAGTAAGATACATTTAATCACTCACTTGTAGAGTGAGTCATTCACGTACTAAATCATCCATTCAGACACTTATACACCCACTCATTCTTCAATACACCTTTCCCTATATATATTAAACATATTTAAACTTTACAGAAACACACAGTCACTGGATGATGTCATCAGTGATGTCATCAGTGATGTCATTTGAGATGTCATCAGTGATGTCATCAGTGATGTCACTGACCATGTCATGAGTGATGTAATATGTGACGTCATCAGCAGTGCATTGCGAGGGCGCGAGTTATAGTTACCTGAACTAACTATAACGGGGAATTTCACGGGTTTTGTACGAGTGCAATGTCCAACTAACTATAACTGTCCCTAAAACCTTATGGTTTTTTCAGTGAATACATATATATATATATATATATATATATATATATATATATATATATATTATCTACTGGCGGTCGCCAGTAGATAGTTATAGTTACAACCTATTATCCATAGGAAATCCGCGACATTCTATTTGAAATAACTCTCTTGCCGGTTGACGTATCTTCGCAAAATTTTCAAACTTTGTGGCCCGCTCCCGGTCCGCTCCTACACTGAAAGTCTCGGGGGATTCGTCAAGCGGGGGCTGAGAAAAAGGGGGTCCCAAAACGCGTTTTCCCCATGCAATTTTCCATAGGAAACTTTAGACACGGTTACAGCCCGAACTGCTGAACGGAATTACACCAAATTTGGCAAAGAGGTAGTTCTTGGTTCAGAAAGAACCCTTTTGTTAAATGGTGTAAATCCGCTCAGTAGTTGCTGAGAAAATCAAAAGTAAAAAGATAGTGATATCTATGGCCGCGTCGGATTCGCGCACCCTCCCGATCACGAGCTGCATGTTAATTGGCTGTCAACACTCCAAATCAGGAAGTGTTGGCAGCTATTTTGTCCCTCGGTAGAACCGAGGGACAGAAACAAGTGCGCAAAGCGCACAAAGGGGGCAGGGTAGAAACACCCTGACCCCCTAGGTATGCTCAGGGGGTCCCACAAGGACCCCCTGGGCAAAAAATTATTTTTTTTTAAATCGGCAGGATGCGCTCAGGGTGCGCGGATCCTGCCGAGAAAATCGAAGCGCGGTCTCCCGCGCTCGATAGTTAATTGCCCCGGGTGGCCCAAGTCCCGGGGGCATGCTGGGGGGTTAATTTATGTGTGGGGGCCTCTAAGGGCCCCCAAGCCCCGGGGACCACCACCCCCAGGGCTTTATGTAGATGGTGCGGGAGGGCTCAGAGCCCTCCCGCAGCCCCGGGACCGCCACCTCCCCGGGCTTCTTTTTATTTTTGAAAGACCTGTGTGGGGGCTCCAGCCTCACACGCCCGGGACCACCACCTCCCGGGGCACTAAGAAAATTACAATGGGGGTCCGTTTTGGACCCCCAAGCCCCGGGGACCACCACCTCCCTGGGGCTTTCAAAATGTAAGGAGGGGGCCCCGCGGCCCCCTCCTGGAGCCTGTGGTGGCCCTGGGGACCACCACCCCCAGGGCCAGCTCCTGCAGTGTCCCGGGTGCCTACCCCGGGACACTGCTGTTTGTAATGACAGGACGGAGCCTCGCGGCTCCCGTCCTGTCATTGCAAACTGCTTTGGATATTGGAAGAGAGAGCAGGAAACCTGCCTCTCTTCCAATATCCAAAGCTGATTGCTTTTCCACATGGGGAGCCGCATGTTAGCTGCTCCCCATGTGTAAAGCAATGCCGGCTCCCGTAGGACACGGGGAGCCGGCGGGACTGTGGGGGTTTGGGGACCCCCACAGTCCCCAACGAGAGGCCAGGCCCCGGGGATGGGGTCCCCGGGCCATAGTGGCCACGGAGGGGGGCCACGCAGCCCCCTCCCCAAAGGAAAAAACAGTAAAAAAAAAAAGTGCTAGGCCGGCCCCGGGGGATGGGGTCCCCGGGCCTTAAATGGCCTGAGGAGGGGGCCACGCAGCTCCCCTCCAAATAAAAAAAGAGGCCATGCCCCGGTGGATGGGGTCCCCGGGGCCAATACAGGCCCAGGGAAGGGGGCCACGCGGCCCCTTTCCCGTTTTTTTTATTTTAATTTAAATAAAAGTGGGTAAGGCCCTGGGGGATGGGGTCCCCAGGGCCTAAAAATAGGAAAAGGAAGGGGGCCACACAGCCCCCTTCAGGAGGAAAAAAAAAAACGATCGGGCCCGCAGGCCCCGCCCCTTCCTTCACCACTCTGCAAACGCGCCCTGGCGCGTTTGCAGAGGGGAACAAATCCCCTTGAATACTGGGGTCCCTGGGGCCAACTAGCCCACCAGGAACCTCCAGTATGCGCCAGGGGCTGCCTTGCAGAGAGGTGTACAGAGGCCACGCCCCTTTTACACCTCTCTGCAACGCAGCTCTGTGGCGCTTTGGAGGTATATGGTGGGCTAGTTGCACCCCAGGGACCCTCAGGATTCAAGGAGTTAATCCCCCGACTTAAAACGCGCCACGGGCGCGTTTGCACAGTGGTGAAGGGAGGGGCGGGGCTTCAGGTGACATGTGTGCAAACAGGCCCCGTGGCGCGTTTTAAGATGGGGAATTAAATCCCTTCAATCCTGAGGGTCCCTGGGGCCAACTAGCCCAACAGGTACGTCCAGAAAGCGCCACAGAGCTGCGTTGCAGAGAGGTGTAAAAAGGGGTGTGGCCTCTGTACATGTCTCTGCAACGCAGCCTCTGGCGCATACTGGAGGTTCCTGGTGGGCTAGTTGGCCCGTAGGGACCCTCATGATTCAAGGGGACTTAATCCCCTACTTAAAACGCGCCACGGGGCGCGTTTGCACAGATGTCACCTCAGGCCACGCCCCTCCCTTCACCATTGTGCAAATATTCCTCTAAAATCAGCCGAAATACGAATTCTGATTTACTCACCTGTTATCAGGAGAGACCTCAGTGCTGCATCTTTCAGCCCAGTACTAATCCTGAAAAGTAATTTTAACCGTACTTACCAGTAACTTGAATTTCCTTCCATAGGCTAACATTGACTGGTTTCACTTGGAAATTCTTCTAAGTGTGGAGTTTTGGAACTTTAAAATATTCCTCTAAAATCAGCCGAAATACGAATTCCGATTTACTCACCTGTTATCAGGAGAGACCTCAGTGCTGTATCTTTCAGCCCAGTACTGGTCCTGAAAAGTAATTTTAACCGTACTTACCAGTAACTTGAATTTCCTTCCATAGGCTAACATTGACTGGTTTCACTTGGAAATTCTTCTAAGTGTGGAGTTTTGGAACTTTAAAATATTCCTCTAAAATCAGCCGAAATACGAATTCCGATTTACTCACCTGTTATCAGGAGAGACCTCAGTGCTGCATCTTTCAGCCCAGTACTGATCCTCAAAAGTAATTTTAACAGTACTTACCAGTAACTTGAATTTCCTTCCATAGGATATAATTGCCTGCTTTTGCTGAAAAAGTTTCTAAGTGTTGATTTTTGAAACATACAAATATTCCTCTAAAATCAGCCGAAATACGAATTCCGATTTACTCACCTGTTATAAGGAGAGACCTCAGTGCTGTATCTTTCAGCCCAGTACTGGTCCTGAAAAGTAATTTTAACCGTACTTACCAGTAACTTGAATTTCCTTCCATAGGCTAACATTGACTGGTTTCACTTGGAAATTCTTCTAAGTGTGGAGTTTTGGAACTTTAAAATATTCCTCTAAAATCAGCCGAAATACGAATTCCGATTTACTCACCTGTTATCAGGAGAGACCTCAGTGCTGCATCTTTCAGCACAGTACTGATCCTCAAAAGTAATTTTAACCGTACTTACCAGTAACTTGAATTTCCTTCCATAGGATATCATTGCCTGCTTTTTGCTGAAAAAGTTTCTAAGTGTTGATTTTTGAAACATACAAATATTCCTCTAAAATCAGCAGAAATACGAATTCCGATTTACTCACCTGTTATCAGGAGAGAACCCAGTGCTGCATCTTTTAGCCCAGCACTGACCCTGAAAAGTAATTTTAACCGTACTTACCAGTAACTTATCTTTTCTTCCGTAGGAATCCATTGTCTGGTTTTCAGCAGAAGAGTTTCAAAGTGTCGATTTTCACAAACTACAAATATTCCTTAAAAATCGCCTGTATGACTTAATCGCATTTTTTCAACTGTTTACAGGAGATGCACCAGTGCTGGATCCAGGATCCAACACTGAGTAAGAAAAAGTAACGATAACAGTTTTTACCTGCTAAGTGAATTTCCTTCCATAGGATAACATTGGTGATTCTATGAGGAAAAGTTTCTAAGTGTCAACTTTTAAAATACAATAATATTCCTTAAAAATCACGACTGTAACCAATACGCTTTTACTCAACTGTTTACAGGAGATGTCCCAGGACTGAATCTAGGATCCAGTCCTGTGGTTAGAAAAGTAATCCATAAAGTAACTAATTGCATTTAACTAGAAATTCACATTGAGCTGAATGTTGCATTGTGTTTGAAAATGTGTTGCCCATTGCAACAACTGTAACTACTGTACTTAAAAGTCTATTGCCTATGTGCTAAGTATTTAAACTAAAGTAATTCATTCTGAGAAAGTATTTTTTGTAATGTAATGTATAATGTAATTACAATGTAATTTAAAAATAAAATATGTAAAAGAAATTGTTTCTAAAAATGTAGTAAATCAGTATGAAAAAATAATATAAAAATTAATACATTTAAAAACCTTTGAAATTCACTGAAAAACCGTAGGTTTCAGGCACGTTATAGTTACAAATTAGCATTTAAAAACCTTGAAATTCACTGACAAAACCATAGGTTTCAGACACGTTATAGTTAGAAATTAGCATTTAAAAACCTTTGAAATTCACTGAAAAACCATAGGTTTTAGGGACAGTTATAGTTACAAATTAGCATTTAAAAACCTTTGAAATTCACTGAAAAAACCATAGGTTTCAGATATGTTATAGTTACAAATTAGCATTTAAAAACCTTTGAAATTCACTGAAAAAACCATAGGTTTCAGATATGTTATAGTTACAAATTAGCATTTAAAAACCTTTGAAATTCACTGAAAAACCATAGGTTTTAGGGACAGTTATAGTTAGTTGGACATTTCACTCGTACAAAACCCGTGAAATTCCCCCGTTATAGTTAGTTCAGCTAACTATAACTCGCGCCCCGCAATGCACTGCTGATGACGTCACATATTACATCACTCATGACATGGTCAGTGACATCACTGATGACATCACTGATGACATCTCAAATGACATCACTGATGACATCATCCACGTGATAATCTGATGCAGCTCCTCACACCCTAATATAACCTTTGATACACCCAATCTAAATTACAGACTGCCATTCGCAAAACTATAGACACTCCAACACCAATAACTACATACCCACTCACTGATTCTTAGGTCTACACACACACATCCACTCACTCACCCGTACAGTCACTCATACTTATGGTCACTCAGTACAGGACTATCATATGCACTCTTACTCCTATATAGACACTCAAACACCGCCACTCATCCAAAGAGGTACTCACACACCTAGTCAGTCATGCAAATAATTAAACACACTGCCATTTACTCACCTATACAGTTATACACACACCAGCTCACTTAATCATACAAATACTAGCACATTGTTACGCTCTTATACAATCACTGATACAAGCACACACTCATCCATACAGCCACTATCACAATCACTCACTCTCGCTTATAGCTATTTATATACTCCAACACACATATATACTGGCTTTCACATATGTAGTTACTCACACATGTACCACTGGGACATACATTCACTCACTAACACACTCTTACACACACTTACCCACCCATACAGTCTATCACAGATGCACTCTTGAAACCATCCACCCAGTGAATCACCCACTCACACATCTATGCACAGAGTCGCACACACCCCACCCACACAAACACTCAGGCACCCATACAGATACTCAGACAACCAATCAATAACTCATATAGACACTCATGTAGCTATTCACAAACCCATGCAGCCACTTACACAGCAACAGACAGACGGATACAGACATTCACCCAGTTTAGTCACTAACCCATGCATTCAGTAAGATACGTTAAATCACTCACTTATAGAGTCAGTCACGCACCTACTAAATCATCCATACAGACACTTACACACCCACTCATTCTTCAATACGTCTTTTCCTATATATATTAAAAATATTTAAACTTTACAGAAACACACAGTCACTGGATGATGTCATCAGTGATGTCATTTGAGATGTCATCAGTGATGTCATCAGTGATGTCACTGACCATGTCATGAGTGATGTAATATGTGACGTCATCAGCAGTGCATTGCGGGGCGCGAAGTTATAGTTAGCTGAACTAACTATAACGGGGAATTTCACGGGTTTTGTACGAGTGAAATGTCCAACTAACTATAACTGTCCCTAAAACCTATGGTTTTTTCAGTGAATATATATATATATATATATATATATATATATATATATATACTCAAAAGAAACGCTCCTTCCGACTGCTGGAGGACCCTTGAGAGGTGGCGTGCGTACCGGCGGAGCAAGCCGGTGTGTTCAATACTGTACAACCCAACATGTGCGCGCTCTCAGGAATCAGAACTCCGTGTCGATTTACCACAAGTTGTTTATTCCACAACGTGTTTCAGGGTAGAACCCCTTGCTCACGTGAAAAGATGCACAAACACCGAGTGATTAATAAAGTGTTCAAAAGGACCATGGACATAGAAGATGGACTACCATGTTGTCGAGTTGTATAAAATAAGTGGCAGACATATTGGAAAGGTGTAAACAATGCATACTGATTATGACAAGTGCCCATGACTGACAAATACATGAAATAAAATGTACAGAAAGCATGTATGCTTAAAATTCATGATTGACATCACTATGCAACAAGTGCTGCCGCCAGATTGTAAACGTGCACTGTATCTACGCACACTACATGCGTCACATAAAAATAAACAAATGTATATATGAATATAAAGCATGTAAAGTTGCAGCTTGCTGGACGTAATATCACAACAACATATAGTAAGTAGCAAGTTCTGCCACACATTGCAGGTGTTCATTATTATTCTGCTAGGAACCATAAAAACAATAAATGCCAATAAAATGCACAGCGAAATAACAGCCTGCAAAAAATGATGCCACATCAACATGACGGATCCAGAAAAAGTTCAAATATAGGGCGAGTGCCCCGATGGGATGTGGTGGGGGTAAAGGGTGGTATGAATACCCACAAATAATCCATGCGTGATGAAAGACAGCCTGTGTACAGTGTATCATGGCAACAAATCTCATACATCACTCTGTCTACTCACGGGACAAAAAAGGGGGGGGGTTTGTTGGGATGAAAACAAATGGCAACCCCACACCCCTGAACCATGAAGCAACAATGCACCAAAGGGTATGGCATGGAAGTCCAATGCCCACATACGACACGATGTCAAGAAAAGTCAAAAGATGGCTATAGAAGAAAATTCCAGGTCCGCCTTCGGAATAGTCTAATTAACATACCATACGCAACATAGTTACCCAATCTTAAGATCGTGATGGTGTTGAGAAGGGGAAAAGGGGAAAAGGGTAGGTGGTCCGTGAGAGTGATTACCAGTGAAGGGACCCCTTCCTTTCCTCCTAAAATAAAAGAAAGAAAAAAAAAAAAAAAAAAATGAAAAATAGAAAAATAGAACACGTTAAAATCTCACGTGGTCCAGAACAGTCGATAAGTTACACAGAATGAATATATGTAAACATAATCAAATGTACACTAGGAGTAAAAGATCTATACATTAAGATACATTGAAAATTACCTTGAAAAATATATTAAAAAATACATTGGAAAAATCTGGCAGCAGACTTAATTGGCTTTAAGATGAATGGCCATTTCTTCATCGAAGTTGAGCCCACCCGGTGTTTTGGTTTGGAAATGTACTATGAGCCTGGACTCTCTTTGTCTTAATTTCAACACCCGGTTCCCTCCTCTAGGATTAACCTTAACCTGCTCTAAGATGAAAAATTTGAGTAGGGACGGGTTGGAGTAATGATTTTCCTGAAAATGGCGGGCTACAGGGTATTTGCCATCCAAATTGGTGATGGCTCTGTAGTGTTCTAGGACGCGTTTCTTGGCCATATGTGTGGTGCTACCAATGTACCAAAGGTTACAGGGACATTCTATGGCATAGATGGCAAACGTCGTACTGCAAGTAAGAAACTGGTCAATGGTTTTGTTCATGCCATTGTATGTGACCTTCTTGCGGTAACTGCTATTTTTACATGCCTTGCAGTGACCGCAGGGGGAGAAGCCTTTTAGATCATGATCTAATCTATTGGGATGTAAAGTGATGTCACTATGTACAAGCCAATCCCTGATGTTTTTGCCCCTCCTGTATGTGATATTGGGTCTACTGGGAATATTGTCTCCAATGATGTTGTCATGTGTGAGGATGTCCCAGTTCCTGGCAACAATGCGCTTGATGTTATTAGAGTCTGAATTGAATGTCAGTATCATCCTAGGGTTGTTGTCAATATTCTCACTAGGTTCAGTGATCTTATCTGAGATTGTAGAGATTCTACTGACACCATCTGCCCTCTCTTTGGCTTTGTGTAATACCCAGTTGGGGTAACCTCTCATTCTGAACCGTTCCATCATGATCAAGCTTTCTTTGAGATATGCTTCATCAGTATTGCAGTTTCTTTTAGCCCTCAGCAGCTCTCCATAGGAAATACTCCATTTGAGTGCCTCTGGATGGCTGCTGAGGGCATGCAGAATACTGTTTCCCGCAGTGGATTTTCTAAACAGGGCCGTCTGAATCTGGTTGTTAATGATGTCAAGCCTGACATCTAAGTATTCTGCATTGGATTTGCTGATGGTCCCTGAGAGAATGATGTTATATTCATTGTCGTTGAGAGCATCAATGAATTTCTTGGTCCTCAATTCAGATCCTTTCCATACAATGAACAGATCATCAATGTACCTCCGCCACACTATCACCTGTTCAAAATAACCGGCAAGGGATGGGTTGGTGGTAAGTGTCTGCTCCCAGTTTCCCATGAAAAGATTGGCAAAACTGGGAGCAAAGCAAGAACCCATCGCAGTGCCGGTGACCTGTCTATAAAGAGCCCTGTTGAACAAAAAAATGTTATTGGTGAGACAATAATGTATCATTTCACAAATCATCAAACTATGTTCAAGAAATCTTGCAGGTCTGGTCTTGAGGAAATGGTTGCAGGCATCGAGGCCCTGCTTGTGGTCAGTAATGGTGTACAACGCAGTGTACATCAAGAGTGATCAAAAGAAAATCATCTTCCCACTGTAAATCCTGGATTTTATTTAAAAATCCTTGGTGTCTCTTACATAGCTGGGTAATGTAATGACAAAGTCCCTTAGGAAGTGATCCACATATTTGGAAATGTTTTCACCTACACTGCCCTTAGAAGACACAATGGGACGCCCAGGTGGATTGATGGGGTCTTTGTGTAACTTAGGTAAGAGGTAGAGGACAGGGAGCACTGGATGGTCATTTTTAAATAACAGTACTCCTCCCATTCTAGGATCCCTTTGTCTCTCCATGTGGTGAGTTTATCCCATATATCAGTGATGCTATTGTTGTAGGTCTCAATGTTGGTGGGGAGATAGAAATGGGTGTCACCCAGTTGTTTATTGGCTTCAGAAATATATTGTAACCTGTCCAGAATAACCACATTGCCACCTTTATCCGCAGGACTGATGATAATATTGGCATCCTCAGTGAGGGATAATAAAGCCTGTCTTTGCTGGTATGTGAGATTGTTATTGCCACCCCTGGGTTGACCTCCCTTCAATCTATATTTGTGGAGAGCTTTACTGACACAATCCTGAAACGTGTCGATATTATCATGTGGTAAGTTGGGTACAAAGGTGGAACTCGATCTGAAATCAGTGCATGCCGATGCATCAGTTGTAACCTCAAGTAATTCCAGTGCTTGTGTGTTACTAATGTCAGAATCAATCTCAGTGTTGCCTTGATCTAATTGTACCATGGTGATAAGAGTATCTATATCCCTACGTTGAGATTGTGCTGGTCACTAGAGCTGAGGTTAGTCTTATTCCTACTCTTGTCACCTAACCGTTTGAGCTTGTGCCATTTTTTTAACTTGAGTTTTCTCACAAATTTAAAAAGATCTATTCTGGCATCGGTGTAGTTAAAATTAACGGAAGGGCAAAAGGACAGTCCAAGACAGAGAGTCTGTTTTTCAATATTAGTCAAAGGTCTCATGGAAAGATTAATGACGGTTTTATTCACCATTTCGTAGTCCATTAGTAAGTCTTCATGGAGCGAGTCCTTCTGTTTCCCACGGTGAAAACATTTCCAAATATGTGGATCACTTCCTAAGGGACTTTGTCATTACATTACCCAGCTATGTAAGAGACACCAAGGATTTTTGAATAAAATCCAGGATTTACAGTGGGAAGATGATTTTCTTTTGATCACTCTTGATGTACACTCGTTGTACACCATTATTGACCACAAGCAGGGCCTCGATGCCTGCAACCATTTCCTCAAGACCAGACCTGCGAGATTTCTTGAACATAGTTTGATGATTTGTGAAATGATACATTATTGTCTCACCAATAATATTTTTTTGTTCAACGGGGCTCTTTATAGACAGGTCACCGGCACTGCGGTGGGTTCTTGCTTTGCTCCCAGTTTTGCCAATCTTTTCATGGGAAACTGGGAGCAGACACTTACCACCAACCCATCCCTTGCCGGTTATTTTGAACAGGTGATAGTGTGGCGGAGGTACATTGATGATCTGTTCATTGTATGGAAAGGATCTGAATTGAGGGCCAAGAAATTCATTGATGCTTTCAACGACAATGAATATAACATCATTCTCTCAGGGACCAACAGCAAATCCAATTCAGAATACTTAGATGTCAGGCTTGACATCATTAACAACCAGATTCAGACGGCCCTGTTTAGAAAATCCACTGCGGGAAACAGTATTCTGCATGCCCTCAGCAGCCATCCAGAGGCACTCAAATGGAGTATTCCCTATGGAGAGCTGCTGAGGGCTAAAAGAAACTGCAATACTGATGAAGCATATCTCAAAGAAAGCTTGATCATGATGGAACGGTTCAGAACGAGAGTGTTACGGTTAAATGAATGATACGTAGTCCGGTGATGTAGTTCAGGATCACAGCTTTATTCTTCAGGTAGGATCCATATTAAGTCTCATGCTAGGCCTCATACAATGCCCCACCAAGAGCAGCCTCCTTGCCGCTCAGCCCTTCCACACCAACTGATTCCTTCTTACACTCAAACACTCTCAACATTCTGATGACATCACATAGACTGAGCAGCAAGGCATAAGGGCAACAACAGAGAGGATGCATCATTCACTTACTAGATTACAACACATCCCCCTCATCAAAATTGTAAAAATACAAGCATGCGAGATCATAGCACATACATGCAATATGACTGACAATAAATAAATGTGCGGAGGTGGACATACACACATACGAAAGTCAACGAGCTTCAAAAATAACATAACGCTACAAGAATAACATCAATCTTCAAGAGCATCGTCAAACACCCCATCCCATCCCATCTTGAAAAGATGAGAAACACAAAAGTGTTGTGTTCTTCAAATCGCAAAAAACACTCGAAGGCGTACACTCTAAGAGTAATTATGCAACCCCTAAACACAGGGCGATACACATACCACAACCAAAACAAGGGTAAATCCAGAGAAGCTAAAGAGAAAGTAGTCTTTCATGTGCGCACCGTAACGCACAGTCCAAACACCTCTCACGAGGCAACAACCACTCACAGGGTACATCCAATACAAGTAAGACAGAGAAGCTACACAAAAGGTAGATCTCTCACATGCGCGCCCGTAACGCACAGTCCAATACCTCACACGAGGTAACAACCAATTCAGAGGGTAAAACCAAAACAGGGAAGTCAAAGAAGCTTCAAAAGAAGGAGTCTTCTCATGTGCGCACCCATAACGCACAGTCCAACACTTCACACAAGGTGTGCGCACCCGTAACGCACAGTCCTACACCTCACACGCAGGTAACTACCAATTCAGAGGGAAAACTAAAACAAGCAAGAAGCTTCAGTTTCAGAACATGACATGACCTGGGACACTACACTCTCTCTTCCTCTATTCATACATATACCAAACAAAGACACTACACTCTCTCCCCCCTCTCATACAAATACAGGATTAGGTACCAGTGAAAGGTACAATAATCACATAAGAAATACACATGAAATTAAAACAAAAAGAAAGTCTCATACTCCGGTGAGCGATCTCTCACCCGAGGTCCTCACCAAAAGTTCCACATAACTGTCCACATCCTAAGCGGTGTAGCACAGCGACTCCATCTTGGTTAGCGCTGCCAGGCCTTCAACTAGCTGATGTGCCAAAATGTCGAACGAGGTTTACAATCGCCAGCGTTGCCATTAACGAAGAAGAAAAAATTTCAATTAACTTTATTGTACCGTGGTTGGCAGAAAACCCTCGTAAGAAGTGCAGGAAACATCATACAGGGTCCAACTAAAAGATGGCGGCACGTCTGTGACGCCGAGCCGGATGGCTCACGGCACGTAGGCGCTCCAAAAGCGTCTCCTGTCAAGTCATAGAAGTCCCTTCGATGAACAGCGTGTCGTGTAGGAACCCAAGAAGAGACCGCAGGTGAGGTTGCGCGCGCAGGGACAAAGTCAGTTGGTTCAAATCAATGTATGGCGGAAAATCCAAGTGTTCCAAACGGAGCTCATGCCCTAAATCCAACAACAATAGGGCGGTTGAAGAGACCAAACAGGTCTCAAATGTGGTAAAAAAAAAATAATAGACGAAAACAGTCTCACCAATGTTGATTTCAGGCACTACCGGCACAGACCCCCTCCGCAACTGGCAAAGGATGAAGCCAGAAGACAAAATCCAATCCTCCAAGGCAGAAAGACAGGGAGGCAGTGAGCAGCGGCAGCGAGCAGGCAGGCAGGCAAGAACTGGCAATCAAGAGAGAGAGACAGCGAACAAGTAGGAGTAGGCCACCACTTTGAGAGTGTCCCAAGGAGCAGGAGGGCAGACTTCTTCCAAGACAGGCAGGCAGTGGACAGTAGGCAGGCAGATAGGAACTGGCACCTTTTTTTGATCCCAAAATCCAACAGGCAGCAGGAGCTAAGCCAAAGCCAAATGTACAGTACTCACTAGTACACAAATAATGTCCAGGTCACATATGATGTTCTCTGTCAACATGTTACACTGTACATGTTACAGGACAGGAACAGTTCAGCAAAGACAGGTAAACAAAGATGATGAAGTAAAGTCCAAGACAAACTGGCACTTACTGGTTGGGGCGACCGATGAAAAAGGTCACTGGTGGGGCATTAGGGGTGCCAGTTTTGTTCAAATCCAGAGGTTGTAGTTTCTTGAGTTTTAAAAGTCCATTGAAATGGCACGCAGGTTCTTTAAAAATCGTCGCCAGTGTTACGGTTAAATGAATGATACGTAGTCCGGTGATGTAGTTCAGGATCACAGCTTTATTCTTCAGGTAGGATCCATATTAAGTCTCATGCTAGGCCTTATACAATGCCCCACCAAGAGCAGCCTCCTTGCCGCTCAGCCCTTCCACACCAACTGATTCCTTCTTACACTCAAACACTCTCAACATTCTGATGACATCACATAGACTGAGCAGCAAGGCATAAGGGCAACAACAGAGAGGATGCATCATTCACTTACTAGATTACAACAGAGAGGTTACCCCAACTGGGTATTACACAAAGCCAAAGAGAGGGCAGATGGTGTCAGTAGAATCTCTACAATCTCAGATAAGATCACTGAACCTAGTGAGAATATTGACAACAACCCTAGGATGATACTGACATTCAATTCAGACTCTAATAACATCAAGCGCATTGTTGCCAGGAACTGGGACATCCTCACACATGACAACATCATTGGAGACAATATTCCCAGTAGACCCAATATCACATACAGGAGGGGCAAAAACATCAGGGATTGGCTTGTCCATAGTGACATCACTTTACATCCCAATAGATTAGATCATGATCTAAAAGGCTTCTTCCCCTGCGGTCACTGCAAGGCATGTAAAAATAGCAGTTACAGCAAGAAGGTCACATACAATGGCATGAACAAAACCATTGACCAGTTTCTTACTTGCAGTACGACGTTTGCCATCTACGCCATAGAATGTCCCTGTAACCTTTGGTACATTGGTAGCACCACACATATGGCCAAGAAACGCGTCCTAGAACACTACAGAGCCATCACCAATTTGGATGGCAAATACCCTGTAGCCCGCCATTTTCAGGAAAATCATTACTCCAACCCGTCCCTACTCAAATTTTTCATCTTAGAGCAGGTTAAGGTTAATCCTAGAGGAAGGAACTGGGTGTTGAAATTAAAACAAAGAGAGTCCAGGCTCATAGTACATTTCCAAACCAAAACACCGGGTGGGCTCAACTTCGATGAAGAAATGGCCATTCATCTTAAAGCAAATTAAGTCTGCTGCCAGATTTTTCCAATGTATTTTTTTATATATTTTTCAAGGTAATTTTCAATGTTTCTTAATGTATAGATCTTTTACTCCTAGTGTACATTTGATTATGTTTACATATATTCATTCTGTGTAACTTATCGATTGTTCTGGACCACGTGAGATTTTAACGTGTTCTATTTTTCTATTTTTCATTTTTTTTAATTATTTTTTTTTTTATTTTATTTTAGGAGGAAAGGAAGGGGTCCTTTCACTGGTAATCACTCTCACGGACCACCTACCCTTTTCCCCTTCTCAACACCATCACGATCTTAAGATTGGGTAACTATGTTGCGTATGGTATGTTAATTAGACTATTCCGAAGGCGGACCTGGAATTTTCTTCTATAGCCATCTTTTGACTTTTCTTGACATTGTGTCGTATGTGGGCATTGGACTTCCATGCCATACCCTTTGGTGCATTGTTGCTTCATGGTTCAGGGGTGTGGGGTTGCTATTTGTTTTCCACCCAACAAACCCCCCCCCCCTTTTTTGTCCTGTGAGTAGACAGAGTGATGTATGAGGTTTGATGCCATGATACACTGTACACAGGCTGTCTTTCATCACGCATGGATTATTTGTGGGTATTCATACCACCCTTTACCCCCACCACATCCCATCGGGGCACTCGCCCTATATTTGAACTTTTTCTGGATCCATCATGTTGATGTGGCATGATTTTTTGCAGGCTGTTATTTCGCTGTGCATTTTATTGGCATTTATTGTTTTCATGGTTCCTAGCAGAATAATAATGAACACCTGCAATGTGTGGCAGAACTTGCTACTTACTATATGTTGTTGTGATATTACGTCCAGCAAGCTGCAACTTTACATGCTTTATATTCATATATACATTTGTTTATTTTTATGTGACGCATGTAGTGTGCGTAGATACAGTGCACGTTTACAATCTGGCGGCAGCACTTGTTGCATAGTGATGTCAATCATGAATTTTAAGCATACATGCTTTCTGTACATTTTATTTCATGTATTTGTCAGTCATGGGCACTTGTCATAATCAGTATGCATTGTTTACACCTTTCCAATATGTCTGCCACTTATTTTATACAACTCGACAACATGGTAGTCCATCTTCTATGTCCATGGTCCTTTTGAACACTTTATTAATCACTCGGTGTTTGTGCATCTTTTCACGTGAGCAAGGGGTTCTACCCTGAAACGCGTTGTGGAATAAACAACTTGTGGTAAATCGACACGGAGTTCTGATTTCTGAGAGCGCGCACATGTTGGGTTGTACAGTATATATATATATATATATATATATATATAAAAAAACAAAGGTTAAAGTGACATTATAGTTAGGTATGGCACCAATATTTTAGCTTACATTAAAAAAAAACAAGATATTCAATGAAAAAACACAAAGGTTAAAGAGATGTTATAGTTCGGCCCTGTAATAATATAAAATCTATTGTTTTAAATTAAATCTACCAGTTGTAATTTACGGAGCTAACTATAACATGCACATCCGTCAAGCACTGCTTATGACTTCACATCTCTCATGAAATGTTAAATGGCGTCATAACATATTTAGTACTAATTTTAAAAGAATATATATTCACGTGATGTTGTGCTTAACAGTTTGTCAGTCAATCCATATTTACAAATGAATTGCATCCGGCATTATGGTGACTCAATCACAACAATATATAATGCACCACATAAGAGTTTAGTTGGAAATATAGTTGAAGAATGCCATACATTAAGGTATTTAGAGGTAAACTAAACAGACTGGTGTTGACTAAGAAATGATGAAGTAACACATGCAAATAAAATGAAATGAATGAATATATATATATATATATATATATATATATATATATATATATATATATATATATATATATATATAAATATCACACTCGATAACTTGGCTTTTCTCCCACACGGTGCGCTGGAAATGAAAAGCACGAACTCCTCTGCAGTTAGGCGAAAAATCCTTTATTCCACACAGGTAATATATATATATTATCTACTGGCGGTCGCCAGTAGATAGTTATAGTTACAACCTATTATCCATAGGAAATCCGCGACATTCTATTTGAAATAACTCTCTTGCCGGTTGACGTATCTTCGCGAAATTTTCAAACTTCGTGGGGCGCTCCGGTCCGCTCCTACCCTGAAAGTCTCGGGGTGATACGTCAAGCGGGGGCCGAGAAAAAGGGGGTCCCAAAACGCGTTTTCCCATGCATTTTCCCATAGGAAACTTTAGACACGGCTACAGCCCGAACTGCTGAACGGAATTACACCAAATTTGGCAAAGAGGTAGTTCTTGGTTCAGAAAGAACCCTTTTGTTAAATGGTGTAAATCCGTTCAGTAGTTGCTGAGAAAATCAAAAAGTAAAAGTACATATATATCTATGGGCACGGAGGATTCGCGCACCCTCCCGATCACGAGCTGCATGTTAATTGGCTGTCAGCTGGCTGTCAACATTCCGATTCAGGAAATGTTGGCAGCCATTTTGTCCCCTCGGTAGAACCGAGGGACAGAAACAAGTGCGCAAAGCGCACAAAGGGGGAGGGTAGAAACACTCTGACCCCTAGGTTTGCTCAGGGGTCCCACAAGGACCCCTGGGCAAAAAAAAATTTTTTTTTTAAAAATCGGCAGGATGCGCTCAGGGAGCGCGAACCCTGCCGAGAAATCGAGCGCGGTCTCCGCGCTCGATAGTAGTGGCCCCGGGTGGCCCAAGTCCCGGGGGCATGCTGAGGGGTTAATTTTATGTGTGGGGGCCTCTAAGGGCCTCCAAGCCCGGGGACCACCACCCCCCGGGGCTTTATGTACAATGGTGCGGGAGGGCTCTGAGCCCTCCCGCAGCCCCGAGGACCACCACCTCCCGGGGCTTCTTTTTTAATTAAAAACCTGTGTGGGGGCTCCAGCCCCCACACGCCCGGGACCACCACCTCCCGGGGCACTAAGAAAAATTACAATGGGGGTCCGTTTTGGACTCCCAGAGCCCCGGGACCACCACCTCCCGGGGCTGTGCACTGAATGGGAGGGGGCCGCGCGGCCCCTCCTGGAGCCCTTGATGGCCCTGGGGACCACCACCCCCAGGGCCGGCTCCTGCAGTGTCCCGGGTGCCTACCCCGGGACACTGCTGTTTGCAATGACAGGACGGGAGCCTCGCGGCTCCCGTCCTGTCATTGCAAACTTGCTTGGATATTGGAAGAGAGGCAGGAAACCTGCTCTCTCTTCCAATATCCAAAGCCGATTGCTTTCCACATGGGGAGCAGCATGTCAGCTGCTCCCCATGTGGAACAGCTAATGCCGGCTCCCAAGGGACGTGGGAGCCGGCGGGACTGTGGGGGATTGGGGACCCCCACAGTCCCCAACGAGAGGGCCAGCCCGGGGGATGGGGTCCCCGGGGCAAGTGGTGGCCCGGGAGGGGGCCACGCGGCCCCCTCCCCCAAAAAGTGATGTCACTGACCATGTCATGAGTGATGTAATATGTGACGTCATCAGCAGTGCATTGCGGGGGCGCGAGTTATAGTTAGCTGAACTAACTATAACGGGGAATTTCACGGGTTTTGTACGAGTGCAATGTCCAAGTAACTATAACTGTCCCTAAAACCTATGGTTTTTTCAGTGAATTTCAAAGGTTTTTTAAATGCTAATTTGTAACTATAACGTGTCTGAAACCTATGGTTTTTTCAGTGAATATATATATATATATATACACACATACATACATACATACTTATATCTATATATATATATATATATATATATATATATATATATATATATATATAAAACATTTAATTTCATTTCAGAATGGCGTATTGGTATTGTCTGCAGGCTCCAGAACGCTGGTGATGCCATAGGACAGTGCTACACAAAGCACTGTTAAAAATCTAACTCAACGGCTTTCCTCTTTGGAGGATTTTTTAAATGCAAAATTTATTCCGGCACTGCGGAGGACTTGTCTGAACCTTACAGCCTGAGTACACACACTCCTTGCAAATACTGCCATGTTCTGCAAACAGACGATATGCTTGGAAAACATTTAGACAACTGCCCAAGACTAGGTTTAAGAAAGAGCAAGTCTCTAGAGGATATATTATGCTGTAATATCATGACTAGGGAGACCAAAACTAGCTCAATCCAAGGCTTCTACAGATGCACTAAATGCAAGGCTTGAAGGAACACTGAAAATGCAAAGACCATTCAATTGAATCTTGACTGCCAGAAATGTGAAATCCGACAACACCTAACTTGCAATTCGGATTACTGTGCGTACTACCTGAAATGTCTATGTAATACATTTTACATAGGCAATGGCATTCATAAAGCTAAAGTTATAATCCTAGAACACATGAGGGCCATAACTAATGTGAATAAACATTACCCTGTGGCCAGACACTTCTTCACAAAATATTCCAGTGATGTCCTTCTACTTCAATTCTACATTAATGACAGAATAACAGTCAACATTAGAGGGGCAATAGAACTTTAGCACTCAGGAGACTGGAATCTAGGTTTATCATTAACTTCCACACTCTACACCCAGTTGGCCTCAATCATGATGAAGAACTAGCAGTACATTTAGGATGAATTTCTTGTCCAATGTAATATCCTAGTAGATGGGACCTAGTTGAGGTCAACGCTCTATTTAAGCCTCGTCTGCCCCACTCCCTTTCCATTAACTGTTTTTGATTATTTCAGGATTAGTGACACTCACTACCTGATTTTTAACATTTTAATTTTGTTTTATATGTCCTTTGAGGACTCCTGCATAAGGATGGAAAGCAAAGGAGCTAAAATATATAATTGCTATCTAATACAACGAAGCTCATGATGAGGAAAGATGAATTCTCTCACGAGAAGGATTTCACAAACATCACCAGAGTTTGATTTGAACAACGCAGCGCTTGACGGTATGCATGTAGTGGTGCGTGACCACACTCCAACCACATTGGGACGAAATTTTGACTCTCTGAATTAGGAAGGTCAATAGCCCTTTAATTTGATACATGTGCACAGTTTTTGCATTGTAAGGTCAATTACTACATTAAGTTCAACCCACTGAGGCACATTATTCCTCATACACAACAACCAATGGTGCAATATACCTGGACCAAATCCATCATCACAACTACACTGTATGCTCTGAGTGATGCTGAATTCGATTTAATTTACATGATTACTTTATATCATTATTTTTTATCACAATGTCATACTGCTGGTCTGGAGATTAGATTGATCCACCACACAGCAAGAAACGTTACAGCTCTGAGCTCGTTTTGTACCTCATCTCTATAGAGGTACAATGTATTCAGGTATAAGCGCTCGTTTTGCTCCCACAAATAACATGACTGTATGTGAATGAGTGCTGTATTGATTCAAACTAATTTGTTGATATACATAAGCCCACTTGGGCATAATCTTCTCTCTTTCATTCCATACACTGTGGTTAGATATTGTGTAAAGTGGATTCCAAATTCCCTTAATGTTGGATAGATTACACAAGGCGCTGTGAAAAATATCTCATGTAATGTATTTCTTCACATGTTAAAATGGCGCACATGTTTGCCAGAAGAAAGCAATGATTTATGTGCCGAGTCTTTTTTGATGTTTATCACTGAACTCATGTGTAATAAATGATGTTCTGAGTGTCCACTTCCTGACCCATGAGCAAGGAGATGGCTGTCTCCAAAATGCGTAGGGAGGTTGGCAAGTTGCAACCTTTGATAAAATTATTGTAAAACCACTGGTGACCCATGGATTGTTTGTGCACAGAGCGGAACTTACTACTGGATTAATTTGATACGGACTCACACCCCAAACCATGGGTCACCGTCTCAAGTGGCAAGAGGTAGTATGTGAAACCAGGCGCGTGGATCAAAGAGAAAAGATGAATGGTACAAACAAGAGATAAAATAGTGAAACAACAAAGAAATATTCAAAATTTAAAGACAGACAGAAACAGAACCTAAGCTTTAAAACCATCCAAATTGAATAGCATATGATAAGAGGCTCATTGTCCTTTCAGGTGGTAAGTGGATGGAGTCCACTTGCTTGAGCTACCATATGTGTAGGATGATGTTGATCCAAAAAGTCTAGGAGATCCTGAGGTGCATTGCAAGATTTAGTGATACCATCTTTCGAAATCTTCATAACAGACAGATCAAATAGGCCATATTTATAGTCAGTGTCATTGAGTCAAGGTCGTAGAGAAGCATACTGCTTTCAAGTTAGCAACAGTTACCATAGCAAATGTCCTGATGGATATATATTTTATTACCATTTACCATGAGAAATGATATTTCATGAGCTGCTTTCCTAATCATGACCAGATGATGTCGACGAACCACTTTAAAGATCATTTGACGAAGCTTGGACATATTAGCTTTCCTGTAAGATGGGACTCGGTGAGCCTTGTCATTCTCAAAAGGTTCCAGGAATTTGAGTTTCAAAAGTTGTGGTAGGAGAGTTTGTAGATAAGAGCGGAAGTCCTGAACTTGAAAAGTTCACCCAAGGTGAAAATTCAAAGATTAAATTGTCTGTTTCGATTATTCAAATCTAGGAGAGATCTGGATGTGGAAGGAAACTTATAGACCAAATGAGACATTTGGTCAATTTTAATTTGATTGTGTCTGATTTGTCAGAACATTTCCTAGAGAAGTTTGTTATGCCTTGGTGAATGTGTTTGATATCCAGACTTATAACATCTGTGTTATTACGAGTTGTTTGAATTTTGATTAGAGAACGTTCTTGCATTTTCACTGTTTTAGCCTTACAGGTAGGGGTTCATGTCACCTGCTTTCATTAATTTTGAGCTGTATAGGACTGTTGATTGTCAGTAGACATGCTTGACCCAGTCATGATTAATAATCCCTGCGAGAATTTTTTTTTAAATTGTGCTTATCCGGAGTGGAAGTCAGTAAGCACAAATAAACAGGCAAAAGAAAAAAGTAAAATTCAAAGGCAGACCGTTTTTGACAACAATTTGTGCCTGTTGCTTTTCAAGAAAGTAGTGCAGGCACGTACTCAGTTGCTCCCTTTCCTGAGAGATGATGCTGTCTTCCTGACAGGATTTGTTGTTTGAGAAAGCAGGGAGAGCCAAGATTGTCCTAAAGATTGTGGGACAGAAATCCTTCCCAAAAATGTGCAAGGAGCCGAACGGAGAAACCACTATGCACATGGCTTCAAGAATCACTTACTGTGGCATTATTTCAATTGCCTCATCATCTTTAGAGGTTCGTAGAAGAGGCTGGTGAGTGAGAGTTACAATGCCGTGTCCATCTTGTGGCGCGTGCACCACCGAGTCCAAATTCATGTTATTTCTGTGGTAATAGAATTTATAATGGACCGATTTAAGGTAGGTACTATTGGTTTGTACAGGTGCCAATTTCTTTGTGATAAAAATATTTGCTTGCTATCTGTCCTTTGTTTTGTACCAGGTAACAGGCGCATAATGTATGTATAAGTGCTTACATTATTTCCTGAGAAATGTTGTTTCCTATTATTCCATGCTTTGAAATTTTAAAATATTTCATTTATTTCCCCTCAGAACTGGCTCTGAACCCATAAGGCGTTTCATCTACTACAGTACTCTAATTGAACGGATGGATTTTTCCCCAATTACAGTTATTTATAATATAAATTAACTTTTTTTTTTTTTTTCTTCATGGGAAGGATTATTTAATGTGGAGACTCCTTTTCACTTGTTGGTAGTGTTTGGGTATTTTTCATCCCGTTTATACATTTAGTCCAAATGTTTTTTAAGTAGTTTTGAAAATGTACATTTGGTGGCAACAACTATTTGAAATATGAGTGACTACATGAGTAGTACACACCTGTGAGTGTCTGCACCACTTGCAATGGTCACCCCTTTGACCTCTAGTGGAAACATTCATGGTTGCCGATAAAATTATCATGGTGGAAAATGCTGCAAAGGGGCGGATTATCCACTGACATAAATTGCAAATTATGTTTGTAAAATTGAACTGATTGCTCATTCAATGAATCAGGTTCTTGCACTTACCCACATAAGTGCATTTTTAGCATGACTGATAACACGTGGGTTTCCAAATCCACTAGTGAATGAAGGCCGATATGAGGGACATAATGGAATGGAAGGTATTATTTCCAGTGTTGGATCCTTCTTATTCAGTATGCATAGGTCATGCAACTGGCCGAGAGTCTGCTGTACTGGTATCATATAGCAACAGTTTCACCACACATTTGAAATTCCTTATGGCTATTGCAATACTTTGTAAAGAATGGAATTACCAACACAAACATCTGAACCGAAATTGGATTTCTTGTGATATATCCAATGTCTGTTCATTTAAAGACTACATTTCCCATAAAGTGAGTGTTGCCATTCACTTAATTTAAGCTGAGAAACAGGTGATTGCATGGGATACCCAATAGTTATACTACCCAGTAAATTCTGATTCCATTGGCAGGGCTGGCCATTACCCAGTGAACACTGCCCCCTCCAACTTTTTGAGGAAAAATATTTGAATAGCGTCCCTTAGCTTTGTGGATATGTGTTTTAAATTGCATCCTTTTGTTTGTTGTCCTGCAATTATAATAGGTGGAAACAAAACTGCAAGTATTAGAATGCAAAGACAAAACTGAGAACTTAATAACCTCACCAAACATGCAGTAACTATAGAGCTGTGAACTCAGACTAGGCCACATCTACATCTACCTACTGTCTTCGGCTATTACCTGATGAAAAGGAAGCAAAGTTGTTGGCTGGTGATGAAGAGTTCTCTGCTCCCCAGAACCTTCCTGCATCTGTGGTGATATGCAGATCGCCCCTGGTGCTGGTGATCTCGTAGAGGTCTTCTGAGTGCACAGGTTCTGTCCATGTCTAATTCACTCATTGTAGTGACTCTGACTGGCCTGCAAGCACACACCTCCTCACTGCTCTCCTATCTTGCCTGAAACTCTCCTATCGAGCTCCAGGGCCAGCACAAATTGGGAAATGAGAGGTCAAGGAGGATGCCTGTATAAACAAGCATTGGCATAGCCAATAGGTCTCGCCTTTGGGGCCTTATAAGTGTTTAGCCAGACCTATTGACTTTGCCAATGTCTTCAAGCTGTGCTGTAGAGAAGTGTGGCTGCTGTGCAGCATGCTGAAAAGTTATAATAAAAAAGTGTCAGAAGCATTTTTGTTACTTTATATATGACCAAGAAGGCATTATGTAAAACTGAACGACCATATTAAAAAAGTATTTACAATAAAACATTTCCTCAGTTTTCTTTTGTTCTTGCAATGCTGGCAACTTGTTTCTGCCTATTGCAATGGTTGATTGTTAAAGCTTTTTTTTTGAGGGGGCATAAACAATCGGAGGGTGAAGGTTGGGTACTAGTACCTGTATTATAACACTAGCAGCGGCCAGACGCTAGGGGAGAATCAACAGATGCCAGATTCCGAGAGCAGGCTGAGGTGGTGCTGAGTGATGCTGAGGTGGTAGTGGTGGTGGTGGTGACTGTTGCAGAGACGATGCTGAGGTGATGCTGAATGATACTCAGGTCTTGCTGAGTGATACTGCTGTGGTGCTGAGTGATGCTGTGGTGGTGCTGAGTGATATTGTCTTGGCGCTGAGTGATGCTGTGGTGGTGCTGAGTGATATTGTCTTGGCGCTGAGTGATGCTGTGGTGGCTCTGAGTGATGCTGTGGTGGCCCTGAGTGATGCTGTGGTGGCCCTGAGTGATGCTGTGGTGGTGCTGAATGATGCTGTGGTGGTGCTGAATGATGCTGTGGTGTTGCTGAGCGATGCTGTGGTGGCCCTGAGTGATGCTGTGGCGGCGCTGAGTGATGCTGTGGTGGCCCTGAGTGATGCTGTGGTGGCCCTGAGTGATGCTGTGGCGGCGCTGAGTGATGCTGTGGCGGCACTGAGTGATGCTGTGGCGGCGCTGAGTGATGCTGTGGCGGCGCTGAGTGATGCTGTGGCGGCGCTGAGTGATGCTGTGGTGGCGCTGAGTGATGCTGTCGTGGTGCTGAGTGATATTGTTGTGGCACTGAGTGATGCTGTGGTGATGCTGTGGTGGTGCTGAGTGATGCTGTGGTGGTGCTGAGTGATGCTGTGGTGGCACTGAGTGATGCTGTGGTGGCGCTGAGTGATGCTGTGGTGGCGCTGAGTGATGCTGTGGTGGCCCTGAGTGATGCTGTGGTGGTGGTGAGCGATGCTGTTGCGGTGCCGAGCGATGCAGTAGCGGCGCTGAGCGATGCAGTGGCGGCGCTGAGCGATGCTTTGGCGTCGCTGAGTGATGCTGTGGCGGCACTGAGTGATGCTGTTGCGGCCCTGAGTGATGCTGTGGTGGCCCTGAGTGATGCTGTTGTGGCCCTGAGTGATGCTGTGGTGGCCCTGAGTGATGTTGTGGTGACCCTGAGTGATGCTGTGGTGGCCCTGAGTGATGCTGTGGTGG
This sequence comes from Calotriton arnoldi, assembly GCA_963921515.1. NCBI lineage: Eukaryota > Metazoa > Chordata > Amphibia > Caudata > Salamandridae > Calotriton > Calotriton arnoldi. The sequence goes on along the minus strand of CAWUFW010003446.1, from coordinate 19,450 downwards.
TGCTGAGTGATGCTGTGGTGGTGCTGAGTGATGCTGTGGTGGCGCTGAGTGATGCTGTGGTGGCACTGAGTGATGCTGTGGTGGCGCTGAGTGATGCTGTGGTGGTGCTGAGCAATGCTGTGGTAGTGCTGAGCGATGCTGTGGTTGTGCTGAGCGATGCTGTGGTGGTGCTGAGCGATGCTGTGGTGGTGCTGAGCGATGCTGTGGTGGTGCTGAGTCATCCTGTGGTGGTGCTGAGTCATCCTGTGGTGGTGCTGAGTCATCCTGTGGTGGTGCTGAGTGATGCAGTGTTGGCCCTGAGTGATGATGTGGTGTCGCTGAGTGAAGCTATGGTGGTGCTGAGTGATGCTGTGGTGGCGCGGAGTGATGTTGTGGTGCTGCTGAGTAATGCTGTGGTGCTGCTGAGTAATGCTGTGGTGGCGCTGAGTGATGCTGTTGTGGCGCTAAGTGATGCTGTGGTTGTGCTGAGTAATGCTGTGGTTGCACTGAGTGATGCTGTGGTTGCACTGAGTGATGCTGTGATGGCGTTGAGTGATGCTGTGATGGCGTTGAGAGATGTTGTGTTGGTGCTGAGTGATGCTGTGCTGGCTCTGATTGATGCTGTGCTGGCTCTGATTGATGCTGTTGTTGCGCTGAGTGATGCTGTGGTGATGCTGAGTGATGGTGTGGTGTTGCCGAGTGAGGGATAGAGTGAAGATATAATGCCCAATTAGAGAGGGTGGTGAGAGAGAAAGAGAGAGAAAGGGTGTACATAGAATAAAGAGTGGAGCGGGATAGAGAGAGAGAAAGAAGGGGAGAGAGAGTGAATGAAGGAGTTTGAAAGAGAAACAGATAAAGGGGTGAGAGAGAATGAAAGGCTAAAAAAGATAGAGAGGGGAGAGTTAATTAAGTTGAGAGAGAATTAGAGAGGGGAGAGAGAGAGAAGGAGAGAGACAATAAGAGTGGGGGGTGTGGAGTTTAAATAGAGTGAAGAAGTGACGCGGAAAAAGTAACCTTAAATATAGCTTTGTGCTTTGCGCGAATAAATATTAAAAAAAACAGAGTGAGACAAAAATACTGGTAATTAGGCTGTGACTCCCAATATAAAACAAATAGCGATATCAGGTGAAATCAACCCACCGAAGCAATATTTCTAACTAGACAAAAAAAAGCTTGCATTTCAATGCTAATCGCTGTTGTTTTTCATGTGACTGTAGTCCAGGGCCGTCAGTTGGTAATGTGAGCTGCTGCTGCGATTGAAACATCAGAGTACAGAGAGTTAATGAGCCATGACGAGGAAATGAGGAAGAGATAGGAAACCCAGATGGCAGCTGCTGCGCGTGCACGCTATCGTGAACGCAAGCTGGTCGCCAGCCGAAAGCCAGTGGGTTTGCACTTCCAAAACCCGCTTCCTAAAACTCTCGGCCAGACCAGCGCAAGCGCTGGTGCAGGCCGAGACCTAAAAATGTATAGCACTATTTGCTCCAATGTAGGGTGCAAACCCACTTTATATTACTTGTACATATTATACAGAGACAACATATTATATAAGTGGTACAGGAAATGTTACAGAACACAATGAGGGTTACAAGGTGTAGGGGTCACAAATCGCCTTTACATGTTAAGAAAGCAGCACATGGTTAGTAGAAACAGAAAGTCAGTATTTAAAATATAATGCAGTGGGTGGGGTTGTCTGTACTAATAAGCCTTTATTACTAACCAAATGAACCCTAGCAACATTAGAATAACAACAGATTGAGGAACAAAAAGACAATAAGGTTCCAAACCCATGTCCTGCAGTGTGCATGCAGCTCCTTGATGCCAGTTCAATGTGCGATGTCAAAAGGATTGCAACGTATAAAGTGCAAATAACAAAATTATCTCTGTCAAAAGCAGGAACCCACTTACATATCTGCATAAAATACAAATCTGTGATCTGCATGTTACATGATGTGGTTTGGAGAGGGCACATTAACATTCTAGTCTACTGTACGAGTCAAAACAGCGATTAGACAAAACATAGCTCTCCCCAGAAAATGCATTAATCATCGAAGTTATCCAACCAATATTATCCCCTAAAAATTGATGGGCATCCACGATTGTTTGCAGAAGGTGCCTTAATCCTGCTAGATATTTTAAAAAGCAGCCTTTTGTGACCAAGTCACGTTTCCCCTCGTTGCCATTTCTTTGCAGCGGAGTTTTTAAAACATAAGTGTATAAGTTTACTGTGATACTCAGCTTTTCACGACTCCACCCCCTTTCAACTGCCACACCTTGACCTCCAATGTAAGGGCTCCAGGGTATTTTATTATTTTTTATTTCAGCACTGACGTCATGTTATAGATGGAACCGTACACCACATACGAAAGCTCGAAGCATTAGATACATTGCCGGACGGGGCAGCTAAATAAGTTCTTCAAGAAATGAAAAAACATGAAGACGTGTCTTTATTACAGCCTCTCAGTATCGTCCAACTTACTTCACGGTATTTTACAAGTTCCCACCCACACACAAACTAAGACAGTAGCGTACCAGCTACCCGTTATAAAACTACACATTTGAAGACGAGTTTCATTAATAAAATGCCAGCTTAACATCTTTTACAAAAGCGCATTATAGTATTATAGTGGAAAAAGTAAGAAATCATTAGTGTGGCACATGAGAGAAGGTCGATCAGAGATCTGTGCGGCAACGGTCAGTTGTGGCAAATGCTCAACGCAGTATCAATAAAAGAGGCATTGTGGAAACATCCCTGACAAAAATCTACAACCGAATAAACGTCTAGACCCAAGCAGCGTGCTGTAATCTTTCCATGTTCTACTATGGCGTGAATCACATTCACAGGTCCTTCCGAGACCCACGCGGCATGCGCTCACCACAAGATCCATCCATCTCACAGCGACACCACTACAGTTTCAGGTGCAAATGCGCCTTCTGCTTTTGACGCAGGTCTTCGCGTGCTCACAAATGCCGTGCCCACAAAAACAATAACTTCACTTTCGTGTTTTCTTACTTATTGTCATGTATGCTACGGGAGAGACTTCATTCACAGTGGTCCCCAGCGAGTACATAAGCACTTTTAACAGTGCTACGTTTCAGTTTAAAAAAACACATCACCACTTACTTTTTCCTTCATCTTAGCACCGTTCTTAACAAGCATTGGCCGCGTGGCCGTGCGAGACGCGCTCTGTGGTGGGGGAGGGGGGAGGAGCGGGAGAGCAAGTGACGCGCGGCCGTGAAAGTGACACGGCCGCACGGCCCCGAGAAGCGCTCTGTGGTGGGGGAGGGGGAGGAGCAAGTGAGAGGAAAGACATATGGTGCTTGGAGCATGCGAGGAATGCGCGTTACTGTGCGCATACTCGCATGCTCTAGGCCAGCCAAAAGTTGTGGTCGCATTTCTGCAAGCCCACTACAAAATGTCTCGCCCTTTCAGGGCGAGACCTAAAAAGGAGAGGGATTCGGTTGGTGATTTAACAGCAAAGTGTGAGGAGCCGGAAAAAAATAAATGAAGTGCAATTTACATTGGAGCCAGATTAGATGGCAACTACGATATGGCATAAGGAATGTTGGCACTTCAGGTGTGGCCCCAGTACGCCCATTCTAAAAATCATCTTTGATATTGGGCTCTGAATTAATTGAGTACAAATCCAGCTTTTATATGCTTTGGCCTAAAACGGCAGTTCGGGCTGGACTGTTCCCATGAGCACCAGGGAAAGGACTAGACCTGGGCGGAGTTTGCGGAGTTCTGCTACTGGGAACTCCACAAAGTGACAAAAAAGCTGCACCGCACTACACGGAGTTCCGCAAGCGGCAGAGTGCATTTGGTCATGCCATTCGCGTTGATTTTCAGTGCTGGGTGTTTGTCCTGAGCTGCAAAATCAGCACGAACGACACCATGCACAGCGCAAGAGGGGGCTACTTCTTTTCTGCCGCTCGAGTAGATTTTTTACTCGAGCAGCAGCTTTCTCAATGCGAAATGAAGATTTCTCTATGCAAGCGGTCACGACCATCCCCGACCGCCCGCGTTAAGAAATCCGACCGCCTGCTTTGGGAAATCCAACCCCCCGTTTTGAGAAATCTCGCTGGGAGGTGGATTTTTCTCACTCACCCTTGCCAACTTGACATTGGTGAGCAAAGAAAAACCTGCTCCGCTATGCAGAGCGCTGTTTTTCAGAACACCGCTGAGCATGGAGTGCGGAAAACTCAGAAGTCTCTGCAAACTCCATGAACTGAGCTGAGTTCACCGCCCAGACCTAGTCAAGACTGAATTGCATATGGCTGGGTCCAAACTGGGGTGGCATAGTGAGCAAAAGAATGGTGGATTAAACCCTGATCTCTTGACTTGGGTTGAGTGGTTGAAAAGTTTCAGCACTCAGTCCATCATCTTAAGTGTTTGCTACGTTCGCCCTAAGTGGCCAAGGATATGCCCAGACTTGGGTCCCTTGCTCGCTGTGCCATTGGATTCAAGCTAACCAGGCTGATGAGGGGTGATACTCCAAAACCGGTCCCAGAATGCTTGTTTCCGGTTCAGGCTGGACTGGTCCCATGAGGAGCAGGGTCAAGACTGATTTGCATATGGCTGGGTGCAAACTGGGGTGGCATAGTGAGCAAAAGAACAATGGATTAAACCCAGATCTCTTGACTGGGTGTGAGTGGGGCATAACTTTCCACACCAGAATCCACTTACCCCAGTATTATGCAGGCTTCCCTCTCTCTCCCGGTATATTTTGGCAAGTTGGACATGTCAAAATGTACGTGTGCAAAATTAGCAGGGGCATAAAGATGGCCCCTGCAGCCCCTATTGTGCAGGGAGTCCACAACTGTTCTGGGGGGGGCATTCAGCACAAGACCAATGCATATCTGTGAGATGTGGGAGACTCAGGCGGCCCTCATCACATTCTGCAAGGAAGGGCGATCATTTTGCCTCACACCACTGAAAATTGCATGAAAGGGAATGATAAAACCCTCTGTTTACTGGGTATGAGAAACTGTGAATGTCTCATAATTCTGAAACCTGTTCGTAGTCAGCCCCATAGTTTAGAAAAAGATTTGCCCATTGCATGTAAGTGCTATGCGTCATGCTGTGCAATAGTTCACAATACAAGGAACAGGAAGGCTTTCTTTGCCTACTCCCCCTCCTTCCAGTTCTACCTCCTAAGCACCTCGGGCTATCAGAAAAGCTATGCATTTTACCACACAGCTAATTTAAGAAAAACATTTCGTATAATGCACATAATTTGTGGTTTAAAATCAGCATTCAAAGAAGTGCCTTACACAATAATTTCAGCATTTTATCGGGAAAGTTCAAATATCAACTGTAATGATATACTGTACATAAAATAATCAAGCGACCTATTTAAATCTGAGAGGGAACTGAGCTTTCTGTTCTAAATTGGCATAATGCCTTTGGCTTCCTAAAGTATGTGATCATGTTAAATTAAAGGATTAAGTGCAATGCATCCTTGCTCTGCTATGTATTTACACATAAAAGCGTATTATGCCTGCTATGCGTGTACACCATAATAAAACCGAGCAGACAGCTTGGATTTGCTGATGTCTTTGTCTTTAATCCTGGTGGAAAAAAGAGCCAACGTACGGTGAAATCAAAGAGAGTAAATGCCTATTATGCTAAACTAACTTTTCAGACGGAGCTGTGCCCTTTCTCTGCATATATTGTTTTTTCCTGAACAGAAGTAGCAATTGTGCTTTGGCATATGATATGTTCTCAAAGCCATTTACCTAAAGGGATGGGAGCACACTGGAACCGAACGAAGCAGAATGTGAAATTTTAGACAGGTGTTGAGATTACCGCTTATTTGCCCCAGTAACCATGCCCCAGCTGTTCGTCCTGTCTCTGATCTGCAGTATATTTTGGATCATGTCTACGACGACGACAACTTGCCTCCGGTGTCATAATCACAAAAGATGGTTTGATCATTTAATTTACAACACCATGCTTTGGGGAAAATATGTGTTTCATAGAAAGGTGACTCCGGGTTTTTTCACAATGAGCCCAGTCTAAACACAGTAAAGTATTTCAGGAGGTGGCCCTTGATAAAATAGATATCTAGGGCCATACGTATCTTTATTGGAAATAGTGATTGACTAATTGTGACTCTCTGCAAATCGCCACTAGGTAATCGCTGCGCCTAATGTATGAAACTCCATGAGTTTTATTTAGCGATTCCTAGTGGTTCGCACATCGACCTACCTCGTGAATATGAATTAGGTATGTTGCAATTTGATACCCATTAGGAATCGCTAAAATCACGGGGATGGTGGCCTGCTGGGGTCAGCAGACCACCATGTCCGTGACTGCTTTTAAATAATAAAACCTTTTTTTTTTTAAAAATGCAGCACATTTTCCTTACTGGAAAACGGGTAGCGTTTTAAAAAAAAGAAAAATGAAAAGTTTTCTCTGAATTTTTCGAGAGCAGGCAGTGGTGGGTGGGACCATTGCCTTCTCTGAAAAAAAGTCTTCCCTACCATTCCCAAAGAAGAAGGGGTCCTTGCGGACCATTTCCCATTTGCGAATGGGTTACCACCTACTTGAAGTAGGTGGTAAAATGCAAAACTGCATTTCAGTTGCAAAACATTTTTATATTCCGCTGCGATTCGGTATTAGGAAGGGATGCCCTAAACACGCCCCTTCCTAATACTGAATCGATATGTATTCGCAATTCCAAATTGCGATTCGATAACGTTACCGACTCGCAAATTGGAATTCATACATACCAAAATGGTATGATACATATGGACCCTAATTTTTGACATCGAACCATCTTAGAGCGAGTGCAACATAGGGCGACATACGATGGGCCTTATATTTTTAAACAAAAATTGGGGAAATTGAGGCAAATTAAGGCGTTTCTTTCCTAATGATTAGGGAATGGAATAGTTTTCTAAAGATTTTGGATACTGGCCGTAGCGTAGTTTGCACAATTCCTTCATTTCACCGTTATCTAAGCCCAGCATAGTTCGTCCCCACAACTGTCCTGAACCACGTAACAAATAAATGTTTCTATGCAATGCAATTGATTTGTACAAAATGTAGAAAATTCAAATAAAAGTCCTGTTGTTTATGCAAAAATATGCAAATTCACACACCTTCTAAGAAGAATGGGCAGAAAAACACATTTCTGAAGCTGACAGAATTCAAATGAACTATGCAATCATCTCCCTGATTACATCGCCAAACTCAAAAAGACTATGTCATATATGGGCATTGACATTGAACATTGCCATCATCTGCTCTGTACACATATTAATACAGCATTGCAGCAAGCTTGGCGGCTATGCATATGGTGTGGTATGGTTACAGAATGTCTTTAAAGAATGTCTTCTTTACATAAACTTTGAGTCCAAAATATTGTTTACACAAGTAGCTCCCCAAATTTAGGACAAAATATTTAAACAAATCATGCGTATTTTTTGCATCTATAGGTAATGCGGGTGACTAGCAATTGAGGGGAGAAGTCAGTCAGTAGTGAGATGTGTCTCAGCAAGCACAATATATGGGTGAAACAAATTCTGAGTATTCTAGGTTCACCTTTGGTTGCTTGGACTAGACAGCAAAAACAATTATGGGATATTAAAGTTCACAAACCATTCCACCTAAAGAACAATGGAAAGAACATATTAGTGACAAAAAAGTTCTTATCTTTTCCTTCTCAGCATAATCCTTGGTTGTCAGATCTATGATATTGACCTGTCTTGACTACTGCAATATTCTTTATCTTGGACTACCAGAGACTAACAAGTAATGAGGATGCCAGACCCATCCTACTGCAAATCGACATGATTGACAAGTTAATAAATAAATAACCAAAAAATAATATTATCTAAATAATAAATACGTTTGTGCCTATTCAGAAAGAAAGTTACACCTGTGAGTAATTCACATAAGTAAATTTACTCTTACACTTTTCATTAACTTTACTACTTTTGGCTGTTCACAAAATCCAGGAGTAAAGTTACTGAAAAATGTAGGCTTGCACGTCTCCACCTCCTGAAGAAGGGGGTGGAGCCCAACATACAAGTGAAAACTTACTACTAAAAACAGTAGTAAGTCTAGGACCACCTAGTAAACCATCTAGTTAAATAATCTTTTTTAATTTTCTCTATACTTTAGCATGCTGAGATCTCCAGCCTGAATATGGGTCTTCCTATGGTAAAGCAAATTAAATGAACAAAAAAAATATTAAATATATTTTTATAATAAATATTAATGTAAATTAAGACTGTATATTTATTTAAAAAATAGACATTTGTAAACAAAATATGCTGCAGCAATAATAACTTAATTTTGAATTAAATCTTTAAATAATGAAAATATATTTCATTTAGTGTAATTAATTTTTCTGGTTTAAATTAAACTGAATTTCCACCATATTAAGCAATATATTGGTATTATGTATTATTATTTATTCAAGGTGATGAATAGACTAATAAAGTGCTTTAATTAAACTTTAATTACAATTATTGTCACATTAATATTTAAATTCAAAAAAGGTTATTAAAATATTTTTTAATTAAATTACAATTCTGTACTGTTTTCATAAACTACTTTCAACATTAAATTACATTTAGTAATATTTGTAACTATTTTAAATAATTTAATTACATTTAAGTTAGTTTTATTTCCTATGGGGTTTTATTTTGAGACCCTAACTCTATTATTTTCATTCAGATGGGGTTGCAATACCAGTGGTCGGCCACGTGTGGTGCTGGACTTACTCCAATGTTGAGCTGGAGTACTTTATTACTCTTTATGGCTGTAGCAACTGTAGAAGTGCAGTTTGTGAATAGCTGTGGGCTTACTCTTACACTCCCCTGTGTCCCTCCCACATTTGCTTCTAAATTGTATACCTACATGTGTGGAGATTCTGCAGTTGGGTCAGAGATATCCACACATATAGTTACAGAAAAAAAGATGCTTAAACTCCACACCTAGGTTTGTAAATAGCATTTTGTAGTCCATTTTGTAGCGCTACAAAATGCAGTTTGTGAATAGGCCCCATCATTTTGTATTATTATTACGTGTTTAGTACTTGGTGGTAGAAAAATATTAACCGTAATCTTAGCTTATGTTTAATAATCCTCAAAACAGCTCCAGACGTATATACTGTCAACTTACACTGATGGAAATATCTTTCAGAGAATGCAAAGAACAACCAAGTGTCAACGTTTGGCTTACGTTTCATCTTCCTCAACCCAAGGACTGATTCTCTTGAAATGATTATGCACTCTAAATAAAAAACTTTGTACAATTTGATGGACCCTCAAGAGTAAGAAATCTGTATGAAATAAAATGTATAAAGCTAATACTTGTTCTGTAAATAAAGATAAGCTCCTACAAACGTGTTTTAATGTAATCATCCTCAAGGTCTAATCAGTGTAAAATGGAGCTATATAGCAATGTTTGATGACATCGCACAAAAATAAAATGTATTTATTTTCATTTGTCATGGATTTGAAATGTTTAACCTGAATACTATTAAGGTATTTCCCTGTTTACTTAAAATCGGAACAATAATATTGAACATTATTTTTGGTATGCTAGGGTCATCCACCTGGAACATTTCCAGCTTCTTCAGTCGCTCTGATGGCGGTCTTCAGCAAATTGGCTATAAAAAATATATGAGGTTTGCCTGACTCCACTTATAATCTTCTCCCATTTAAAGGAAGTTCCCAACCTGTACGTATAAAGGTTCCTTTGTTAATTGGCCTCAACTTCTGTTGTTTACCAGCCAGGCTTCTTTCCTGCTTAACTTAATCACACATTCTCATTCTGATATAGTGCCTCCATAAGCACTAAGGACCTCATTATACACAAAGGGGACATACCAAAAGGTCAAACCGCAAGGGGAAATACCCTTACTGCATCTCGAGTTTTTCTCCTGAGCAGTTTAACTCCAAATTATGATATCCACGAGTTATAAGGAGGGGACGGCATGTGGTTTTGGTTTTACCACATCAGAAAGCTGCATTTTATTCTCCTTGAAAGGTTCATCCCATGAAACTTCCACCACATAAAGCCTGGCAGAAGTTGTGTGTGCAATTATAGCACCTCTTTGAATAGTGGGATCAGGGCCACATAATATTTTCGTTTTTCCCAATATTCTCACGGCATGCAGTGTGAGACTGATAAACACATTTTTTGGACAATTTTCTACATAGGTTAAATATGGTTTTATGATAAATCGTTCTAGAAACCTGCAAGAAAGCCCTATAGAATCCAGAAGCCTATGTTTTTTCCAGTTGAGTATTAAGTGCAAATTTTGTATCCTTGTATTTTTACAGTTAATACATAATCATTTTTTAATTCCCTTTGCTAGATAATGCGCTCTGCATTTCCTTTGTATAATACACACAGTGTGTGAGTCCTTTTTTGTCATTTCTGAGCATCTCTGAATCATCAATCATAATGATTGATTTTTCATTGCCTTTTTTGTTTCGAAGTTAAAGAAATGCTTTGCTTCTAGGTTTCTTTGCTATTGATTTTAAAGAAGAATATACCAGAGCAAAGACTCTGGTTTCGAAATCTTATTGCTTCAACTCTACTTGTGGCATCTATTTGCATCTTCATGAACTCAGATTTAGATTTCTCCATTTAGTACATATATTTCAATGACCAACTTTGATACTCTTCTGTATTATACCGAATGACACCTTTGCTCTTATCCCCTCCATTCCTCTTCCATGTTGATGACGTATTTCTGCCGTCACTTCTTTCTTTGCTTATCAAAGTCATGTTGTGCCAGTTTTGTGCCTGGTGCTACGCCCTTAGTCCTAGGGGCCCCAGATGAGTAATGCAGGGCAAACAAGGGCACAGTCTCTCAGCGGGATTCAGGTATCCTTGGGAACAGACATTGGGCACTGCAGCAAAGCCCTAACACAATTAGAACCGCTAGAGTAAATATCTATGACTGAGGAAATACTCAAATATTGGTCTCTGATGCTTTCTTTTCCTTGATCTTATGTTGATAAAGGCTAAAAGTAAAAGTGTATGGGTCCACTTTTCATCCAGTCTTTCTTTGTATATGAAGCTTCACGTACCATCCTGTCAGCCTCTCAACCCTAAACTAAATGTGGAAAACCCTATGAAGATTTGTAGCAGAAGTTTAATATCCTATGTTTTAGACCCACTTTTTGTGTTCTAAAATCCTGCACACACTCAAAGTCTGGCACACCTGCCTCCCCCTGCATCACTATCTGTTTGGAACGTTCTGAGCTGTCAACTGTCATCTGAGAATACTGTTTTGAGACAGCTGACTAGAATTGGTGATGTGCAATAAACTCATTTGTTTTACTCTCTCTCTGGAGACTTTGTTATTCTTGGCAGCACACACTGTTTTGCGACATGTTTGTTGCGCTCTGATTACAATACTTCCTAGCCATCAAAGGCCTCACATCTTCTCCCATTCTCACAATTGTCCTATGTTTTCTCAGCATAATTTTATATTTATTTACTGAAACATGGGTGTCCATGTGAGAGTCCATGTGGAAACTAAGGGGGATATGTACAAGAACCGGCGAAAAATATTGCTAATGTTAGTTAGCGGCAAAGATTTTATCTCAGCGCACCGCCGCAAACTATCACCACATTAGCGACGTATGTACAAGCCGACGCTAAGAGGCGATAGTTTCTCATCTCAGCGGAAAATGTCAACGTTAACAACAGCGTCATGGCGATAAAAATCTTGCCGCTAACGTGAAAAAAGTGGCGGCAGGACAGTCAGCGGCCAGAAACTGCACGCAAATTAGCGTGACACCACTTTTTTTCACGTTAGGCCTGAAAAGCGACTACAAAACGCCCGCAAAGTATCACAGACTAAGGAAAAAAAAAAAGTAAAGAACCATGGATGAAGCTGGACCCAGTACTGCAGGAGAAAACAACCCCCCAAACAGCCAGGAGGACCAGCCAGAGAGCCAGGAGAAGGGCAAGGGGAAGAGGAAGAGGAAAACCAGTTTCAGCCAGCAGGAAAACCAGGTCCTGATTGCGGAGGTGACAGAAAAACAACAGCAGCTGTATGTCAGCTCCACTGTGTCATTGGGGACCAAGAATGCAATATGGCAGTCCATCGCAGCCAAGGTGAATGCTGTAGGAGAGGTGAGGAGGACAGTGAACAACTGCAAGAAGCGCTGGCATGATGCTAAGTGCAAGACCAAGGAGAAACTGGTGGCCAATCGCAATGCAGCACTGCAGACCGGAGGTGGGAGTCCAGCGCCACAGGAGGAGCTGGATGTGTTGGAGCAACAGGTGTCCGCAGTCATCCGCAAGGAGTCGGTGGTTGGAGTCCAGGGACAGGATACTGCTGAACATGACCAGCAACATCAGCAACACGGTGAGTAACAACCAGGGACTGGGGGGATGGGGTGGATGGGCCCAATGTCACTCATGCACAATTAAATATCTACCAGTGCACATCCACATTGACTGCAGATCTTGTCACAGATACTCTTGTTCCTGGGTGTAGAGACACATATCACCCTAGTCAACAAATATATTGCAAGACACATATTGGTGGGGTCATACACTTGGAAATATGCACAGAAAAGTAATTCTAAACATAGCCAAAGATTCATATCAGACCACAATATAAGGGCAACATGAAACAGCTAAGTAGTACATTGCCTGGAGATGCGGCAGGCTGGCAAAATGTCCCCCTTGCCTCAACACCATGCACATACAATTGTCTGCACAGGGCTGCATCTCTTTGATGACAAAATGAGAATGCACTGTGAATGCGACAGATGATGTGCACAAGTGAGCATGCCCCCACCGATCTCAGCACACATGCACCATTGTACACGTCTGTCTGAGTTGTGTGCAAGAATGTGTATGTGCAGTAAGGTCCCCCTTCATGCACATAGACAATGTGAAAATCAAGTCAGATACCCTTGCACAATGGTGCATGTGTGCTGACATCGGTGGGGGCATGCTCCCTTGTGCACATCATCTGTCGCATTCACAGTGCATCCTCATTTTGTCATCAAAGAGATGCAGCCCTGGGCAGACAATTGTATGTGCGTGGTGTTGAGGCAAGTGGGACATTTTGCCAGCCTGCCGCATCTCCTTAACTATCAAACGTAACCAATACTAAACACGCAACAACATACCTGAGACATCAACCCCCCTCCCACCCTTAAAGCACATCAGAAGACAGGACAAATGCATCTTATCTAAACATAAACTAACTACACAGATATCATGCACAAATATATATTTTTTTGTTTTTTAAAATAATTTTTTAGAAGTACAAAGACATCAACCCCCCACCCAAAGGAAAAGGAAACTTATCCACAAATACTACAAGATAATAAATATAAAACTATGCTAAAATCTAACACTACATATTACTACACTACAACTACACTACCTAACAATGAAAAACTAACCTATCACTAACTACTAAGTATAAATTATATTGGGGGAACGTAGAAAAGGGGGATGGGTCTCCATTGGCCAGTTCAAAATGGGAGACCCAGGGCAGCCTTTATGTCCTGCATGTGGGTGGTCTGCTCAGACATCTCACGTTCTAAACGTGCCAACCTGTCATTCATGTCCATTATAGCACGGCGGTCCCGCATGATAAATGGGACCACCTGATCAGATCCTGCTGCTGCCATTGTAGCTTGTCCTTGGGTCTGTGAGGGGGCACTAGAATGTGCTACAGATACTGAGGTTGCAGCTTGTCTCGATGTTTTTCCAGGGGGATGTGCAGATCCCTGCCAATGTTGGGACCCACGCCTGTCGCCAGAAGTGCCCGGTCTGGCCTGTGTTACACTCTGGCTGTGTACTTGGCCTACATTGGGCACCGATTTCCACCTACCAGCTGCTCGGTCAGATTGCTACCTCCTTGACATGTTGCGGTATCCCTTCGCCACCTTGCGGATGTGGAGATACCGGTCCTTCCTGACCTTGAATGCATGGGCCTCCTCTGGCGACATGTTTTCTGTCAAAGAAGAACAATGACCGAATGTGAGTCATGAAGACTATGTCAATTCTCTTCATTTAACACAGAAACACTTGGTCAGTGGAACATGGGAGCCTACACTCTAACAAAAGATTGTGAAGTTTGAAAATAATATGTACAATGCAATGTAGAATCAATGATCAGTTACAACATGCTGGCAACACTGACATGACAGTGCATGGCATGTGACTGGTAGTGTCACAACCCCATGAGATTGTCAGGGGTATATGTACAAGCCCCTATCGCCACCATAACGTCACTTTCAGTGACATTATTGTGGAGAAAGGGGCTGCACCTTATGTACAAGGCAGCATTAAGACACGTAACGTGGCTTACGATGCCTTGTACATCAGGCACCCTTTCACACTATGGTTAGTGTGAAAGGTGCATCCAGTGGGTGTTGTGTGGGTCGTTCCAGCGCAATACCCATTGTATTTGATGCTACCCCTATGTACAAGGGTGGCCTACATATGAGGCAGCACCAGAAATAAGACCTTGATAGTCCTGGTCGAAAATAGTCAAAAGGAGGAGAACCAATGCATTTCTCTTCGTAGTTGATTCTTCAATGTGTGCAGCCTTGTGCAGCACACATGCAATAATCAAAATACCATGTTTTGTATATGTACATGAAGGTGTGCCTTCCTGTACCTGAGCAAAGGGGGATATGTACTAGGAAGTGGCGGAGCGTGTCGTTAGTCTCCTTGGCTTAACAACACTCTCCCCCACTTTTGAAACGCAAGGCTGCACCGTATTCACAAGAATATGGTGCAGCCTTGCATTTCATCCTGTGGTGATGCTAGGTTTAACTACTTTGCGCCAACGCAGGCTCACTTGCACCAGAGTGCAAGGGTGTCTGTGTGCATGTGACAATTGATCATGGGTAGGATAGTGTCCCTTCATGCACATGAACAATCCTGGAGAAGCCCTACTGTCACTTTCACTGGTGCGGCATCAAGCATCACACATGGCAAAACAACATTCGGTGTTTGAACACTGACTTGTACATGAGGCGCAGCCCCTCTCGCCACCACTTCCTCACAATAGGTGACGTAGTGGTGGTGATCGGGACCAACGTGGTTTAATCCACATCTTTGACTGCTGAAAATTTCAAAACACAGGACTGTACACCGCTAAATGTTACAAGACATTCCCAAAAGTAACGCCCCCCTGAAGTCAGAATAGTAATTGAGATTTAATGGGGAATGTGTTGTAATGAATTGCGTTGTAAAGCCCAGCGTTGTAAAAGGTATTGTGTGTTAAAACATGTGGATTAAAAGCATGCCTGGAAAATGCATGTGGGGTAACGTCACATATTCTGCGAGAGTGGCTTGCACATTTCACCTTGAGTCAAATGAGGGGAATGAGTCCCAGGAGACAGCTTTACAAAACCATTGCAGTCACAAAACATGCCAATTACATACATAGGTCCATCTTTGCTAGTTGGTGAGTGAACATTGGAAGCCTTGGCTTTAAGCTACGCCATGGAAAACCTTTAAAGCTGTTATGCAGCATACATACGATAGAACTGTGCAGACCTGTATCTGACACTGCACCTCCAGGAAAACATTTCCTACTTGTGCATCTGGCACACTTGTACAGTCATCTCAGCCAAGGATGTACACGCATTCCATGTCTGGTCATACTCATACTCATCACCAACACCACTCACATGTCTCCTCTCCTGTCTGTACGCTCTGCAATCAGCATGCATGTGCTGTATAGACAGAACACATTGATATTTCTTGCATGGGTATCACTGACTGGGGATGTGCAAACATACATCAGGAAGACATATGCATTCCTCCATCTTCACTTACTAATTTGTACACCCTTCACACTTCCACCGAACCCCATCACACTGGAGTCAAGGTACATGTGACACACACACTTACTGCCTAGTACTAAGGACATGATTTGATCCTGACTTTCATCACATCTCACATTGACAACATTTAATGGGTGTACTCACCAGTGGCGTGTCGGTCCCTGAAGGCGTCGATGTCCCCCTGTGTGATTAGTGGTCTTCCAGTGGTGAGACAAACAAAAGGTGTGTTGGTAACCAAAAAAATAATTCACACATGTGTCCTAGTCATCATCCAATTGATCACCTTCAATGTAAATGATCTGTAACTGTACTTTTGCAGTTCATGTGGCATACATGATTGTGTTGAGTTTACCTGTCATTCCAACAAGACATGAGTGAGGGCAAACAAGACAATCATGCTTGCACATTCACACATTTTGCAGAGACGACTTGTGTGACACATTCCCAAGGCCATGTTTGCCTAAACATAATCATGTCCTCCATGCTCTTTTGACAATAGCATCGATGGAGATTGCACAAGAGTGTGTCAAAACTATTGATGGTGTATGTCACTCTTGAGAAGTCATATGCTAAATATTTTAAGTTTCATATCTCATACAATGTTACTCTAGACAGAGGTACAAGGGCAGCGTATTTAGTAGTCTGCGCCAACATAGAATGTTAGTGAATAGCTGATCCTATCTCAGCAAAACTCTGAGAAAAGCATTGTTCCTCATTTTTTATGATCTTTACATGTGTGTTGCCTTGTGCAGCACACATGGAATGATCGGATCACTGACATAATATCGACTACAAAAATATCGAATATACAAAATATCGGCGTCTAAATATCGACTACAATAATATCTACTACCTATACTTATTTATAAAATTACTAAAATATTCAGTACACAATATCGTAAATAAAAAATATTGTTCACCACAATATCGAAATGCTAAATATCGTTACATTAAATATCGTTTATATTTTTATAACATACAACATTACAAAAATATCGAATACCAAAATATAGACACCAATAATATCGACTTTTTACAAATATCGACTATATAAAAACTGCTCAATTAAATATATCTTTAGCACCAAATATAAATTCACATTATAAAACAATTTAAAATACTTAAACAACATAATAAAATAATTTGCAAACACCACAATATATAAAACAATATATTTTGGCTAAAGAAACGTATTACAATAATTAAATATAAACTTTAAATATATAATACTTGCATTATTTCACATTAAAAACAACATTTAAATTATTTACAAAAAGTAAAAAGATCAAATATTTACTTTCTACTAACAGTTTCTTAATTAGCGTTTCCCTTATATGGAAAGAAAGTGCCAAAACAATAAAAACAATTAACTTCAACGAATAAAACGCTTACATTTCAAAATACACCAATAACATAAAGCAACCAATTAAATAAACACTATCGGGCCGATTCCGATCTCGGTCGGAGGCGTACCCAACACCATTCGGTCGGGAAAAAAGCCATGCGAAAGCCTGTTTCCCGACCGATCCGTACAGTACACCGAACGAGCAAGTACGATGCGCACAACAGCAAAAAATCTGGCCGAGCCATACTCACCCAAACCAGGTCCTGTTCTCCGACCGAGGCGAATCCAGAAACGCCGAATCGAGTCGCACGGAAGGAAAAATGCAGCCCCGTCCGGCCGGACAGAGTACGATGCGCTTCCCGTACGCGCCGAACCCGTCGCTACGCACGGCACGTCAAAGCATCCGGAGAGGCGCACATAAGCTCCGATTCGCGCCACAACACGATCCACGGCTACGAGACGAACACGGCACCGACGAGGACGAGGCGAAGTGAGCGCAGGACGACGCGAAGCAACGAGAAGGACGAACGACACGAACCAACCATGAATCCCTTCGTCCCGATCATACCAATATTCTACATCTACTACCGGAACAGGCACGGACGCGTACGGCGCAGAAGGTAAGCCAGACACCAACCACAAAACACATACAACACGTACACGACACATCACACACACACACGGGGATGCTGAATATACTTACACCAGCAACAGCAGCACCATAGGGGCGGGATGCCCATCACCAATGCCACATATGCACACAGGGGCCTGAATGCGCACCACCACCCCTACCCAGGGGGCTGGATGCCTACCACCACTACCACCCTCACCCAGGGGGGCTGGATGCCTACCACTACTACCACCCTCACCCAGGGGGGCTGGATGCCTACCACTACTACCACCCTTAGCCAGGGGGGCAGGATGCCTACCACTACTACCACCCTTAGCCAGGGGGCTGGATGCCTACCACTACTACCACCCTTAGCCAGGGGGCTTGATGCCTACCACTACTACCACCCTTAGCCAGGGGGGCTGGATGCCTACCACTACTACCACCCTTAGCCAGGGGGCTGGATGCCTACCACTACTACCACCCTTAGCCAGGGGGCAGGATGCCTACCACTACTACCACCCTTAGCCAGGGGGGCAGGATGCCTACCACTACTACCACCCTTAGCCAGGGGGCTGGATGCCTACCACTACTACCACCCTTAGCCAGGGGGGCAGGATGCCTACCACTACTACCACCCTTAGCCAGGGGCAGGATGCCTACCACTACTACCACCCTTAGCCAGGGGGCAGGATGCCTACCACTACTACCACCCTTAGCCAGGGGGCTGGATGCCCACCACTACTACCACCCTTAGCCAGGGGGGCTGGATGCCTACCACTACTACCACCCTTAGCCAGGGGGCTGGATGCCTACCACTACTACCACCCTTAGCCAGGGGCTGGATGCCTACCACTACTACCACCCTTAGCCAGGGGGGCTGGATGCCTACCACTACTACCACCCTTAGCCAGGGGGGCTGGATGCCTACCACTACTACCACCCTTAGCCAGGGGGCTGGATGCCCACCACTACTACCACCCTTAGCCAGGGGGGCAGGATGCCTACCACTACTACCACCCTTAGCCAGGGGGCTTGATGCCTACCACTACTACCACCCTTAGCCAGGGGGGCAGGATGCCTACCACTACTACCACCCTTAGCCAGGGGGCAGGATGCCTACCACTACTACCACCCTTAGCCAGGGGGGCTTGATGCCTACCACTACTACCACCCTTAGCCAGGGGGCAGGATGCCTACCACTACTACCACCCTTAGCCAGGGGGCAGGATGCCTACCACTACTACCACCCTTAGCCAGGGGGGCTGGATGCCTACCACTACTACCACCCTTAGCCAGGGGGCAGGATGCCTACCACTACTACCACCCTTAGCCAGGGGGGCTGGATGCCTACCACTACTACCACCCTTAGCCAGGGGGCTGGATGCCTACCACTACTACCACCCTTAGCCAGGGGGCTGGATGCCTACCACTACTACCACCCTTAGCCAGGGGGCAGGATGCCTACCACTACTACCACCCTTAGCCAGGGGGGCAGGATGCCTACCACTACTACCACCCTTAGCCAGGGGGGCAGGATGCCTACCACTACTACCACCCTTAGCCAGGGGGCTGGATGCCCACCACTACTACCACCCTTAGCCAGGGGGCTGGATGCCTACCACTACTACCACCCTTAGCCAGGGGGCAGGATGCCTACCACTACTACCACCCTTAGCCAGGGGGCTGGATGCCTACCACTACTACCACCC